>CM034313.1:11926998-13126998 GCA_019925795.1 Dendrobium chrysotoxum
AGCCAAAGATCAAGAACAAAAATGCAATAGTTTTTCTATAGAGAGTAAGAACAATAAATTGATTATATTGCTATTGAAAGAAGTGAAACAGCTGAGGATTTACCTTATAAATGTGCCAACTTAGGTCAAATTTATAAGAGGATGAGGAAGGCGACAAAAGTTATTGTGTTCCTTGATTGAGATCAATTAAGAGACTCGTAGTTGCAAAGGCTCTTTGTAGAAGGAAGATGAGGATGTTTTGATCAAAGAAGATAGGAGAAGAAGAGGACTCATGGTTACTTCTTGATCGTGGAGGAATATGAGGAGAGAGCTTGTTGTTGCTGGCTCTCAATCGAAGGAGAAAGTTCAAAAACATTTGGTGATTGTGAGGGGGGAAAGGTACAAGCGAGGAATGTGATGTCCTAGCCATCTCCTTCCCTTGAATCATGACCCAAGGAGGCGATAAAGAGCTTGACTTGCATGTAAGGTGGTGGCGGGCTGATTTGCGTAACGTAGGAGGGTGAGGGCTTCATATTTTAGTGTAAGGGAAGGGTTTGATCGGCTGAGTTGGTCTAGTTCAAGCTATTAGTTTTGTTCGGGTTATTACAATTGGTAACCTTTCTTGAAATTATAGATGGTGCTAAACTTTCTCTTACCACACTTTTTAATTGTATTACTACCTTACATGAAGCATGGAGATGGGTATGCTCAATCAATTTTATTCCAACCACCTTCCTAACTAACTTTTAATTTCTTTTTCAAGTAATATTCTATCCATCTCTTCTACTAACTTTTGAAATTTGAAAAAGAATTACAAAATTATTAGAATTAAAAAAATATCATGCAAGGCATTGGGACTTGGTGCATGAACCACTTTATATTGCATTAGACTTCTCGTAGGTCAACCATTGTAGAAATTTTCTTTCAAAAGCACACTTAACTTTAGAGTTCCTGATGAAACTCAATGTAAGTCCTTTAATTTCCCAATAATTCTCTTCTGTTTTTTTGACGGGGTATTTTGTTCACCTTATCCTCTTTTTTGCCTATAAAAGCTTACCATCTTAGAAATTTGCTAGGAGCCACTCTTTGTCCGGATGTGATTACTCCTCTTCCTCATTGGCTTCCCTAATCAGATTTGGGATATCATAATATAAACATCTCAAATCATTTTTCTAAACCTAACAACTCAAATTTTAAATATTTTATTAGACTTCGGTTCTTACCTGATAGTCTAATGTCGAACCATATTGAGTAATCCTAATGGTATCACTTTAAAGACTAAATCTAATAACTCTGTTGGATCAAATAATTAGGTATCAAACATAGTTTGGTTGGTTGGTTATGCTATTGAGTTCCGTCATATCGGATAGCCTATCACTAGCAACAATTTTTTATTTGATGACTAATGCTTTTTTCTTTCATATATACGAAACATGGATGAATGTCAATTCGTTTCCTTTTATTAAGTGGTTATTCGTTTGCATCTACAGTTCTGATTAATTTGCTTTGGGTTATTTAGTTTTTATTATAACTGTTGATTTCAGTGGGAGAACTCAATAGTTTTTCATGCCATAGATTCTCCTGAAGTTGACCGTATGATTATACCCTCTAATTGTGTACACAGATATGGACCTATGAACTCTGGTTATATTGACAAGCAAAAGGAACTTGACAATTTTAAAACTTATAAAGAGCCCACGCATCAGTTTTCATGATGTTGTATTAAATATTAAACAAATTGCAGTTTGTCTTGTTTGCAGTTTCTGGGACTAACAGAGATTTTCATGTCCTTGAGGAAAAACAGCTACCTAGCAGGTATATTGCCAAAAGGTGGAAGACAATTATATGAAGTTTCATTTAACCATTTTGTAGTTGCGTTTAATTGAAACATCTGGTCTTTGTTATCTGCTGCTTACAACTAAGTGTAATAATCTAATGATTTCTTGTGATTATTTTTATTTTCTTAAGCAAAAGGCTTTTATTAACAATCAATGAAAAAAGTGCAACACGTTGCGAAATGAAAGTGCAAAAGACAAAACACACCATGAAGGGCAACTAGATAACAATGAAGCATGGCCCTTCTGTTAGAAGAGAAGAAATATATAACTTACAGTTTTGTATATTTTTTGAGAGTAATAATATTATTTGTTGTCATTTCTGCCCCTCATCTCATTTTGAAGCTTTTTGACCATTAGCTCTTTTGTACTATAAATTCTAATATTAGAGCCAACAAACCAAGTTTGGATTATCAATATCCCCAGCAACATGATACTCATTAGGAATTAAATTCTCTGGAGGATTTGGATTAATAATCTTGTGAGTAGGTGCAGTGCTAATCATTACTATTGGCCTAACAACCATGGCATGCTTTAATTCTATTATATAATCTAAAGTTGATTTGAAGTTTGTGTACACACCAGATAAGTAGTAGTTAAAACTACCACCATTACAGTAAAATGTTCCTTTTTATTAGTTGAATACTCTCCACAGTCTTTATTCTTAAAAGATTTCTGTAACCTAGTGTGCCTTGTAACATCCTAGGAAGTTTTAACAAAAACATTTGCAAGAAAAATGATAAGAAAGAATGTCTTAAATTTTTACCGTTTGCCTTTAGCCACGAGAAGTGGAATTAATCTAAATCCTGTTCTCCAAATGGTCAGTAACGTTCATTTCAACTAGAACCCTAGCCACTGGCGGCTTGGATAGTTTCACTATAGCAGCATCTACTTAAAATACTTGCCAAAAATTAAGAGAATACATAGTGGATTAGTTAAAATAGTGAATTTTAGTGTTAAAAAATTAATCTAAATTGTGTTACACAAACAATCAAAATGAGGGGACTACTTGAGCAAATATATTTGGAAACCATTTACATATTATGATTTTCATGAAAAGAGTCTTGAATAATAATAGCTCAACTCTATAATCCCCAACCAATCTTAAATCAACTATGAATATATGAACAATAAACATGCAGTGGTGGCTCCAAGAAAACTTGCCAATAAAGAAGAAAGAAAAAATGGATGCAAACTCTAAGATCACTTTGAGAAATGTGCATTTGTTTACATTTATAACAGGTTGCTAGCTTGTGTTGAATTGGTACATGACCTTGCTGAAACTATATGGGAAAATGAGAGGAAGAGATAGGCCGAAGGCCAGGGCCCTTATTCTCCGAAACAATCAGCGAAATAGATGGAATGAATATCAAGGAAACATTTGAAGCCAGTGGAAGCGAGCTGGCATGACTCAAAAAATGCGATGTAGAGCACAAATTGACAAGTAACAAGCCAGCTTGACAGTAAGGATGCTACGTAGCCCTCGAGGTTGGAGATGGAATGAGTGGTTATGCTTATGCCTGGAGGTGACATCCTTCTATAGTAAAGGTGCAAGGATTGGGTGCATGAATACCAAGCACATGAAGGTGGCTAGTGCATGAGCAATGGTAGCCTGCACGTTAATAAGGAGGCAGAGGGTAAAGTTGTAGGGCGCCCTTGAAAGAAATAAAGGTTGAACCCTTGTGACCCTCAAGTGTGGGTGCCAGGCATACTTGAGGATAGTGCAAGTTGATCACAAGCTAGCAACGAGAGCCAATCATGGGCAAGCATGAGTGATAACACGAGCCAAGCTTTGATCAAGCGTGTGAGTGCAAGAGGTGAATCTGAAAGCTCTTGCGAGGGGCTGTCAATGTGCGAGGACACGCCTGCAAGGGATGCTTAATAGAGGAAAAATGATGGTGAAGGAGTTCAAGTGTTTGTCTGTTAGTGATGTGAGGATTATGGCATCTTGTGATTTGTGGGCTCCGAAAATTCGGCCCCGGCCTCCGCCCGACTTTTTGTGCTTTCTTTTAGGGGGGAGTTTTAACGAACTAAGTTCCGGGGTAAATTTTGGAAGGCAGATGAGATAGTAGATAAGACACTACCCAGAGATTTCGCCCTCATTTTGCGAGGACTTTATGATCTGAGTTCTGGTTTCCTATAGGCGCAAGCCCCTATAGTTAATTACCCCTCCCGATAACGAGAGAGAACTTTCGATTAAGGCAAGTCGTCGATCAGATACGTATAGATACGTGGATCTGGCATATAGTAACATCAATAGGTTGGGAATGTTAAAAGGACTGGAAGGGTTTAATATTTTAAATAGAAATTTCACCATCTTGCACTTAAAGCGGATGGTGGGGGAATGGATGATGGACCCGATCAAGATCCCATGGTTCCGTCATCCCGGGCCATCGTGGTCCCTGGTCTACTTAGTCAGAGGAGGTAGTCGACCCAACCTGACAGAAGGATCCTTGTCGGCAGCCATGGGTTGCTTCGTCCAAGGGTACCTTGTAGACCTGGGGGAAATATTTGTCTAAGGGGACAAATTTGAATCCACCTTAGCTAACAGAGGGCTTTGTATCCTATCGATCATATCCTATTGATTCATATCTCAAGGATTTGATGCCATTGGGGAGCATACGGGCTCTGGCCATAACCATAATATAATGGTGCCATTTGGCGGCAACCACCTGGTTCAGAGGGCCCCGAGTCATAACCGTTTATCCTGCAGTGCCATTTGGCGGCGAAACTGCTGGTTAGAGGACTCGTACCACGTCCTTGCTGGCAGGAGATTATTTGAGAATGGATCCTAGTGATATTCTCGACTAGGCATTAGCTCTTTGTGAGCTGAAGTAAATTTTAGATTGTCCACCTTGGCAAACTGTTGCGGAGGATGGATGGATTTTGCTTTAAGCGGTTTGATAGTTGAATTTCAATTTTTAAGTATCTGGAGTTGGAAGGATTTTTGGATTTTGGGATTGTTTGGAGTTTGGAGTTTTGGATTTTTATGGGAGTTTGGGTGGTATTTAGAATAATCTGTGTGGACCCCTCCGGTTGAGATTTGCATTCAACACGGCCATCATCGGGGTGTGGGGTCATTCATATTTTTATGTTTTGAACCTTGTCGACTCTGCCTAGTGATTGACAGAGGATCGGGTTTCGTAGGCTTTATGCCCTTGTTATTGAATTCTCTTGATTATAGGCCTTGAAGGCCTAATATGAATGTAAAATAAATATCCCGGTCGATCTTGCGACCGCATATTTATTTGATAGTTCGAGCCGTGTCAACTTCTATTTACCTGAATAGAAGGATCGGGCTCGAACCAGAATTCACTTGTTGACCCGCGCAGCATCCCTAGACGTCACGTGTGTACCAATAACACGCTCGCCGGGGCCCATGCGGGTGTATGCCGATGGATGCATTACACATGATACATTCATATGCATGCATGATTTTTGAAATACAATTATAGTGTCGAATGGCACACTAGAGTGAAACCCTCTGCTTATACAGCAGGAGGATTTGAAATGCAGTATCAATGTCAAATGTCATACTAGAGTGAAACCCTCTGCTTATACAGCAGGAGGATTTGGAGTGCAATAACAGTGTCAGAGGACACACTAGAGTGAAACCCTCTGCTTATACAGCAGGAGGATTTGGAGTGCAATAACAGTGTCAGAGGACACACTAGAGTGAAACCCTCTGCTTATACAGCAGGAGGATTTGGAGTGCAATAACAGTGTCAGAGGACACACTAGAGTGAAACCCTCTGCTTCTGTAAACACATGTGGGAATACTCTTAAAATGCACGTATATAAGCTCTTAGATTCGCACATACGATGCGCTTATATGTAATGCAGGATGATATACATTCATAACCCATTACGCCTATTATAATACACGTATAAGGGATATTTTAGAATATTTGCATGCTACGTAGAGGGGTGTCCGGCTGGTTAGGCAATTTACTAGATCAGTGAAGCCTTATTTCGAGTTTTGCCGGTGCCCCATATTTGTTTGTACGAGGGTTACAGATCCGGTGGTCTGATGCCGTGTTTTAGTGACCCATGGGTCTTACTACCGATCCCCAGGAAGTTTAGTTCGAATTTGCTCGACCATCTCCTCCGTTCTCATGTGAGGTGCCCTTCTCCTTGGAGGGTTTTATCCGAACATATGCTTGCATTCTTTGATTGAGCCTCATCGGTGGGGACGGTACGGCAGCACCCTCGGTAAGCATGGTACGTCGTATTGCAACGCCAAGCTTCGAAGATTATTCGCACTTCCAAGGCCTATTAATATCAGAGATGTTTTCTCTTGGACAAAAGGCAAAGAAGGAACTTTGGAACACCAGGAAGTTTAGTTCTAATTTGCTCAAACATCTCTTCCATTCTTATAGGAGATGTCCCTTTTGCGGGAGGATTCTGTCCGAGAGGTCAACTGGTATTCGTACTCACCATGTGTCTTTGTACATATTTGTGCCCACAGGGGTTCTCCATAATCACAATGTACCCGCTGTTGTTATCCACGAATGGATCATGCTTATGTATAGGGACTGGTCATGTCTAATACGATCTCTTTAAGTATTCGTAGAAGAACCATTGTTCCTGCACTGTATCCACCTGTCACCAATCTCAGGTGGTGTTGATTGTACTTATTTGCAGTGACAGGTCCTCCGCTATCAATTGCCAGTGTTGCCTTTTTCAATCAACAGGCACTATTTGCATGATCAGTCTTTAATTGCTCCAGGTGGGTAGTACTTGTACATTTCATAGTTGACTGATGTTTTAAGTCAATCACATTTGAAAGTCCACCACGAGTCTCCTGCTGTTAACTTGGTGTTTGTTCAAATAAACAAATTTATCACTTATCTTTTGCATTTTGATTATTATTGTACATTTTAGCATTTGGGGTTATGTTCCCTGTAGTTCAGTTCAAGTCCCTTGTTTTGTTCAGCTCGGATTCAGTCCTCTAATTGTTCGAGTTCTATGCACTTCTGTTCGAGTACTGGTCTTTTGTATTGTTGCTCAAGTTAGATGTTCTTTATTGTCTAGGTCATGTATACTTCAGTGTAAATTTCGGCAGCATCCCGGCATATCCCCCGTTTGGGGGAAATGTAGGGAGCTGGGCCTTCCCACCACGCTACAAGAGCGTGTATGGTAGGTGTCTTTAGACACCACGGCCGTACATCTTTCATCCCACCACGCTACAAGAGCGTGTATAGGGCTTACCCACCTCGTCGTATGCCTCGCACCGGCTCCCTCCTACCGTGCTACAAGAGCGCGTATAGGTGGTTCTCCGGTCCGGCGCAAACACCGAAAATGGGATTTTGGGTGATTTCCCGCCTCGTCGTAGGCACCGCACCGGGTTTCCTCCTACCGTGCTACAAGAGCGCGTATAGGTGGTTTGCCGTCCGCTGCAAATGACGAGAACAGGGATCTGAGTACAGAGATTATACCTGCGCGGGATTGACGGTGTTGATGTCGATGTCGAGGTCGAGGACTGTCCCCACCGCGCTACGAGAGCGTGTATAGGGCTTACCTGCCTCGTCGTACCTGTTGCACTGGATTCCCCCCCACCGTGCTACAAGAGCGCGTATAGGGGGTCCACCAGCACATCAAGCGCGTCGAGAGCAGGATTTGGGGTTTAGAAAGTTATACCTTACGTAATAGTCGCCGGAGAGGTCGGTGTCAAGGTCGAGGACTGTCCCTACCACGCTACAAGAGCGTGTATAGGGCTTACCTGCCTCGTCGTACCTGTTGCACTGGATTCCCCCCCACCGTGCTACAAGAGCGCGTATAGGAGGTCCACCAACGCATCAAGCGCGTCGAGGACAGGATTTGGGGTTTAGAAAGTTATACCTTACGTAATAGTCGCCGGAGAGGTCGGTGTCAAGGTCGAGGACTGTCCCTACCACGCTACAAGAGCGTGTATAGGGCTTACCTGCCTCGTCGTACCTGTTGCACTGGATTCCCCCACCCCCGTGCTACAAGAGCGCGTATAGGAGGTCCACCAGCGCATCAAGCGCGTCGAGGACAGGATTTGGGACTTACCTTGCGTGTGTCGTCGGCGACGGTGTCGGCTCTCGTGGAGGCAAGAAAGGTTTTCATCATCATCATTTTTTTTTAAATTATAATTAATTAAAATTTCATTATAATTAACAATAATTAAAAATAATTAAAGATAATTAATTATTATTAATAGAGATTAATTATAATTAATTAAAAATAATTAATCATTATTAATATAAATTAATTACAATTAATTAAAATAATTAATTATAATTAATAGAAATTTATTTTGATTAATTAAAATAATTAATTATAATTAATAGAAATTAATTACAATTAATTAGATAATTAATGAAAATAAACAAAAATTAATTATAATTAATCATAATTAAAAATAATTAATTATTATTTATTAAAATTAATTATAATGAATTAAAAATAATTAATCAAAATTAATGCTTAATTATTTTTACTATTAATTATATAAATTAAAATTAATTTTTTTTTTAATTAATCACAAAAATAATAATTAAACAGGATTTGATTATGATTTAGGCGGGATTTGGACCAGATTAGAGTAGGATTAGGATAGCATTTGAGCAGGATTTAAACTAAATCCCTTAATCCCCCCTCTCTGAGTTCGGCACTTTCACGGGATTTGGCTGGAGAGGTGCGTGAAAGAGGGAAAGTTACCTTCGTAGCTAGCGAACTCCAGCCGCTGCTTCCGATCCGCAGGAAGGGCAAGTCGTCGGAGCGAGCGAAGTCGAACAGGGAGGGAGCCGGAGAAGTGCGCGGAAAGGAGAAGGTTACTTCCATAGCAGGCGAGCTTCGGTTGTTGCTTCCGATCCGTAGGAAGGAAAGTCGGAGACGGAGCGAAGTCGGACAACACAGAGGAAGCCGAAGAAGCTTCGTAGGATTTACGAGATCTTCACTGCAAGCGAGTTCCCAATTGTTGCTTCCGGTCAGAATGTCGTAACTTCCTTTCCAACAGGTCGGGAACGTCGTCGCAGGGGTGAAGCCGGGGAAGCACGCAGGAAGGGAGGAAGTCACTGTTGCAGCAAGCGAGCTTCAGTTGTTGCTTCCGATCGTAATGTCCTAACTTCCGATCCAACTTCGGTATTTAACGACGCCAGACAGTGGTTGGGTAGGACGAGCAGATCGCGGAAATCGTGCGATTGGCAGCGTCGACGTGCGAGTCCTGTACGAAAAATGGTGTCGGGTCGTGCATAAGTCGTGCGTAAAGCGGAGATCGCGGGAGAAGCGGCCTCGTCGTGCGAATTCCGGCGCTAGGCAGGTACGTAGGATTTTTTTTTTTTTCTTTTTTTTTGATTCAGTAACGAGGTCAACATGATTATTATGAAGGGCATCTTATGGTCTATGGTTTCCCAAATAACCAAATGATTCTAAGGAATAAATGAAGCATATAAACAAAATTTACAATGCACATCCCACCAATTAAAGCAATTATTCATTTCCTTTAGATGCAAAACCAAAATCCTACATTTAAGCATCTTAATGCATGTGTGCACTAACTTACGACATTGCTGTAATACTTCTTAACGAAGCCCAATAAAACCTATATTCAAGCAAATGTATGAGTATATATCAATTATGTGACCTGCTATGCTCCCAACATATATTTTCCAAACATATGATCATGAAGAAAGGACTCAGGAATGCAAAACCTACCACCTTTATAAAGATATCCAACTTGAACCATAAAGTTAGCATAAGGAATATACATATAAAATAAGAGTATTTTATTTTATCAAAATCAGGCAAATTAAAGTGCATAGAAGTTAAATGAATAGAAACCCATGATAATATGCCCAAAACTTTATTTTGAATGCATGTGTATGTTTTTTCAGGATAAAGGTGTAATCCTGAAATACTCAATTCACTTGACATATATACTACTCAACTTCTTTTATGTATTTATATCTCAAAGCCTGGTGATTATAAATGAAAATAAATTATTTTGGTATTAAATAACGTTGCCAATATTTTAAAGCTTGAATGAGAGCATGTACTTCTCTATCTTAGGTGGAGTATTCTCTATTTAGCCTTTATTCAATTCCCATTAAAGTAGATGACTTGGTGGCCTTCTTGGCTAATAACGTCACTTATTCCACACCAATGACATCATAGGATATCTAGAAAACCTCTTTAAGAATTATGGAGTGTTAGAACTAGTGATATAGTAATGAAACTTTTATTTGCTCGATGGCTTTGAAAGTAGATGATGTCTAAACAAATTTGTCTTTTTAATAAAAATTGTCAAAGAGCAAATGATAGAACTGAAGTTCTTAACGAACCAACTATTAAATATGAGTAATCCGTACAAATTTCTAAAATTAGGATTGGTTAGTCAAGGGATGCCATGATTTTTCTAGGGTAGAAGACATCATAAAGTCAAGAATTATGACTTTGCACTAAATATATATGTACTTTTTAAGTTTTTATACATTTCTTCTCTTAAATAGTACAATATTTGATATAGTTTATCAAGATACTCATTCCTCAGTCGACCTATGAATCAATATATCATTTATGTGCGCTAAAATTTTACATTGATTGGCCTAAACATTTGATTTATTAATCTCATGAAGCTACTTGGTGAATTAGACAATTCAAAAGATATCAAAGGCCATTTATGTAGTCATAATGTATCTTGAATATTATTTTCTAATACCCATGACACCCGAACTGGAACAAGAATTGAAGAAAATAAATCAGAACTTGGAAAGTAGTTGGAGGAAGGCTTGGTTGAAGACTGGAAATTGATTTCAGCCTTGGAAGGCAGTAGGCTGGATGGGAAATTAGAAGGCAGTAGGTTCGCTGAAGGCTGGAATTGATTTCAGCCTTGTAGGAATCCGTCTGGAATGCAGTATAGAAGTGGCGGATGCCTTCTTACAGCAGTTTGTATACACCATAGAAAGGGAGGTGGAATGTTGTTCAGGAGAGGCGGAGGTCTCTGGCTGAAGATTGCTGACAGCAGAGAAGGAGGTTGGAAGGTTTCTTGGCAGCAGGAATTCACACTGGCAGCAGGAATTCACACTGGATCAAGAAAAAGACCTGCTGGTTTTAGCAGCAAGGAGAAGACAGCCAAGGCTTTTGTGGTGGAAGAGGAAAGTGAGAGGGCAGGCACCACTTGGAAATTCCAGGATACAGAAATTGCTAGAAAACAGAGAAATAGAACTCTGAAATTTATTTCTTATAAAAACTGTTTACAATAGAAAGAGGAGGCTCTATTTATAAGACTTGAGCCTCTTGATGATTAGGATAAGTTAAGATCTAATCCTATTGCTGACTAGGATAAAAACCAATAGGATAAAACATAAAAAAAACTCAAATTGGGCTGATTGCTAAACCTGTTGGTTGAATCAACGGGTCTTGAGAGCACTGGCGTCATTCTCCCTGACTTGGACAGGCTTTAGGATAGTCTGAAATCGCAACTATTGGATAAGATCTTGGACATTTGCCGGTGGTTTGTGCTGCTCCGGATTAACAATTATCAAAGCCAACCTATAGTCAGCTTCCTTGCAAGTTTGTATGAAGAGGGACTGTGACACCATTTCATGATTGAGTTCTATGGGTTTGGTCTATTCTTTAGAGGGTAGAAGCACCTCTAATTGTTCTTCTTTGTGGAAGGAGTAGGGGTTGTTGAAGCTATTGTGTGTAGTCTGACGACCGTGTTGCCAAGGGCGTCCTAGAAGAAGGTGACAAGTGTTCATGAGAAAAATATCACACAGAACTTGTTCTTGTAACTTGCCCCCAATGGAAAATTGAACAATATTTTATTTTCTTACATTGATTTCATTACCTTTCTTAAGCCACGAAAGCTGATATGGTCTTGGATGCGGAGTGGTAGGAAGGTTCAACTTTTTTACCATAAGGGTGGATACCGCATTTTCACAACTTCCGCTATCTATTACCAAATTACATATCTTGCCATCTATAGTGCATCTTGTTCGAAAATTATGGTGACATAAACATTCATTCTCCTTTTCATTTTGGATATTTAAAAGACGTCCAACCACCAACAATTCTCCTTCATCTGCGTGTAAGATTTGTTCTTCTATCATCTCATCAACTTCTTGTTGTATTGGAAGGGTAGTTTTGCTTGAGGCTTCTTCCATCATGGTCATTATGCGTCGGATAGAACAATTGGATGCAACTTGTTCAAAACCATGACATTTAAAACTCTTACATGCAGGAAGAGAGGAGGCAGCTATGATTGGAGAAGAGGTTGAAGTTCGGACAGCAGTTTTAACTGCATTTTTTGATTTTTGGTCATCCACAAGAGTAGTTGCTGGAGGTAGTTCTAGACTTGGTCGCCGGCTGGCTGAAATTATTTTCCCATTGTTTGTTGTTTTTCTACTTTGAGAGCAAGATTGATGACGTTGTTTATTGTCCAATATGGTTGTAGTTGGACCACATTGGCAATGGAAGATTTTAACCCTCCAAGAAATCGGGTTATAGTGTTGTCTTCAGGTTCCACCAAGTTGTATTTCAGCCCTAACTGTTCAAATTCAGCCGCGTAACCTTCCACCGTAAGTTCTTGCTGTTGAAGATTTTGTAGACGAAGGAACATGTCATGCTGATTGTGGGTTGGCAAGAATTTTCTTCCATTTCTTTCTTCATTTTATCCATGACTAGATCTTAGCTTTTCCTTCACGTTGTCTCGATTGTTTTAAGTTCTCCCACCACAAAGATGCATTGCCTTTCAATTTGATAGCAACTAATTTGACAATGCAGTCGAGTGATGCCTGTTTATATTCAAGAACTCACTCCACGGTGTGAAGCCAATTTAAAATTTATCTGGGGCCAATCTTCCTTCAAAGTCCGGAATATCGATCTTGATGTCGAAGTCATGAGGTGGTCTTCGATGTTCTCGCCAATAATAGCGAAGAAGTTCATCCTCTTCACTAGAGACTTCTCGGTGGAAAGGGTTCTCTTCTTTTGCTTGTTGCTCGTCATCATTCTGGTGTTCCCCGGTGTGGCGAAGTTCCATGACCGCAAGCCTTGGAGTTGACGGATCTCTTTTTGCAATTCTTCTGTGGAAGGTTCTTGATGTTGCCTTGGATTTTCTCTTCTTGGAGGCATTCTTATGGTTCTTTGTGGGGCTCTGATACCAAATAACACCAAAATTGGAACAAGATTTGAGAAAAATAAACCAGAACCTAGGAAGTAGTTGGAGGAAGGCTTGGTTGAAGATTGAAAATTGATTTCAGCCTTGGAAGGCAGCAGGTTGGATGGGAAATTCGAAGGCAGAAGGTTGGCTGAAGGCTAGAATGGATTTCATCCTTATAGGAATCTGTCTGGACTGCAGAATAGAAGTGGCGGATGCCTTCTTACAGCAGTTTATACACACCTTAGAGGGGGAAGTGAAGTGTTGTTCAGGAGAGGTGGAGGTCTCTAGCTGAAGTTTGTGAACAACAGAGGGAAGGAGGTTGGAAGGTTTCTTGGCAGCAGCAATTCACATTTTAACTCCACCACCAACTATTTTTATTATGAGATGCTTTTTTTATTCTCTAACCAGATATTTTGCAATATTCTTAATTTCACTAATTACTTTTTGCCACAAAATATTAATGTCACACCCCACATCGACCCTCCCACCAATCAACGCAGGGTGCACTAGAGGAAAACATATGATTCCTCAACACTTATAACTCATAACCATTCCAAATATATTCATGTCACATTTCTTCACATTTATCTATATAGCGGAAGCATTCAAAATATTTCATTTATATCATATATATATATATATATATATATATATATATATATATATATATATATATATAGACAGAGAAACTAACAACCCACACAAACAGTCCATGTATCTCTGCTCAAGACTCATCTTACACAGCTATACAACAAATCATAAGTTTTAAATTGACTCGAGTCTACTTAGCTTCCATCTTTTCTTTTGTCCTTTCCTGTGACAAATAAAATAAAAGTTTGGTGAGTTTTGAGGCTCAGAAAAATATGCAATTCTAATACATTATTCAAAGAAGGCAATTTTATGAACAATATGAAATCATTTATGATTGAATTAAATTCACAAGTTATTTAATATATATATATATATATATATATATACTAGTTATAAGAAAATGTTTGTTGCAATGTCATAGATAGATTAATATGATATCATTTAATGATTTAAATATCATACTTTGAATTTATTCATATAAATACTTTATTTAGCACTTATGCTCTTTTCATCTCTTATTTCATTTGAAGTCCATGAATGTGTCATGATTAGATGTGTAAGTTTTGACCATCATCATAGCATAAAGTTAGCTTTTATAGCTTCATAATAATGTTTAAAGGAGCCCAAGTAAATCTAACATTATTACCATTGAATTACATGGAGTCATATTGTCTCCATTGGGGTCCTTTTTACCCACTTGTACTAATATTATAACATAACATTGCCATCCATCACCTAAACATGATACTCTTTAGGTTTAACAATTTCTAAACCATTCTTTAACCGATAATTAAGTAGTTCATGCATTAATATAAAAGACATCAATAATATAATGGAAAGAAGCCGGTATATAACATGTTGCTTTTCTTTCCAAAATGTTGGTAATTAGTGAAACATTTTATGTAATTATAATATTCTTAATTTTGGGCTTGAATACTCGGCTTTAGATCCACATTCAATAATGTGAAGGATTTCTAATGTATTTCATACTTCATTTGGCTCAAATTTAATTTTATATATCAAAAAATTAAAGAATTTATTTTCTAAATTAAAATTTGTATTTCTTACCACCGCGATGATTTGCCTCCTTGATTCTGACACCTCATGACTTTTTACGTTTGTAAATTACCTACATAACCCACACATTATAATTGCTAAATTTTTTTATATTCCTATAATTTATTTTTCTAATCATATAAATAAAATTAATTTATTTTAAAATAATATTTTTACCTCAAAACTTTCCCTCGTCATATACCAATTGAGTCCTAAATAACAATTGGATATAATCTAATTTTGAAATTTTACACAAACAAAAACAAGAAATCTACCAAAATTACATTTCTTACCTTTTCCTTATCCTTCCCCCATTCATTTTCTTCTTCTACCGGATTCCTCACCTCAACCCTTCGGCCTTCCTTGCTTCCAGCCCTAAGTCGAACTCCATCAACCCTAACAGAGAGTTCCCAGCACAAAAGGTTTATGGCTTCGACAGAGAAGGGGAGGTAATTTATTTAATTGTGACTATTTATTTTACTTAAATGCCCATAACCAAGGCCACTGCATGTCCTGTTAAGTGGAAAACCCCAAAAATTTTCCTACCATGCTACATTAATTTTTATATATGAACAATAATTCTAATTAAAAAACTTTAGAAAAAAAATGCTAATCAAAACTAATTTCATAAATTTCAAATATTTGCAAATTAGCACATAGTTCTATATATCAATTTGCTCTAATTGACGAGTAAAACGCAATAGAATGATTTTTTGATGATTTTCATGAAAGTTGGTATTTTGGGGTATAATTTAATTTAGGAAAATTTATATTTTTACTTGAAAATTTCAGGTATTACACTTAGCTTCTTCACGAACAACCAAAATCTTAAGATTTTGGTTCTTACTCTCAAAATATTTTTATTAGAGTTTTTTAAATACTCTCATGTAATCCTAGAACAATGTGTTATTTTATTTTTTATTTTACACCACCTTTAACTTGAAGTCCTAAACTAATAATTGATCTATTGTACATAAATTTTCACTTAGAATGATTTTATAATATTTGTAATTTAAATGGTCTATTTTTGTTATACGAAAGTAATCATCTATGCTTTACTATGTCCATTTTTATAAGTTATGAGATGCTCATCTCTTTTTTTAAATAAAGTATATTTGCAAATACAAAATTATAAATTAGAGCAAAATTTAATATGATTCTATCACATTCATTAGTCTCTTTAAATTCATAATCACCAGGAATGCTTTTAAAATATTCTACCACTATACCAACATGTCTATGTAAACTTTTTCTAATAAATTTTTTTTTTCAGGAGATATCTTTTATATTAATTCTTTTAAGTCATTTCATTTTTTTTTGAATATTTATCCAAACTTATTTGAGGAGCATAATGTAAAACCCGAAAATTTCAATCGGACGCGTTGCACGCATTTCGATATGCCACAACAAAATTAGGCAAAATTTCAAAGTCGTCAGAAATTTACGAAATAAATTTTAATAAATTCGGCACAAAATTTCGATCAAAATGATATAAAGAACTTGTAGCAAATTTTGCGCGGTTTGTAAATTAAAAATTGTTAAAAGTGTTTTAAGTAAATTTTAGCTATTGTGACCATATTACCCTCGTGAAGCCTTAAGGAAATATTTGGAGAAGGGGCACATGTATAAATTGGCTTTAAAAACTTCTCCCTTAAGCTCTCATCCGCCTAGGGACCGAACCATTCGGTCCCTTGGCTTGTTTTTGTTTGGCCACACGAGAGAGGAAGGGAAGAGGGCGGCGGAGGCTTGGCGATTCCGGTGGCCGGCGAAGGCTTGGCGATTCCGGCGGCCGGCGGCTTTTCCGACGGTGGTCTTAGGAGAAATTGAAGGGAGAGTCTTGGGGAGTAAGAAGGTGAGTTCTAAATGATTTTCCTCTTTGTTTTTCCTTAGTTTTTCATGGTGAAAATTTTAGGGTTTTCTTGAAACTTAAGATTTTAAATGGAGGATGATAAGGAAGAGTTGGGGAAAGTTTTAACCATGAAATTTGAATTTTTCTCTAAGATTTGTGAGAATTTCAAATTAGGACTTTTTCAAAAATGAAATTTCTTTGAAACTTCCTTCACGAAAATGGTTGCTATATATATTAGAAAGCTTTTCAAATTATATTTTCATGAAAAAATTTTAGGTTTCCCAAATTAGGGCTTTTTCCAAGTGTTGGAGTTTTTGACAAGTTCTTTACAAATATGATTGATAATCACGAAAATGGTTGCTATATATATTAGAAAGCTTCTTATGAGTTCAAATTATATTTTCATGAAAAAATTATAGGTTTCCCAAATTAGGGCTTTTTCCAAGTGTTGGAGTTTTTGACAAGTTCTTTACAAATATGATTGATAATAGTGCTAGGAATGATTTTTATGCAAATAATTTAGGGTTTGATGAAATTTTTATTTTCTTAATTTTTGTTTAAAGAAAATCCGAAAATTAAGTTACCTAAATTATTTAAGAGATGAAAGGAAGTTTTGGCATGCTTTGATGATGAAAGTAGTGAAAATTTTCTTTCCAAAATTTTAGTTTTTCTAAAATCCGAAAATTTATTAAGTTAATTAGAATATATGTTAGGGAAATGGAGGGGAAGTGAGGTATGATTATGATAAAGATTTCATAAATGACATTTGAGTAGGAAGAAACTAAGTAAAATGGTATGTGTAGGATTAGTATGTCTTAGTGGTTTGAATTGTAGCTTAAGAGATTTATGTTGTGATATTTTCTTTAGGTTTGGAAAAGAAGAAGAAATATTGTTAGGTTGGTGGAGAAGTGGAAGCTTTCAATTCAAAGTACTTGAGGTAGGAATTTCTTTTCCTACATGTTCATATTTTCTTATGTGCTTAATTGGTTTCTTGTATCTTACTTGTTTCTTGGATGAGAAATGTCATGTTGTTACAAAAAAGGGATATGTTGTTAATTTAAAGTGAGATGACAAGTAAACTTTTTTGATACATATTTTATTTCATACATAAACTAATATGGCAAGTGAAAACTTTCGATATGACAATTTATCAAATGCATTGTTTATTTTGTGTTGGTTATGTTTAACATCCTAAGCATCTTTTCTTATTTCATATTCATGATAACTAGTTGTTGGGCTACACATTTCATAGATACCCCTATATGGAAAGAGTTGTAAACATATTATGCAATTGCTTGTGTATGTTGAATGCGGAGTACCAAATATGGTGCGAAAGCACAAACTTATGAGAGATACAGGAACAATATGGTCTTTTGGGTCAAAAGAGAAAAAGAAATAATTGGCCAAAAGATGTTGTGTACCTGATCAGTACACCCCTGGTACTCCGGTACGGCTGTATAGATATTTATGGCATTGAGACATTTACATTGATACCTTTGCATTTAAACACTTATGTGACATTGTGGCATTTAAACACTTATGTGACATTGTGACATTTAAACACTTATGTGACATTGTGGCATTTAAATACTTATGTGACATTGAGATACTTATGGCATTGAGACACTTAGGTAACAGTGAGACATTTTATGTGTCATTGAAAAAAAAAAAACTTATGGCATTGAGAAATTTATGTGGCATTGAGAAAATTATGTGGCATTAAGAAACCTATGTGGCATTAAGAAAATTATGTGGCATTAAGAAACTTATGGCATTGAGAAACTTATGTGGCATTGAGAAAATTTATGTGGCATTGAGAAAATTATGTGGCATTGAGAAAATTATGTGGCATTAAGAAACTTATGTGATATTGAGAAACTTATGTGGCATTGAAACACCTATATGGCATTGAGACACTTATATAGTTTGAGGCATTTACACATTGAGAAATATATGTGACATTAGCATGGCATGTGAAGCAAAAATATTTAAGGCATTTCTCTTTTAGTTTCTAATGTAAATTTTTTTTAAAAAGGCATATGAAAATGTTAGGATTAGAGTTTTCCTATTGAGCTCTAACTCACTCCCTTGTGTTGAAAAATTTTAGGAGAACCTACTGCAAAGAAATGGCTGACAACCCAAGGTTTACCTACAGTCGTCGTACACCGGTTGACATGTTCTTTTGTTGTTTTCTTAGTAGTAGTTTATTATTTTGGGGTGGTTTAACATGTGTTAGAGTTTGAAAGCCACCTTTGTACGTATGAATTCTCTCTTGATGATATGATATGATATGATGTGAAAGTTATTGTGTATGTTTGGAAAAATTTAGAGGCGCTTTTAGTGTATTGTGAAGTATTTTAGATTTATTAAATGCTTGTTTTAAGACTATTGAAATGTTTTAAATGTCCGATTCCGTTCCCGCCTCGTATACACGAGCTAACCGGGCCGGGTCGTGACACATAAGCTCTTATAACATTGATAATCTTAGCATTAACAACAATCTTTAAAGCTATAATTCTATCTCCAATTCTATTAATTTCTATAACATTATCTTTCAAACTTTTATTAATAATCACATCTACACCATTTTTAATACGACCTTACCTGAATACCATAATTTAAATTCTAAACTATCAATTTTCTTGGCCTTTTCCCTCCTGACTATATAGAATATTTATTTTCCTATAAATCATAATATCTATTAATTTCATTAATTTGCCCGTAATAGCACCTAATTCCAAGTTCCTATCATAATTCTAATTTCCTGGACTAGCTTCTTTGCCCATATTCGTCCATGATGTGGGAACCGTGGCTTATTTTATAATGCACTTGGGCACCGGTTTAACGACCCTTGCATATTTTTTGCTGTTATTAGGCACACAGTACATCGCTTCCAAGGAATGTCCTAGCATTAATAGAATATATTAAATGATTGATGTCATAAATGCTTAACAAATTTTATGCTGGTTGTTGACCACCTAACACAATTCTCTAATTTCTCATCCAGGGCTTAGGACTTGATAACTGCAGTAAAGCAAATTTACTTTATGAATTAAAAATTGAATATCTTACACAAATAATGATCAACAATTGGAGAAACCCCTTGGTACCAATCACCACAGTCTTATTCCTTTTTTAAACAAACTATGAATTATAAATTTCTCAAATCATAAAATTTGCTAACTTATAACTCACTTTTAAATCAAAATAACCTCAAAATAAATGTTTACCCCACAATAACCTCTCCTCATACAAGCCTCAATGCATATCAAGCCAATTTGAAGATTGATTGCAGGAGAAATTATAGAAGATGGATTTTGCTCACCAAACCCATCTCTCCATTCCTATAGCTTCTGCTAGACTCACAGCCTCCAACTCTCTCGATGCCATATAAGTGGAAATAAAGTGAGATGCTAAGTGCTTAAGGGGCTGCTTCTTTGCTGATAAAAAAATGTAGAGTAAAATGAAATGTAGTGTAAAATTAATACAATATATTTAAAATTTTTGTAGTTTGAATGAGTGTAAAATAAATGCATGTGATAATTTTTTTGTGTTGAAGTAAAATAAATGCAATTTAAAGCCCAAAGATGATTAAAGCCCAAAGATGATGGTGATTAGTGGTTGAAGGGTTGCGGTAGCGGGATGGAGATGGTGGCTGGTGGTGAAAATAGTAGAGAAATTTCAATGTATTTAGAAATCATCTAGTTAAATTTAATAATTTTCAAATACATAAAAAATGAACTAGATGGTGTATTTTAAATACTTAGCAATTTTACTCTACTTTTATTTTACTTTAGATCAAATATCAATATCTTTAAAACCCTTGTATTTAGAATACTTTACATGAGTTTTACTTCAAATCAAATAGCCTCTAAGTGTGTGTGTGTGTATATATATATATATATTGTTGGATCTAGTGTTAGCTTAGTATCATAGTGTCACGATTCGGCCCGGATACTCGAATTAACGAGGCGGGAACTAAGGTCGGACAGTAGGATCTAAACAATTCATAAGTATAATAACATAAAACAGTAAATTCTCCTTAATCAACGGAAGAGCCACTAACTAAAAGTCTTCAAATACTTTAATTTTATTTCAGATCACAATTTACCTGTTATCAGATGCACGTCGTCTTCTATAGACGAACTCTTCTCTTTCTGCCATTTTCTAATTCTGAAGACTTACCTGAAACATTTAAATTCATTGTTTGAGTTCACTAAGTAAACTCAGTGGGTATCTGTTAAACAAATTCTCATGCATAAAAGACATTACATATTAACATTACTATCATTTCATTTCTTCATTTCATTTGGCATAAAATATAATTCCTTTCTTTAATTCGTTCATTTCTTCATACAGACTTTATCATCATTCCTTATAGCTTTTATATTTAACTATTATTCCTTTTCCCATTTCTTTTATACAGGAGCACCGTCAAAATGTACCAGAGGTACATCCATTTCCATTTCTTTTTCCTTATGCCATAACCTTTTCCCTTTTATTTTTATCGTGCACGGGTACATTGCTTCCCCAGCCAGTACCATACGGGGGTGAACTCCTGTAAATTTTGCATGCATATTCTTTTTCCATTTTCTTTATTTTTCAAATCTTTCATGTATTATTCATTCATATATTCTTTCTATTTATTCATACTATATACGTTTTTAATACATATACATCTTCTTTGACATATTCATGCTTGTTAAATCATTTGTTTATTTCAAACAATAGTTTCCAAAAATGTAAAACATAAACTTTAAACAATTATATTCATACTTCTTTCAAAAGGAAAGAAAATGAAATAAAGAAAATTTTATAAATACCCACTTAATTTCTCTTCCAAGAATTTTTTTTTTGTGAAATCAAACTCCTGAAGCTTTCAATCTTCTCTCTTCCAAATCTCTAAAATCAAATAATAAAAGTTAACTAATAAAATTTCAAGATAGAAATTTACTCATGCTCGAAATTTACTTACAAATTTGGGAATTTCTCAAAACCCTAAATTCCTTCTTCCTCTCCCGAAATTCTTTCTCTTTGCTTTCAATCCCTTCCTTTCCCTATTATGAAAGTATCATTTGCTTTAATTGCTTTAAAATAAAGTATATAACAGAATTTATAAGAAAAGTGGAAAGAAACATTCAACAAACCTTCTTCCCTCTTCTTCTCGCTCGTTTCTCTCTTCCGTTGCAATTTCTCTCAAATTAGCACTCCTTTAACGGTAGAATTGAAAAGGAGTCTTCAATTCTTATCTCCCAACGCGTTGAATCGCTAAATTTGGCGAAAGAAATCTTCCAAAACCTCCCACGCAAGTCTCGGTCGTCCGCCCCCTTCGTCCGTTCGCGGAAAGCCCAGTAACGACCCCGCGTGGGGTCGCGGCGTCTAAAATAGGGCTGGCCGGTTCGGTTGAACCGGCCCAGCCAAACCGGTTATCACACATAGCCATCAGATTTCATATCTGCTTTTGCATGTTTTGGAAAGTGAAAATGATTTAAAAGTTATAGTACAATAGTTATATGAATAGTATTATTAATGTTATGAACAGTAAAAAGTAAAGACCTAAGTAATGTTGTTTGTATAAGCTAGCGTCATATATATATATATATATATATATATATATATATATATATATATATATATATATATATATATATATATAATGTCAGAAAAATATATACTTTCATTAAAACAGTTTTAATCATTTGGAAAAGATGGGATATATAATTTTGAGGACTTATTGATTTTACCTTATCAAAATTTTCAGCATTAGAATCAGTATGTGAGGGAATGAGATGCTTGATGCAACATTTGAGGAAGTGCAAGCATGTTGTTGGATTGGTGCCGCACTTGTGAATGGATGCATGCCACGAGCTAGTGGAATGATTGGTGATCAGGTTGGGAGTGCGATTCGGATGAAGTGAATTTGTGACTGAATGTAGACACTGATTGTGGTAGAGTCTTGTGCATGAAGTATTGGAGTGAAATTGTGACCATGTTGAAGTGCATGAATATAGGTGTTTGTGAGCGATTTGTGTGTAGAATTTGGATCTATCCATAAAATTTTGATCTTAAGAATCAATTGGCCTCACAAAGAATCAAATTTTATTCATTTGATGTTTAATATTCCATTATGAACAATGATCCCTATTTATAGATATAGAATTATATGGATAAGGCTAGACTTCAATCTGGTGGCTCGTACTGCATTTTATTCCTTTTGCTATTTATAGTCTCCTAGTTTAGAAATACACAGCTTTTAATTATTGCTTAGCATTTTTATTAATATTGCAGTGATCGGGTTATCAATCAGGAAAAAAACATAGAGGCAAATGAGGATTTGGCATATAACATGGTGGTAGCTTATGCCAGTTTTTTTCAATGCTTTAATTTTTCTTCTACCGTACTTAATGTGTTGACGATGCTGTGCAATAGAATTTTTATGAAGACAACCGCACAACTAAAATTGATGATCTAAAAGACTTGCTGGTACTACCTTTTAGTCTTTGGTTTTATCATTTTTCTTGGTTATTTTTCTGCTTGATGTTCTAACCGTAGTTTCTTAATAATTTTTTATTGTATATTTTGATGGGCTCAGCACGAAAAAGAGATGGAGCTTGTGGAGTTAAAACAACATATTGAAAAACAAAAGGTATCTAAGGTTTCAACACAGGCATGAGTATTCATATTCTTTTTATGCCATCAATATAACGAAATTATTTTCTTAACCTAGTCCTAAGTTCTAATAGGCATGTGTTATATTCTTTGGAGTATTTAATTCGAAATCTGGACTTTGGTTTTTCTTGTTGTCGGTTAGTTTCACAGTCTGTATGATTGACTTGCTTCTTGGGGAATTATTTTTGATGTTGGAGCCTCCGTAGTTAGAAGGGTGGGTGACATTGCCCTATTCTTTTAAGGCAATCATGGTGCCTACAACTGCAAACTAACTCTTGAGAGGTTGCAATTGTCCTCTAGTTTTGGAAGTAGATTTATGCAATAAATGACTTTATGATGAAGATAATATGGTTTTTATTGGTTTTCTAGGAAGCCTTGACATAGGTTCTTTTTCTATTAACAAGTAGATTTTACTTCCATTAGGGGTTGTGACATAATCAAACTTGTTGGTCGAAGTTGTCACACCCCATGACTAGCCCTCTAGGTTGACACACGGAAAACATAGATATGTACTACTATTTTTTTATATCATAATTTCTAAATTGTGAAATTTAAAAATTTATACAATTCTTTAGAGTAGAAGCATTTATAAAATATTTTTCATTTATTTAACTACAAAGTTTCTAATGGACATCATGATTTTTTGGTATATCATCAAATTTTCATAATAATCATACCTGACTAAGCTTTATCTTACATAAAATGGTACACCAAAAGATAAAGTTGTAGATCAAAATATAACCCTTTTTTGGGTTCTATCTTATTCTTTCCTTTACCCGAGTATAGCATTGTATGAGCTAAAAAACGTCAGTCAGATAAATAATTCTAACATAAAGTTTAAATATCATAAAATTCAATTATTTTCATACATTAGTCTAATGTTTTATCTGAAATGCTTATGCAATTATGTAACTGTAAGTGAAATATTTAATTGAAAACAAAACTTTTACCAGAACTTTAGAGCTTCAAGCATCAACAATATCTCATTAAAAGTGTGTATAGGTTTCACTCTGGTAAACTAATATTCTATGAATTTCGTTTATTGATTATATATTTTCAGCTTTCGAATATATCATATATGTGGAAGTAGTTTATTAGCTATTATAACCTCGAAAGCTATGTGCTGAGGACCATTTTGCCTTTATAAGGGTCCACATTTGTTGCCCCACATGTACAGGTCATCATACATACTGCATTTAAATGTTGGTTTTAATCGGTTGAAAATATTAGAATTTTCATAATTTTGAGTCTGCCTTGGAGCATCCCGAGAAGTTGCAACAAAATTTTGCAAGAAAAATAATATGAAGCAATACCTTCAAATTCTAGCTTCTGCCAGTGCCACATGTCATTATTTCTGAAACCAATCAAATATTGTTTTAAAAAAGGGTAGTAACATCCATTTCAAATAGAGTCCTAGCCACTGATGATCTGGATATTTAGCAATAGTAGCATCTACCTGAAGTAGTTTACCAAAAAATTGAGCAGAGAGAATGCAAAGTGGATTTGTTGAAGTATTCAATTCGTAGTAGTGGGAAAGCATATGCATTGTGAGTAATAAGTGATTTCTTTGAACAATTAAAATGAAGGGGCCATTTAAGCATACACATCAAAAAGTAATCCACGTAGTATGATTTTCTTAAAAAGAGTCTTGAATAATCAACTTTTAGGGATAACTTGATAAGAACATGATGTCAATTAGTGAGTCCAATTATATAATCTTCAACCAATCTTTAATCAACCATGAATTTGTGAACAATTTGCATATTAGGGTGACCCCAAGAAAATTCAACGAGGAAAGAAAGAAGAGATGCCAACTCAGATATCTTAGACAAAAAAAGTCATGATAAACTTTGATAGGAGGATGGTAGATTGTCATGAGTTGATATAGGATCTTACTGAAAATATTTATGGAAACTAAAGTAGTGATGTAGAATAAGAAGGCCACAATAGAAAATAGATATTGATCGACAAGAATCAGATATATCAACTATGGTTAGATTTTGAGATATTTTATAAGTGGAATCATCATGATGTAAGGATTTGATTTTATCATCTTTGCCACAATAGAAAATAATTAAGAAAGATTTTATTTATCATAAAAATAATTATTACGAACTATTCTCTTTTCAATGAGGGATGATAAAATTTTTAAGCAAACAAACAAGCACTGGACATCCTTCCTAGTCTCTCTACTTTCCATAAAGGTTCTAGTGCAAGAAATGAAGTTATTCAATCAAGTAAGGTGGCTGTCTATTATGCCATCAAATCATGAACATTTTGGAACTTTCTTTTTCCCTTAGTGAAGTTATATGATAGTTTTTATTTTAGTACTTATAAATATGAAATAAGCTGTATTAGAAAATAATGTTGGGTGAAATAATATAAGGCATTGCTTATATGCAATGAAATTTGTAACTTGGTGGCTTCCTCCCACCATGGTTCTGATAGGAAGTGGATGCAATTTCAATAAAATCAAAGAATGACACAAAAAATTTAGGAAGAACACACCAAACTCTTTTTATTGCAAGATATATGAAAGAAAACAACAAGATACAATTGAATCTTCAATTGGAGAGGAAGATCCGACTCTCCCAAATCACTAGCCGGCGGCTAGAGCCCTCACAACCTAAGAATTTTTAATTTAAGCAAACTCCAAACATAATCCTGAAATCATCCTATTGTTAGCCTTAAATCGGCTCCCATAATTCCCTCCCAAATCAGCCCCCTTTCTCTAAATAATTCACTCTCAAATTAGATTTATTTCCCTAATTAATTCGCTCCCAATTAGAATTAATTCTTTTCTAAATAATCTCCCTTAATTCCTCCTCTTCCCTAAATAATTTCCTCTTAAATTTTGAATTCAAATTAGATCTTGCCCTAAATAATTCCTTCCCAATTATAATTAAAACATTCCTAAACAATTTCCCTTTGATTAAGAACCTTTATAAACAGCTCTCTCTTGATTAGAAAATTTTTTATTTCTCTATCGATCAAATTGACTGGTCCATCAATACTCCCCTCTCAAAGTCCCACCTTGTCCTCAAGGTGGAACCAAGTAAACTGCTACTGAAGCATTTGACTAATAGCACTGGACTGAAAAATGGACTAACACTAGGTCGAACGATCCCTGCCTCGAGCATCTCCTTGACTAATCTCTCAATCTCTTCATTTTGGATTTGGGGATGACGATACAGACGAATACTGATAAATGAGACTCCTCCTTTTAAGATGATAGCATGCTCGCGTTCCTGCGGAGGACGCAACCCCTGAACTAGCAGGATCATCCCTCGATACTACTGTAGGGGTGGCTGAACCATGTCTGGCGTTTCTATCTTCTCTCCATCTTTTGCTCCTTCCAAATTTTGCACCTTCACCAAAAATCCTCGTCTCCTTGGAAGTGGCTCCAAATGTGGCATCTCCTCTTCTTCCCCCAATATTTCCACCTCCTGATTTTCCCCTCTCCTTATCGGATTAGGGTTTTCCCCACTTGACCGGCAGTGGCTTCCTCGCCTTCGAAGGCACCATTTTGATTTGGAACTCGAGCAGCTTCCTAATCATCTCCTCCATGATGGTAAACTTCCCATCGATCTTCTCTTGGATGGCTAAAAATTGCTTTTCGAAATCTGAAATCTTTACAAAATCAGATTTCAATTGTCTGATCTCCCCTTCCAACATTTCTACCTTTCTTCCCGCCATAGGTACCCGGATCGTGCCTGATACCAATTTGATAGGAAGTGGATGCAATTTCAATACAATCAAAGAATGTCACAAAAAATTTAGGAAGAACACGCCAAACTTTTTTTATTGCATGATATATGAAAGAAAACAACAACATACAGTTGAATCTTCAATTGGAGAGGAAGATCCGACTCTCCCAAATCTTTAGCCAGCGACTAGACCCCTCACAACCGAAGAAATTCTTATTACAACAAACTCCAAATATAATCCTGAAATCATCCTATTGTTAGCCTTAAATAGGCTCCCATAATTCCCTCCCAAATCAGCCCCATTTTCCTAAATAATTCACTCTCAAATTTGAATTCAAATTAAATTTATAGCTCTCTCTTGATTAGGAAATTTTCTAATTCTCTATCAATCAAATTGGTAGGTCCATCAGGTTCTTTGATGAGTTACCTTTAAAATCATATTTGCCTCCTTATCATTCTCTTGAATAATACTATCATATTTGTGTTATTGTCATCTTTATACTGTCATGGTAGCCTACTTATTGGTAGGTCCACCTATAATATTTCATATCAGAGATAGAAATTCGGACTTCTATTATATGTGAGGTAAAATTTGGTGACTTTTCTCGCTGATTATAGTATTTATTTATATTATTGGTTGTGCTTCCAAATTTCCCATTATGGCTTTTACTCTTCACGAACTTTCAAATTTTATTTTCCATCAATTATACAAGCAATTAAGAACTTGGTGGCCTTATGTTGATTTCTTTGTAAGTTTGAACTCTCTTTGAAATATTGCTTCGGAAGTATCTTTTTTGGTAATACGTTGTGAGTTTATCTTTGCTTTTCATCTATTTAACACTGCCGTTGCCAGGTCCCAAGTCCTGGATGAGAAAAGTGGAGGGTTGCGTTAGGTAGTCGACAGCCAGCGTAAAACTTGTCGAATAATAATGACATGAATCCTTTAAGAAATTGTGTTAATGCTAGGGCGTCCCCTGGAAGCGACGCGTTGTATGGCCTGAATATAGCGACAAGTGTGCAAGGGCCGCTGCACCGCCGCCCGGGTGCAGTGTTAAATAGGCAAGGGTTACCACATCAAGGACGGATGTGGGCAAAGAAGCTAGTCCATGAAACTAAAATTAGGATAGGAACTTGGAATATAGGCTCCCTTACAGGAAAATTAATGGAATTAATAGATATTATGATTCATAGGAAGATAAATATTCTGTGCATTCAGGAAACTAAATGGGTTGGAGAGAAGGCTAAGGAGATTAATAGTTTAGGATTTAAACTTTGGTATTCGGGTAGGAGTCGTACTAGAAATGGTGTAGGTGTGATTTTAGATAAGAGTTTGAAGGATAATGTTATAAATATTAATAGAATTGGAGATAGAATTATAGTTTTAAAGATTGTTGTTGATGCTAAGATTGTTAACATTATAAGTGCTTATGCTCCTCAAGTGGGTTTGGATATGGATTCAAAATTAAAATTTTGGAATGACTTAGAAGAATTAATACAAAAGATACCTCTTGAAGAAAGAGTTTTTATTGGAGGAGATTTAAATGGACATGTTGGTAGAGAGGTGGATGATTTTAAAAGCATTCATGGTGGCCATGGGTTTGGAACGACAAATGAAGGTGGTAAGTCCATATTAGATTTTTGTTTAGCTTATGATTTTTTAATTGCTAATACATTATTTAAGAAAAGGAATGAGCATCTCATTACTTATAAAAATGGATATAGTACAACTCAGATTGATTATTTTCTTATAAGGAAATTAGATCGTTTAGATTGCAAAGATTGTAAAGTTATTCCGAGTGAAAACTTATGTACCTAACATCGTTTATTAGTTTTGGACTTGAAGATAATGGAGAAGAAATTAAAAAATAAAGTAAAACGTTTTCCTAGGATTAGATGGGGGCATTTAAAGAATATTAACAAAATATTTTTTAGAGTAAGATTTTAGATCTTAAGATTTTGTCTGTGCATGAGGATGCTAATGTTATGTGGGAAAAAGTGGCTAGTAATATTAAGAATATTGCAAAAGATGTGCTTGGAGTTTCAAAGGGAAAAGCTCCTAATAGTAAAAATAGTTGGTGGTGGAATCCAAATGTGCAAGAAAAGATTAAAAATAAGAAGATTTGTTATAAAAATTGGTTTAATTGTAAAAATTCTGATAATTGGAAATTATATAAAGAGGCACGTAAGGAATCTAAGAAAGCAATATGTGATGCAAAGAGTTTAGCTTTTAGTGATTTATATAATAGATTAGATACTAAGGAGGGAGAAAGATATATGTATAAGCTAGCCAAACAAAGAGATAGGAGTAGTAAGGATTTAGTTCAAGTGAAGTGTATTAAGGATGAAGATCAAAAAGTACTTTTTTTTTTAGAAGATGATATTCAACAAAGGTGGATGAGATATTTTGCTAAACTTTTTAATAAAGAATGTGAAAATAAAATTGACTGTAGTGACCTTAGCACCTTAAATGAAAATAAAAATTTCTGTTTTTATCGGCGTATTAGTAAAACCGAAGTTAGAGAGGCTTTAAAGAAAATGAAGGGTGGAAAAGCTGTTGGACCTGATGATATTCCAATAGAGGTGTGGAAATGCTTAGGAGATGAAGGAATTTCTTGGCTTACTAAACTTTTTAATACTGTTTTGAAGACTAAAAAGATGCCAGATGAGTGGAGAATGAGTGTGTTAATCCCTATTTTTAAGAATAAAGGTGATGCACAAGATTGTGCGAATTATAGAGGAATTAAGTTAATGTGTCATACTTTTAAACTATGGGAACGAGTTATGGAGCATAGGTTACGGCGTGATACTAATGTTTCTCAAAATCAATTTGGATTTATGCCGGGTAGGTCTACTATGGAAGCCATACATTTATTAAGAGGTTTGATGGAGAAATATAGAGAGAATAAGGAGGATTTACATATGATATTTATTGATTTAGAAAAAGCATATGATAAAGTTCCAAGAGAAGTGCTATGGAGAGTTCTTGAAAAGAAAGAAGTTAATAACGCTTATATTCAAATCATTAAAGATATGTATGCATGAGCTATTACTTGTGTTCAAACACAAGGTGGTTTGACCAAGTATTTTCCTATTTCGGTTGGATTACACCAAGGATCAGCCTTAAGCCCATATCTTTTTGCTTTAGTCATCGATGTTCTCACTAGACATTTGCAAGAGGATGTACCTTGGTGTATGCTTTTTGCTGATGATATTCTTCTTGTTGATAAGACTAGAGAGGGAGTTGAAGGTAAACTAGAATTGTGGAGGTCAACCTTAGAGTCTAAAGGTTTTCGCTTGAGTAGATCTAAAATGGAATATATGGAGTGTAATTTTAGTAATAATAGACCTAGTGAGGGCATTGTGACTTTGGCCGATCAAGTCATTAATAAGAGTACACGTTTTAGATATCTTGGATCTATTGTTCAGAGTGATGGTGATATAGATGGGGATATTATCAGCAGAATCCAAGTTGGATGGTTGAAGTGGAGGAATGCATCGGGCTTATTGTGTGATAGAAAAGTACCCCTCAAACTTAAGGAAAAATTCTATAAGATGGTGGTGAGACCTGCAATGCTTTATGGTGCTGAATGTTGGCCATTAAAAGAGAAGCATAATTCTAAGTTAAGTGTTGCAGAGATGAGGATGCTCAGGTGGATGAGTGGCTTTACCATTAGAGATAGGATACGAAATGAGCATATTCGTGAAAATGTTGGAGTAGCTCCAGTGGAAGATAAGATTAGAGAGAGTCGCCTTAGATGGTTTGGTCACGTAAAACGGCGGCCTCCCGATGATCCGGTTAGGAAAGTAGAGGTAGACCTAAAAAGACTTGGTTAGAAAATATTAGAAATGATCTTTCTTTATTAGATTTAAACGAGAATTTGACTTTTAATAGGACACAATAGAGAAAAAGGATTCATGTAGCCGACCCCACGTAGTGGGATAAAGGCTTGATGTTGTTGTTGTTGTTGTTGTAATCCTACAAGAAGTTCAGGGCTTGGTGGCCATCTATCATTGATTCTTTGTTTAGTGTCAACCTATCTCGAAAAATTATTTGGGTTGAATAACTTGGTTTTTTATGTTAGGCTAAGGGTGGTTAATCTAATTGTTAAGTATGCTTCCAATTTTTTTGCATTAATATTTATGTAAGAACCGACTGGTCCGGTTCAACTGAACCGGACTCCTAGAATCAGACTCCTAGCTAAAATGCGAGCGAGCAGAGCGGGAGAGTGTGGGAGAGCGAATCGAGCGAGGAAACACATTCAAAAGTGAAAAGCTATGACTCCTTGCTTGAGATAACTTTGATTCGCTCCGTCCCGTTACGCCAAGCAAGAGAAATTGAGAGGAGGCAACGATAAAGAGGAATAAAAAGGAAATTTGGAGAAAGAAAAGAAATCGGGTAGGGAAGAAGAATATGGTCTTTGTAAGAGAAGTTTATTTTTCTCTATAACTAAAAATATAGGTAAGTAAGTCTTTCCTCTACATATCTTTAGGTGAAGGAGAATGTTGGGGGAAAAGAAATTCATGTGCTCGAGGGAGACAAAGAAGAAAGAAAAGTTAAGCAAGGTAATTAATTTTAATTGAGAATGTTTTATCTTCAATCATTTTAGAGATTTATAGTAGATGATGAATTGTAATCAAGATATAGTAAATTATAAATATTCAGTATTATATAGACAATATCCAACGCATTTGAAAGTGTTTTTAATGATATCAAATCAATTCAATGTTATCTTGATGATATTTAAATTTAGAAAGTTGCTTAGCAATAATTAATGCATATGTATATTATTTAGAGCAGTGAAGGATTTAAATTATTAAACTGAGGTGAAGTACTGAAGCCAACATGAAATCTCAAAGGGAGTTTATATAAGGTTTTAAAATGTAAAAGATGAATTAAATGAAATTAATGAAAGTATAGTTATGAAATTTCAATGCAGATTTATGAAATTTTATATGTGACTTTAGGTGTTGCATTAAGGAAGGCTATATCAAAGCTCGATCATTTGAAAGAAATTTAAAGTATAAAAGTAATCAAAGCGAGTAATTACAATTGTTTTGTAACAATTATAATTCCCTTTCATTTATTTACAACTACTGTATGTCGTAGCATATATGTTGACTAAATATTTAATATATAAACTGAATCAAATTGAGGGAAAAACAAAGTGGATGATTGTTATTTATAGCAAATTCATTATCTTTATTCTATCACTATTATTGAACATTATGTCATGCACAAGTACTTGCTAAAGTTAAATATTTGATATGCAATAAATTTGAGAATGACTGAATAACTAAGTTTCTCAAATATCAACTGGTTAATTAGTACTCTAAAATCAGTTAATATTAATCATGTCTTCATGATTTTCTAATATTTGTTAAGACATAAAATCTCTTTACATATTCATTATAGAATAGATGTATATGCATATAAATGCAAATATAAATAAGCAATTTACTCAATATAAAATAACTTATTCTAAAAACAAAATAGATTCCACTAACATAAACTAACATAAATTACAATTATAGGATTAATTTAAATTTACATATGCACAAGTGTTCTTATATGCCAAGCTCTTTATAAGTTGCAAATTTGAAAGTCATTCTTAAGCTTATATGATTAAGTGAAATAAAACAAAAGATATTGTAAAAAATAAAAATCTCAAATATAAAAATTTAATTGCTAAAATCACAAAACATCAAAAGATTTATTTAATGCATGATTCTCCTCAAGGGCATCCCAAAATTTATGTTTGATTTAAAAATCCACCTCAAAAACTATAAAAGTATAGAGCAAATTTTGTGTTAGGGTTTACTTTAAACAAAATTTGATGAAGAAGATGATGTACAAAGAGGAAAAACAAATAGATACTTTTGCTTCTTCATCTTATTCCTCTAATCAGCCTCCTCCCCTTACGGTGCTTGACGACGAGAGCGAACACTAGGGGTTACCACCATCAAAGAAGCTATCGATCTTGTCTCCTCCCTCTACGACTTGCTAGGTAATCGAAGCCTCCAAGTCGACGAAACCATCGAACTTCGAAGCCATCGAGCACAGCCACTCCTCTCTTCTTGTCACATGTTGCTGCATAGGAGGCTATTGTCGATCATCACCTTCTTGATTTATCGCTCACAAACTCAATCACTGCCTCTCCCCACTCTTTCTCGACGCACTCTCACTATCTTTCACACACGAGATGCCCTAAGCCATGATTCATAAATTAAAGGGTCCGGGTTGTGACAATTTGTGTCTTTTCTTCTACTTTTTTTATTTTTAATTATCCAAGCATTGCCATAAGCATTTTAAGCTCTAAGGGCCGAGTTTCTTGAATATTTATGGAATATAATGCTGAGCAAGTAAACCATGGTAAAATTCAAATGATGACATTGAAGAATCAAATTTATAAATTTGTCACAATTTTGAGATATCTTAAGTGGAGGCATCATCTTGATAGGATTTGATCATCATCATGCAAATATAAAAAAATTATGCAAATAAGTTTTCTATTTTTGAAATTATTATGCTTTTTCCATCATCATAGAAGAAGTTGTTTACCATCATAATTATCACTAAAAGAAAGAAATAATTCAACTTTAATTTTATTATTCAAATATGCAAAGAAATATATATATATATATATATATATATATATATATATATATATATATATATATATTTGTTAAAAAAATTTGCGATCAGTTACTTCAATCAAGGGTGGAGCAAACAATAAAGATTTTGATCATAAAAAAATAATTATCGGGATCTATTCTTTTTCCAATGAGGGATGACTGAATTTTTAAGCAAATATATTATTGTTGGACTTCCTCAGCTATCTCTTCACCTTCCACAATGGTTCCAATTCAACAAAAATAGTTTTGGATGCTTCGAAATAAATAAAATTTTCAATTAAATCTGGTGCTCATTAGTTATGCAATCAAATCATGAACATTTTAAAGCTTCATTTATTTTTGTTCACAAAATTATGTAATAATTTGTATTTTAATGCTTTTAAATTAGAGTGAGTTATATTAGAAAATAATGTTGGTTTGAAAGATCGAGGCTTTAGAGAAAGAGAAAGAAGGTCAGCCATCGTGCGAGGGATCTTCTAATTATGCCAGTCAGATATTGAACTTCTAATATAATGGTCGATGGTTGATAGGACTAAAGTTTGCTCATGTTATGATTTTCCTGACCTATTATGATTGCATATATAGAAATTTTTGCATATCAAGCATGTTAAATATATCCAAAGAACATAAAAAAGGGCTTAATGCATTTATGTGTGGCATATGACCATTAATTCAAATATTTCAGATTAATCCAAATCAAGATCTTGCATAAGATTGTTTAATGTCATATGATGCACAACTGAGTATCTTACATGTATATGTTGTACATCATTATGAAATGATTGATAAATTTATATGCCAATATTAAGGAATGGAAAAGGACTAAAATAATGTCAATGAAATTTAAAGATCCTTTTTAAGTCCATATCATACGAGTTAGGTGGGTTGACTTTGATGACCTGCACATGAAGAGATAAATGAAAAAGAATTCTTGACACTTGGTATTGGTGAGTTGGTTACACCAACCTTTATCAAGGGGTCATCTTGATACTGGTGAGTTAATTGGCCCAACTTTTATCAACAAAATAACAAGGAATTCTTGAATCTTGACACCAGTGAGTTGGGTCTTCTAATTTATTAGGGGTTGTTGATACAAAGGGGTTGAATCATATAAGCATGATGTGACATTTCGAAGGTAGTATTTATAAAGAATAAGAGAAAGAAAATAAAAAAATTGTTGTTAGCTTTATATTCATGCAACAGATATATTTGATCCTTTATACAATTAATTAATAACTAATGTATTGAATTAACATCTTCTGCGTTGAACTCAATATATGTTTTAATGTTAATGCTTTTTAAGTTACTCCCTTGTATGTTTGAACTCTATGTTAAAAATATTTCTCACTGAGATTTTAGCTCATTTGAACTATGATTATGGGAAAATGAAAGGGATATTGCAGAATAGTCGTTAGGTGACTAGTGTTGCTTTCTATGGTAATATTTATATGATTTTGGGTATATTGTAAAGGTATGTATGATGTAAATTAAAGAACTTGAGTACGTATGAATTCATTTTGAAAGTCATATTATAAGCCCTGTATTTGACTAGATGATTTTAATTATATATACTTCCATTTCAAGGCTCATGATTGATATATTAAATGATTGTAAAAGATCAAGTATACTGCTAGAATAATCGAGCAATGCTATTTTTCACTTACGCGATCTTGATGAGTAAATTAGGATTGGTGTTTGGAGAATTAAGTCTAACTGGATGGTCCACTTTTTTTACGCCTCATGATTGCCTAAATGGGATTGAAAATAGGATATGAAATAAAATGGTAACATTGTAATGTTTGAATTATTAATTATAATGGAAGCATTATTATATTTAGAAATGGAGTTAGGAATGAGATTGATTTTTAACGCAACTATGGTGTAGGTCAATATAACAGGGGTTAGTTACTTAGGTTGAGTTAGGAATGATCTTATGCATAATATGATCATCTTATTGCATCAAATAGGTAAATTTATAAATATACTTACAAATAAATATGCTGGAAGAAGTGTAAGAAGGAATGAATGGTCAGTTATCCCGGATAGTCACTGAAGCATAAATACAAGCTTATGACAATTCAGGCTGAAGCGGGCTCAGAATAGAATAAATGAGAAGACCAGATCTAAGGAGTTGCATAATATTGGAAGCCTAATTTCTCATGTGGTGGACAAAATGGCAACCTTTAAAAAAATCCTCTTCAATTAGTGGACAGAGATTTGGGTTTGGTAACGAAGTAGATATGCATATGAGAATATTTCAGATTTTCAAGTCACCAACATTCACGAGAGCTAGTGATTCAACAGTGGTTGAGGACTGGTTGCTATAAGCTTGAAAAATTTTGGAAGGCTTGATTTGTCTCTACAATAAAAAAGTTACACTTCTAACCTTTATGTTAGAAGAATCAAATAGATGTTGGCAGGTACAATACAATGAGAAATTTGGAATGATGCTACTATCGTTGATTGCTTGGGATGAATCCATGAAGGTATTCAAAGATTGGTTTATTGCACCCTCAACTAACCTTACATTAGTGATGCAATACGAGGCATAATTCACCTCCTTTTCAGATGTGCTCCTCACTACATCAATACTCAAGAAGAGAAATATGCATATTTCTGAGAGGTCTCTGTGGGCTCCGAAAATTCGGCCCCGGCCTCCGCCCGCTTTTTTGTGCTTTTCGAGGGGGGAGTTTTAACGATTTAAGTTCCGAGGTAAATTTTGGAAGGCAGATGAGATAGTAGATAAGACACTACCCAGAGATTTCGCCCTCATTTTGCGAGGACTTTATGATCTGAGTTCTGGTTTCCTATAGGCGCAAGCCCCTATAGTTAATTACCCCTCCCGATAACGAGAGAGAACTTTCGATTAAGGCTAGTCGTCGATCAGATACGTATGAGATACGTGAGTCTGGCATATAGTAGCAGCATGGGTTGAAGGTTTAAGGATGAGTGATTGATATTCAAAATTGAAAGTTTTCACCATTTAGCACTCAAAGCAGATGGTGGGGGAACGGATGATAGACCCGATCAAGATCCCATGGTTCCGTCATCCCGGGCCATCGTGGTCCCTGGTCTACTTAGTCAGAGGAGGTAGTCGACCCAACCTGACAGAAGGATCCTTGTCGGCAGCCATGGGTTGCTTCGTCCAAGGGTACCTTGTAGACCTGGGGGGAATATTTGCCTAAGGGGACAAATTTGAATCCACCTTAACTAACAGAGGGCTTTGTGCCCTATCGATCATATCCTATTGATTCATATCTCAAGGATTTGATGCCATTGGGGAGCATACGGGCTCTGGCCATAACCATAATATAATGGTGCCATTGGGCGGCGACCACCTGGTTCAGAGGGCCCCGAGTCATAACCGTTTATCCTGCAGTGCCATTTGGCGGCGAAACTGCCGGTTAGAGGACTCGTACCACGTCCTTGCTGGCAGGAGATTGTCTGAGAATGGATCCTAGTGATATTTTCGACCATGCATTAGCTCTTTGCGAGCTGAAGTAAATTTTAACTTGTCCACCTCGGCAAACTGTTGCGGAGGATGGATGGATTTTGCTTTAAGCGATTTGATAGTTGGATTTCAATTTTTAAATATCTGGAGTTTGAAAGATTTTTGGATTTTGGGATTTTTCAGAAGATTGGATTTTGTAGGGAATTTAGGATTTTGGGAGTTTTGTGGAGTTTTGGATTTTGTGGGAGTTTGGGTGGTACTTTGAGATATTTGAAATAGACCCCTCCGGTTGATATTTTCATTCAACACGGCCATCATCGGGGTGTATGGGGTCATTTATATTTTATTGATTGGACCCTGTCGACTCTATCCACTGGTTGATAGAGGATCGGGTTTTGTAGGCTTTGGACATTTGTTAGTGAATTTTCATAATTATAGGCCTTGAAGACCTAATATGAACGCATTAAAACAAATATATAGGTTGTCACAACTGTATATTTGTTTGATGGTTCGAACCCTGTCGACTCCTATTGACCTTTATAGAAGGATCGGGTTCGAACCTGAATTCACTCGTTGACCCGCGCAGCATCCCTAGACGTTACGTGTGTACCAATAACACGCTCGTTGGGGCCCATGCGGGTGTTTGGGGGCATTTTATAAATATTTATTGAACCTTGTCAACTCCTATCTACTTGCTTTAGGAGGATCGGGTTCAAATTTATTGACCCGCGCAGCATCCCTAGGCGTCACGTGTGTACCAATAACACGTTCGCCGGGGCCCATGCGGGTGTATAATACATCCCCTTATGTGTACCTAAGTGTATACAAATTAAGGTGCACGTGCGGGGGTATTTTAGAATGTTTGTTGCTGCTTGGTTGCGCGGATGACCGCCATTTGAATGCAGCATTCTTCTTGGAAGCCTATACACACGCCTTCTGTCTGCTTGTACGAAGGTTGCAGATCCGGTGGCGTGGCGCTGGGATTACATTTGGGAATTTGTACGCCTTCTGTCTGCTTGCGTGGATGTTGCAGATCCGGTGGCGTGGCGTCGTACGATCTCCACAACTGTTGCTGGTAGGCAGGTAGATGTTTTCATTCATAGATTGAAATCGACTTCAGGATACTGCATTTACTAAAGTCTTTCTGCATCTACCCACGAGTGACATATTTTACATACATCTGCACTCGCAGAGAGATTGTATGTATTGCAGATCTTCGTGCATTGGACATTCAAAACTTGGTTGAATTGAGACTCATTCACTATATCCCTGAAACCACTGATTTGATCTGGCTTTCTCTCCTCAGCTCTCGCATAGAAATCGATAAGTGATTTCGTGATTATATCCCTTTTCTCATTTCTGTTGTTGGCTAGAAGACTCAATCATTCAACCTCCGGTGATTGCCTCTTCATTAATACCTTGTGCTTCAAAATCAGTGGTTCACTTCCTCGAGCAGACACTATAGCGGTTGAAGGCTTATCACATCGTATAGGAGAAATAAGCAAGATATTCACTCCTAGAATAATTGTTGTGGCCCTTGATATGATTTGAATAGCAAGTGTATTGAATCACTGTTGGAAAGTTGACTGCGAAGGTGTCACAGTGTCTTTGCTGTAGCAATTCATGTTGAGTGATAATTGATTACAGGGATACTTGGATATCCACTGTAGTCTTGTTCAGTCCAAGTTCGTGTTCTGGTCTCTTATTCCCAGTTCAAGTCTCGTATGTCAAGCTCCTTGTAACTGAAAATTCTATTGCATGCTCAAAATGTTCGAGTAAATTCAAAAGTCCCCTGTTGTCCTCTGCAAGTTCAAATCTTTGTTTGATGTTGTACAGTTCGAGTTCAGTGTCCACAAGTGCATTCGTTAGGTTCAAATTCGTTTGGTTTCAAGTTTGAATTTAATTCATCTGAGTTCATATCATCGTTCAAATTGAGTCCTAATTTTGTTCAAGTCAGGTCCAAGTATGGTTTCAAATTCACCCGAAATTTCGGCAGCATTCCGGCATCTCCCCCGTTTAGGGGAAATAACGGAAAACTGGGCCTTTCCCACCACGCTTAAGAAAGCGTGTATGGTAGATGCCCTCTTTCGAGGACACCGCGGCCGTGTAAAGTCTTCAATCCCCCACCACGCTTAAGAAAGCGTGTATGGGTCTTCGACGAACCTGAAAAAGCAAAGCATTTGTTTCCCCGCAGGTACAGAGCCGCATACGGGTACTTAAAATTGTCCCCACCACGCTAAGAAAAGCGTGTATAGGGCCTACCCGCCTCGCCGTAGGTGTCGCACCAGGTTCCCTTCCCACCACGCTTATGAAAGCGTGTATAGGCGGTTTGCCGGCTCGACACGAACGCCGAGGATAGGATTTTGAGGTGATTACCCGCCTCGTTGTAGGCGCCGCACCGGGGTCCCATCCCACCACGCTTATGAAAGCGTGTATAGGCGGTTTTCCGGTCCGCCGCGAACTTCGAGAGCGAAAATCTGAGTTAGAAAATTATACCTTTGCAAGCGTCGAGGTTGGCACGTAGATCGAGGCGAGAGAGTAGAGAAGCATTCCTCTTTCCCCCTTTTCTTTTTGGTCATTTTAAGTAATTGTAATGAATTTTACAATTAATAACAGTTAGTTCTAATTAATAATAATTAATTACTATTAAAATACTAATTATAATTAATTATATTTAATTATAATTAAATTATGACTAATTGATAATTAATTATAATTAAAAATAAGTAATCATAATTAAATTCACTTAATTATGATTAACTTATAATTGATTGATAACTAATTATAATTAAAAATATTTAATCATAATTAAATTTAATTAAATATAATTAATATAATAATAATAATTAATTAAAAATTAAACTTAACTGATTATGATTAATTACAATTAATACAGAAATTAGAAAAAGGGGTTATATAGTATTAGAGCAGGATATATACTAAATCATATTTAATCAACATGATTTAATCATGATTTAGCTAGCTGTTTGATCTCGCGGCAAGTTAAACCTTCCATCTTCCTCTCTATTCAGTAGATTTATCGGGTTTAGCCGAAGGAGCAGCGCATGGGAGAAAGCTACCTTCACACTCGGCGAGCTCCCGTTCGTGCTCCTGCTCAAAATGTCGTAACTTCCGATCCAGGAGGAAGGGGCGTCGGCTGAGGGAGATTAGGTCGCAAGGTTGAGGCCGACGGGAGGAGGAGTTCGGGCAAGAGGCGAATGTGGAAAGGGGGCTCGGACGTCGGCTTCAGGCTCGGCCAGGTAGGGCGACGGGATGGAGGGACTTCGGCTAGAGCTTGTAAGTGAGATTCCTCTCTCTCCCTCTCTCTCTTTTCCTTGCTTGCGGTCAAAGTGACGTAACTTCCGATCAAAGGAAGGGAACGTCGTCGTCGGAGGCAAGTCGGGCAAGGCTTCGACTGGGTTCGGGAGAGCAAATGGGGTCGGCGGAATTTGAGTACAGGGATTTGGTGATGGCTTCGGCAGTGGAGGTCGGGATGCTTGCGGGAACGAGAGGAAAGGAGGGGTTTTGGCTTGCGGCTTTGTGAGAGCTTTGTCGAAGAGGAGTTCGGCAGAGGGTAGGAGGAAGTGTGTGGGAGCCGAATGGGAGAGGCGACGGGTGCTTGCGAATCGAAAGGCTTCGTCGAGAGCTCCGCGGTTTGCGAACAGAACAAAAGTAGGGAGTCGAAGCTTGTGGGTTTTCGTGTGAGGTTTGCCAATGAAGCTCTCTTCACCTCCTATTTAACGACGAGGAGCAGCGTCATTTTGAGTAGGCTTTCTGCGGAGGATTTGACGTAAACGGCGCCGAATATGCAGAGGGATGGTACTGTTCAAGCGGCGAGTATGGCCTTAGCAGGATATCGGGATGACTTCGCCAGGTAATGATTTGAGCACATTTTTTTTATCTCTCTTTTTTTTTTTACTCGTAGAGGTCAACAAATGCCCCCCAACAAATGTGGTTCGCGTCTAGAGCGAATCACGTTTGTTGTATGTTGATTGCCCATGTGGATCTCCAGGTATTTTGCTCTAGATGTCACACTAAGGTCTTCATTTAGTGGATCTCCAAAAGTTTGCTTGGATGTCACACTAAGGTTTTCATTTAGTGGATCTCCAAAATTTCGCTTGGATGTCACACTAAGATTATCATCATGTAGATCTTCAAGAGTCTGTCTCGGTGTCTTCATAGATCTTTAGATGCTCTTGTAATCAATAAGAGGATTGACATGCTGGCTTTAGTTAGGTAGAGATCCAAAAGATACTGATAGAGCATTTTATACCCAACTCCCTAAAGTAGCACTTTGTAGGTTGATAATAATATATAACAATGTCACTTTCTGTTCTTCTTTTGACACTACTGCTTTCTTAGTTTTCAGTTTTGATTTTATAACTGTACTGATAATTCTTTGTTTCTTGTGCAGGTCACTACAGAGATAGGATCCAGTCAGTCAGCTACCACTGGAGATTTGGTTCTGGTACGTTTTTTTAGTTTGTGTGTTCTGTTTCTCTTCTTTCTTTTTTTTTTTGGCTGCTTACTGACCCTTGTTGCCTTGTGCAGGTTCCCGGAGGAGCGAGACACCAGTTCGTGAGCTACTACAGGAGACCTTGGCTTCAGGTACACTTTTCTTTTTAGTAGCATTTTCATGCACTTGCGTAGTCTTTGATTTTTGCTGATACTTCTGTTGCTTCGTGCAGGCTCCAGAAGTGCAGGGTGCCTGGTCTTTGGAAGAAGTAGAGCAAAGCTGTTGACTTCTTCTTCAGGCATAGTTTAGGAGACAAATTTGTAGTCCTCTGCGAAGGACATTGTACTTTTCTCTCTTTTTTTTTTTTGATGTAAACTTGTAAAAGAGAACTGAGAATTTGTATATGGATTCTGAATTAATAAAATGAAGCATTTTTTTTTTTTGTGAATTCTACTGTTGACGAGCTCTCTTTTTACTGCTCCTGTGATTTCTGTGGTTGTACTTCAAGTTGTGTTGATGATGAAGTAAATAATTTTAAATATTTATTTGGGGATCTCGGCAGCGGCGCGATGTCGGCCCAAATAAATATTTAAAATGCCCCCAGCCTTTAGGGACACTTGTGGATGTCGTTCGGGATACCTCTTTCTTGTGGCTTTAGTTTCCCTGGGATTTTGGTTCCTTCTGTCCTGTGCTTTGTGCGGCGGACATTGATGGAGAATTTCCTGATTTGTCTCTACTGACTTGTCAGGTGATTTGTACCTTCGGCCCTTTGCTTCTAGCTTTGGCGGGCTTGATGAAGGAGTAGATGCCGGTGACCAAAACCCTTAGGTTTGTAGTAGGTCGATGGCGAGAAGTCATCGGTCCAGAGCTTTGTGCATGACGGACTTGTTGATGACGGAATCCCCTTAGTTCAGCCTTAAGCTCTTCATGAACTTTGGGATAATTTCTTCGGTCATTTGCTTTGTGCTTTGGTGGACTTGTTGAAGAAAAATTCCTTCGATCCTAGCTTTGTGCTTTATGGATTTATTGAAGGATTTACAGGCTTTGGATTCAGTTGATAGTACCAAACTTGGGTAGTATCTTGATCCTTAACCACTTGAGGAGACTTTAATCTAAGTCACTTGAGTTCATCAGATCGGGAGAGCTGGGATTTGACAGCTCTTCGTCCTCTGGTTGCTGAGATGGGGGTTCCTCTACTACGGCCTTTCTTATGGCGTGTTGAGTAGATGGAGCTGCCAGCGATCCGGCCATATTTGGGCTTGTTGGATCCGACCTCTTACACCCATTCAGGTTTCAGACTTGAGCTAGGGGAAATGTGCTTCCCAATGCTGATTTTGCTGAAGTTGATAGATTTAGAGTTCTCCTCTATGGTTGAAGATTTAGAGCCTACGCGGATTTGGTAGTTGCTCGAGATTCCTCCTTTCCACTGGAACTTTGATTCTCCAGTCAATTAGGAGAATTTTGTAGACTACGATCACTTGAACTTGTCGAGTCAAATTTGCCTTCGTACTTCCTACAGTCCCTACTGACGGATTGACGAAGTGGGGGTTCCGCTACTACGGCCTTTTTTATGGCGTGTTGAGTAGACGGAGCTGCCAGCGATCCGGCCATATTTGGGCGTGTTGGATCCGACCTCTTACACCCACTCGGACCTTAAGCTTCAGGCTGCTGAAAGACTTCAGGTTGTTCTGGCTCAATTTGTTAGTGTGTAGTTGCAAAAGTCTCTCTTTGACTTTCAAATTTTGGCACGTTGGAGAAGGTGATGTCTCGATCTTTTGAAAGACCACCTGCACATACTTTGAAAAGAATTCGTTGTGTTCTTCAGTATAAAAGAATATTTGTGTTGGTGATTTTAAATATTTATTCGGGGATCTCGACATGCAGCGCGATGTCGACCCGAATAAATATTTAAAATGCCCCCTGTCTTGCAGGGATATTTCATAATAGAATAAATTTGAAATCTTGATATTTTAAATATTTATTTGGGGATTTCAGCACGGAGCATGATGTCAACCCAAATAAATATTTAAAAATGCCCCCTGTCCTGTAGGGAGATTTTGAAATGCATTCTTGCAACACAAGAGAATTTCAAAAATATAAAATGTAAAGTGTATATAGATATGCATGGAATACACAATACATTAAATATAAAATTTTCTTGAGCAACTTTACGCATGGTACTTCTTCAGGTGTCGACCGTTGATCGGCGGCATGGGCCTCTGACCGTGCAGATCGATGAGCTGGTAGGCTCCTCCTTGGTACACCTTCTCGATGACGAATGGGCCCTCCCAGTTGGATACGAATTTGCCACCAATTTTTCGGTGAGGGATGATTGGCCTTCTCAGCACCAGGACCAATTCCCCTTCTTGAAAGGTTCGAGGGCGCACCATCCGATCAAATGATTTTGCCATCCTTCCTCGGTAGATTTCTAAGTTCTGTTGGGCTTGCAACCTGACTTCGTCGAGTGCATCGAGCTCCTCAATTCTTAGGCGAGCATTCTGCTCTTGAGTAAGCTCATTCTGGATAGCGACCCGAAGAGACGGTAATTCAACTTCTAGTGGCAAAACGGCTTCAGCTCCGAACACTAGTGAGTAGGGAGTGGCTTTGGTTGGTGTTTTGTAGGTCGTACGATACGCCCACAATGCTTCTGCCATCTTTGTATGCCATTCTCTTTTATTCTTGGTGAGGATCTTCTTCAACAACTTCACCAGCGTCTTGTTGAAGGCCTCAGCCAAACCATTGGCTCTTGGGTTGTATATAGACGAGTAACGCCAGTCAATCTTATGACGATCTACGAACTTGTAGATTTTTGTACTCTTGAATGCTGTGCCATTGTCTGAGATCACGCGGCGTGGTACACCGAATCTGTAGACGACGTTGTGGGTAAAGAAGTTGATCACGTGCTCGGACGTAACTTCCCTGAATGGTGCCGCTTCTGCCCACTTAGAAAAATAGTCTGTTGCTGCCAGTATAAAGCGGTGTCCTGCCGATGACGGCGGATCTATTGGTCCAATTATGTCTGTACCCCAGCATTCAAATGGCCAGGACGCTACTGTTGGGTGTAGAGGATTTGGCGGTTGGTGAATAACATCACCATGAATCTGACATTCGTGGCACTTCCTAGCGTGGTTGATACAATCTCTCACCATCGTAGGCCAGTAATAACCCATTCTTTTAATTTTAGCGGCCATCTTGGGACCTGACTGATGTGCTCCGCAGAGTCCTTCATGTACTTCTGTTACTACTTTATCAGCTTCTTTGGTCCCTAGGCACCTTAGCCACATTTGATCAAAAGCTCGCCGATATAGCGTATTATTGACAAACGCGTATCGCAATGCTCTTTTTCTAATTTGTGCAGCCAGAGATTTATCTGTTGGAAGTTTGCTTTCTTTGAAATAGTCGACGAATGGTTGCCTCCAATCGCCTTCGACTTCAACATCTAGGCAATCCAACCACGACTCTGAGAATCTACCAGTTCTTCGTCTTTTTACTGCTGGACGTTCCCCTGGTTGATTTTTAATAGTGATTTGTTGTGGATGTTGAGGATCGACCGGGGTTGCATCCTGCTGGCTTGAACCTGGTATTCCTTCTGCCTGCGGGAATTGTAGGGTTGCTGGCTCTAAGACTCGGCGGTTTTCAACCGCAATGAATATAGGTGGCCTCTTATCCTCATTTGCAAGCTCCTTGGCCAGTTTAGCTAGGCAATCTGCTTTTGCATTCTGTCCTCGAGGAACCCGAGTCATCTTGACATTCGGTATTTGTTTTAGAAGCTCGAGAGCTCGTCGGTGATAGTGAGCCAATTCAAGTTTGCAAATCTTGTAAATGCCCTGAACTTGATTTATCACAAGTTGAGAATCACCGAAAATTTGGAGATCTGTGATTTGGACATCAATTGCAATCTCCAGTCCTGCTATTAGAGCTTCGTATTCGGCTTCATTATTGGTCCGAGGTTCAGTTAGACTGAACGAGAATCTCATTATGCCTCCCTCGGGTTCTATAAAGACTAGACCGATGCCAGCTTGGGCCTTTGCAAGATTTGGAGGTTTGGGAGACTTTATAGATGATGCCCCATCAAAGTACATCTCCCAAAACGGTACCTTTTCTTCTTCATCAACTTGCATGATTTGTTCATCTGGCAAATCATCATTGAGCGGAGAGTCAGCTGGGATTGGATGTGCGGCGAGAAAATCTGCCAAAGCTTGTCCCTTTACTGCTTTCTGTGGCATGTACACTATATCAAATTGCAGTAATAGCACTGCCCACCTTGCCAAACGACCTGTCAACGCTGGTCTTGTCATCAAGAACTTCAGCGGATCGATCTTTGATATCAAGGTGATTTTGTGGGAGAGCATATAGTGGCGGAGCTTCTGGACTGCGAAGATCAACGCCAGACAATGTTTCTCAATTGGAGAATATCGTACTTCTGCTCCGATTAATCTCCGACTGATATAGTAGAGTGCATTTTCTTTTCCTTCCTCATTGTGCTGAGCCAGTAACGCTCCGAGGGACTCTTCTAGTGCTGCCGTATACAGTATAAGAGGCTTCCCCGGAATTGGCGCTGCGAGAATGGGTGGATTCAACAAGTATCTCTTGATACTGTCAAATGCTTCCTGACATTCTTCATCCCACTTGAAGCGAACGTCCTTCTTCATCAATTTCGAAAATGGCTGGCACCTACCCGACAGATTCGATATGAATCGTCGAATGAAAGCCAGTTGCCCTTGCAAGGAACGGAGTTGACGGAGGCTTCTTGGCGGTGGCATCTCTGTGATTGCCTTGATCTTGCTGGGGTCGATTTCAATACCTCGGTGACGAACGACATACCCCAAAAATTTGCCGGAGGAGACCCCGAAAGCACATTTGAGAGGATTCATTTTCAGATCAAACTTTCTGATTCTCTCAAATACAATTCTTAAGTCATTTAGATGCTCTTTTCGGTCTATGCTCTTAACGACAAGGTCATCTACATAGCACTCGACCTTCTGATGTATTAATTCATCAAAAATACGGGTCATCGCCCTTTGGTAGGTGGCACCAGCGTTCTTCAATCCGAAGGGCATGACCGTATAGCAAAAAATGCCGATGGGCGTTCTGAATGACGTATGCCTTTCATCCTCAGGAGCCATCTTGATCTGGTTGTATCCTGACGATCCATCCATAAACGAGAACATGTCATAATTTGACGTGTTGTCTACTAGGAGTTCGGATACAGGAAGCGGAAAGTCATCTTTTGGACACGCCTTGTTGAGGTCCCGAAAGTCGATACAGATGCGTATCTGACCATTCTTTTTCTTCACAGGGACAATATTGGCAATCCAGTCGGCGTATTTCTCTTCGCGGATGAAGCCCGCTTCTATGAGCTTTTTGGTTTCAGCAATCACCTGTTCTTCAATCTCCAATCTCATTCTTCTTGGAGCTTGTTTGACGGGTGCGACATCCGGTTTGATTGCCAACCTATGAACTGCTACCTCAGGGGATAAGCCAGGCATTTCAGCATATGTCCAGGCAAAGCAATCCCTGAATTCACAGAGGAGTTCTTTTATCTCTTCCACTTGATCTTCTGGCAGAAGGGAACTAATGAATGTTGGGCGAGGGTCATCCTCGGTTCCCAAGTTGACTTCTTTTAGCTCGTCCATAGTGGCTGCCTGTCCACCATCTTCAAGCTCTTCTGGTGCAGGCTTGGCCTCTAGAGGCTGATCATCGTAACCCTCAGCTTCATAGACCTCTTCATCAGGAACATCATTGGATTCAACTTCCCTGCAAGTGATGGCTCGGCAAGTCTCCTTCCGGATGCATTTTCGCCTGACGAATCCAATACCTTTGTATGCATTCATTTCCTTCCGCCGCATTGGACGTGGATTCCTTCCATACCAGAGACTTAAACACATACGAAGTTGTCGTTTGGGGGTGGGAACATTGATCCACTTTCGCAACATTCTTTGAATACCTTTGGTATTAAACCTAGGTATCCTCGTAGGTAGTAATTCTTCAGAATCGATGAAGACATGGTCCCAATCACGATTCACTTCTTCATCCTTTCCTACGGAGTAGAATATATTCCCTGACTCGATCCCCTTTCTGATTGGAGGCAGATAAAGGGTTACAAGTTCTTCAACTTTATGCACATCTCGTTGAATTATTTCTTTAAAATACTGTAGGGGAACGCGAGTGACTACAAGCACGCTGTCTGAGATTGACAGGCTATCTATTCTTCTAGAGAATACCTCTTGCACCGTGTTCATGTAGATAGAGTCATAGTCATAATCATCATTTGAATATGCGACCTCCCTACTCCATTCGTCCATCGAATGGCATACCTTCTGGGATTTTGTAGAGGTGACATCCTCTTCATCTGTGTCGCTCCCAAGGTGAGGTACACGTTTCCTTTCTTTAGAAGTGGAAGTGGTAGCTTCTTTGGGAAGAGTCGGCGTTGTCTTCTTTCTCCCCACCTGCTTCCTCTCACCTTTCTGTTCAGGTTGCTTTGCACTCTTTGGGTTAGATGCTTGAGCCTTTAGAGAGTTTGACAGCCTCAGCTTTTTAGGCATGAAATACTGCGCATCTTCATAGACTGTCGCTTCATGGACTGCAAAGGGCTGAATATCACCAGAGATCCTGAATTCTTCTCCATCCCTAAGGTACTTCATGCACTGGTGTAGTGTTGATGGGACGATGCCATACTCATGCAACCAGGGGCGACCCAGGAGCGCCTTGAATGAAGTGTCCGCATCAATCACGTGAAATTTAGCTTCTGTATGGAATTCTCCAAATACAAGAGGGAGCATAAACGATCCAAGGGTTTTCTGCCCTTTTTCGTTAAAGCCATGTACCATAAGCTTATCTGGCCCGAGGTGCTCTACGTTGAGGCACAATGAGCTTAGTGCTTTTAAGCTCATGAGGTTGATGGAGGATCCAGGGTCGATCAGAATTCGACTGATTACCAAATCGTCACTCTCTGCAGTAACATACAGAGGTCGATTGTGGTCTGCCGTCCCAAGCATCATGTCGTCCTCAGTAAAAGTGATGAACGGTTCATTTCGAGCTTGCAGGACCTCAGTCAGGTTGCGCTCAGCGAAGTACGCCTCATATCTTTCGGGGTCTTTGAGAGCCTGAATCAAAGTCTCGCGAAGATCCTTGGACATCACCAGAGCGTCGTATATGCTGAGCTGGGCAGGGATCTTCCTCAAATGGGATAAGATATTATAATCTATTCCCTTAACTGGAGTATGTTTCTTCTTGGGATCCTCGGAGACAATGTCTTCATTCACAACTATCTCTTTTCCCTTATCCTTATTGGATATTCCTTTCTTTGGCGGAGGTGGTAGTACCTTGCCACTTCTCAACTGCACTTGAGCGATCTCTTCTGGATCAGACTCATTTGACGGTGCATTTTCTTCAGAGTCTGCCATCGTCGCGTCTAGGGATTCATTCGTTGACTCAGAATCACCTCCCAGATTTACATGTCCTATCTGCGACGCTATATCGGGATCAGATTCATCTGTCTTTGGAAAATGCAGATCTTCCTCTGAGCTGTAGTCCATTGACGATGTTGCCAGACAGGTTTCAACGATCATCTCTCTGACATATTTTTCTTTTGTCAGAGTTATTGGCGTTGCTGAAATGACCCGACAGACTTCTGTGGGAAGAGGATCCTCATCAGCCTCTTCTGCCTCGTCAATCTTGAGCTCTGACATAAAGTCGGCAAGCTTAATAGGACACCTTGCGGTCTGGTAGTATTCATCCAGACTATCTATAACCCTTTGGGTTGCTGTTTTCTTCTCCTTGGGCTTCTTCAGTTTTGTCTTCTTCTTGGAGGACTTTTTCTTTCCAGACTTTGGAGGGCCCGCTTGGTTAGGAAACTGTTTAGAAGCATACGCTTGTGCCACAGGTAGTGCCTTCAGATTTAACACTGGCTCCGTAGGAGATTTCCATTTTACACCCGGAACTCCTTCAAGCTGTTTCAGCATTTTCACAGTTTTCTTAGAGACTGCGGTCTCCCACTGTTCTTCTGGAATCGGCTTCTTCCCTTTTCTCCTTTCTTCAATCGGGGGTACGGAAGAAGTCGTAACTACCCGAGTTGATTCTTTTCTGGGATGAGTCAGCACGTTGTCGGACAATGTGAGCTCTCCCCTTCGATATTTTCTTTCAAGCCAATCTTTAAAGACATAGCAATCTTCGATTGGATGACTCATCACCCGATGATATGGGCAGTAGTTTGGGTCGCCACTATGTTTTGACTCCTCGGGTCTCTTGCACTCTGGCAGTTCTAAACCCGCTTTCAATGCTTGTCGAAATAATTTGGCGACACTTTCCCTCTTGAATGAATATTCCTTGTTCATTTTATCTTTGAGGGAGGGGAACGTTCGATCACCAGTTCCCGTTGTTTGCCTCGGGCGTTCTCCACCGCCCTGATAAGTTCGTGGTTTATCATTACCCCCGAGTATCAGCTTCGGCTGGGGGTTAGGGTTGTAGACTTGCTTAGGCTTTTCCTGATATTGCATTGGCTGCTTGCCTTTGTCTACGTTGTATGTCATCTGCTTCTCCTTATCAGCTCTGGAGAAAAATATGGAGTCAGCCTCACCTCTTCTAACACCTGAGGCTTTAGCTTTCTTGGGTTTATCAGAATAATTTTCTGATTTTGACAAGTTCAATTTCTCAAACTTGGCCACTCTGTCCAGTAGATCCTGAAATGTGGTGATTGTAGCCATGCACAGGAATGGTTGCATCTTATCATCAATGTTTCCCATTAACAACTGTACGGCATGTTCTTCTTCAAGTTGTTGTTCACATTTCATGCTTAGATTGCGCCAGCGAGTGATGTATTTAGTCACTGATTCTTCCTTCTTTCTCTTATTCAGGGCAAGGTCAGCGATCGTTATCTTCTCGGTCGCACTGGCAAATCTCTTCACGAACATATTCTCTAACTCTGCAAATGTCTTTACAGAGTCATTTGGTAGTTCGGCGTACCATTCGAAAGCAGCTGCTGTCAAACTGCTAACGAATTGTCGGAAGAGTAGAGCATCATTCCCTCCAGTATTCCCGCAGGTGGCTTTGAACTGCGCCAGGTGCTGTCTGGGATTTTTGTTGCCATCAAAAGTATTGAATTTTGGCACAGAATATCCCTTCGGGTATGGCACCTGATCATACTCTGCCGGGTACGGGCGACCTTTACCCACTAATTTTTCTGCCTGATCAATGGCTATAATAGCCCTGATCCTTTCTGTAATGATCCCTTCGAGCTGTGCAGCAGTCACAGGCTCGGAGGTACTTGCGATATTCTGCGGAGTAGGCTGACGAGTGGTATTCTGAGCCTCGTGGCCACCTTCAGGAGTGTCCCGTACTCCTGAGACTTGCGGCACTTGGAAGTTTGGAGGATCAGGGGGAGGATTGGGTATAGAACCAACTGCAGCATTTCTCTGCATGATCTGCATCATTGCCGTCATTTGGGTCATCATCTCTGTCATTTTCTCATGCAACTGAGAGATTTCCCTATCCTTGGCCCTCATTTGACGTTTCATTTGTCTCTGCATTTCTGCGAGCGTGACGTTCTCGTCAGCAAAGGGATTATCCTCAGCCTCTTCTCGCTCTTCTTGGGAATGGACACCTCTGCCAGTGGTGGACCCGGCTTCATGGCGGCGCCGATATACTTGTCTAGGCGGTGGTTGCCAACGATCGTCATCTTCATCATCGTCGTAGTAGGCCTCCTCTTCGACATTGATGTGTCTCACCATGTAGACCACTTCCATGTCCAAGGTGTTATTTACCTCTTCCAAGTCTTCTTCTATGTATTCCATATTTTCTTCTAGATTTTCTTCCATGTACTCTTCAACATTTTCTTCTCCCGTATCTTCTTCTCCTTCTTCTAGTACTCGGATCTCCGAGCGGCGGCGCCACTGGATCTCCGGTTCTTGGTTAGGCAGGAAGATCTCTTCGACCCGTGGGCTGCGATCGAAGTTAGACTCTTCCTTAGGAGGAGTTGGTAAGCGACGGGATCCCCTGGAGGATTCTCCAAGGTGTCTACCGTTGGGAGGAGCGTCATCGTGGGCCTTCTTTTGGACCCACTTTTGACGTTGTTTGTAACTGGGGGCGGATCTCCGGGAAGCAGTACCAGATGTCACGCCCAGATCAGTCTTCCTTTCGCTCTTTTCTTCTCTGCGAGGCCTTGGCCTCCAGATTTGTTTTCCCTTCCACCGGGACCTTTCGGCGGTGGATCCCTGAATGTGTGGTTCAGGTGTCACACCCCGATGTTCACCGTGTGGGGTATATTTTCTTTCCTTTCTCTCCACAGCAAGAGACAGACGCTCTCTTGGTGGAATTCTTCTTGCTTCGACCATAAGTGGCCGCTGGTACATTCTCTTTTTCAGTCCTCTCTCCTTCACGGTCTTCAGGACTCTGTAGACTCGAGCTGAGAGAGTTTCAGGCTCCTTCTTCTTTTGAGGAGGTGGGACTTCAGGCTGTCGGTCCCAGAACGACTTTTTCAGCTCTCCAGTTGAGCTGTTTCTCTTTACCCACCTCAGGTCAGTAAACTTGTTCCGGGTAGGAACGTTGGATATATGCTCTGGAGCAGGCAGGTTCGAGGGATGCACAGGCACTAATAGCTGCTGAGCTCGGAGTTCAGCATTCATCTTCCTTCTCTGCCTCCTGGTGGGCCTTCCTCCAGATGAGGAAGCCTCAGAAGTGTTCTTCACGGGTGCGGGCAACCCGGTTGGCAGGTGTGTGGTGTTCGCAGTCACCACGGAGATCCTTCCTCCGGCTACAACCCTCTTGGTGGCCGGGATCTCTGGCTGCGACAGCCGTTCAAAGACAGAAATCCTCTCACGAGGATTTTCAGCAGCAGCATGTCGTTGTGCTGGCAGGTGCACACGACGAGTGGTAGTTCCAGCAGAGTGTGGCCTCCTGGCAGGCCCTTCAATATTTCTGCCATTCGTAGGAATGGCGGTGGCCCTTTCAACGACAGCAGGGAAGTCAATGCTACCAAATTGGATGGTAGCTCCAGCATTCCCTGTCTCAATGATAGCGTTCGCCAGTTGGATCCTGGCTCCTTGTCCCAGTTGGACAGTCATTGGTGTGTTCTGTAGATCCATCTGCATAAATGAAAGGTAAGGGTTAGTGATCAAAATTTGATACATCACCCCACACTTTCAAAAATGCAGAGACTTGCACAGAATAGAAAACAAAAATAGATAACATTAGCGACCAAATTCAAATAATATAAATTTAAAATACTGCTAAATACGTTATCCTGATAAATTTGTTTTAACGATAATTTTGAAAATTCAAAATTTTGATTCACTAAATGATCATTTTGAGAGATTCAAAATTTTAAATCTGCGTTGATTTGACTGCTACGATAGTACTGAGATGACTAGCCAAAGATGGAAAGAGAAACCAATCCCCAGCGGAGTCGCCAGAAATCTGTGGGCTCCGAAAATTCGGCCCCGGCCTCCGCCCGCTTTTTTGTGCTTTTCGAGGGGGGAGTTTTAACGATTTAAGTTCCGAGGTAAATTTTGGAAGGCAGATGAGATAGTAGATAAGACACTACCCAGAGATTTCGCCCTCATTTTGCGAGGACTTTATGATCTGAGTTCTGGTTTCCTATAGGCGCAAGCCCCTATAGTTAATTACCCCTCCCGATAACGAGAGAGAACTTTCGATTAAGGCTAGTCGTCGATCAGATACGTATGAGATACGTGAGTCTGGCATATAGTAGCAGCATGGGTTGAAGGTTTAAGGATGAGTGATTGATATTCAAAATTGAAAGTTTTCACCATTTAGCACTCAAAGCAGATGGTGGGGGAACGGATGATAGACCCGATCAAGATCCCATGGTTCCGTCATCCCGGGCCATCGTGGTCCCTGGTCTACTTAGTCAGAGGAGGTAGTCGACCCAACCTGACAGAAGGATCCTTGTCGGCAGCCATGGGTTGCTTCGTCCAAGGGTACCTTGTAGACCTGGGGGGAATATTTGCCTAAGGGGACAAATTTGAATCCACCTTAACTAACAGAGGGCTTTGTGCCCTATCGATCATATCCTATTGATTCATATCTCAAGGATTTGATGCCATTGGGGAGCATACGGGCTCTGGCCATAACCATAATATAATGGTGCCATTGGGCGGCGACCACCTGGTTCAGAGGGCCCCGAGTCATAACCGTTTATCCTGCAGTGCCATTTGGCGGCGAAACTGCCGGTTAGAGGACTCGTACCACGTCCTTGCTGGCAGGAGATTGTCTGAGAATGGATCCTAGTGATACTTTCGACCATGCATTAGCTCTTTGCGAGCTGAAGTAAATTTTAACTTGTCCACCTCGGCAAACTGTTGCGGAGGATGGATGGATTTTGCTTTAAGCGATTTGATAGTTGGATTTCAATTTTTAAATATCTGGAGTTTGAAAGATTTTTGGATTTTGGGATTTTTCAGAAGATTGGATTTTGTAGGGAATTTAGGATTTTGGGAGTTTTGTGGAGTTTTGGATTTTGTGGGAGTTTGGGTGGTACTTTGAGATATTTGAAATAGACCCCTCCGGTTGATATTTTCATTCAACACGGCCATCATCGGGGTGTATGGGGTCATTTATATTTTATTGATTGGACCCTGTCGACTCTATCCACTGGTTGATAGAGGATCGGGTTTTGTAGGCTTTGGACATTTGTTAGTGAATTTTCATAATTATAGGCCTTGAAGACCTAATATGAACGCATTAAAACAAATATATAGGTTGTCACAACTGTATATTTGTTTGATGGTTCGAACCCTGTCGACTCCTATTGACCTTTATAGAAGGATCGGGTTCGAACCTGAATTCACTCGTTGACCCGCGCAGCATCCCTAGACGTTACGTGTGTACCAATAACACGCTCGTTGGGGCCCATGCGGGTGTTTGGGGGCATTTTATAAATATTTATTGAACCTTGTCAACTCCTATCTACTTGCTTTAGGAGGATCGGGTTCAAATTTATTGACCCGCGCAGCATCCCTAGGCGTCACGTGTGTACCAATAACACGTTCGCCGGGGCCCATGCGGGTGTATAATACATCCCCTTATGTGTACCTAAGTGTATACAAATTAAGGTGCACGTGCGGGGGTATTTTAGAATGTTTGTTGCTGCTTGGTTGCGCGGATGACCGCCATTTGAATGCAGCATTCTTCTTGGAAGCCTATACACACGCCTTCTGTCTGCTTGTACGAAGGTTGCAGATCCGGTGGCGTGGCGCTGGGATTACATTTGGGAATTTGTACGCCTTCTGTCTGCTTGCGTGGATGTTGCAGATCCGGTGGCGTGGCGTCGTACGATCTCCACAACTGTTGCTGGTAGGCAGGTAGATGTTTTCATTCATAGATTGAAATCGACTTCAGGATACTGCATTTACTAAAGTCTTTCTGCATCTACCCACGAGTGACATATTTTACATACATCTGCACTCGCAGAGAGATTGTATGTATTGCAGATCTTCGTGCATTGGACATTCAAAACTTGGTTGAATTGAGACTCATTCACTATATCCCTGAAACCACTGATTTGATCTGGCTTTCTCTCCTCAGCTCTCGCATAGAAATCGATAAGTGATTTCGTGATTATATCCCTTTTCTCATTTCTGTTGTTGGCTAGAAGACTCAATCATTCAACCTCCGGTGATTGCCTCTTCATTAATACCTTGTGCTTCAAAATCAGTGGTTCACTTCCTCGAGCAGACACTATAGCGGTTGAAGGCTTATCACATCGTATAGGAGAAATAAGCAAGATATTCACTCCTAGAATAATTGTTGTGGCCCTTGATATGATTTGAATAGCAAGTGTATTGAATCACTGTTGGAAAGTTGACTGCGAAGGTGTCACAGTGTCTTTGCTGTAGCAATTCATGTTGAGTGATAATTGATTACAGGGATACTTGGATATCCACTGTAGTCTTGTTCAGTCCAAGTTCGTGTTCTGGTCTCTTATTCCCAGTTCAAGTCTCGTATGTCAAGCTCCTTGTAACTGAAAATTCTATTGCATGCTCAAAATGTTCGAGTAAATTCAAAAGTCCCCTGTTGTCCTCTGCAAGTTCAAATCTTTGTTTGATGTTGTACAGTTCGAGTTCAGTGTCCACAAGTGCATTCGTTAGGTTCAAATTCGTTTGGTTTCAAGTTTGAATTTAATTCATCTGAGTTCATATCATCGTTCAAATTGAGTCCTAATTTTGTTCAAGTCAGGTCCAAGTATGGTTTCAAATTCACCCGAAATTTCGGCAGCATTCCGGCATCTCCCCCGTTTAGGGGAAATAACGGAAAACTGGGCCTTTCCCACCACGCTTAAGAAAGCGTGTATGGTAGATGCCCTCTTTCGAGGACACCGCGGCCGTGTAAAGTCTTCAATCCCCCACCACGCTTAAGAAAGCGTGTATGGGTCTTCGACGAACCTGAAAAAGCAAAGCATTTGTTTCCCCGCAGGTACAGAGCCGCATACGGGTACTTAAAATTGTCCCCACCACGCTAAGAAAAGCGTGTATAGGGCCTACCCGCCTCGCCGTAGGTGTCGCACCAGGTTCCCTTCCCACCACGCTTATGAAAGCGTGTATAGGCGGTTTGCCGGCTCGACACGAACGCCGAGGATAGGATTTTGAGGTGATTACCCGCCTCGTTGTAGGCGCCGCACCGGGGTCCCATCCCACCACGCTTATGAAAGCGTGTATAGGCGGTTTTCCGGTCCGCCGCGAACTTCGAGAGCGAAAATCTGAGTTAGAAAATTATACCTTTGCAAGCGTCGAGGTTGGCACGTAGATCGAGGCGAGAGAGTAGAGAAGCATTCCTCTTTCCCCCTTTTCTTTTTGGTCATTTTAAGTAATTGTAATGAATTTTACAATTAATAACAGTTAGTTCTAATTAATAATAATTAATTACTATTAAAATACTAATTATAATTAATTATATTTAATTATAATTAAATTATGACTAATTGATAATTAATTATAATTAAAAATAAGTAATCATAATTAAATTCACTTAATTATGATTAACTTATAATTGATTGATAACTAATTATAATTAAAAATATTTAATCATAATTAAATTTAATTAAATATAATTAATATAATAATAATAATTAATTAAAAATTAAACTTAACTGATTATGATTAATTACAATTAATACAGAAATTAGAAAAAGGGGTTATATAGTATTAGAGCAGGATATATACTAAATCATATTTAATCAACATGATTTAATCATGATTTAGCTAGCTGTTTGATCTCGCGGCAAGTTAAACCTTCCATCTTCCTCTCTATTCAGTAGATTTATCGGGTTTAGCCGAAGGAGCAGCGCATGGGAGAAAGCTACCTTCACACTCGGCGAGCTCCCGTTCGTGCTCCTGCTCAAAATGTCGTAACTTCCGATCCAGGAGGAAGGGGCGTCGGCTGAGGGAGATTAGGTCGCAAGGTTGAGGCCGACGGGAGGAGGAGTTCGGGCAAGAGGCGAATGTGGAAAGGGGGCTCGGACGTCGGCTTCAGGCTCGGCCAGGTAGGGCGACGGGATGGAGGGACTTCGGCTAGAGCTTGTAAGTGAGATTCCTCTCTCTCCCTCTCTCTCTTTTCCTTGCTTGCGGTCAAAGTGACGTAACTTCCGATCAAAGGAAGGGAACGTCGTCGTCGGAGGCAAGTCGGGCAAGGCTTCGACTGGGTTCGGGAGAGCAAATGGGGTCGGCGGAATTTGAGTACAGGGATTTGGTGATGGCTTCGGCAGTGGAGGTCGGGATGCTTGCGGGAACGAGAGGAAAGGAGGGGTTTTGGCTTGCGGCTTTGTGAGAGCTTTGTCGAAGAGGAGTTCGGCAGAGGGTAGGAGGAAGTGTGTGGGAGCCGAATGGGAGAGGCGACGGGTGCTTGCGAATCGAAAGGCTTCGTCGAGAGCTCCGCGGTTTGCGAACAGAACAAAAGTAGGGAGTCGAAGCTTGTGGGTTTTCGTGTGAGGTTTGCCAATGAAGCTCTCTTCACCTCCTATTTAACGACGAGGAGCAGCGTCATTTTGAGTAGGCTTTCTGCGGAGGATTTGACGTAAACGGCGCCGAATATGCAGAGGGATGGTACTGTTCAAGCGGCGAGTATGGCCTTAGCAGGATATCGGGATGACTTCGCCAGGTAATGATTTGAGCACATTTTTTTTATCTCTCTTTTTTTTTTTACTCGTAGAGGTCAACAGTCTCAGGGATTAGCTGTGACTCGCCTTGGCTCGTTTTGATATCAATGAATTCTCAATTTTGGTAAAAAGAGCAGGAAGAGTTGAGAATGTATTGAATTATTCCAAGAAAAATTGGAAACAATAGTCTAGTGAGAAAGAAATTTTGAAAATAGAGATTATCTTAAGAATAAGAAATTCAAGTCTAACAATATGCAGAAGCAATTTAATTCCTGAAACCCCTATATAAGCAGTGCAAAAAGAGACGTTTTGGGGAATGTCATGTTGATAGTGGAAAGTGTAATAGATGTAGAGGGGTTGGGCATCGTTATATAAATTACCCTAGAGAAAGGAAAAATAGTAGGCCATAAGTATATCAAGGGCAACAATTATTTTAGTGAGATATTCAACTTCTAAATTAAGGGTCGAATGATTCTAGGACTAAATTTTGCTCATATTATGATTTTTTTGGTCTATTATGATTGCATATATAGAAATTTCTACATCGTGAGCTCACTAAAGATAACCAAAGAACATTAAAAAAAGTTTAATGCATATTATGCATAGCATATAACCATTGATTCAAATGTTTCAGATTAATCCTCATCAAAATCAAGCCTAAGATTTTTTTTGAGAATCTTACATGTATGATGGTTTATCATTGATGTGCATTATGTAATGAAGGTAAATGTATATGCTAAAATAATGATGATGAAATTTAAGGATCTATGAAAGTTCATATCATGTAAGCAAGGTGGGCTGATTTTGATCATCTACACAGGAAAAAAATGAATGCCAAAGAATTTTGGCTCTTGATATTGGAGAGTTGGTTAGTCCAACCTTTATCATGGGGTCTTCTTAATACTAGAGAGTTGATTGGTCCAACCTTTATCATGAAAATAGGAAGAATTCCTGACTCTCTACACTGGAGAGTTGGTTTGTCTGATATTTATCAATAAATTGTTGATATAAAGAGGTCGAAACCTATAAGCATGATATAACATTTTGAAGGCATTATTCATAAAAAAATGAGTAGGAGAAAGAAAACAAGAAAGTAAATGTCAACTTTATATCATGCAACAGATATATTTATTCCTTAATACTGTTAATTAGTAACTCATGTATTGAATTAACATCCAGTACATTGAGCTTAATATATTTGAATGTTAATGCTTTTTTTACTCGTACAATTAGTATGATATTTTAAGTTACTTATTCTCTTGTATATTCGAATTTTATGTTAGAATTATCTATCTCATTGAGCTTGTAGTTCATTTGATGCTATGTAATTATAGGAAAAGGAAGTGATATGCAGAATAGCAGTCGGGTGACTAGTTTCACTTTGTACACCAATATTTTGAATATAAGATTTTAGGTACATTGCGAAGATATTTATGATATAAATGAAAGAACTTGGATATATATGAATTTATTTTTTAAGTTATGTTAGAAGCTTTGTATGTGACTTGATTATAATAATATAACTTCCATTTTAAGTCTTATGGTGGATATATTAGATGAGTGTTAAAGGTCTAGTATACCTTTGGAATGGTAGAGCCAACTATTTTTCACTCATTCAATCTTGATTAAATCATGATGGGTGTTGGTGTGAACTATATTTAACTGAATTGTCTGTTTCTATTACGCCTCATGATTGCTTGAAAGGGGGTAAAATACGAGGTGTGACAGTGACCATAAGCTAAAGGTTGCAGTTGTGAGCATTGGGCCGTGGGGAGTGGCCAATGTGCCCTAATCGTGGGAGAAATGTCTAGCCCCACTCTAGGAGGAGGCTTGATGGCGCTTCACATGAGATGGCAAAGACCGCATACCACACTACAGATGCACTTGTGCCCCAATATGAAATCGAAGGATTGGAAGAGCCAAGACCTAAGGTTCATGTGGTTCAACAGGGGCCTTTTACGGTCCAATTGGCATCATTGTCCTAATGATTTGTTTAAGAAGGCTGAGGTTCTATTTAGTTCTTTTGTTGGACATGCTAGGTCGGTGTGCCTACTGTTTTCGTCATCTCCATGGGCCAAATCTCCTGGATCTATAGTTTCAGTTGAAAGCTGAGGTGATTCTAGAAATTTGTGGAAAATCACAAACTCTTAGAACTTCACACCATACAGGGAAGAGAAAATCAGAGTACATAACTGTATGTAGACATGCGATTATTGTGAAGCTTGGTTGTTTAGCGTTTCTGCATTTGATTTTCAATTTTCTTGTGCATGGTAGTTGATTTTTAGCATTTTTTTCCTGTAAATTTCCTTCTTGATCTGTAACCAAAAAGAAATTCTAATTATGAAATTTATTCTTTTTTTTTTTTTTTGCTTCAGCAAGCTTTGGCCTCGTTGCAAGCAAGGGCTCGAAATGAGATTGGCAATGTGCATAGAGTCATAATGACTAAAGATGCCGAACTTAGTGCATCTAAAGACAAGCTTTCTGGACTAAAGGAGGTTTCTTTAATAGTTCCAGTTGATGTACATCTTTTCTAGTAGACATCCCAGACTGTTCGAATCTTATTTTACTATGTTTTACTTGCAGGTTCAACTCCAATTCTGTGTCAATGGCGAAATTGTTGAAGTTGCTGGAAGCTTTAATGGTTGGCATAAACAGATAAAAATGAATCTGCATCCGTCATCTAAAACTGTTGATTTACAAGGTTCCAGGTTGTCATTTTTGGTTATTTTTTCATCCTTATCTTGTGCTTTTGAAGTTTTTAATCCGGTTAACATGAAAGTACATTTCTTTTCATCTCTAGTAGAAGACTAACATGAAAGTACATCGCCTACAGCTTTGTGAGTAGCTCTATTACATTTCTGTAGAAGGCTCTAGATATCACATGCTGTTGCTTCAGATTATTTCCATTGAAGGCTCTAGGGCTTTGCATTCTGTCTCTAAGTGTAAAGCCACTCATCCACTTGAGCATCCTCATATCTACAACATTTAATTTTATGCTTCTCTTTTAATGGCCAACATTCTGCTTCATAAAGCATTGTAGTTCTCACCACTATCTTACAAAATTATTCTGTATGTTTGAGGGGTACTTTTCTATCACACAACAAGCCTAATGCATTCCTCCACTTCAACCATCTGGCTTGAATTCTACTAATAATATTCCCATGTATTTCATCATCACTTTAAACAATAGACCTAGATATCTAAAATATGCTCTCTTTTTAATGACTAGATCGCCCAATGCCAGAATCCCACCACTAAATCTATTACTACTAAAATTACACTCCATGTATTCAGTTTTATATTTACATCTAAATCATTTTTTTATAGCAAAGCTTTTTATTTTTGATCGTTTTTTGCACATCTTGATTCTACCATCAACTATTATTACTACTAGAAGCTTTTTCTTTTAATTTTTCAAGCATATATTTTGCAATATTCTTAATATCACTAGATACTTTCTCTCTTCTAACATTTACTTCCTCATGAACAATCAAAATATTAAGATCTCGAATCTTACTCTAAAAAATAATTTTATTGTCGTTCTTTAAATATCCTCATCTCATCATAGGATAGTATTTTATTTTATTTTCATTTTCCATCCCTTTTATCTTAAAGTCCAAAATTAATAAGTGATGCTGGATATATGATCTTCTACTCATAATGACTTTACTATTTTTTCAATCTAAACAATCCTTTTTTTATAAGAAAATAATCAAATCTGATTTTTTTTGTTGTTCGACAATATTTACACTGGTATCGCCTACCTAATGCAACACTCCATTTTTCTCCTCCAAAGCTTAAGATATACTATAAACATTTTAGTGTATATAATATATTTTTAGAAGTCCATCTTTAATTATAATTATATGTACACACACTAAGCACTAAGCATTCAGCATTCCTTATTTACTAAGCTGTGAGCATCAAGCGGTGGAAATAAAGAGCTGAGACCAGTGATGAGCAGAAGGAGAAGGAAGTCTGCAGCTAGGTTCTCTAGAAAATTCATTTTTTTGTATTTTCTCCGGCAGTTGATCTTTAGATCGAGTTGGTAGGCATTGAGACATGTAAGTAGAGATTATTTTGGTTTGGATTTGAGTTGTAATCTAGAAAAATTTATAATATAAAAAATTTCATATATTCTATATAAAAGAACCATGTTTTGTGGTGCCTGCGCGAGGATGTTTGTCCAGTTGTCGATTCTCAGTTAATGTAAAATATTAAATCTATAATTCAAGAAGCAAATATGATTTATTCTTTCGTATGTAAATTTTAGATTATATTCTACTTGTCTATAAACAATGTATTTGAAAGCCTTCACATTGCAAAATGCATTTTTATGTCTCACCATTCCTGATTAAAATATCAGACATTTTCTTAAACTATGCTAGCATATATTTGAAGTATTATGGGTATGCGAACATTTTATCAAAATGATGTATTTTAAATGTAGGACATCTAGTACTTTTGAATTGCATAGTGATGCACAACGTCAAATAAATGTTTAAGTTAATAATATATGTAATTAAATGTTTTATGATGTAAAATAAAATGATCTTAAGAAAAATCATGTTATGTGAGATAAGTTAATAATGATATGTTATGACCTATATAAGTTTGATAACAGGCTTTATGTGGTTTGCCTCTATGGAAGAGAAGGATCCTCAACCTCTTGATATTGATATGAAGATAGCACAATAACGATAAAGTCGGGTTATACATGAGCTCTATTGAACTTTATGATGTTAGCTTATGGGCTAGCTTACAACCCTATGTTATTTGTTGTTGGTCTGATGTAGTCTTCTACCTTATGATGATTAATAAATCTAGGCATCCATATGAACATATTAAGGCTGAGATAGGATATGTAGGTTAAGAAATAAATCAAATAATCAAATGAATGTTATTTTATAAGACATGAATTTTAAATCCACTTTTTGTTCTTCTCTCTTTCATTTGTAACCAATTATATATCCTTAATGTAGCCTGATATATTCCATGGATCTTACTGAACATTTGGTCTTGACCATGAATCAAATAGTTTGACATGACTTTAGGAATCATTTGTGACTTGGGCTTTGAGCTTCACTACGGGAAATATTGCTATTTCCAGTGGATTTTCCAGTGGAATACCGGTCGTCACAAACACCGGTGGAAATACCGGCAAATTTTTCATTGGTTTTGCTTGAAGCCTTTCCGGCGGAAATTTTCGCCGATTTTAAACATGTCTGTGGCATTTCCAACAGAATTTTTTGCTGGAAAATTAGATTGAAAATCTGCCAGTAAAGGCCCTATTTCCATTATTTCGTCCCTTCTTCCGCCATTTCATGCAAAACAACCATTTCACTCTATTTTCACGCGAAATAGACCGCTGCAGCGTGCCCCTTGGTCCCCAACATTCCCATTCGCACTCCATTCGCATTGTGATTCCTCTGCCTCCGTCAAGATTATTGTCATTTGTCGTTCCTCCACCTTTTGCATTGCGATTCCTTTGCTCAATCTTCTCTACTCGTTGATTGGATGCATTTGGTAAGTCTCCGCCGATACATCTCGACTTTCTATGGATTTACCTTAACTCTGTCGTTGCTCTTAAGCTTTGGAAGTGTATTCAATTATTAAAAGAGAAATGAAAAATGTTTTGTAAGAGAGAGCTTTGAGATAATAAGGCTTAGAAGGAGTTTTTCTTAATAAAGCATTAACTTCTTCTTTTTTTTAGTTTTTGTGGGCATTTACGAACAATTTGATATCACTAGAATGCAATTTATAAAATTAAGTAATTCCAAACTAATTTTTTATTACATTGCTTCAGACTATGATTAAGCTTTCTCATCATATTAGGACCCATCATGTTCATGGTAGAGTCACTCCGACGGATTTAGTTCTCTCTTTTCTTGGGGTACTAAGAAAGTAGCAATAGTAGATTCCAATTGAGATTTTAAAAGTAATTAATTGATCAACTTCTCAAATATATATTTATTTTCATCAAAATAAACACAAGGTTCATAGAGTCAGCAATCTCTCATATGGGATTAGGCTTTCTAGATGTACTCTAGCATTAGTACAAAAACTACGAGGTTCCTAATAAAATTTTAACCATCTTAGCATTATTTGGTTTATGGTTATATAAGTTAGTTTATATAACTTTAATTGGCTGGTAACATAAGTTAATCTTGAATTTTTTAAGGAGTTGAGAAATAATTAGGAAGAGAGAAGTAGGGGAGAGGAGAAGAAAAAAAAAGAATTCATCAGTAAATATATTTTGTTTTATTAATATTCAATCGTAATTGCAAACTAATATTTGCGTGTAGGACTTTATAGTTCAAGTCTAATATAGATAATCTAAATTAAAGATATTTGATGTATAATCAATTGTTGTCTAGACGTAAGACATTAACATATGAATTTATTAACAGAGTAAATTTTTTCATCAAAGTAGCCTATCAACTATCTTCCTTTATATCAGCTGGGAGATTTCATTATCCTTGTTCAAAGCATAAAATCAAGCGTGCCTCACACCAGATGAGGTTATTGTTGATCTATACTGCAAAGGATTCATACCAATATATTGGTATTGGACTTCTTATGGCAGTACGAGTCGCATTTCGACTTTCAATGCGGCTCGTCAAAAACTTCTATGATTTATGATGGGCTGTGTAACAATCAATTTGGAATGAGTGCACTACTTGAAAGTTCAATGGAGAGTGTTAAGGCTCGTTGAACAGTCCCTAGGCACACCAAGAGGGGGGGGGGGGTGAATTGGTTCTTTAAAAATACTTCAAACTAATTATGCGTGCAAGAGGAAGAACTTAATAATAAACAATCTAACTTTGTTTTAATTGATTCTCTTAATAAATATCAATGACAAAATATTTTTCTTTATTATTATTATTATTATTATTATTATTATTATTATTTTTTCAACAAGAGTTAAAACTAAACACAATGTGATAAATAACTCCCAGAGTTTGCAACAATAACATATATGCAAGAAAATGAAAAAGCAGGAAAATAAAAATACAGAAAGTAGAACGAGCATACCAGAATTTTATAGTGGTTCGGTCAAATAATGATCTAAGTTCAATCCCCGGAGTCCTCTTTGGGTATTGCCCTAACTTTTAGTGTCTCTCCTTTAGCCCCCACAAAAAGGTGGAGAAGCCCTTACAAGAATCACTTTCACCAATCCGGTGCGGCGGAGAATCGACAACCTTTTCACCCTCCTGGTGAGGCAGAGAAACTTGGAAGCTCTTTTCAGCATCCTGGCGAAGGCAGCAAACCTGGAAGCTTTTTCACCCTCTTGGTGAAGGTAGTGTACCTCGACCTTTGACCTTAAAGCTTTTCTTCCCAGAGCAACACCTGTAGATTCATAGAGCCCTGTGGAGGAATCAAGGTGCATGCTTGCTCGGAGTGACCGTATGAAAATCCTCACACAACTTCTCCCTCTTACAAAATCACCTCATTTTCCACTCTTCAAGTTCTCTCATAGCTCCCTCACAGAATTCCTTCAACAGCCAAAAGTCTCTCAAAGAGATAATTAAGAAAAGCTTTAAATACAAGGTCTCCAAAGACCCTAAAATTTCAATTCAGACGAAACTTTGCGTACAGTTCAATCGATGATCGTACAGTACGATTAGTTTAAAAATCAGACAACGTCCAGTACGATAGAACAGTCCGGGATGAACTGTTCAAAATCTGCATACTGATCGTACAGTACGATATGAAGATCGTACTGTATGATTAATTCAATTGTTTTGTGATCGTATAGGACGATTGAAAATCATCTCTGTTTATCATCCGATGCGATTGAGATCATACCGTACGATTGACATCGTACCATGCGATTAGTTCAAAAATCAAGGTTTCGTCCAGGATGATCGCTGGGATGAACATTTTTTGTCTTTGTCTATCATACAGTACGATACACATTGTACAGTACGATCGATCAAATTAATTAAACCTTGATTTCATTTACTAATCATGGGAATTAAATTAAGTATTTGAATATCGTACTATACGAATGACATTGTACAGTATGATCAATTCAAAGATCGAAAATTAAAATACTTAATTTTGATTGGCGGTTGGGATTTTTATTTTAAGTAGATCATACAGTATGATTAGTTTAAGAATATTAATTACAAAATTAGTCGTTTTAAATCGTTTAAAAAATAATTGATCGTACGGTACGATCCGGATCATACAGTATGATTAGTTCAAAAATTTAAACTTATTTTCTCACTCCCATGTGTGTGTGCATGATCGCCAAAATAACATAAATCTTTTTCAGGACTTTGACTCAAGAAATTTAAAAATAAATAAATAAAAATTACAGACTCTTGTCAATTATGTTACTATTCTACCCAAACTTGAGCCCTGAATCTTTTTACATAGTGTATGACATATTTAAAAAATTAGCGCACGCAAAATATATATGCAATACAAAATGGTAGGACAAATGAAAGTACAATCAATAATGTTTGTGATTATCAAAATCACAAGCTCTAGATCCCGGATTGTAACAATCTCCCCCTTTTTAATGATAACAAATATTTTTGGTTGAAATTGCAAGAAACTTGTATTTTCTCGTAATCTCCCCCTCAGATGAAATACTTTAAAAAATAGGGAAAATTTAATTTTATAATTATTTTTTTGATTTTTTATTTATTTTATTATTTATAATATCTTTTAGTTGTAAGCACAACTAACAAACAAACAACATAGAGGCTAAAAAAAGATGGATTAAATAAAAAATCACAAAATACAACCAACCATCTACTCCCCCTTTTTATATCACTAAAAATTAGAGAAAAATAAAAGGAACAACCACAACAAAGACTACAACACATATTTAAAACGACTCCAACCAAACAAGCAACCTAGAAGTAGGGTCCCTGATCAAATGGCGATGGAGGTGGTGGTAGTTGAAAATAGCAGTGAATAGTGACAAATTGCTCGCCAAACCACGCCATGTCGGCCGCGCGCTGCTGCTGCTGCTATTGAATGTTGCTATCCAGACGGGACTCCAATTGGTCAAAACGTTGTATCAACGTCTCGTAGGAATAAGGCTGGTATACTAGTGCTGATGCTGGTGCTGGAAGGTCTCCCCCTTCCTCATCAAACTTTGGCTCTTCTTCAGGTTGTTCCCCTTGGTGACGGTGAAAAGAAAAGGGAAAGAGCTATCAGAGTAAAAAAATAGGAAATTTATCTACCAGTGTGGGATACGTAAGCTGGTATTTTTGATCAAAAATAAAAGTAATCATGTGACCTAGTGCAAGGTTATGCTTATGATGGGTTGTGCCTGTGCGAAGGGAAGTGTGGATTTGCAGATAACAAATGATCATGTTGGATTCATCAAAAGCATTGCAGGACATCATCAAGTAGGTGACTACAGACAAAAGTTGAGTGATATTTAACCTATCTCCAGCTTTAGGAAGAATAGAAGTCCAGAGAATATGCTGGATAATACGAGCATTTTGGTTTAATGATTGGACAAGTGGCTGTGTCGGTTTAGAGGAGCGTTCCTAATGACTAAATTTATGGTTGTCCAGTCATAGTCTCCCCTAGATGATAGGATATGGGGTTGAACCCCTTCAGTTGACAGATATAGGTATTCAACTAAGTCCTATTTGGTAATTTCTACGGGTTGTCTACACACATATGAGGTCATTGTAGATATGTCTGTAGACACTCGTAGGCTCACGAAGAATTCGTAAAGAAGTTCGGAGTTGAAAGGGAAAGCGTAAGTAATAAGGAAGTGAATAGTGCAAGTGGCAAAATGATTCATTACCCTATAACTAAGAATTGATTGGTCAAGGATGCGGGATGGTGTAATCCGGGCTTCCTGAATGTGTGGTAGGCAAATTCATCCTCAACCGTTTGGAAGCGATCATCAACAGGATGATGAGAGGAGCTGCCTTGGAGCAGTTGATGGGTTCGCTTGCCACCGACCATTAAGAAGGTTGAAGGGACAAGTCCAGGTGAAAAGAGGAAGAGAAGGATGGGGTGAGTGAAACCTTAGAAATCCCTCCTTTCTCATGGAATTTCAGTAGTTAGTACTGTATGATCGAGGTTCGTACTGGACGATCAGAAGAATTCAATTCGTCTGGATGATCTGTCGGAAAAGGTTGTCAAATCGTACATTACAATCGGGATTTCTTTAAAACCGATCGTCCCGAGGAGTCATTGGTACGACCTACCTTTGACTAAAAGGTTCGTACAGTACGAACATGTGTTAGTACAGTACGATGACATTTCAAATATTGTGTCGGGTGATTTAATCCGTTTAATGGTAACTAACATATGGATCGTACAGTACGAAGAGGTGGATTGTACAGTATGATCGTGAATGATTGGTCAAATCAAAACCATTGAAATCACAGACAGTGAGGATATGTTGAGATGTGTAGATCGTATAGTACGAATAAGGTTCGTACAGTACGATGTGAATATTTTTTTATTTTTTATGTGGTGTGATGATCAGGGAATAACTGCTACTAAGTAAACAACCCTGAACAATTAACAAACATAAATAAAAAACAAAAATATAGAAACACACAAAACTCATAAAATCTCAAGCTGCTGATTTCATCTTGCCCTTAATCAGTATGAATGTCAATGACACCTAATCTAGTCCTCAATGTGCTGAAGGTGTCATAACTTAAGGGTTTGATAAACATGTCTGCTAGTTGATTATCAGTTGCTACATGATGCAACTCAATGCAAATAAATTTCTTTAGCATGCCTAATTCTTTGACTTCAATTTTTTTGCCTTGTTCTTTGACTTCAAATTTTGTAGATCAACCTTTTTTTTAAAGCCTCCATTCTTTACTAGTGACTATCTGTCATGTCGATGTCATCAATATAAACAAGTAGCATAGAGATCCTCTGAGGCTATTTGTTTCATAAATAATGCATGATTTTCTTGATTTTATTTATATCCAGTGTTGAGCATTATCTCAATGAACCTTTCGAACCATACCATTTGAGACTTTTTCAACTTGTACAATGCATCCTTTTGTTTACATGCTTTTTATTCTTTATTTAAGCCAAAGCTTGGTGGAAACTCCATATACACTTTCTCTAAATCATCATAGATGAAGATGTTCTTCACATCAAGTTATTGAATCTTTTAGTTGATGTTAGTTCATAATGATAGAAGAACTTAAACAATGTTTATTTTACTAACCGGATCGATATTTGAGTGTAACCTTTGACCAATAATTTTGCTTTATGCCTTTCTAGTGAATTATAGTATTTATGTTTTGCAATTAATATACGTCTACATCTCATTTATTTCTTTCCTTTTAGTAATTTTATCGGATCCCATACTTCATTTCTTTAAAGGGCATCAATTTTTAACTCATAATCTTATTATAATTTACATTGTTTAAAGCCTTAGAGATTATTTTAGGGATAAAATTTATATGCAGGTTAGCAAGGAAGTATTAGTGATATTGAGAAAGATTTTTATAATACAAATAAGTATAAATAATGTTTAGTAGAAGTTCTTATTCCTTTGTTTGTAGGCTTAATGATTCCTTTAGCAGATTCAGTGAAAGATATTGTTTTGATTGATTAGACTTGTGTAGATTGAGATGTCTTTCTTAAGTAAATTTGTAAGGGTTGAGTAGAGGCCTAATTGTATTATAGGCTTGTTTTGGTAGGAGTGATTAGTTTTAGAATAAATTTTCTCGGATGAGTGGTAAGGATGAGCAATTTAGGAGGAAAAAATATTATGAATGATATTCTTTTCTTTAGGATAAGTAGTGATATTCTTCATTGAAAGTGACATTAGCCCGATTGTAACAGTTGTACCATTTTTTGTTTAGTAGATTAGCTAATGATTACATTTAGTTTCTTGAGGATCAAGATTTTCTCTGTTTTGGGATATATGAACAATGACAATACTTTCAATTTTTTTTTGGAACATGGATGTTTTAGGTATTGAAGTATGGAAAAAAAAGGTTAAAACTTGTGTGGGACTTTTGAGTCAAATGACCCCTATAGATGCCTGAATATGATATGAGCATATGTTAAAAAAGCTTTCCCCAACATTATTCAAGAATATTTTTTTAAAAAAGGAGAGTTCTTGTGATAACATGTAAGTGATTGTTCTTTGGTTCATCATCTCCATTTTGTTGGGGCATATATACACAAGAGGTCTCATGTATTATTATTATTATTATTTATATAAGGAAAAGAATGGTTAAAATAGTTTATTTTCAATACCAAAATAATTTGTGTAAAAAATCATAACATGTGTATAATCATCAATAAAGGTCACAAATCACCAAGCCTCAAGGATGTTCGGTATAGAAAATAGTCTTCATATGTCACTAAAAATGAGTAAGGGTTCTTGTGTTATTCATTGAAAAATTAGTATATCTGAGATGAGGATGCTCAGGTGGATGAGTGACTTTACTCTTATAGACAGAATGCAAAATGAGTATGAGATTAGAGAGAGTCGCCTTAGATGGTTTGGTCATTTAAAACTTTTGCCTTTCAATGACCCGATTAGGAGAGTAGATGCGTTAGATTTGGCCTATGTTAAAAAAATTTGGTTAGAAAGTATTAGAAATGATATTTTTTTATTAGATTTGAATGAGAATTTGACTCTTAACAGAACACAATAGAGAAAAATGTTTTATATTGTCGACCCTACATAGTGAGATAAAGGCTTGATGATGTTGTTGTTGCATTTAAGGGTTTTTGAGAGAAGATAATATTAAAGGTTATATGGATTATTTTTTATTTTTTGATTTCTCAATGTAATAATGATCATTCGTTTCCTTAGTAAGCCCAATCATTCTTCTCATGCCTTATTCTTGAAAGACATGATAAAAAGGATAAATATAGAACAATGCACTTGAAATCCTTAATTAGGTTTTAAATGGATGATAGATGGATAAATAATTTAGGTACAGGAGAATATTTCAATGTGGGGGGTTTATGTATAAGAAGTTTTCCTTGGTGCCTATAGTTGTTTGAGGATTCATCAACGTACTTATATTTTTGTTACTGAGATATGGGGTATATGAAATAAATTTTGAGCAGAGCTGGTTAGATGATTTGTAACTCTTGAAGCAATGATCCAAAATCTAAACATCTCTATCTATGAGACTTTAAAAGCATGAGAAAAGGATGTAATATATGAGAATGCTAGAGTATAAGTATTTATTGCAATTTTTTTGTAAGTGCTCCTATTAATCTTTTTTGTCATTTTGTGCCTTTTAAAGAGCCCAATTTTCTTATTCTCTTTAAAAACATGAGAATCAATCACATCCATTGAAATCGTTCTTTCTACTCAACTAGTACATTGAATTGATGTTTTACAGCTCTTCCATTAGATTTAGATTGCATTGTTGAATTCTAAGAGTGCTTGAGATCAATGGTATGTGGTATTGTTATTGTTGTCCATAAAGAGGGAAACTTCAGTCTATTCATTTGACAAAAAAAATAAAAAATAAAAAAGGCTGACCTCAATACTAGTGTCATGGTCAATTTGATTGTGCACGGCAAGTTTCAAAAGTAAATAGCGTGACGCCGCATAAAACCTGCTCGACACAAGCAAACCAAAATCCAAATTACCAAAATGGCCTTCGTCCGCAAAACGGATAGAGCCAAGGCTTTCTAAGTTGTTTCAGTTGCCTCAAACGCCCTGATGCTGTCCGTGAAAATACTATTAGATTAACTTATATGAGTATGTTTGGATCTCACATGCTATTTATCTTTTTACTTTCATATTAAATTTCATGAAGACTAATACATCTCGTTCTTATGATTCACCATATAGAACATCCAAACTATGGTCAACAATTTTGTGGCTCTATCCTGGAACTTACGAGGTAAGCATAAAAAGTAGCATGTGTTACTTTTTGCTATTAATTGTTCAGAGAAGGATTCGCCTTACATGTAGCTATTGCCCCATGAATTATACAAGTAGGAAATAATTCAATGAAATGACCATTTGGATGATTCTATCTACTCTGTTCCAAATACTATTCCATTTCATTTTATTTTTCTGTAGATTCATTTGTCAATTTGTTCTACTTGGTGTCATCTGCACTGCGCATTGAATGCCTTTTGAATTTGTTGGAACAGTCAAATTTGAATTGATTCTTGTAATTGTTATGATGATGATGGATGTTTAGCGCTTTAAATAGCTTTTGGCAGGAATCTGCATTGAATTAAAATTCTTAAAGGACATGCAAACGAATGATGAGGATAGCTTATTTACTTCCTATCAGATAATGGTCAATTTGTACCTGCATTTAAGTTGGTTTAAAATTAGATATTTTGTATTGAGAAATATAATTTAAATAACAGAACATCATTCATGTTCATGATGAAAAATAAAACCTCTTAGAGGTGATGCATGCAAATTATGACTTTGAGGTCGTTCTTTTGGCAAGACGCCTTTCTTGTGTAGAATTCATATCCAGTCCCAAATTGCATGACATAATTCTTTCTGCTTTCATCCAGACATTAAAAAGATTTTCAAATACATCCATAGTCCCTGATTCATCATCGTTATGAAAAATATTACTTCTAAGTCATCATGGAAACAAGTAATCCTAGTTAGCACATTGACCTCAAATTTCATGTTGGCAGATAAAATTCGTTGTTGATGGTCAATGGATGATAGATCCTCAGCGAGAGGTTGCAACCAATGGTCACATAACCAACAACGTCCTTAGAGTAGACAGACGAGACATCCACTGATTCCTTGATGAAAACATGGGTACAGGCCCTGCTTCTATCTTCAAGCCATCTCAGGCTGTATTCACTCTATCCATTTACTGTCATTCATTCATTATCTTGGAGAGAATTCAAATATCTTCATTCTAAAAGTTTTTTTTTTTCTCTTTCCAATCCAAACTATTACAGTTTGTTTCGATTCTGTTCATCATGATTTATGGCAACAGATCAGGATCGAAGGCTTTTGCAGATTGAATATTATATAAGGTGGATTCTATGGGCACACCATAAGGTCCTGCAGCAATAATTCATATTTTTAGTGCAAATGAAACGCATGCATATCACACACTTACTGGAGAAAGGCTTCAGCTTCATTCATCTCCCTGATTTTTTAACTGCCCTCACTTCAATTACTTCACCTTATGGAAGATATCAGATGTTCTTTTCTTTGTGAAATTGTCTTCTGCTTCTTCTTCTGTACATTAGCTGTAAATGAGTTGTGCGATCCATTATCAGCTCCTGCTAACAAATTATCTGTAATTCCCTGTTGTTATTTAATAAATAATGTTGCAGCACATCCACTTATTGACTTAACAAGGTTTATCTCATTGTGCAACTTTGAACCTATCTTTCCAATTTTGAAGAGCAACAATATTTAGAGGATTTGACCAAAAGTTATTGTCATTTAACCTTATGCTAGTTTACTGCACATGCCTTTGGTGCACCCTGATAGGACATTATAAAACAATAAAATCATTATAAAGTTTATAATACTAATGACTATTATAATATTGTTATATTTATAAATCTATTAGTATTAAGATATTAGCCGATTAATTTTTTAAAAGTAATTACAGAAATGCTATATATTCAAATAATTATCTGATGAAATCAAGGAGAGAAGCTACAAGGTGAATGCCCCCAGTTGTATAATTTCCATGTCCATGTAAGAAATTAATTAATCAATCTCTAAATGCAAACTTTCTAAGTAATTACAGAAATGCTATATATTCAACATTTGCCTGCTCACTTCTAGCTGTCTTTATTCTGGATTAGCAATAAAGATCTTCTTATGGACTATATTAAGATGAACAAAGGATTCATTAAGGTATGAGAATTATCAGTGAAATTGTTTTGATGAATTGCATGATTTTGCAGAATACATTTGATTCTATCAGTTCAAACTTTTATCATAGAATGGAACATTTATGTGGTCCTACAGCAATAGTTGATATTTTTAGTGCAAATGAAATAGAGGTGTCAAATTCGGGTTTCGGGTCGGGTTCGGGTCGAACTCGGCATTGACCAGGGTTCAAATGGATTGACTCGAATCCGACCCGATTTTGCAAACGGGTCGAAAATATGAATCTGGACACGGCAACCGCAGTAGCGTCGTCACTCATCAGCGACGGGCGGGCAAACTGACGCGGGCAGATGCGACGGGCAGGCATATCCGGGCACGTGACCTGGGCAAGCAAAGCGGGCACGCGTGGTCAAATGCGGGCATATTCGTTTCCGGGTCAACCCAAACTTGACCCTTTTTTTGAAACGGGTCGGTTTGCTAAACCCGAATTCGACCCGCTTTACAAATGGGTTGACCCTAACCCAGAATTTTTGAGTCGGGTTCGAGTCGGATTTTCAGATCGTGTTAAATATTGACACCCCTAAAATGAAACACACGCATATAACAAATTTCCTGGAGCAAGGCTTCAGCTTCATTCATCTCCATGATTATTATTATGGATGCCTTGGCATTGAATAAAGGGGGATTAAATTCTGGATTCTCATTGTAGTAGGGATGTTCTTCTTTATGGTTGTGTGGAGTTGTCTTGGCTTGTAAGGTATGTTTTTTTTTTTTTTGAATTTTATTCTCTAATATATTGTGCAATTTGACAGAATGTGGTTTCCGAGGGGCAGAAAGCTTATGAGGCATTGAGGCTTGTAAAAGCAGTGAAAGTTGGCTATTAGAAAGCTATAAGCCACCTTTTAGTACCTTTTCTATGCAGCTTTGGAGCATAAGATTTTTGTCTAGCTGCTTCCTTTCGCGTAAAGAAAATAGCATACAATGTGTGCACTGTTTCTGTAATGAGGCAAGCTAACATGAAAAGGTACACAAAATTTTTTTTTTCAACAAAATTTTAATGCAAGTCTACTTTCAGTCAAATGAAAAGTTAATCAGTGAAGCATTTGTTTAGGTTTAATTTTGGTGGCACCAACGAGGTTTTGGAGTCCAATAAATGTTCATTGTAATTGCATTTTATTATTTAAATTTTCATGGAAATTGAAAATTTATATTTAAAATATGTTGTCACTAATTTTATTAAGTAATTTGTTTGAGTAAAAATCATCACTAATATCTTTGTAAATAATATTGTGGTAAGAAATGATTCAAATATAATTGCTATTATTTTATGGATTATTATGTTTGATAAGGGTGTTATATATCTAGGTTTATTGATTAAAGATAGGGATCACTTTTTGTCATTTTAAGGCAAAGATCAATATTATAACTTCTAGCTTTAAGCCGGAGTTGTATGTCTGTATATGTCTATGTAGGTAACTCTAAACAGGTTTGGAGCACAAATCAAGGCAACACTAGGCCCAAAGGAGGCATTGCCCTATAGGACAATTGCTAGTATCAACCTTCAAGCAAATAAACCACTCACCCCAACAAAGCTCGCTATGTACGAGCTTGTAGCTAGTGGGGCTAGACTCGAGAGGCACTCATTCTCGACGGGTTCACTTGAAGGACTCGCTAAGATGCGCCTTGAGGATTAGTAGTTTTCTATAATCAAGGTCACCTACCTTTTGAAAATATCATATATAATTTATAGGAAGCGCACATCTTTAAAGCCTATGACCATGATTTCTTGATAGAACTCATCTCTAGCTCACAGTCATTTGCACCCAAAGGACTCTCCATTCACTTTTGAGGTCATGCCACTCGTTCTTATCATTATACATGCCAGTTCTTGAATACTTGCTCAAAGCCCTATAAATAAGAGCTGAAGAGACATATTTTTTACTTCATATTATTTTAACTTCATAGTATACTAAGCTTTTTTACTTACTTTTCATACTCACCCATTTCATCTGTTGGTTCTTTAGCTCTAATTGGCTAAAACCTATTAATATGATCGTGTTGCCTATGAAAAAATTTAGATCCAACATCCTCTAAGTTGTAGTGAGCATGAATTGATGCTAGTGATTAGAAGATAAGTAACATGAAGAGCAATAAAACCAAAGTCATCAATGAACATGTAAAACCAAAATTTCACTACCTGCCACATCATAATGGAGATGGAGAAGATAATGATTAAGACGATTCAAGTCACATTGGGGTAAGTTCAAGGGAATGCCATTAAAGATTGTATTGTATGATCCCAATCATACTATACGATTGTTGGTGTTGAAAAGGTGATTTATCATATAAGGTGCAAAATAAATCTAAATTAATTTTTTTTGGGAAAAATTAGAAATTAGATCTAACTTTCAATTCTAGAATCGAACAGACCATTAGGGATAATATATCATCTCGGAAGGCGGAAATAAAATCTCATAACGGGTTCAGATCCGGAATTGTGGATTTTCTCTTGAATGTTGTAGCCTGATTTAAGGGAGAATCATATATGACTCTGGAGGGTCTAAATGGAGTTCAATCAAATATCTTACTATGATAATTAAGAGGAGTGATCGGTGATTTCATATTCGAATTTATGTTAGCAAATGATATATCTCCTTAAGGGGAGAACATATCATCTGTTAGCAATTATTCGATTATGATAATAACGATCATTATAAATTTGATTTCTGAGAAGAAATATTAATTGAGTTTTGAAAAATTGACGTGGGTTCTAAATCTCCTACGAGCGCAAGCACTCGTAGTTAATTACATCGTAAGGAAATTGGAGTCTTCTATGAATATTCTCGATTAAAATAATGGTAGAAATTTTGTTTAAAAGATTTTAGAGGAGTAATATCAAGGTAGGTGAATTTTGGAATTTCAATAGGGACTAGATCAAATTGGAACAATTATTTTAGTAGTCAACGGAGGAGGGGTAGGAGACACTTTGAGATTTTGAAACAGTTCAGAAGTGCCCCGACTTAATTTAAGTGTTGATCCTTAAATTTTGTATTGATAGAACTTTTAATTTGAGTTGAGTAAATTATTAAAAATTTGAGATTATATTTCTGGAGGTTGGGGTCTTATGATTCAAAATTTATCTCGGATCCTAAATCTATTTTGGGCACCGAATGACGGTGGCCCAAACCTAACTAATGCAGTGCACAATCTTGACTTACCCCGACTTGGATTAAGGAGCCATCTAACCACCTAGTTGATTTAATATTCATGAATCCGATCATTTATGAAAGAGTGGTGAGGACGTTGTAATTAAAGTTTTTTTTAAAGTTGGGACCGACATTTAAGCAGGTCCTAATTGGTCCCTTAACTTATGAGGGTGAAAATGCTTGAATCAAATGCAATCAAAATTTTAGACACTTTTAAATTTGTTTTTAATACAATGCATGCTGATCAACTCGATTAAATGCATGAAATGGAATGTAGTAAATTTTTTTTTAAAAAGGCTTAAAAATATTTTTCCCTTGAGATTGCACAACATCCCCTTGATAGATCTGCACCCTCAAAGGCCAGGTGGTTTGCTAGAACTTGCAGGCAGGAGATGCCTAATAAGGAAGAGAAGATAAAATATGCTTTATACAGACTCCTAGCAGTCTCGGGCTTACTTCTTAGATCATTAGAGTTTTTATGTTGGCCTAAAAATATTTTAATTTTAATTTTGAGTAGAAATAGTTTTTTAGCATAACCTTACGAGCCTCCGTGTATCTAGGCTAAAATAAAAGATGACACAAAAACGCCAAAAAATTAGGAAAAGTAGAAAAAATCCTATGCTCATTCAAATCAAATTAAACATGTTAATTAATTAAATTAATTCCTTAAAATACTATTCGTAAGCAAATGCCCCGTTTATTACAACCCAGAATTTTAGAAAATAAAGTGGCCGGGCACCACAAATCACAAACTTAGATTCTAATCCTAAGACAAACGCAAGTGACTTTGAGTGGGATACTCTTTGTCTTCAACTCTTCGTTCTTCTTGTCTTTGAACTCCTTGGATTCGTCGTACTTGGGTACCCAAATGGAAAAGAAAACTCTTCCCTCGAGGGGGAGGTTATTTTTTTCCCCTTTGGGTATTGAATTTATCTAAATTTGGGCTTCTAAATGAAAAAAAGACTATCCCCTTGAGGAGTATCTTTCCTCTTTGGAATCTAATTTTGGATACCTATATCCTAACTCTTAACTTTCAACAAATTAGATTGATATAGAAAGAAAAATCTAGACACTCCTACAAGGTTATCCTAAACATTTAAAAATAAAACACATCCCAAGCAGCTTATATATGTATATACATAAAATTGAATAAGTAAACACATTTGGCCACTCCTTTATTTATTTGGGGACTAAGCAGCTGAAGTACCTGTAGTAATTATAATAATTATTAATTTAGCCCTCTTTTATTGCCCTACAAGAGCGTGGCCACCTGTAGAAAACTCGGTGAGCAACCAGAACGGTTATAATCTAAGGGTAAGCTATCGCCCATCACATAAATTCACAAATTATAGTTAAAGTAAATAAACAGTCACATCAATCAAATTTCAATCATAGCATGTAATAAGAAAAACTAAGAAAACTCGACACACAATATTAAACACCAACCCAGCCTAGACTAGAGTTGGTTGTCCTAACAAACCATCTAAAGTGTGTGCGAAAGGTCGTGTGGTTGGGGTAGATCTTAAGCTGGATAGTTTGTTCAAGTTGTCTAGTGTTCAGGTTTGTTAAAGGTCAATAAGGGAACTTTGGTTAGAGTTCAAATATTAATATGTTAAGGTTTGTTTTAGAATGTATTTTTAAAATTTATTAATTAAATGAATTTGATTAGTTAAATATTAGAGGACTAATGGTTTTTAATTAATTAGATTTATTACTGATTTTAAGAATTAGATTAATTTAAATTTTTCATCAATCGGTTCGTGGTGTTGTGCCATCAAGCTCGAGGAACAAGACCTTTTTAGGACACTTAGCCCCGTAGCCCGAAGTAGCCCATCCTAAAAACCTGGTTGATATAGTTGAATTAAGAATTTTAGTTTAGTTAAATAATTAAGAGTCATTTAACTTTAAAGTTTCACACTCCTTTGAATCCATTCGTGGTGTTGTGCCATCTGGCTTGAGGAACTAAACCTCCTTATGACACTTAGCCTTGTAGCCCGAAGTAGTGCATCCTAAAAACTTCATCTTCAGAGTGCTTGTTGTATGTTAGAATATTAGTTGATTATTTTTATTAATCAAGTTAGAGTTTTCATAGAATTCTAAGCAATTATTGAATTTTGGGAATTATTCGAATTATTTAATCACCTTAATTAAGTGGCCAAAAGTTGACTTTTTAAATTAAAGTTAATTTTAAAAGTTTCAGATTTTAAATAAATATTAGACCCTAAGATGAGTAATTAGATTGCTAGTTTGCTCAATTTAGATTTCTATAAAAAGTTATGACTTTTCAAAATTTGGACCTAAATTTGAACTATGGTTGACCGAAAAGTTGACTTTTTAACTTTGACCGAATGTTGGAGGTTTGACATTTTTAAAAAATATTAGATGTTAATTAGAGTTGAATGGCTTTGAGTTTGATTAAATTAAATTTTTTTAGAATTATTAGTGATTTTTCAAAATTTGGGTATTTTTGAATTTTCTAAAATTGCCTAATTAAGGGGATTTTTAGATTTTAATCCAAATTAGTCCTAAACTTCTTAGAATTACTCATAAAGGTCAGAAATGACTTAAGGGGATGTCTCCAACCATTTAGGAGTTTTTTAGAATTTTTAAAATATTTTTAATTAAGTAATTAAATTAATTATCAATTTTTATTAAAAATTAAATTAATATTAAATTAGGGGTCTAATCATGGGGTTTTTGTTTTTCTTGAGTTAAGGTTTGAATTTTGGTCAATTTGAGATATTATATGTAATTTTTAGATTTAACTTTAATTTATTAGAATTTTTCGAAAGTTTTTAAGGCTTGATCAAGGAATTAATTAATTAAAAAAAACTTAATGATTTTTTTTTAAATCAGTGAATTTTTTTTTATGGGGTGTAGATGTCATTAGGTTCAAATGGTTCAAATTTTATGTCAATAGGAGATGTATCCTGATTTTTAAGATTTTTTAAAGTTTACTAGAAAATAGTCTTTAATTATTGTCCTTAGGATGACACTAAGTTAGATGGATTCAAATTGAGGTCTCTAACCCTTGAACAAAACATATATATGCACACACACAATCACAATCAATCCCTAGATCTAAGAGAGCATAGGCTAAGTGTAAGTATATGCACCTACTCATGCAAGGGATAACAACATAACTTGAACAAAAAGAAAAGTCAAACAATGGATAATTAATAAATTAATTACCCATTGATCCATCCATATTAATTCTCTTCATTCAAATTCAATCCATGTTTAAAGTTTCAAAACCTCACTCAAGTCTCTCAAGATTTAGTATATATATAATTTGAAAATAAAGTTAAAATATGTATATGTATACATATATATATTTAAAATACCATATAATCTTTTAAAATTTATGAGTCTTAAAATAATATTGAAATGTAATTCAAAATAATTTTTGAAAATTTATATAAAATAAGAGACAAATTTAAATTAAATGTTTCTAAAAAACTAAAGTCATTTTGAGCTATATTTAATTGAGTAATAACTAAACATTAAATATTTCAAAGATATTTGAAATCATTTAAAATATGTTCATTATTTAATTTTTAAATTAATTTTAAACTAAAGTATTTAAAATTTCAAAAATTCTGATATATTACATATTTTTCTGATTTTATTTGAATTTCTTATTGAATTCTTAAATTTTATGCTAATTAAATGTATTTAAAAAATAATTTAAAATTACTTAATATTTCAAATAATTTTTAAATTAAATTGAATTAAATCTTAAATATTTTCTATATTTTCTGAAATTTTAAAATTATTTGAAATAATTTTCTTTAAATTCTCAAATTTATTTGAGTTAAATTTTAATTAAAAATTAATTAAATATTTAAATATTTAAATATTTTAAAATTTTTTAAGATATTTAAATATTTTAAATTCATTTCTAATCTCAAATTAAAGTACTTTGAATTTTGGAAATCTTAATATAAAATATTAATAATTTATGATTAAATTTGATTTTTTTTTTATCCCTTGAATATTTTTAATGATTAAATATGATTTTAAAATTACATCAATACAAGTTTTAAAATGTTTTATGAAAATCAGAGAATATATTTAAGATTTTTTAATTAAAATTTTAGAATATTTTGATTATTTTTAATTAAATATTAATTAAAAGTATTAACTATTTAATAATTAAATAATTTAAAATACATATAATATTTTCGATTTATTTTAATTTTAAATTAATGTACTTGAAAATCTGGGAGTTTTGGTATATAATACTTAATTTTATGATTAATATTTCATTTTCTATAATTTTTTGAAGATTCTATAATTAAAAAATACTTATAGCATAATCTATATTAATTAAGGTTAACAGTGGCGGCAGCGGGGGTAACGGTAGGCCACGCGGAGCAATCCTGAGCTCTGGAACGATACCATAGTAACGGGGGAGCGACGTGGCAGCGTTTAGACCGCGGGATCAATATCGCGTTAACAGGAGGGCAATTATTGCCAATGATTGCGCTGCGGCAATCATTGGCAATGATCGCTAGACGCGGCGATGTGGCACCGTGGGTTATTTATATGAGTCAGCAGGGCTCTAGGGCCATCAGATTCTCCGCTTTCTGCATCAATGGCTTTGATGCGATCGAACGGGAGATCCATACAATCGGGAGCTCAACGCGGTCAAACCAAACCGCGGAAGAACAAAATCCCAATCATTGATCAAGAGATCAACATACGAGATCTTGTACCCCTAAATGTAACACGAAATCGAATCCCTAAACGTAAAAACGACTCACTCTCTCAATCGAGTTGACTAAATCGCTTAAAATTTTAAACGTAGATAGCTTTTATGAACATAAATTATGAGGAATAGAAATCAATTCTAAAACACATTATGTAAAAAGTTAAAAAACTCTAAGTATCTTAGACTAGGGTTTAGCTTTTCACCTTAGTTTGATGACGGATTAAACCATTTAAGGGATGGTTGAGCTTGTTGTCTGTCCACGTATAATGCCCTAGAAGACTCCAAGTGCTGAAAACATCTTGATCGAGAGTTTGGAGCTTTGAACGGAATATAGTGTTGTTGGTGGTTGAGAGCTTGCCACTAGCGGGTTCAAATGGCTGGTTCAAACTAGGGAACTGTTGAGGAAGCTCTTAAGAGTTAAAACGAAACTCTAAGAGCTTTGGGGGGACTAGAGGTGGTGAGAGAGTATATGATGTAAAATGAGCTTGCTTTTTAGTTCTTTGCCATATTCAAATGACTAAGGGAAATGGATGGCCCTGATTGATCAGAGACCTCCATTAGATCATTGTCACATGCCCCAGGCTATTAGGATGGCAGGAGAAGGGCTGGGAAAGACTCTATGGCCATTGGATGCTTTTGAGAAGGAGGGGACCACATTGCCTTTTAAGGCTAAACCAAGAGCTGGGCTTGGTTTAGAGAGCTCTAAGAGGGCTTTAGCTCTCATTTAGGCAGGCCAACTCAAAAGGTTTGAGAAGGACTTAAGAATTTGAGGGGGTTTGACCAAATGAGCTCATTTGAGCTAGGGTTGATAGTTTGACCAGTCAAACTGGTTAATAGATGGTAAGGTGGCAGGTGGAGAGAGGGAGGAGTCATTTGAGTGAACTCCAAGGCATTATGTCCATGCATATGGAGTAAAAGGAGAAGGTTGACCATGGGAGATCTTTTCTCAAGCTTAGATTGACTAGTTGACTAGTCAAACTCTTGGGATTCAATAAGATGAAGTATGAAGAGATGATGCAAGTTGTTTAAGTGAGTAGGAAGGAGTGTGGGACAATATGTAAAGAGTTCAAGTGAGAGTTTAAGTGTATGGAGAAGTTTAACCAAGTTTTTAGATTGACTTAAGCCAAACTCAAATGATTTTAACTCATGATTGGTTTGGAAGCATTTGAACCAAGCCTTAGAGTGGGATTGGAAGTTTACAGAGATTGGGTGGGTCATGTTTGAATGGTCAAGGAGATTTGGCCCAAACAAGGCCAATTTGACCAGAGTTTGACTTAGTTGACCAAGTCAACTATTGACTAGGTCGACATGTCGAGTCAAATCCAAATCACTGGGAAGGTGATCAAAGTAGTTTGGTTGGATTTGGAATTGATCTAGTGTTTAATTGAGTAAACATAGGGTTTATGGTTCATCTGGTCAACCTAGGTTGACCCAGGGGAAGGGGTTGGGCTCAACAAGTTTAAAATAATATTTTGAGTATGTTGAAGGTGGTCCCTAAGGCTGGATTGGTCATTTTGGTCAATTTAATTATTTTGACCCTTAAGGGGTTATTGGGTCAACCTAGGTTGACTTGGTCAGCCAGGTTGACTAAGGGGTTGGGTTTGAGCTTAATAGATTTGAAGTGATCAAAGAGATCTTTTGGATGTGGTTTTATGGATTGGTTTGGTCATTTGGTCCAAAATGACTATTTGGACCTTGAAGGGGTGTTTTGGTCAACCATAGTTTACTTGGTCAACTAGGTCAAACCAAAACTTGAGTTTGGGTTTAATGGATCCCAAATGGTATTTGAGATTCATTGTAAGAGGTTTCAAGGATTAAAAAGATTGAACCATGATGAGTCTTGGCCAAAAGTGTAAAGATTCCTTTAATGGGCATTTTGGTCATTTTGATCTCTAGTCAACTCTGGGTCAAACTAGGTCTAGCAAAGTGTGAATTTATGGTTAATAGGTCATAATAGAAGTGACATAAATGGTTAGAGCGTTTGGAGAGAGTTCCAAAGTCTGATGTTGAATTATAAAATTGTGTTAGAAGGTTTAAAAATTAATAATATTTATATGATTAATTTGAATTGCATTGATAAGTCTAATGATGTTTGTTGTTTGAAATCCACTATTGATGAATCACGATTGTGGCATAAGAAACTATGCCATGTAAGTATGAGGACTTTTAAGAAAATTACCCAATTGGAATTGGTTTAAGGCATTTATAAGCTAGAATTCTCAAAAGAACATTTTTGTGGCGCATAGTAGCTAGGAAAGCTAGTTAAGTCTTCATTTTAATCCATTAAGAATGTAGTTGCCACTAGGTCATTAGAGGTGTTTCATATGAATTTGTTTGGACCTATTAGTATAGTGAGTCTAGGAGAAAAATTCTTTGGATTTGTAATTATTGATGATTATTTGAGGTTCACTTCGATTTTGTTCCTTACAATTAAGAGTGATTCATTTGAAGAATTTAGAACATATTCAGTTTGGATTCATCACAAAATAGGTTGTTTAATTTTTACAATTCATAGTGATCATGAAGGAGAATTTGAGAAGAGATTTGAATTAATTTATCAAGAAATTGGGATAGTACATAATTTTTTAGACCCAAGAACCCCACAACAATATTATATAATTAAAAGGAAAAATAGAACACTGGTAGAGGCTGCTAGGGCGATACTTAGCGAGTGTAATCTACCTAAGAACTTCTAGGCAAAGGCAGTGAGTACTACTTGCTATGTTCTGAATAGGATAAACATAAGATATAAGTTGAATAAAACATCATATGAATTACTCAATAGTAGAACACCAAATTTGTCTCATATGTATTTGTTTGGGTGTAAATACTTTGTTTTAAAGAATGAAAAATCACATCTGAGAAAATTTGATGCAAAGAAAGATGAAATAGTATTTTTAGGATTTTTCTCAGTAGATAAGACATATAGGATATTTAATACGAGAAACTTTGTTGTTGAGGAGTATATTCGATGAATTTGATAGGGTTTTTGAAGCTAGAAGAATTGACCATGAAGAAGATATCACTCGTAGAATTAAGAATATGGAAATTGAAGATAGAGAAGAAATTCAGGATCCTTTACTTAGAGAATGGAGATATGTATCTAGTCATCCTAAGAATCGTATCATAAGAGACTCTTCCACAGAAGTTAGGACAAGGTATGGATTAGGAAAGAAGTTAGCCACATAATTTTTATCTCTATGATAGACACAATAGTCTAGAACATGCATTGAAAGATGAATTCTAGATTGTAGCATTACAAGAAAAATTAAATCAATTTATTAAGAATGATGTGTGAGAGTTAGTGGCTAAACTTACTGATCAAACTATCGTTGGATGAAGCGGGTGTTTAGATAAACTAAATAATTCTAGATCAATTGTTAGGAATTTGGCTAGATTGGTAACAAAGCATTACAACCAAATAGAAGTGATAAATTTTAAGGAGACATTTTCCCCAGTAGATAGATTAGAAGCCATTAGGGTACTGTTAGTGTTTGCTTATTTTAAGGGATTTAAGTTGTACTAGATGGATGTAAATAATACTTTTTTGAATGGGATAATTAAGGAAGATATTTATGTAGAATAACCTCTAGGTTTTGATAGCTCAACCTTTCCAGATCATATTTATAAACTTAAGAAAGCACTATATGGGCTAAAATAAGCACCTGGGGTGTGACATGATAGGCTCAACACTTTTCTCTTAGAAATATCCTTTGTTAGGGGCATAGTAGATACCACATTATTTTTCAATAGGATTGGAGATGATATACTCATTATACTGATATATGAAGATGATATTCTTTTTGGATCCACCGATGATAATCTATGCAAAGAATTTTGTTCCACCATGAGTAGTGAATTTTAAATTAATATTGTTGAATTCAGTTTTGTCCTGCGCATGATGCCGGGCTATACTTTGTTCTACCTATGGATTGAGAGCCTATGGGGGAGAAGGTAATGAAGTCTAAATACGAGGAAAACGAGAAGATGAGAGACATTGTAAATCTAGAAAAAAATTTTATCATCCAAGCTAGAGATACAAGAGTGATGAAAGCGATAGCTCTAGACTGTAGAGCTTAAGTTAAGAAAGAGAAGACTGACACAATATATCTCTTCTCTTGTGGGTTTTATCATGGGTTTAGTTATGTATTCTCTTATGTGCTAACCCCCTCTCTTCCTCATTTTTTTCTCTCTATTTGTTGCTTCTCCCCCTTTTTATAGGGTTCATAAAGATACATGGAATATATCTTGGGTATGGTGGTTGCTCCATCAGTCTTTATTGTAGTTTGGCCATCATTGCCAAGTGGAATGACAATTAAAAAAGGTGAGTTGAGTGAGCTTATGGAAACCTGCGGATGTCAGCTGGAAGCTAGTCCTGAATCGCCCAGTTGAGATGAGAAGGGGAGAGCATCGTTAGAGTGTGGTCAGGAGAATGGGCTGGCGTAGGGTGAGAAGCGGATTTGGGGTCACCCTGTTGAGGTGAGAAGGGGCAAGTAGTGTCTTGATGGGGCCTTCAGATCAACCCAGTTGTGAGAGATTTCTATAGAGATGATATGTGTAAAATCTCTTAAGTAAAAAGAAGCTAAACTCTAAAACATCGAGATGCCTTTTGGTATAATTGTTAGAATTTCATTAATAAACTTCATAGTTAAGCGTGTTCATCCTGGAGAAATCCTAAGATGAGCGACCTCCTAGAAAGTTACACAAACAAGACAAAATCGTGAGGCCCTCAGGCCAACGAATAATATCTTGATAGTTAAGAGTTTGAGCTATTGCAAATGATATCTGAGTAATACACTAACCAGAAGATGGGAACTAAGTGTCATACAAGATAAAGTACTACAACATGAGGGCTACCTCTTGAACCTTGTATGGAACAAAGTACTACGTGGAGGGAGTCACCACTTGAACTTGTTGGGGCCACCTCCAGAATCTTATCTACATGGTGGATGATTTTAGGCTATTATAATATGTGCCATTAGCTGTTTGATGTGTCTCGTACGAGAGTCTTGATTTTGGCCAAGATGAATAAAGATTTGTTAGAATAAGAGATGAACTTCTGAGGTCACCCTTGCCGGGGAAGGGGGACGATTGCCTGAAAGAGATGGTCGATGTTGGTATGCCTTGCTCCAGTGTTAAGCTTCTTCTTAGCTCCTAAGCGAGTGACTCGAATGAATTGCTTTAAGAGAGTGGATCCTCCTTTCACTAGACCCAAATATAACTTGCAAGACACCTACAAACTGGTCGAGCATATGTAGTCATGGGTGTACAAGTATTATGGGTGAGTTGATATATTTTATTGGATTTAATATAATGTAAAGAGAGGATGAAACCTTCTTAAGTTAAACAAAAAAAAATATAAAAGAAATTTAAAAAGTTGATATGGAAGGTTGCAAGAATATGAATATACCCATGGTCTGACCACCTAATTAGATAAGGGTTAGGATAGAAAATCAGTTGATCAGAAGAAGTTTAGAAGGATTATAGATTCCTTACTATACTTGACCACTGGTAGGACTGACATTATGTTTAGCATTTACATATGTGCTAGGTTTCAGGCTGACCCTAAGAAATCCCATATAACGTTAGTAAAAATAATCCTTATATATCTTATAGGCAATCAAAACATAGGTATTTAGTATTCTAGAAATAACTTGGCATTTAAATTAGTTGGATACTAAGATTTGAATTTTGTTGGATGTAAGGTATATAGAAAGAGCACATTAGAAACTTACCAATTCATATGATAATCTCTAGTTTCTTGGTCTAGTTGAAAGAAAAATTAGTAGCCCTTTCCATTGTAAAAGCTGAGTATATAACTGCAAGAAGCTATGTTACCCAAGTCCTTTGGCTAAAAAAATTGCTTCTTGATTTTGGACTACAAGTAGATACCATCTCTATCATATGTGATAACATGAGTGCGATCTACATCACTAAGAATCCAATTTAACACTCGCATGAAATACATTGACGTGAGACATCACTTTATAAGATTTTAATTGGTAGAAGGGGATGTGAACATTCAATTTGTGGACACAAAGAATCAACTAGTAAACATGTTCACCAAACCCCTAAGTTATGAAAACTTTAGTGCACTAAGAATTATATTAGGGATCATTGATATTAATGCTTAGAAAATTGTGGCAGTTTGTTTTTGTGTTTGTGTTCTAGCTTATATTATAGTTTGTATTTATGTTTTAGTTTATTTGTTTTTATGTTTTAACTTCTCATGTTGTGTTAACATCGTATGTAGTTTATTTAGTTTACCTTGTTATATTTCTATTATGTGTTTCTCCTTTTTGTGATGTTAGAAGGAGAGTAATTTCAGTCATGTTTCTTATATCATTCAATCAGTCATTTCATCAGTCTAGTCTAACAAGTTATGTTACATATCAGTCTATCACCTATCAGTCTGTGAGTCATTCAAATCTATCTATCAATCAATCTTATCAGTTCTTATCATATATTAGTATAATTAGTACTCTTATCGTGTATCAGATATCAGATAAGGATATCTTGATCTTAAGGTTATCATATCATATATCTGCTACCAGTTAGTATATTATTCGTTACAACTTATGGTATTTCATATCAGCTTTTCAGCTTTCCAATCTTATACATGCATAAAAAATCATCTCTCTTATCAGATTCATCTTATCAGTATTATTATCAGACCAATATCAGTATTCCAACACATACCAATCATGTCAATCATTTTCTTTTATTGTTTTTATGCATATCACATCTATACACATTCTCTACATATCATATGCAATTTCTATAACATGTAGGTCTATACATTATGCTCATCAATATGCACATATTATGCTAAAATGCATGTTATGCCAAATAAATAATAGCTGAATACTTATGATATATCTCACATTTAGATTTAATATATTTGCTCCTGATCATTTTGAACCCAGTTATTCTTTACTCATTTCAGATAAAATAATGTGTACAAAATTAACCAGCAAAATTCCCACATAGACCCGTAAAAATGTCCAAATTAACGATATCTATTACATATCAGAAGTTACACGATTAAAACTCACTAGAACAAAATATATTGCATTTTTACCATATTCATAAGAGAAAAAATATACTAAGTTCAGAATCATTGAATACAAAAGTAGAGTAGAGATCACTTATAATAATCAAAATAATTTTTGTAACAGAAGCAATGGAAAGAAAAGCCCCGGAGAGCTTCTTATCTCTCCTATCATCTCTCCCTTCTCTTCTCCATCTCCTTTCTTTCCTTTCTGGCCAAGTGAAATGAATTAGGGGGCATAGCTTGGTGTTAAATGATATTTATATTTAAATATATTAAAAACTCATTTTAGTACCCAACGCCTCAACGCCCAATCTCTAACGTCATTGTGCTTCATGCTAGTCCCATAATTAATGTAGAACAGGGACTTCAATGCCACGGTGGGTTTTTCTGGCACCGCATTGCTTTCATTCATGCAATATTTTTATAATTTCAAAATAAATATTATTTTATAAAATTTAGGGTTGTTATAATAAAATCTTAAGAGATCAAGGAATTTTTTGGCTTACTAAAAATTTTTATATTATTTTGAAGGCTAAAAAGATGTCAGATAAGTGGAGGAGTGTGTTCATTCCTATTTTTAAGAGTAAAGGTGATGCATAAGAGTGTGTAAATTATAGATTAATTAAGTTAACATGTCATACATTAAAATTATGGGAGAGAGTAATTAAGCATAGGTTACAATGTGAAACTAATGTTTCTCAAAATCAATTTGGATTCATTCCAGGTAAGTGTACTATGGAAGCTATACATTTGTTGAAAGGTTTGATGGAAAAGTATAGAGAGAGTAAGGAGGATCAATATATGATATTTATTGATTTAGAGAATGCATATGATAAAGTTCAAAAAGAAGTGCTCTAAGGAGTTCTAGAAAAGAAAGGAGTTAATAATGTTTATATTTAAGTCATTAAGGATATGTATAGAGTTATTACTTATGTTCAAACATAAGGTGGTTTGATCAAATATTTTTCTTTTTAAGTTGGATTAAAGGATCGGCTTTAACTCCATATCTTTTTGATTTTGTAATAGATGTTCTTACTATGCACTTGTAAGAGGATGTGTACCATGGTGTATGCTTTTTATTGATTATATTTTTCTTGTTGATAAGACTAAACAAAAAATTGAAAGAAAGCTTAAATTATGAAAGTCAACTTTAGAGCCTAGAAGTTTTCATTTGAGTATATCTAAAATCGAATATATGGAGTGTAATTAGTGGTAATAGATCTAGTGGTGGGATTGTGACATTGAGTAATCAAGTCATTAAAAAGAGTGTAGGTTTTAGATATCTTGAGTCTATTGTTCAAAGTGATAGTGAAATAGATGGAGATATTATTAGTAGAATTCAAGTTGGATGGTTGAAGTAGAGGAATGTTGTGGGCCTATTATGTGATAGAAAATTGTACCTAAAACTTAAGAGAAAATATCATAAGATAGTAGTAGACTTGCAAAGCTTCATGGCTTAGAATATTGGCCATTAGAAGAGAATCATAAAATTAAGTTAGGTGTTACAGAGATGAGGATGCTTAGGTTGATGAGAGTTTTTTCACTTAGAGATAGAATGCAAAATTAATATATACATGACATGCTTAGAGTAGCTCTAGCAATAGATAAGATTAGAGAGAATCGCCTTAGCTAGTTTGGTCACATAAAACATTGATTTTTCGATGACACGTAGGAGACTATATGTATTAGATCCGACTTATGTTAAGAAAGATAGAGGTAGACAAAAAAAAGACTTGGTTATAAAGTGTTAGAAGTAGTAATTAGAAAGTGTTAAAAAATTTTTTTATTAGATTTAAATGAGAATTTGACTCTTAATAGAACACAATGAAGAAAAGAGATTCATGTAGCCAACTCCATGTAGTGGGATAAAGGCTTGATGTTGTTATTATTGTACCACATTAGATGCTATTAACACTCATCACAACAAACAAATGTATAATTTTATTGTATTGCAACATTGTTATGACCAGTCAAATAGGATCAATCCTGTAGCTGGCCCAACAGCCAAGAGGCAGGCCAGCTACAAGAGACGGGACAGATAGGGGATCAACCCCCCTTGTGGGGCCCACTAAGCAATTATTCCTTATACAAGGTGGAGGATTAAGGAAGGAATTAATGGGAGAATTTTAAGGGGGGGGGGGGGGGGGGGGGGAGGGGGGGGGGGGATAGTAGGGATTAAATATAAGTGTTATTTTGTATTATGGTTATGTAGAATCTGAGTTTTTTCTTCTATAGTTTCTTTTGTGAGGGCTTCGTAGCAGCGTCTAGGTTGATTGGGAGAGACGATCTACCTCTCTAATTATAGATCGGTTGTATCTTTTATTTCTTGTTGAGTTGTTATTGAAAATCAACCCATATTTGTTCTGAAAATTGCTATTTTCTCCTATTTTCTATGGATTATTCTCTATTGATCACTGAATTCTTCTCCAAGACATATCAAATTGGTATTAGAGTAGTTTCTTGGACCAAAACTACTTTTTTTCTTGCTGTTTTTTGACAGCAGACTTCTTTCTCTTTGTTGGTTTTGATGTTTGAAGGCCACCATCGCTTTTTTTTTTTCACTGTTTTTGGAGGATTTAAATCTAAATCCGCTAAGTGGAAGCAAAGAAGATGGAGGCATTGGAAGGAGAGTTGGAAAATTTTAGGGGCAGAATGTAGGAACAATACTTTGTAATTAAGGGGATATTTATGGCGATGGAAGGAAGGTTCACGATGATGGAAGGATAGTTGACATCCATGGAGAATTGATTCAAGAACATGGAAGGCATGATGAGGATATTAATGGAGATGCAGTCGAAGGCTTCACCGGCTAGTCCAAGGGTTGATTTGAAAGGAAAGAGACTACATGAGGACAATGATGAAGTAGAGATGATTTTTCCTCAAGAACCATCCCATCGAGCTATGAGGGGAGGTGTACTAAGGTATTCCGAAGAAGAGATATCAATGAGAGGAGAGGCGAAAGCGGGTTAGAGACCACCTAGGTAGGAGGGATGGTGGGTCAGAGGAAGCCATGGTGGGCCCGAACCATGGGGTCTAAATAAACTAAGGGAGGAAGGGTGAGAATCATGTCATCACTTCGCAGGAGGAAGAAACAATTCAGGTGCGAATTCCAAATCAAGGAAGTTGAAAATGCCGGTCTTTGAAGGAGAAGACGGTCAGGGTTGGCTGTATCGACTTGAGTGTTACTTTTCTATCAACAGGCTGACTGAAAAGGAAAAACTTATGGCAGTGGGTCTATGTTTGGAGGGAAAAGCCCTAGCCTATATCCAATGGAGGGAGGCTAGCTATCCGATCTACTCCTAGGGAGAATTTAAGGAGTGCTTGTTGGAACATTTTCGAGCAATTTGTTGACACCTATACATCAGATTATGTACAAAGGGAGAAAAACTGGCGAATCAAACAGCGCGCGCGTTAATGCAATGCACCACTTGAAGGGTCAAATGACTTTTAATTATTAAACAGATTGTGCCACTGTAATCAGGACATTGAGTTCGCCTAAGTGGAGACCACTTGTAGTCAAATTGGACGAGATCGATCCAAAGAGATGACCGACACCTAAAATTGATGTGTGACATCGTCCAAATGACATTCGATCGTAGCATGGCTTTCGTCATTGCATCCAGAACATTGTCAACACCCAAAAACTATTATTAATTTGTTTAATTGGAATTGTTTGAGAAGGCAGCTTGAATCCCGAGGTGATGACGCTCAAATTGATGAAATTGACGTGCGACGCCGCCCAAATGACATCTGATCACAGAATGGACTTCGTTGTTGCATTCAAAACATCATCAATACCAAAAAATAACAACCAATTGGGGCAATTAAAGACATGCGAGAAGATCGGATTGCATTTTATGGCAAAATACATAAATCGAGAAAATTGGTGCCCGACATTGCCAAACGATGTCCGGTCATAAAACAGACTTCGTCATTGCATTTGAAATGCATAAGTACTCAAGAAGCACTATCAATTTGTTTAATTAAGATCATGTAGTAAAACATGCATGGATCTTGAGGCAAAAATGTGTAAATCGAGAAAAATGAAGCACGACGTTGCCCGAATGACATCCGATCTCAAAACAGAGTTTATCGTTGCGATCAAAACATCATCAATACCTAAGATAGACTATAAGTTTGGCCAACAGAAAATCACCCACAGAAATTGACAGGATTCCAGAGATGAAGTTCTCGTAAATTGGGGGATTATGCAAATTAAGGCAGTAGTGACAAATTGACACATCTCCATCATTTCAATTTGACAAATGAAGATGACAGCCCGCTGATTGCATTATCAATTTAATAAAAAAAAAGTCAAGTTAAAATAAAAATTGCATTATTCATACCTCTATCAGGTGAAACCTCTGATCAAATCTCTTGAAATCTTGGTAAGATTTCTGTTGATAAGACGAATACTTAGACCCCCTCGATCATGTTTAAATCTCTCCCATTAAAATGAGAAAACAAACAAAACTAAAGGAGTTTTGGATCTCCCGCTTTCAAGGTCTCGTCCTTAGCAAGTCGGAATTCACGCAAAGAAATTCAGCCTCCGTCTCTTCTCTTCTCACGAGCTCTTCACATCTAAACCTCTCCTTCCTACATCAAATCTCCAAACCCAAGTCATGATCAAACTGTCACTTGCTCTAGATCTTCGACCACATAGGCCAAACCACCTTGCCGACCCCTCTTTATGTGAGTTACCCAATGTTTGTTCTCACGTCAACCCTTCATATAGCTGATCTTACTGTAGTAGCCGATCATCCGCTTGTCAGCCTCCTCCAGCTCACATAAATCTCATGAATCATAGCTCTCAACCTACTCTCTCTCTCTCCCTCCCTCTCTCTATTCATTTCTAGTAGCAGGCCACAAACTGACCTCCCCTTACCCTCTTATCTGGTCGGACCTTCCACACATGTTTCTTCCCACCCCAGTAATCAGCCCTTCCCCTCTTCACGAGCCTTTTTCTCCCTACTGCTTGCTTGAGCCAACAAACCAAGACCCATATCCGGCCATCTTTCCACTCTTCAATTACTATAGCACCACAACCACTCTTAACTACCTATGCACTCGAGCTTTTCTCACTGCAAACTTAAAGAAATTTTTTTTAACTTTAGCAGTAGCTTTTGTCTCCATTCCCCACTTTTCCTCTCACGTTCTACTGCATTATGCCTGTACCCAACGTCTTTTTTTATAGCCCGTGAAGGTAAAAAAAAAGGGAAAGGAGAATCTCCCTTTCCTTTTGTTTAGTTCATAGTCCTTTTATTCCATGTATTAATGATTAATCTTTATTAATCTCACTGTTTATTACAATAATGAGGGTAACAATGATGGTTAGCTATCATTGTCATCCAACACCTATCATTCACACTTTTTTCTAGTGTGGCGGGAGGCCCAGACTCATGGAATTTCTCATAAATGGGAAAGACACCAGGAGGCTGTTGAATTTTACAGTGACAGGGGACTTGAACTTAAACAAATGACGAAGATCTGAACCTAAATAAATTTTGAGCAAATGACAAAGAACTCGAATTGAACGAAGGAATCAAATAAAAATGTCAAGATAGAGCAATAACTTTAATTGTCCAAGTGTACTTGAATTAATGTCAATAATCAAACAAAAAGACTTGCAGATTTCAACATAATCTGCTTATAATTGGTTAGAATGAATGTAATCTATCTGCAAGCAAAGATCAATTAGAGAGTGCAATATTATGATTGCAATCAAGACACAAAACTTCAATGAGATATCGAGGGGCCATCACATTGATTGGAATGTAAACATTAATAAGTGGGTTCACTATTCAGACCGCAAGTCATCTTCGAAGGATGGCAAGAGGTTTACAACATGCCACATGATCCATCCACGACTGATAATCGATGATGATTGTAGAAGATATGATGATCTGCTCGCAGACAACAACAATTAACATGCAAAAAGTACAATAGCTTCACCACTCTCTCATAGTAGCTTGCAAGTGAATGCACTAGTCCGCTTGCGATCAACGACATGGGGTTTTGAATCACTACTAAGAAATTATCATACGCATAAGAGAATGCGACCACTGACATATGATTGTGAGTGTGAATGTAATGCTTGCACAAACAAAATGATGCATTTGTGAAGAAGAGACTTATGACAAACATACAAATGGAATGAAAGATATTTGCAAGCAACGACGAAACATTGGGAGCATACATAATAGTACCCTTCAAAATCAATGCTAGAAGAGGCCATACTGAGTATATTGGTCCTTTGCAAGAGGGGATGAACGATAAGCAACAAATGCCAGGGTGCTTCTATCGTTAGCAATACTAGATCATAAACAAGTATATTAAATTCCACAAGCAACGAAAGAAATCCAAAGCATACGTGGCAACATTATTCATAACAAAAGCTAGAAGATGTTATGCTAGAGATAAAGGTCATTTCTGAACACAAATATACACACTGAACTACTCATGAATGGTGATCAGAGACATATAGTGAATTTTTCAACACCCTTATAATCAACTAACATTCAGTCACAAGAAAATACACTGATCTGTTGTAAGTAAAGACGAAAAATATGCAACGAATGTAAACTTATATGGGCCACCGTAGAAGACCCGTCGTGCACTCAATATGTCACCTACAGGCAAATACAGAAGAGCTACAATGAACATAAGCTTCTACGAGTTGTCGTAGAAAATCCATCATATATCCAAAAAATGCTCCAACACATGCACTATAATATGTGTACACATAAATACAAAGAAATGCATATCCAATCGTACACCCGCATGGGCCCTAGTGAGTGTGTTATGTTTACGCATGTGATGTCTGAGGATGCTGCACGGGTCAATAAATGAACTCAAGTTTGAGCCTGATCCTTCTATGTGGATAGATGGGAGTCGACACGGTTCGAACTATCAAATGAATATACCGTCACGATGTCGATCAAAATATTTATTTTATAGTTATTATTAGACCTTCAAGGCCTATAAATAATGAAAATTCTCTGACAAGAGCATTCAACCGATAATTTAGCCGATCCTTTGTCGACAAGTAGACATAGTCGACATAGTTCAATCCATGAAATAAAATTGCCCATAAATATCTCGATGATGACCGTGTTGAACGTAAATCTCAACCAGATGGGTTAATTCCAAATATTCAAAATACCTTCTAAATACTTATAAAAATGTAGAACTCCAAAAATATCAAAATTTAAAATATTCAAAATTGAAATAAATCACCAAAATACTTAAGGAAAATCCATCCACCCTCCGCAATAGTTTGCTGAGGTGGACAAACTCAAATATCACTTCAGATCACAAAGAGCTAATGTCTAGTCGAGAATATCATTAGGACTCATTCTCAAATAGTCATCTATAGTAAGGATGTGATATGTGTCCTTTAGCTGATAATTTTGTCACCTAATGGCACCATAGGTAAACAGTTATAACCGGGGCCCTTTGAACCAGGTGGTTTGCCACAGCACCACTAAATCACGGTCATGGCCAGAGCGCGTATGCTTCCCAATGACACTAAATCATTGAGATATGAATAAATGGGATATCATCGATAGGGCACAAAGCCCTCTATTAGCTAAGATGGATTCAAAATTATCCCCTTAGATAAATATCCACCCTAAGTCTATAAGTTATCCTTGGATGATGCAACCCATGGCTGCCGACAAGGATTCTTCTATTAGGTTGGGTTGACTCCCTCCTCTGGCTAAGTAGAGCAGGGAATATAATGGCCCAGAATGACATAACCATTGGATCTTGATCGGGTCCATAATCCATTCCCCCACCGTCCGCTTTAAGTACAAGGTGGTAAATTTTTAATTTTAAATATTAAATTTCCACATCCTAAACCCATGCGGCTAGTATATACTAGATACATGTATCGCTATGTATCTGATTAATGATTAACCTTAATCAAAAGTTCTCTCTTATTATCAGGAGGGGTAATTAACTATAGGAGCTTGTGCCTATATGAAACCAGAACTCAAATCATAAAATCCTCGCAAAATGAGGGTGAAATCTCTGGGTAGTGTCTTATCTATAATCCCAATATGCCAACTAAAAATTTACCTCGAAACTTACTCTGTTAAAACTCCTCCGAAAGCAGGGGAGGCTAGGGCATAAATTTTTGGAGCCCACACCATTTGGAAAGGAAACCTCCACAAGAAGTTTTATGCCCTCACTCAAGAGGGGATAATTATGAAGTACTGAGAGAAGTTTGAGCTACTATTAGGGAGATTGAGGGGATTCTCTGAGGAAGGATTGGATGGAAATTTCATAAAGGGGCTTAAGGAGGACATACGAGCAGAACTCAGGGTACTGAGGCCTAGGGGGCTGAGGGAGATAATGGAGCTAGCACAAAAGGTAGAGGTGAAGCAGCAAAGGGAGAGGAGAAGTCGAAGCCACACCATGGGAGGGGCCTATAGGTTCTACGACCTTGGTATGAAAGACCTAGACGGTGTCATTTCAGAAGCAAGCCCCTAAGGATAGAGGCACTAGAGCCCATCATGGAGGAAATTTCAAATGTCTCATAGAAGTAGAAGTTCAAGATAGGTGAGCAAAAGGGCTATGCTTCAGGTGTGGTGAGATATTCACAACAGGGCACAAGTGCAAGAATCAAGCCCTTTAGGTCTTACTAATCTATGAAGGGGAAGAGGAGAGCGGGGATGGCTTGGAGGATGTATTAGAGGAGACTGAGCAGTTACATCTGGATGTGGTAGAGGTTTCCTTAAACTAAGTGGTGGGATTTACTCGAAATCACATCATGAAGGTGAGGGGATAAATTGGAGAGCAATTTGTGGCAGTTTTGGTGGACAATTGGGCTACACATAACTTCATCTCAAACTAGTTGGTGGATCGGTTGGGGTTGAAGTTAGTGAGGATGGAAGGATGTGGGGTGATGATGGGAACATGAGATAAGGAGGAGCAAAGGCAGGTGTAAATAGGTGGTGATAACCTTATAGGGTATTCATGCAGTGGAAGACTTCATTCCCTTGGATTTGAGGAGTATATATGTGATTTTGGAAATGAAGTGGTTTTAGACTCTAGGAGATAGAAGAGTGAAATAGAAAATATTGACCATGGAGATATAGATTGAAGGGAAGAAGATAGTGCTTCAAGGGGATACTAGCCTATGCAAGACCATGGTCTCTTTAATAAATCATGTTCAGGACAATCCAGGATGCAAGCCCGGGGTATTTAGTATATTTGCAAAGCAGAGAAGGGGTCTAGGAACAGGATGCAAGGGATATTCCAATAGGAGCCCAATAGGTTTTGCAATAATATCAAGATGTATTTCATCCACCGGTCGGGGTTACCATAGCATCGGGAGCATGAGCATGCCATTAACGTGAAAGAGGCAACAACTTTTTATCAGTGTCAAACCATACTGTTACCCCCAAATCTAGAAGAATGAGATAGAAAGGCTGATTAGGGAGATGATGGAAGTAGGGATCATCAGACCTAATGTAAGTCATTTCTCTAGCCCGGTATTATTGGTAAAGAAGGATGGTAGCTAGAGGTTCTGTGTAGATTATAGGGCTTTAAACAAGGAAATGGTGCTAGATAAGTTTCCAATCTGCTTGATAGATGAACTTTGGATGAGTTATTTGGAGTTATGATATTCTCCAAAATTGATTTGAAGTCAGGCTACCATCAAATCAGAATGAAGACAATAGATGTATACAAGATGGTCTTCAGAATACATAAAGGGCACTATGAGTTCCTGGTGATGTCTTTCAGGCTCACTAACGCACCTGCCACCTTCCAGTCATTTACGAACTGAGTGTTCCAGCTATACCTCTAAAGGTTTGTCATAGTATTTTTTTATGACATTTTAATATACAATAGGACCGAGGCAGAACACTGGGAGCAATTAAAGACTGTCATGAAGACATTAAGGGAGCATCAGTTGTTTTCCAACTAGAAGAAATGCACATTTGGGTAGTTACAGGTGGAGTACTTAGGACATGTGGTGTCCAGAGAGGGGGTGTCAACTGGCCAATTCATAATTTAGACCACTGAGGACTAGCCTCTTCCTAAGAACTTGAGAGAGCTGCAGGGATTCTTAGGACTCACCAGTTACTACCTGCAGTTTGTAAAGGGATATGGTACCACTGTAAGAACTTTAATAGAGAAATTAAAAAAACATAATTTCAAATGGGGGGAGGAGGTGACCTGAGCCTTCCATGAGCTAAAGATAGTGATGACCAGTATACTAGTGCTAGCGCTTCCAGATTTTAGGAGACCATTTGTGGTAGGGACTAAAGCATTAGGTTATGGATTAGGAGTGGCACTCAAGCAAGATTAGAGACCTATTGTATACTTCAGCCAAGTGCTTACAACCAGGGAAAAACCCAAGTTTGTATATGAGCAGGAGCTAATGATGATTGTCTTAGCTATTCAAAAGTGGCGGTCTTATCTATTGGGGAGACATTTCATAGTCAGGACAGATCAGAGGAGCTTGAAGTTTTTGTTGGAATAGCAGATGATCACTAAGGAGCATCAAAGATGGCTATCCAAGTTACTTGGATATGATTTTGAGATTCAATATTGGCCTGGGCTAGAAAATAATGCAGCAGACGCCTTGTCCAGGAAAGTTAAGGGACCTCAATTGGTGATCTTATCAGTACCATTACTGGTAGATTGGGAGGCATTAAAATATGAGAATAAGCAAGATGAAGAGATGAGGAAGATCAGATAGGAGTTACTGAAGGATCCAAACAGTCACCTAGGCTATGTTATTAAAGAAGGGCATTTACTTTACTATGGGAAGCTTGTGTTACCTCAAACCTCAGGGTATATTCACAAACTATTGTAAGAGTTCCATGGTAGTACGATAGGAGGGCACTTCAGAGTTTAGAAGACATATAGTCGACTATCAGCAAAGCTATATTGGATAGGGATACATCGTGATGTCGAGAGTTGGGTAGCCAGATGCGATATATGCCAAAGGCATAAGTACTTAGCCATGATGCCATCAGGGTTATTATAACCCTTAGCACTATCAGAGAGAGTATGTGAGGAAGTGATGATGGACTTCATTAAAGGGTTACCATGATCAGAAGGGTTATCAGTGATCTTTGTAGTAGTGGACCATCTGAGCAAGTACGTACATTTCATTCCTCTAAAACACCCTTACACTACATTCACAGTGGCTATTATTTTCATTCAAGAAATGGTATGTTTGCATAGGTTCCAAAAAGCCATTGTGTTAGATAGAGACAAGGTGTTCCTTCGCCATTTTTGGAAGGAGCTATTTCGTTTACAGGGAATGGTGTTGAAGCGAAGCACAGCCTATCACTCTCAGATAGATGGTTAGACATAAGTGATTAACAGGAGTGTAGAGACCTACTTAAGATGTTTTATATCAAACACCCCGAAGAGTTGGACTAGGTGGAATGCATGGGTGGAATATTGGTACAACACCTCTTACCACTCAGCAGCAAAGACTACTCATTTTCGGATTCTATATGAGAGAGACCTACCCCACTTGATTCATTATAGGGCAGCACTACACTAGTGTCTAATGTAGAGAAATACTTGGAGGAGAGAGACAGGATACTAGCTAAGCTGAAAAGGCATTTATTAAGAGCCTAACATGTCATGAAGAGGAAGGCAGATGATCACAGGAGGGAGGTAAATTATAAAGAGGAGGGATATGGTTTACTTTAAATTGAGGCCCTACAGATAGAAAATATTAGATAACAGAAGGAATGAAAAATTATTTCCATGGCATTTTGGGCCTAATGAGGTCTTGGAATGCATCAGAGCTGTTGCCTATCGACTCAAGCTACCACCAACCTCAGCCTTGCACGCAGTGTTTCATGTATCACAATCAAGAAAGGTGATAGAAGAACATAACACTATCATCGCTACCCCTAACCTTGACAGAGGACATGGAAGTTATATTGGAACCTATGGAAGTAGCAGGTGTATGCAATGAGGAGACAGGGACACAAGAGGTGATAATCAAGTGGAAGGACCTGCCAGAGCATGATGCCACTTGGGAGCCTTATGAGACAATCAGAAGATAATTCTCAACCTTCCACCTTAAGGAAAAGGTACTTTTTTGGGAGGGGAGTAATGTTATGACCGGTCCAATAGGACCAGTCTAGTAGCTGGCCTAATAGCCAAGAGGCGGGCCAGCTAGACAGGACAATTGGAGGATTGTCCTCCATTGTGGGACCCACTAAGCCAATTATTCCTTATGCAAGGCGGTGGATTAAGGAATGAATTAATGGGGGGAATTTGAATTCAAAATAAGGAGAGAGTTTAATTAAGGAAAGGGAGATCTTTTAGGGCTATTTTGGGGGGAAATAGTGGGGATTAAATAGGGGTGTTATTTTGTATTAAGGTTATGTGGAATTTGATTTTTTTCTGCTGTAGTTTCTTTTGTGAGGGCTTCCTAACAGCGTCTAGATTGATTGGGAGAGACGATCTACCTCTTTAATTGTAGATAGATTGTATCTTTTGTTTCTTGTTGAGTTGTTATTGAAAATTAACCCATATTTTTTTTGAAAACTACTATTTTCTACTATTTTTCTGTGGATTTTCTGCTATTGATTGCTGAATTCTTCTCCAAAATGTATCAAACACCTATCTACACAACACAATGATGAGTTCCCACAAAGCTCATCCCACAATAGATCTTCTTTGAAGGCACTTTTATTTCTCTACAGAACATTCTGATATAGCATAATATTTATTTTGTAAACATTTGATTCTAAATAAAAATTTAGTTGTTGGTTGAGTTCATTATTGTGTTAATTAGAATTTTTTCAATTTAATTCTATCAATTTAAGTATTAAACAATAATTGAAGTCATTATTCTCTGATAATGTTCATTTGAGTTTCTCTCTAATAATATATTAATCTTATGTTGACCTCACTTTTGTATGAGGTCATGAGGACCAATCCAAATCTCCCTCTAGTGATCTAAGGGCTGATAGTCCTCTACCTGTCAGTCATTTAGATCTCATCCAAATTTCATCCCATGTCCCTGATCAAATTCCCATCCAAATCCTAGCTCAATTCTCAATCTCAAATCCTAAGTCAACCTCCAATCAAACATCAATCATACTTAGATCAATCACAATCATTCACTGGATTGTGATTGGTATCAATAACTCAAACTCAGTTAACCAAGTTCAACATACAATCCAAACCCAAAATCCAGCTCAAACTTAGACTTTCAATCCAAAACCTGAGGTCAAAAGCCTATGTCCTGAAACCCTTCTATGTGAATTTTTGTATCACCTAAAAATCCAGTCAAATGACCACCGATCTATGATCTGTCAATTGTATATTGATTATGTATGTCTCTAGGGTCAACCCTCCAAATTTAAACCCATTCTAAGGTCCATAGCCCTAGAAACTGAATTGATTTCCAAAGGTTGCAAAACCTATAAATATTTACAGCCTTTGCCACTAGACTTGCCATTCAATGGAATTTGACCTTAAGACTCTTTCCAAACTCTCCAACCACACTCATGACCTTTGTCATGACTTGTTGATCAATAACCTATATTTTTTTGGACTTAGTTTGACCCAGGGTTGACCAGGGGTCAAAATGATCAAAATGCCTTTTAAAGAAATTTTTGGTCTTTTCCCCTAAATTCAACATCACCTTCCCATACCAATCTTCAAAACCTACTCCAATGGATCCTAAATGTCATTAGTAACACATTAGATTCAAACCCACACTTTGGTTTGACCTGGTTTACTAATTCAACAATGGTTGACCAAAGTAGGCCTTAAGGGTTTAAACACCCATTTTCAACCAAATGGCCTTCTCCATTGAATTCATATGATCAATTTGAACTCAATGGACCCAACATTTGACCCTAGGTCAACTTGGTTGACCAAATCGACCAAGTTTGACCAAATCTCCCATATACTTTAACCCTTTCAAACCTTTTGACCAATACCTTTCTAAACCCATTCAAACCCATGGGGTTCTCAAGAGACCACCCTTGAGGACCCAAGCCTTGGGCCCACTTAGGTTAGCATTTTGGCTCGACCCAAGTGCCCAAAGAGAGGTTCCCCTTGAGCTAAATTCTATCCCTAGTCTAATTGGATCAAACCAATGGTAGCATTAGGTTCTCCTTGATCCAATACACCTTCCCTAGTTGACCCAACCCTTGGGTCAACTTGGATTAGGAATTAGATTAACATAAAGAGGCCAAAACTACTATGGATTGAGTCATTTCTTAACTTAAACCCCACCTAGCTCAATCAACACTTCCATTTGGTAGCCCTAGGTCCAATACACCCACCCTAGTTAGCCCAGCCATTGGGTTAGGCTAACTTGGGTCAACCTCTAGGCTAGCCCGAAGTGGTCAAAACCACCTTGACCCGAGCCATTTCCCACCATAGATGCTATCAAGCCCAATTAACACTTGCACTGGGTGCCCCTTGACCCAATGCATCTCTCCTATTAATCCCACCACCTGGTTTGACCCAGGTTAAGCCCAAATAGACCCAAACCTTACAGGTTTGGGTCAATCAAATTTGGCTATCTTATGCCCAATTTAGCTCACCCTCAAGCTTGACAGACCCCTTGCAACCTTTCTAGATCACCCTGACCCGTCTAGTGGCCGACGGTAGTCGGAGTGAATGGGAGAAGCTTCTGGTGGTCCCCTCTGTCTCGAGCTTCGTCCAAGGCTACCCAGTGGATCATTCCATTAGTTTCAAGCTCACGAACCTCTAAGGAGGTGTCCCCTGCCATCTAGGATCCATTCGAATAGGGATCCCTTAATCAGAGCACCTAATTCGATTCCAAGATTTCAAAATCACTCCCCAGAGTTCCCCAAGTCTTCCTCTCTTGATTCTCACCTTCCTAGCCCCTTCTAGCTACGATCCCGAGCAAACTCCGATGAAATCTCTCTTCCCTCTGCTCAAATTTGTACCTCTGGTCATCCTCCAGTCCTGGTGTCTGAAGGATCATCCCGTGAGAGAATCATTCATTGAGTCCTTCTCTACAGTGAGAATCCCTTCCTGAGCCCCTAGCTAGCTAGTGTTGGTCAAGTGTGAAAGAGACTTTCAATCCAACATGATCCCACTGTTGGATTGAAAGCCCTCATCGTCTTGATCCTTCTTATGAAATTTTGTAAGAATTCACTGATGGGATCTCTCGGATCATGCTGGGGAACATAAATGGCTTCGATTTATGCGGGAGGTTGAAGATGTAATCCTAACCGTTGATTTTAATAAACGGTTCAGATTGGATCATGCCGTTCCGGAGCCCGTTTGATTGCGGCCGCTCGATCAATGATCTAATGGATGTAATCAATCCCGCGTTTATATAGTTAGCCGTAATGATTTGTTGTCCAATTGGATGGCGTCCGCGTGTAAATCGCCAACTGACTGTGTAAATCCAGGCTTAATTTTACAGAAAATTCAAGGAAACTTAAAGAATTCATATCTCCCTCCACACTTGACCAAATTAGGAGTTCTTAGGCTTATTGGAAAGATCTCAGGGAGATCTTTAAAAGCCCTATGCTCCCAAGCCTCAATTATTTCTGTATAATTATCAATTCAAATTTGAATGTTTATATTATTAATGCATTTTTGTGCTTATTTAAAGTCACCATGGCTTGAGACTTTGGGAGATTGAATTTGAGCATATCTTTGACATGTCCATATTTTCTCTCCACTGTTTGTTGAGTTTAAGGGTACCATTTGGTCAATTTGAAGTCAAGGGTCATGGTTTGACCCTTGATTCCAAATTACTTTTATGATTTATCCAATGAGACTTAGGGATTTAGTTTTGGTGTGTTAATTATTTTTAATTTAAGGAGTTTAGAACCATTGATTGCACCCCCATCCAAGTTTAGGGTAGTGACTTAAGAATTTTCCAAGGTGACCTAGTGGTTACCTTAGGTGGCTTGGTTGTCCGTCTTAGAAAGTTCCATTTGGACCCAAATTCAGGGGGATTCGACCTTAAGATCAGGTGATCTCATGGTCTAAAATTTAATAGATTTGGTGCCCATTTGGTCCACCAACTAGGAACCCCAAAACTTCTCCCTAGATTTGGTCTAGAACTTTAATTAATTCACTATTAATTCATTTTAAATCCTAAAAATTCAAGCAAACACTCTAATTGACCCTAATTGAACCCTCAACCCATGAAAAATAAAAAACCTTATCAGATGACCTTTAATTTAACCTTAATTTAATTTCTAAGAAAAATTGACAATTAATTCAAATAAATAATTAAAAATATTTTAAATTTCCAAAAAAAATCCATAAATGCTTGGATACATCCCCTTAGGCCATTTCTAACCTTTGAAAATGATTCCAAGAGGTTTGGGATTGATTTGGATCAAAATCCAAAATCCCTTTAATTAAGACCATTTTAGGAAATTCCAAAATACCCAATCTTTGAAAAATCACCAATAATTTCAGAAAATCCAATTTAATCAAACTCAAAGCCATTCAACTCTAATTAAAATACAGTATTTTTTTTTTAAATATCAAACCCCCAAAATTAAGTCAAACTCAAAAAGTCTACTTTTCGATCAATAGTAGTTCAACTAGATCAAAATTTCGTAAAATCATAACTCAATGTAGAAAATTTTAAATTGAGCAAACTCAAGGTCTAGTGATTCATTTTAAGGTCTAATATTTAAAAAAATATCAAAATCTCAAAACCAATCTTAATTTTAAAAGTTGACTTTTAACCCCTTAGTTAACACGTTTAAATAACTCCAACAATTCCAAAATTCAATAATTGATTAAAATTTAAGAAATTTTAACTTGATTAATAAAACCAATTAACCAACATTTTAATATATAACAAGCACTCCCAAGATGAAATTTTTAGGATGGACTGCTTAGGGCTGCGGGCTAAGTGTTTTGAGGAGGTCTCGTCCTCGAGCTTAAAGGTATAACACCACGAAGGGATTCAATAGAATGTAGAATTTTAAAATTAATTGATTATTAGTGATTTAACCAAATTAAAATTCTTAATTCAACTATATCAACCAAATTTTTAGGATAGACTATTTCAGGCTATAGGGCTAAGTGTCCAAAGGATGTCTCGTCCTCGAGCCTGATGACATAACCGATAAATCAGTTAGTGAAAATTTTAAATTAATTTAATCCTAAAAAATCAGCAACTGATCAAATTAATTACAATTTATTGATCCCTTAATCTTTAACTAATTAAATTCATTTGATTAATCAATCTTTAAAATTTACCCTAAAATAAACTTTAATATATTAATATTTAAACTCAAACATAAATTTACTCTTCAACACTCAACAAACTCAAATATCAGACAACCTTAACAAATTATCCAGCTTAGTATTTACCCTAGTTACACGGCCTATAGCATACACTTTAGATAGTTCAATAGGACAACCAACTCTAATCTAGGTCAGGTTGGTGTTTACTTTACTGCTATGTGATGAGTTTTCTGATATTTTATTACATTTTATGATTGAAATTTGATTGATGTGAGTATTTATTTATTTTTATTACAATCTATAAATTGATGTGATTGACTATAGTTTACCCTTAGTTAGGACCGATCAGGTTGCTCACAGGATTTTCTATAGGTGGTCACGCTCGTGCAGGGCAATAAAAGGAGACTAAATTAATAATTATTATAAATATTATATGTGCTTCAACTGCTTAGCCCCCAAATAAATAAAAGCGTGACTAAGTGTGATTTACTTTACTGCACTTATATATAACTGCTTGAAATTTATTTGATTATTAAATACTTAAGATAACCCTGCATGAGAGTTTAGATTTTTGCTTTTACATTAATATAATTTATTCAAAGTATCGAGTTGTGAAAGTTAGACATTTGAGTCGGAATCCATATATTCAAATTTGGATTCCAAAGAGGAAAGGATATCCCTCATGAGAGAGTTATTTTTCATTTGGAAGCCCAAAATTGGATCACTCCACTGCCCAAGGTGGAGAAGAATAACCTCCCATTCGAGGAAAGAGTTCTCTTTTCCATTTGGCTATCCCAATACGACGAATCCGAGAAGCCCAAAGAGGAGGATGAAGAGTGAAAGACAGAGAGTATCCTACTCAAAGTCACATGCGTTTGTCTTAGGATTAGAATTCGGGTTTGTAGTTAGTGGTGCTCGGCCACTATTAATTTTTGTAATTCTAGGTTGTAATAAACAGGACATTTGCCTATGGATATTACTTTAAGGAATTAATTTAATCGAATGATGTGTTTGATTTGATCTGATTGCATATAAGGTTGCCCGTTTTTCTTAGTTTTTTTATGAGTGCATATTATTTTTGTTTTAGCCTGAATACGCGAAAGCTCATGAGGGTACGTTGAAAAAATTTTCTATTTAAAATTAAAATAAAATTTTTAGGCTAACATAAAAACTTCAACGATCTATAAAGTAAGCCAAGGACTGCTGGGAGTTAACATAAGCATATTTTACCTTCTCTTTCTTGTTAGGCATCTCTCTACCTGAGGGTCTTAGACCACCTGGCCTTTGAGAGTGCAATTTTGTCAAGGGGATGTCGTGCAATCTCCAATAAAAAATAATTTTCAAGCCTTTTTTAAAATTACTACATTCCATTTTATGCATCTAATTGAGTCGATCAGCATACATTGCATTAGAAACTAATTTAAAATGTCTAAAATTTTAATTGCATTTGTCTCAAGTATTTTCACCCTACATAAGTCAAGGGACCAATTAGGGTTCGCTCTAGATGGCAGTCCCAATTCTCAAAAACTTTAATAACAACGTCCCTATCACTTTCTCAAAAAAATTGGACTCATGAATTTTAAATAGATTAGGTGGTTAGCTGTCTCCCTAATCCAGGTCAGGGTAAGTTCAGATTTTGCATTATATTAATTTGGTTCGGGCTATTATGGTCCAGTACCCAATTTTGGCTTAGGATCTGGGGCAAACTTTGAGTCATAAGACCCCAATCTCCGAAAATACAATATCAAATTTCTAATAAATCTCTCAACTCAAATTAAATATTCTTCCAATTTAAAATTTAAAGCCCAATACTTAAATTAAGTTCAGACACTTCTGGATTGCTCCAGAATCTCAAAGTATCTCCTACACCTACTCCATTGACTCCAAAAATAAGTGTTCAAAATTCAGTCCAGTCCCGATTAAGATTCCAAATTCACTTCCTTTGATATCATTCCCAAAAAATCTCTAAATAGAATTTCTGTCGTTATTTTAATCGAGAGTATTCGTAGAAGATCCCGATTTCCTACGATATAATTAATTATGAGGGCTTATACTTGTAGGAGATTTAGAACCCACACCCTACTTTCCTAAAAATTAAGTTTCAAAATTCAAATTAATTTTTTTTTGGGTCGAACAATCGATAATGAATGATATTTTCTTCCTTTTGGGAGATATATCTGTGGGCTCCGAAAATTTGGCCCTGGCCTCCACCCCCGTGCTTTCTCGTGGGAGTTTTAACGGATTATGTTCTCGTACTTAAAGCGGATGGTGGGGGAATGAATGATGGACCCCATCAAGATCCTATGGTTCCGTCATCCCGGGCCATCATGGTCCCTGGTCTACTTAGTTAGAGGAGGTAGTCGACCCAACCTGATAGAAGGATCCTTGTCGACAGCCATGGATTGCTTCGTCCAAGGGTACCTTATAGACCTGGGGTGGATGTTTGTCTAAGGGGACAAATTTGAATCCACCTTAGCTAACAGAGGGCTTTATGCCCTATCGATCATATCCTATTGATTCATATCTCAAGGATTTGATGCCACTAAGGAACGTATTGGCTCTGGCCATAACTGCTATCTCATGGTGCCATTTGGCGGCAAAACCACTCAGTTCAGAGGGCACCAGGTCATAACCGTTTGTCCTGCAGTGCCATTTGGCGGTGAAACTACCGGTTAGAGGACACGTACCATATCCTTACTGGCAAGAGATTATTTGAGAATGAATCCTAGCGATATTTTTGACTAGGCATTAACTCTATGTGAGCTGAAGTAAATTTTAACTTGTCCATCTGGCAAACTGTTACAGAGAGTAGATTGATTTTATACTTTAAGTGGTTTGATATATTATTTTTTTAATCTTAAATATTTGAAGTTTAATGATTTTGGGAATTTTCTAGGGTTTTGGACATTTTAGGAAAATTTGAATGGTTTTAAAGATGTAGAGTATTTGAAATCAACCCCTTCGGTTGAGATATACAATCAACACATCCATCATCGGGGTGACTTTGGGGTCATTTGTATTTATGGGTTGAACCTTGTCGACTCTATCGGGCTGTCGACAGAGGATCGGGTTTTGTAGGCTTTATGCCTTTGTAAGTGAATTCTCTTGATTATAGGCCTTGGAGGCCTAATATGAATGTATAAAATAAATATCCCGGTTAATCTTGTGACCGCATATTTATTTGAAGGTTCGAGCCGTGTCGACTCCTACCTACCCGCATAGAAGGATCGGGCTCGAACTTAAATTCACTTATTAACTCGCACAACATCCCTGAATGTCACGTGTGTACTAATAACACGCTCGCCCGGGCTCATGAGGGTTTAGTGATTGTGTACCCCCCTTTTTATGTGCCTATGTGCATACAAATTACGGTGCATGTACAGGTTGAAATATTTTTAAACGCCTTCTATCCGCTTGCACAGATGTTGCGGATCCGGTGGCATTTTGCAACAGCTTGAGGATTATGTTTATTTGCTGCCTTGTACATGTAGACTATCATGCACTACTTGCATGATTTACGCAGGTAGATTGTAGTACACTAATGAATCTCCTGCTTGTTGGAGACAAGTGCATTTACTTGCCGCTGCCTTATTACAAGCTGTATAAGTATCTTAGTAGTTATCATAGGCTCCTCGTATCCTTCTTGTAGGTGGCATGTTGTGTGTCTAGTAGAACTTCTACCACAGCTTATAGGGACTTGTATATGCCATTTATCATTCCCTTGCTTGTAAACAACTTGTTGTTTACACAACAAATCTACTACAACGACCCGTAGGTGTTTGAATTTGTTGTACATCTTCTATCTTTGTCTGTGGTAGATCAGTGTATTTGCCTATGGCTGAATAGTATTAACTGCATGAAAGCTGCATTCTCTTTGAATCAGTCAAAGACTCCATGTCTTTCAATTCGTTGCATGTTGAATTTCGCTACCTGTAGGAGGCAGATGCCTTCACTCACCACTGCCTTACTATGGGTTGTATGAGTATCTTTACATTTGTCACGAGCTTCTCGTTAATGTATTTTCTGGACATTGAATTGTCATTGATGATGTAAGCACTACTGTATTCCTTCACGTTCATTCACCTCGTGATTCTATTGCTTGTGTATGAGTCATGTTAAGCATTAAATATTTCAGCCTCCTTGGGAATAGATTGCAGTTTACATGATGAACTTGCACCTTTGATGTTCTCTTACAATCGATTGCATATGCCTTCCGATTTTCACCACTTGAAAACTTATCTTAATTGCTTACATATGGATATTGATTGTTATTGAAATTATCACATGTTCTCGTGGCCATTGCAATCCTTTCAAGTCAGACAATTACATGGAATTTCACTATCACTTGTGAGTGAATTATGCTTGCGGGGTTTGGCATATCGACTTGCAAGTTCATGTAGGCTAAATATCCTTTGTTATAACATTAAATAGATTGTTGCAAACAAGTTATACTCATTACAACTCCCTCAAGTATATTCTGTTAGCAAATCATCATCTTGTTTGCATGTAAATCATTCATCATATAGTCTTCAAACTTCATTCATGAATACATTGTCATGTTCATTGCAATCATCACGCTTCCTTCCACAAGCATGAGTGTTGTTCTACTTTCCACCCTCTCTTTATCATTTGCAAACAAGTTGAACGTGCAAATTCTTTGTCGCTTTTGAGAGCAATATTCATTAGGAGCCTCTTTTGTTAGTATTATCTGTCCTCTTTTGCATGAAAGTGTGGACCGAATAGCATGGACACTATGGGCCTCACGTTGCTTATGTATTGGTTGGAAGTCCTTTATTATAGTACTGGATGAGTCGTTGCATCTTTGTTCATGCTTGTAATTATATTCATGACTTATACATGCTTGTAGGTGAATCATGTCAGCAGTTACAAGCATTCCCTCATCTTTGAAAGTAGTTCATCTTGTATGTTTAGTATATTTTCAATTTGAGTTCAGTTCAAGTCATTGTTCAAAACAAGTCTTCTGTGGTTCGTGTTAAGTTCAACTCTTGGTTCATTTATACCCAAACCATATCCAAGTAAAGTCCCCTGTTGTGCTCAAATCTTTGTCATCTTGAAAGTTCAATTTCTTATCATGTTGGTTAAAGTTTAAGTTAGGTCCCTTATTTGTATTTTTTTCAAGTTTGAGTTCAAGTTATGCCGCCCTTTGAGTTCAATCAAGTCCAAGTACAATCTTACGTTCACCCGAAATTTCGGCAGCATCCCAGCGTCTCCCCCGTTTAGGGGAAACTACGAAAAATTGGGCCTCCCGCCACACTAGAGAAAAGCGTGCACGATAGGTGTCCTTGGACAACGCGGCCGTAAAATCTTCAATCCCATCACGCTAGAGAAAGGTGTGCATGGGTCTTCAGTACCTATTTTAAAAGAACACAATTTACTTTCCCCGTAGGTACAGAGTCGCGTACGGGTACCTATATTTTTGCCCCGCCGTGTTAAGAGAAGCACGTACGAGACTCATTTGTCTCGTTGTAAGTGCCGCATCGAGTTCCATCCCACCACGCTAGAGAAAAGCGTGCATAGGGGGTCCCTCGGCGCGTCACAAACACAAAAAATAGGTCTTTAGAAGATTGCCCGCCCTGTCGCTAGCATCGCAGCAAATTTCCTCTCACCATGCTAGAGAAAATCGTGCATGAGTGGTTGTTCGTCGCGTTGCAGACGTCGAAAATGGGTTTTCAAAGTTTATGGGGTTATACCTTAGCGAGGGAGCGTCAGCAGAGTTGGCTCGTAGATCGACGCGAGGAAGGAATTTTTTTTCCTTATGTATTAATTATAATTAATTATGATTAATTGTTATTAATAATAATTAAATATAATTAAATAATTAATTTAATTAATTATAATTATTTAACAATAATAATTAACTATAATTAAAAATAATTAATTTAATTAATTTTAATTAATTATAACTAATGATTAATAATAATAATTAAATATAATTAGAATAATTAGTCATAATTAATTTTAATTAATTATAGCTAATTATAATTAACTATAATTAACAATAATTAATTATAATTAATTTCAATTAATTATAGTTAATGACTATTACTAATAATTAAACATAACTAAATAATTAATTATAGTTAATTTTAATTAAGTATAATAAATGATTATTGCTAATAATTAAATATAATTAAAGTAATTAATTATAAATATTTTTATATTAATTACATTTAATGATTATTAATAATAATCAAATATAATTAAAAAATTAATTTTAATTAATTAGAAATATAGAATTTAGATGTGGTTAGAGCAGGATTCATACAAATCTAAATATGATTTATATGATTTTAAACATGATTTACAGAAATCTCACAGTAAGTTAAGTCCTCAATTTTCCTCTCTTTGAAGTAAATCCCGGATTTACTAGTGGATTTAGGGGATATGGTAGAAGTAGCAAACGAAAGGGAGAAAGTTACCTTCGCAGAGAGCAAACTCCTGTCGTTGCCTCCTATTAAAATGTCTAACTTCCGATCCGACAGGAAGACGTCACAGGAGGCAGAGATACGGGCTAGGGTAGAGGTGATCGGCTAGAGGAAGGAGGAAGGTCGGGATACAGGCGCTTCTTACGGCTAGGTAAGAGGGAAAATCTTGTTCTCTCTCTCTCTCTCTCTCTCTCACTCTTTCTTTTCTGTGGACTGACCGAAGGTGGAGATGAAGTCGGAGGGTTGAGGTGTAGCGACGAGCTTTGATCTTGAGGAAGCCGAGGTTCGGAAGTGGCAATGGGAGATCGACTAGGGTGAAGGGTCGGGGTGCTCGAGTTTTGCGGTGGATAGGGGAAGCCGATCATGGATGAGAGTTCGAATGGGAGTCGGGTTGGGGCCGAAGTCTTGCGAAGGGCTCGGAGGCTGGAAGGAGATCGGTTAGAGGAGTCGTGAGGCTTACAACTGTTGTATGGGTTGGAGGTTAGAGCGGGAGTGTCGTGGGAGAGAGCCGAAGCGAGAGAATTTTTTTTTTGGAATGAGACTTCGCTCTCATTTTATTGATGCAAATGAGAGTTGATTTCCGCAACTTTCCTACAGAAATGGTGGAGAAGCGACGGGTTCGGCGCCGTTTGCAGACTGTGGCGGCATGGTCTTCGGTAGGTAAGCGTATATATTATTTTATTTTATTTTATTTTATTTCTGTTGAGTGTTTACGTAGAGGTCAACAATATCATTCTTGATAAAACTTCAGATATGAAATTAACAATAATTTTATCTCGATTATCATAACTAGATATCTGATTGAACTTTATTTTAACCTTTCGAGGCCATACGAAATTCCTACTTAAATCTGGTTAGATATTCGAGATGAGACTTGCAATTCTAAATCTGAAACCCATTTAGAAATTTTATTTTCACCTCTCGAGATGGTATACTTTTTTGATGAGGCATTCAATTTCAGAATTAAAATTCAAAGTCAATTCCAAAATTCCCAAGAAAATTTAATTTTTCAAAAAAACCACTTTTCAAAATTCCCCCAAACACCTTAATGACCAGTTAATGAGTCAAACACAAAGCTTTCAAACAACATCAAATAGAGCTTGAATAGAAGGGTAACAAATACTAACAAACCCTAAACTAAAATACAAACCGAACAAGAACAATAATAAAAATTAATGAATTGAGCTCGAACATTATGTTGTTCTCTAATGCTCGGCTCTTTACAACCGTACTTCCTGAATGAAAAAAACAAAAGAAAAATAAAAGAATCTTGGTCAAGGCTTTTGTAATGAACTAGTAAAGTTCAATTAGGAACCAAGCAGCTTCTTCCATCTAGCATATTGCAGCAAGAGCAAGAAGATGAGGAAACAAGCTGCTGTTGTTCCTACAGCAAACGAGGTGAATAGATTGTTGACTGTGAACAAAGAACATGGAAGGTTCATACCAAATAGTCCAGTAATCATTGAGTCGATTCCCATCGCGAAAGAAAATATGCCCAAAACTAGCTGAAGTTTAATCAGTTCATTTCGTTGGTTGTCTAGTTGAATATTCACATAATCTTCTGTGTCATCAATGTATTCCCGCATCTGCAGGTTAAAACAGATAGATATAAAACGAAAAACCAACCATTGTACTTACAATCAGATGAAATATGATAATGTTTCTCTTATGTTTTTAATAAGGATCTAACTCTTATAAAGAACATCTAAATTGTCTGGAACAATAAGAACTCATATGCATGCATCCAAAGGTGCTTGTATAGATAGATACCTACGGATACAATTTTGCCCTGATCAATCAAATTCATCTGAGTAAGACTGAAATTTTTAGGCCAAAAGGTTGATAGTAAGCTTTTGAATCAACTTATTGATCTCATAGCATATCTAAAGCACAGATTATGATACTAGTGATACTTACTGGTTTAAAAATTGTGGTAGTATCTATTATATCAGTGATATTAATAAATACCATAAAATATACCGTAGAAATCCTAAATCACATGCTTTAATGCTTCAATTATGCAATGGAACACACTTGATATGATTGGTAAAGCAAAGGCAACTTTTTTCTTTTAAGGAGAGATGAGCAACAAAGAACAATTTATTAGAAATTAGTACTTGATACATTCCAGCGTGTGTTGGTGGCAAGGAGAGAAAACTCCAAACAGCTTGGATGTGCCTTAGCAATTTATGCAACTTACAAGAAGTTTCAGGGGAGGACCAAAAATCTATTGTGAATTTATTAACCTTAACCTTAACCTTCTTACATTTCAATGTGTTATTATATTTCTAAAGCTGCTTAACATAAGAAGCATGTTTCGATCTAATAGATAACTCTGCTTTCAACTTTAATGTGCTAAGGTAAGAAATTCATCTAAGAGCTCCTGGACAAGTTCTCATCATAAGGAGTTAGTATGAGCCATATGTAGTTATTACTAATCAATTCAAAACATATAAATTCTAAATTAAATTAAGCTTTCAACACATAATTATACAATAGCTAGTCAAAATATGCAAGGCATATGAAAGAAATTGCAGGATAATTTCAAACTGTAACAAATAATAAATAATCACCATATTATATAATATTGAGGACATTTTTACATACGATGAAGCCCTCCTGATGCAAATTGTGTCAGGAGCCAGACAAAAATTTTCCATTGCATTTCTAGAGCCGCCAAACATAGAAGGCATGTTTATGTCTGATGATGGTGGACATAGCTTTCTATTTACTATTTCAAAACAGAATATGCAAATCGCACCTTCGTACACAGCTTCCAAACGTGAAAGGTACGCAAATGGAGGACTCCGATTTCTTTTTACTATTTCAAAATGTTAATGTGCTTTCTTTTTTTCTACAGCTGCCAAACATAAGAGGCACGTTTCTATCCGGTGAAGGATTCTACTTCCTAATTTATTTTCAAGAACATGGAGTCTGACGCAAGAGAAACAATTCTGATTTAAAAATTGTTATTATAGTTATTTAAAAACTTGTCATCACACGAAAATGCTATTAAATGCTCTACAATCACACGTAGCAAAAGACAAACAGAATAAAGTATAACATTAAAACAACAGTTCATATGCTAAAAACGAACACAAGAGCGAGATTTTCTTTTCTCCAATACATCATGTTGTCACTAAAGCTTCGTTTCGGATGACTTTCTTAATGCTTTTTTAAAGTAACTTTTTAGTACAAAAATTAAAATTTATGTATCAAAAAGCTGCTTTAAAAAGTAGTAAGAAAGCCGTCTCAAATGAAGCCTAAATTAATATATATCATTCTCTATGCTTCAAAAATTTGGCATCACACGAAAGCTCTATTTCATGCTCTACAATCAAACTTAGTGAAAGACAAACAGAATTAAATACAAACTTAAAAATGAAATATCTTCTGCTAAAAACCAACAACACGAGCAAGATGTTCCTTTTTCCCATACATCATGTAGGCATCAAATTACTCTCTAGAAGAAATTAATTTTTTCATCTAAATTGTGTCATTAATACTGCCAATCAGATATTAGAAAAGAACAAAATGTATGTAAAACTTCAAGAGTATGATACGTTCTGGTATCTTGGGGAGAAATACATACCGACAGAATTTTATTACGGGACCCCTCCAATTGCATGAAATAAGCCTCAAGCAACATCTCCAAATCCTCCACATTGTTATCATCTAAATGGAAGCTAACATGGCTTGAACTGCTTCGAACATTCGAGTTTAGTCTTACATAATTTGTAGCAAGGACCATGCTATTTGAAGTCGTAGGGGTCAACAATGATTCAAATTGCTGATTCTGGATTTGGTTTCTTGTCAAATAAAACTGGTACATATCTTCATTATCCAGGAGATGCTCAATTTCATCCCTAACCTAGTATCAGTGAAAGTATTCCGTAAGCACGGCTGAAATTATGGAAATTTGAAGTGTCCAAAAAAGGGTAAGAGCATTATATGGCCTGTATAATAAAATGTAATTTTGCAGTAAGAAAGCAATGGTACATTTCCTTCAGACTTTTGATTTAGTAACTTCCTATTGAATAACAGACAAGCAAGGTTACTTTTTAAGCTACGAATATCACAGAAGTGAAACAAAGCAAAGGTTTACCTTTTGAACACGAGCAAGCAGACGAGTAAGGTTACTTTTTAAGCTTCGAACACGTTCCAAATTTTTGGTGCTCACATTCCTGGTCAGCTCATCTAATGCAGGATATGCATTTCTTGCCAGATTAGTAACACTAGAATCTAAATAGTTGCACACAAATTCCAATGCAATGTCCAGCACTTGTAACTCAAATGGGAGCACGTGTTCATCTTCACCATTCTCATCCTGCAACCATTTTCCCACGGTTGAGGACATTTTTCTGCCCACTTCATCAACATTACCAGAATCATTAAACTTAGATGGAGGATTACTAAAAATTTGTCGTCTAAGTTGATCCACAAAAGGAAGAACTTCATTACGCAAGGGATCCAACAGCAGCACTTCATCGGCAGTAATTATAGCTTTTATAAACTCTAAATTAACAACCATAGCCTTATCCCTGACTGAAATATGATAAACAACACAGAAGAAAATATTCAGCCAGCAGAAATTCAATAAAATAACAGAAGAGCAATTTCTATAGTCTGGATGCATGGTACTTCAAATATAATAACATCACATAACGTTTCACATTTGTACTAGTATGATCATAAGCACTTAAACTAGTGTTATTCATCGCACTAACCATAAAACAGAGGAGCAAAAACATTAAGAGATTCAATCCTGATGCTGAACACTAAGGAACCACCTACGCAAAGAAATTTAAGTTGAATAAACACACAAGCTCGTGTGATCAACTTTTCCTCTCAATTATTTTTAGATGCTACTTCCTCCTGCAGTAATCAAACAGGGGATTTTGGGACTACTCATTGATCAAGTTTCATATGTTGTTTTTAACGTTTTACCTGTTCATCGAACTTCCATTAAAAATGATGACAATCAGCCGGCTTATGAAAGCCCAAATAAAAATTGTTTTTAACTTATGTACTTCACGATTTAATAAACCAGAAGAACGGATTTATTGAATTTAGGATTTTGGAAGCTTTTACGCCATGAAGATCGCAAGTTTATTGAAACTAAATTGAAAATCATTCATAAAAAACTTGTGTACAAGGTTTGAGCAAATAATTGTAAAGTCCAATATGAAGAATGACTGATTAGTTTTAATAATACGGTGATATATGACCAAAAAAAGAAAAAGGGGTTAAGCCAGGTTATGGTTGCTTCGGCATTGCCAGTGCCAAACCAGTAGGATGATAACCATACCGGTTCCTGAAAACAGTTTCATACACATATCAGAAATTAGTAGCATACCAAGCAACATCAATATTGGCAAATTATGAGAAAGCATAGCAAAAGGGCATAATCTAAAGGGCCGTTTGGGATCACTTCCAGTTTATTGTGTTTTATATTTACGATCACGCTAAGGGATTCCAAAGACACCAATGTTCCTAGAAATTTATTCAACAAAGATAGGAGAGCTTACCGATGATACGAGAGGAGTGGGCGAATAAGGGGCCTAAAATCCTGAGGTCACGAGCAGGTATGGACGCTCGCCGAATAATGGCGCTCTTGTCGAGCTCGATTACCTCCGATTTCCCAGACCGGTTGAACAGCATCCACAGGCGGGAACCCGCCTTTTTCTTCGCTCCCTTAGCGCCCGCAGACGGAGTCGGCGTCTCCGGCGCCACGACGAGCGGTAAAGGGGCCACTACAGGCTGAAGCTTGGTTCGCCGGGACGATCTGAGCTTCCTGTGGAAGAATGAGGCGACATTCTTCTTCCTGGATCGTTTCACCATCTTCGTTTTCGTCAATGGAGTAAACGCAATCCGAAAGAGAGGTTATAAAGAGCAAAACCCAATGAGAGAGAGAGGCGACGAAAGAAAAGGTAGGAAGAGTTCTTTCTTCTCTCTTCTCCATATCGTTTCCCTTCCTCCCTCTTTCTTTTCTCGCTCGCTCGCGCGCGCTAGCTGGTTACCTGTGGAATGGAAGTATGGGAGATGTCTGATTCCAGATCGGTAAGAAACGGTCGGGGATATGTCAGCCATGGCCGCGCGACTTATGTAAAAAAAAATAAAAGGGTCAAAAAGGGGCAAAAATTAAATATAAAAAAGTTTTGCGTCAAATTTGATTAGGGTGGATTTTATATTCTTGATTAAATTTTATATTTCATTCATTTGAAAATAAATCTTATGAATATAAAATTTGTTGTATTTGATCTTCGGGGCTGTTTGGTATCGGATTTACAGTAAATCATGCCAAATGATTTTCTAGTGCACGGTAAATTCCAATTCTCGGTAAATCCCAAACTAATAGTAAATCCGTGATTTAGTAGATCCCTCGGTTCGGCATATTTATGAATTTTCGAACTACAGGATTTACAAGCTTGCAAGCGAGCTAGCTCCCATCATGAAGGAAGGAGGCTTGTGACATCCGATTTGACGCCTGCGAAGGAGGCGAAGCAGCGAGCAAGCTCCTGCCGTGTGAAGCACGCGCTGCACATGAAGCCGAAGCAGCCATGAAGAAATGACAACGACTGCAAGGTAAAGCGACGAAATATAGGATAAGAGGAAAAGCAAACCCTATACCACCTACATTATTAAGTATTATTACTTGATAATGTAATAAATTAAACTAAAATAGCAGTATAATATAGTTTACATATAAACTTAATTAGATTAATTAATTAGAAGTATTATTAGTAGTGTAATTAAGTAATCTAATTTAATTTAATCGAGTATAATTATCATTAAATTAGTTTAATTAATATTTGTAATATTGATTATTATAGTTATTAGTAGTATACTTATCATTAAATTAGTTTAAAATTAATTAAATCATTAGTAGGAGTATTAGTGAAATAATTTATATTTTCAATAAATAATTAACTAATTAATTAGAATTTAAGAATATAATTAGATAATTAGCAATATAATGAGTATTTTAAAATTAACATCTAAATAATTAATTTGATAATTAGTAATAATTAAGTTAATTTCTAATTATATTATTCATCATTATAATATATTATATTCAAACCACATTAAATTTAATTTCCAAATAAACCAACCACCTTAAATTATGAATTATGTTGCCAAATAGTTTTTCAGGATTATCAGGATTTAGCATGTCATACCAAACAATTTTCAAGATGTAATGCCCTCTGAATTTATTAAATCGGGATTGACTAAATCCCACTAAAGTTAAATCCTACTTGTTGCCAAACAGACCTTAAAGTCTTAAATAAAATTTGAAAGAATTTGAATGTATTTTGATTGGTTCAAAGTTTTAACCTTCAGAGTGAGAAAAGTTTAGAGTTTTACCCTTCAAAATATTATAGGGGTTTTATTAAATTCAGATATGATATTAATCTTATTAGAACATAACAAGTGATGTTTACTGCCTCAACCCAGAAGTATTTTGGTAGCCTATATTCATTTAACACAGCTCTACATGCCTTAACTAAAGTCCTATTCTTTCTCTCTATTTGGCCATTTGTTGGGTCGTTTTAAGTGTAGAAATATTGTGCTCTATCCAAACCTCTTGACAAAATGAGTTAAATTTATCAATTTTAGATTATCCTCCGAGGTCACTATGGATAGTGAAAATTATGCATCCAAACTTTCTTTAAATCCAATTAGAGGAAATCCTAAACTCCTCAAATGAGTCACTTTTATTAGCTAAGAAATTTTTCAGAATCCAACCCAACATGGTCCATAGATGAATGGGTCGTACCATATTGAATTGGGACAGGCCAGCCCAAGATCTATGTTTTGGAGTATTTTATATATATATTATTTATACTACAATACATGACTACAAATAAAAATTGAATAATTAAACAAAGAGCTATGACTGTATGAAAGTTAGAAAAATATCTATATAAACTTAGATAGATCAAGTCCTAATGACCCGCCTGCTGAACAAGTTCTTTTCTCTTTTTGTGATATGAAATAGAATGAAAAATAAGTGTGAGCCAACACAGCTTAGTAGGTTGCACACACCATTCTAAATTTGCAAAAATTTCACTTGTTAAGTATTCAACTGGTTTTTAAAGTGGTTAATAATCATTTACTATACTGAATAGAATAATACTTACAGTTATCAAAATTTTAAATAATATTTATTGTGAATGTAAATAAATACATTATGAAAATTTCATAGAAAAATATCTAAATATTTAGAGCTGTTATATCTATATTATATAAAAAATTAAATGGTGAAAGTTTTGCAGGTATAAAGTTATTCTTATTTTTCTCTTCAAAATTATAAACTAAATCAAGGCAAACTAAAAATTCTTGTAATTTTAAAAATTGAGATGAGTGAAATATAATCTACCTCAATCTAGATGGTTTCTTGAACTGGGACGATAGTAGAAAACAAGTCAAAGTTGTCAAAATCTCACTTTCTCACTCTAAAATCTCTTTCTTTCTCTCTCCAAATGGCTGAAGAGGGATTTAAAATATTTTGATAAAATGAATTGAAAATGGATTTTAATGTTTTTATGAAAATTTGATCTAGTGCTGCAGCCCTACCCACTGGAGAGCATAGTGCCGTAATGTGCAACCCCAGCACCATAGTGTTAGTTTATTTTCCAAAAAGCTGCTAGAGAGCTTAATGCCACAGCATTGCCTACCAAGCACTGCAATGCTCCTAGGAAAAAATTTCAAATTTTACATTCATGCACCCAAACCCTAGAGACTCACTTTAGAATAGATTCAAATATGCTTGTGTATATAGAACATTTGCTGGCACATATAGAAGATATGAATCCAAAAGTTTCACTTTATTGCTCTTACTAGATCTGGTCAAAATAGGTGCAACATTAATGCATGGATTCAGTAAGTGTTACAATTCTCCCATCTCCAAAAAAATATCATCCTCGATATTTTAAATCTTACATCAATAGAACATATCAGGATATAACTATTTAATTTCAAATTCCTTCTTTCAAGTGGCTTCTCTTTTAAAATATGCAGACTTCGTTAGATGATCTACCAAAACCTAAATAGTATTGTGTCCTTGTCTACGATCTAGGAGGAATACAAGGAGAAGGAGATCCTTGTGTGCAACCTTAAGAAACCAAGCTATAGTTTTGCATGCAATCTAGCATGGGAGGTTCGATTGGTTTGGATATTTCTATTTCTTCCTAGCATTGGTAAGATTTATTTAGGTGATATCTTTGCTTACTCATTTTATATAAAACAAATTGTGTTTGTTGGCGTTCTTATAATATATTAGTGAAAAAATAAAGTTATTGCCCTCTTTTTCTCCCCTAGATGTAGGCATCCCATGCCGAATCACATAAATCGCTCAAATTTGTGTTTCTTATGGCAAATTTTCCAATTTTTGCATTTATCCTGTTATAGTTTAAGATTGCAAGATTGTGTAGATTCTTAGTTATTGATTTATATATCCTTGTTTGCGAATAAGTGATTAATCCAAGGAACTTAACTTTTTACAAGAATTTAGTTGTTTCGAGTGCAAGAGATTATAGTTAATTAATTAGAAATAATTAAACAGCCAGTTGGTGTTTAATTTTGATTAATGAATTAATTTAATTCTTTAATTGTCTAAATCATGATTGCCTAAAACTATATTCTATCTTGTTCTATTTATAAGAGAAAGCGATTTGGCAATTTTTTATTCTATTTCTATGATAAGATGTCCTTCTACTTAACCTAAACCCTTACCAGAAAGTCTCAGTATCGATCATTTAGAAAGATCCTGAATCAATTATGTAGTCAGTTTAACAAAAGTAATATTTATAGGCAAGCCGATGCGCAATGACAACATTCGAAGCTATTGCCAATAGCCTAGGCCCAAAAGATATAAATAGATCTGATTCCTCACATGAAGGGGACATGACATTTGAGTGAGAAAGATCTAAAAAATTATAAAGTCCTATTAGACAATTGTTATCAATGATCACCACTAACAACCGCCATCACCTGATCACCATTGCTCGACCATTATCATTTAACTGTCACGACTCGATTCTTATTGCATGATTGTCATCAAGCTATTATCATAGCCAGGCTAGCACTGCTCATTTCTCATCACATGATCACAATCATCCAGCAAGCATCTTGTGATTGTCACCTCTGTTGATAACACTAACATCTACCAATTGATATATGTAGGGGTGTCAATATTTGACATGACACGAAAATCCGACTCGAACCCGACCCGAAAAACCCGACTCGAACCCGACCCGAGCCCTAAACGGGTCAGGTTCGGGTTGACCCGACGGGTTGCCGGGTCAACCCGAAAACCTGTTAAAAAGCCTGCCCGCCCTGCCCGAACTCGCACCCGCGCTGCTGCCGTGCTCGCTGCCCGCACTCGCACGTGCTCGCTACCCGCGCGCCTGCGCGCTCGCTGCCCACTAGCCTGCGCGCCCGCGCTCGCGCCCGCTCGCCCGCGCCCGCTCGCCCGCGCCCGCGCGCCTGCCGGCATTGGCCACCTGCACCCGTTCCGGCTCGGGTCGGGTCAACCCGCCGGGTCGGGTCCGGTTCCAGTTTTCTGACCCGTTTCCCTACCCGGGTCGGGTTAGGGTCAACCCGTTTAGAGCGCGGGTCATTACGGGTTCGACCCGAACTCGACCTGAAATCCGATTTTGACACCCCTAGATATATGTTTTTAGTCCTTGTTATCACCCTTTACTGCTTCTCCAGTATTTTCACCACATTCACCGGTGGTCAAGTTAAAAATCCATAGTTTATACTCAAAATAACAGTACTCATATATGCTTAAGTTGTCAATCAAAGAAACTTTCAGCTCCGCAAATGAGGTCCAAAGTGGAAAGGGCGGGACATAGCAAGGGGTATTTTAGTCTGAATAAAATTTTCGAGTATAACTCCTCCAATAAATAAAATAATGAACATATTTATCTAATTTCAAATATTATACAATCATATAAAGTCTAATTTCACTTCGTTAGACAATAATATATAAATCTATTAATTTTGAACCTTATCATGATCAATATTAAATAGAAAATATTGTTATTCTATAACTAGAAGATAAAAATATTAATAATTTATTTTTTACCCTACATATATATATTTTATACTTTGAAGATATTTGAAAAATTCATACAAAGATGTATTATAATAGTAATACGTGAATATATAATTAGTGGTCAAACTATTTGCGTGTTAATTAACTATATTTATTAATTATAATCATAATTCACCTTGTAATGTCCTAACATAAAAGTGGTACCCAATCCGTAGCGCAAGTCCTTTACGGCGGAATAATTTTGTTCCAAAAATTCAAATTTTATTTATTTTTAATTAAAACTTTATAAAAATGTAGATATTTACAATTATTTTTAAAATAATTATGTCAAAATTTTAAAATACTTATGACCTTAATTTTTTTTATACGAATGCAAGAAGAAAAAATAAATAAATAAATGACATGCTTGTCATAATTTTGAGAAGAAAATTAAAATTTTAAAAAATATTTATATAAAATAAAAAGACTAATGGTGGTGATCATATAAAAATCTTGTATAAATAAATTATTTAAAAAATATGTTTTTTGCATGCTAAAAATTTTGAAATAATAGAGAAATAATTTTACATTATAGCATTACACTGAGTTCTTCCACATATACATATAAAGGAGAAAAACGAATGAAACATTAGATTTTTATGTGAAAATTTCAAAGAGGGTAAAAGTCGTCGTGCTTGAAACAAGTGAAATGGTCCGCTATGTTGATTGAGATTACAAAGGTACAACATTCCCTTCAATTGGAAAAGATGTAATTATAAAATTTAGAACATCATTCTAGTTTGATCTCCTATGATTATGCCTGAGAATGTTGTAGAAGTCCTAAAGGTTGACAATCGATGTTGTTCGGACGACATTAGTCGAATGTTGGTGGTAAGGCGGTATTGATTAGATTATAATAGTCGGACAACAACGGTTAGATAACAATGGCTATTTGATGGCATGCAGATGATGGTGATTGAGTGATGATAATTAGATGATGATAATAGCTAGCAGTGATCATTAACATCAAACATCGGGTAGAGCATTAGAGTTCTTCATATTTGCAAACACCCTTCAATTTCAAGTTAATGACATTTTCTTACGGAAAATGGGAGTCTACTTATAATTTTTAGGTGAGTCGTTTTGATAATTTTAGTCAAAATCCCTAAAAGTCTTCATTGGATTATTTATATTGATTCACTTATTCATAAATAGTTTTTTTTTTCACCTTTAGCTATATTAATGACCTCAGATTTGAGTGATTATGATCTCATTATACTCCTCTTGTCGAGATGCTTATTTTGATAGTAAGCACACAAAAATTAGATTGTTTGATTTTTTAATGAATGCCCCAAAGTATCTAACCGCACTTTCAAGTACTTAGTTTGGGCTCATTTGGACTCATATCATATCACTTTTGGTGTCATTGTGCTCATCTTGCCAGGGGCTTAATTTAACTAAGTTTGCTGACATTCGAGTTTAGATTTTTTTTTTAATTTAATTTTAAAAGGTTTTAATTTCAATGTTGCATCAAGATTTGTGCTTGACAAAGTGGATTTTCTCATACATATCATTTGCCCTTTTATTTTTTAATGTCAAAATCTATGTTGTCCAAAAAATATCAAATCCTTGAAAAATTATCATGAAATTATAATTTTAAGTAAATTACAAGGCATTAACACTCCTTGAATATCAATGTGAACTTTCTTTTGGGGCCGTGAAACAAGTAATTTTTTTAAACCGTAATGTCAACCTTCTCTAAAATTTGTGTTTCAATTATAGTAAAAATTATTAAAAAGCTTAGTTTAAAATTTGTATATGTAAATTTTCTATAGTTTTTATAGCATTAAAAAAATTAGTAATTTGCATCATTATGTAACCTTATATGATGTTTGATTTTGAACAGACATAAAATATAAGAAAAGATTTTCTTCTTCAACTTAAAGTGCTGACTTTAAAGATTGAAGAAATGGGTTGTTAGTGAGATGATGGTTATACCAACCTCTCCCAACATAAAAAGTCTGATGTACCAAATGAGAAGTTGCAGCCTGCTCTGGAGTTACATTTTTGAAGTTCACAAAAGTCTTCAAAGGAAAGTGGAAAGAGATTAACTTCCTTCCAATTGAAGGGAATGTTGTACCTTCAAAAGATGTTTGTTGTATCATTGCTTGATTGAAGTGGAGGACTTGAAGCACCAATATCTTGAGGGTGATTTGGTTTGTTGCTTCTTAAAGGATGTTTGATTAATGCATTAAAGATTGTGCCAACCTTGAACAAATTTCTTGTAATCAAACATTTAAAGATCTATTCCTAAATGTTGATGATGATATAGAAAGCGAGCTGATTAAGATGATCTTTATTGATAGTGATGGAGAATATGCTGATATGATAATAATGTAATGTAATTTTCTAAGATGAATATGAAATAAGAATCTTCTTTTGTTTAGCCTATAGATGTTTAGTTCTCCCTTTTCTTTGATGTATATATCTGATTGATATTTTGAAATGATAGTGACTTGCTTTATATAAATGATAATTTTAACTAGGCTCCTTCACTATGCTGATGAGGATCATAAAATTTCTTTTAGAGTTTTATCTGCCTGAGATTGTTAAGAAGGTATGTCAGCACAAATTTTAACCTATGATAAAAGAAGTTAAAAGATACCCATTATAATTTTTTTTAACTTATTTGAGATTAGTTATTAGAGAATTATGTGATGATGCTAGCCTATACTAGAAGTGGATGGAGAAAATGCCACTAAGATTGATTTTCTTGATTTGGATAGGGTGAATGCTAGGTATATCTCAAATCTAAGGTAAAAATTGACCTTTTTATAAATTGTCGATGTCCTTTTGAGGGCATGAATTGTATATGAGATTAGAAGATTACTTGAGTTTCTTATTAACCTTCTTATACTTATAGAAAATTTTTGCAAATTTAGGTTTCTTAGAGTCATTGATAATATTTGTAACTATTTTGGTATTCCAAGTTCAAGGCAACACATTATCATTTAAATATTGGAGCTTAAATGTATTGGACTAACTATGGTTACCTCTACATACCTAGGGTCTCTTCTAGATAGAGAAAAGCTTATTATATTGAGGTTCCCTTCCAAAATCTTCAAGACTTTATAATATTGGATCTTCAATAGAGATTGATCGTGTTTTTTCCAATTGATTAAAAGGTGAGTTACACATTGGTTCTAGGAAGCACTCTTAAGTAAAGTTGCATCATGTGTCTCTAGAAGAATATCAGCATGGTAATAGAGCTAGTCATCATTGTTATCAAAATCATATAAGTTTGGACTATGGGGAAAGGCACCCAATATCAATAAAAATAATGGTTTATATGCTAAAGCATAGATTATAAGGCATTTTCCCTAATAGAGTTCTCGTTGTAGTACGATACACCCAAAGAATTTTGGGAAGCTTTATAACCCATCACCCTAGCCTTTTCAAGATATGTCTTCAATCCCTTCAGAATGGATTGATTTATGATCTCAATTTATTCATTCATTTGAGGATGAGTGACATTCATATGAACAAGTTATATATGAAGATCATAATAAAAAGATGTGAATATCTTTTAGTGAATTGAGTTTAATTTTTTGTGATGATCTTTATAAGGAGGCCAATGCGACAATTGTTATTCTTCCAAATTAATTGGTTAGCATTAACATTAGTAATCTTTATAAGTGGCTTAGCTTCTACCAACTTTATGCAATTGTCAATGGATTAAATGATAAATTTTTGGTTAACTAATGGTTTTGTGAAAAGTTCTCCCTATTTAAATTCCTTACATGGAAAAATATATGTATGATTACGATGAATTTAACAGTTATTATATTTTTATATAAAGCCAAATGCATCTCATTTCATTATGAGCTAGTAGAATCCTTGCTTTAAGAATTTTCTTGTGAGTTCTCTACCCGTAAAGTATTTCTTATATATTCTAATTGGACTTCTTGAAATGCATACTCAGCATCTAATGGTGGAAGAAACTTTAGGTTTAGTCCCATGAATACTCTTTTCTATAATTTATCTCCAATAATATTAAAGTTTATTGACTACCATCAGAGATGAATATTATCTATTAATTCTTCCGTCATTATGACATCACAAAAGATTGAGATTATAGGGTTCGTCTAAGAGGTCTCCCTTTAATACTCAATGGATAGTATCTCCCTACATTTCTTAAGAAGTTTTTAGCCTTGATTAACCATCTTTAGTAGAAATCTACCATTATTAAAGTTGTAAGCTTAAAAAGGGCATTAGCTCTAGTATTTTACTTTTGGGTATGTGGATAATTTGTGTTTGTTAATGCAAGAGAGAAGAAACTTCACTAAGTTGAAGTGCTATACAAATTATGAGTTGTGAACATCAAATTTTCCATCAACTTCATAACCCATAAGCTGAGAATAAGTGTGGATCATCTAGTTCTAGGTTCTATAATCAATGTATTTATCCTACTATGAGTACTTTATACCCAGGAACATTATTAGTTTTAGAAAACTTTGGGTAAAGATCATATTCTAAAATGTTATATTAAAAAGAGATAAGAAAGATCCCTACCCTTTCCATGCACTCCATCAACATGTACTATTTAATGGATGATAAAGAGGAAGGAGGAGGTGATTTGATAGATTCATTAATAGTACATTCAACCAAAACATTTTTAAGAATTTACGACTTGTTATTTAGCCTGGATAAAAAATGAAAATCAAAATTTTCTATCTCTACTGACAACATGATTAATTGACCAAAGGATTCTAGTTTTTAGAAGATGTCCTTGAAAGTTAGACATAACTACCAATGGTGTGGAATTGAAAATACATTCATAGCTTCCTTACTAAGTACACTAATGCCAAGGTTATCTTATCTGTTAGTGTATATCACATCTCCATGTTAAATACGATCTTACTAATATTACTATAGCATTGCCCCCCCCCCCCCCCCCTCTGTGCGCACACACACACACAAAACTCCTCCCACATCAATACTAAGATCATTGCATGGGGGAAATGTTATGAAATAAATAAAGTATTTTCTTTAGATTGGCTTTTACAATAGAGTTGAAGACACAAACTAAATCTTTTGTTATTCAAAGGTAGCTCAATACTCATCCATCTAATGGAAACTAGTATTAAGGGCATCTCTGAGTGATCTAAAGAACAAAAGATACTTATTTCTATAATAAACCAAATAATAAGATAAGACTACTATTCCACTATTTAAGTTTTAGATCTCCTTAATGCTTCTTGGTGATGTCATAGTTTTATATGACTTTAATATTCTATATTTAAACTTTAATTTTCTGAAGGTGACTATAAATAAATTTAAAAAGTTCTTGATGTGACTCTAACAATATATTTAATTTGATTAAGGTGTATATTATAATATCAAATGAGGTAAAACTCCATTCTTGAACAGGGAAGATTCATGGTTTCTCAAAAAAATTTAGCAATATCATTAACATATACACCAATGTTAAATCTTATAAGATGTCTAAAGAACTTATGCTTGAGGAGTTGATAAGTAGCACTAACATTCTTTAATCCAAAAAAAATTCTCATTGACAATATAATCCTTTTGTCATTTTGAAAATATTTGGCTTCTTCGTTGGGGAGATTTCTCTTTTTAAAATTATATATAGTATTGGCATTATTAAACTAAGCATTAAATGTCTGGAGGTGGCATCCAATAATTAATCTATTTGTTGAAGTGAAATTTATCCATTAAGTAAACTTTCTTAAGGTCAATATAATTTACACATGTCCACCAACATCTACTAGCCTTCGTGACCATAACTATATTCGCCTACCAATTGAGGTAATATACCTCTCAAATGAACCCAATATTTAAGAGTTTATCAACTTCCTGCTTATGATCAGTGGGCACTTACCAATTCATGTGTTCAAAAATAAATTAGTACATAGAAAACTATAACAAATAAATCAAACCAATTCATATGTTCTCAAATATTACATGAAACTAACATCTTAAAGACATACATCAAAATAACCACCATAAAAGCTACAACTAATCTCCCTTTGTCTCCTCACTCTTCTCTGCCACTTGAGCCAACTACTGTTGATGCTACTTCATGAATGCCCAATGTTCTACTTTTTTTGTGCTTGTATATCTACTTTTACTTGCTACATTCACTCTATCTCCTCTATTAGAGCTACCACCCTTCGATAAACTAACTCCTCAATGTCATTCTCCACGAAGGTTACTACTATGCCTCATATGCATAGGCTTGTGAGCCTAGTTTATACACTCTCTCCCCTCTTGCATACTTTCCACTATGAAATCCCTTAAGAAAGTAAAACTAAATTCATAAACATCAAGGTGCCTCTTAGTGTAATGGCTAGAATTTCATTAGAAACTCTAAAGTTAATCGTGCTCATATAGAAGTAATCCAAAGATGGGTGACCACTTGGAAAATTACTAAAATGGGACAAAATCGTAAGGCTAAATTTCCAAAATAGACAATATTTTAATGGTTAAGACTTTGGGCTGTTACAAATGGTATCAAAGTAATACACTAGTCGGAAGATGAAAACTTGACCTAAAGAATCCTATCTACTTGGTGGATGATTCTGACCTAAGGAAACTAACGATGATGTTAGTTATCTAAGTGGGGGAGATTGTGAAATCTCTTAAGAAAATAAATGTACATACATAAACATCGAGGTACCATTTGGTAATGGTAAGAATTTCATTAGAAACTATAAAATTAAGTACGCTCATGTAGGAGTACTCATAGGATGGGTGACCTCTTGAAAAATTGCATCAATGTAACAAAAGTATGAGGCCATTATATCAAAGAGGATAATATCTCAATGGTCGAGAGTTTGGGATGTTAAATTGATGCAATTTTGATGTATGCCTGCAACCATGCACTATAGTCTGAGTATTATCTTGATCAAATAGAGGATCTCTGATTAGCTAAAGCCTGACTCTCATGAAAACATACACAATCTTTCTGAAATATATGAAATACATATAAACCCTTATAGATATAACTCATAAATATAAAAATTATATAAATTATAAAACTCACATTAGCTTTTCTTGATCTTTGATCAACCAACTAATGATCCTCTTAGCACTGAGTATGCAATTTCAATGCAGTGGGCACTCTACCAAGTGCTCTTTTTTTGAAAAAAAAATACATTAAGCTAATACAGTAAATGAATACAATATGTGTGAGGGGTTATATAACCTCTTTTTACACTTCAATGACTTCTTTTTATGATTTTAAACTTTAAGATAAGAAGGATATTTTAGAATTTTAAACAAGATCATCCTAAAGTGGAACAATTCTTTCCAAAGGTCAAAGGAAGAAAAGCAGGGAATATTGAATTTTAAGAAGCTCAAATGTACTCAAAACTAGCCTATATTGGGCTTTAAAATTTAAAATTAAATTTTAATGTTTGATTTATTCATTATATTAAAAAATTTGGACTTTTATTTCTTCACTCACAAGATTGAGAAAATGCCCAAAAAGTTAGGACTTATGATGTAAAAAATCAACCTCATACCCTAAAACTAAAGTGAGCACTACTAGTAGTAACTCAAATCAAAATCTAAAAAAATGTAATGGGACTTCTAATTTTACCCCATTAAGGGTTTAAGAAAGTCCAACTCTTATGATCTTGCCTTAAGATAACTGCAATCTAAACCCAACTAATCACTTTAAAATCATTCAATCTTGGTCCATATTCAAAGCAACATAGGTTAGGTTGTTGTTATTTTAAGAATTGCTACTTACAACTTACCTACCAAGCTAAATTGCCTGAGTATGAGAAGAGCTCAAATGATTCTAACTAATGTAAAGTTCTATTTTTTTTTTCCTTAGAAGGCTTTCTATTTTGTTTCTTTATATTCATAAATATTGTTTTAGTCAATTTTATTTACTTATTTTATTTCAAAAAAATAGTTTTGACTCTAAGAAAATCTAATCTTCAAAAGAAAAGTATGCAAGTGTCTTGAGCACACCAGTTTGATTTTATATAAAAAACAAGTTTCAAGTGTATAGTTATTTATTTATTATTAATTTATTATGCTTGATTTACTAAGTTATGAGTTTCAACAATCAACAAGTCTTGAAATAATTCTGTGTAAGACCAAGATGATCTTAATAACGTTCCATAAGAGTTTGGGCTTATTTAGAATTTTTCTAAATTTTCAATTAATTTTAAATTATTTTATTAAAGGGAATTCAAAATGAAATAAAATTTAAAATTTGTGTGAAAATTCTTAAAAGTTGGAGTAACCACAAAGACCTTTCATAAAAATTTCATCTCATTTACATTTAATTTTAAATATTTTGGAAATTTTGTTTTATTTGATAACCTTATTTTGTTTAATATTTAAAATAATTCCAAATTGAATGAAACTTCTCATGGATGTTAGAAATGATCTCGTGAGGGTTCTACAAAAATTTGGAATCAATTTAATTTATTATAATTTATTCTATTTTTAGTACATTTTATTATGAGGATTATTAAAATATATTTTTATTTTTAGTACAAAAATTTGGACATCAGCCCACTAACTTCAATGATTATTATTCAAACTCTAAAAAATTTCATTTTATGTTTCTTGAATTTAATTTGGATTTTTAAGGAATTTTTCAACTCGAGGTCAGTAAGGAATCCGAATAAACTAGTGAATCATTTGGATTTTAAGTAAGCAAAGCACCAGCACTAGCACTAGTACCAATCTTTTGGCCATCACCTCCTGACCTGTGGGTTGAGCACATTAATTGATTGGAGTTGTGTTTGGAGACCCACATCCAAGAGTCCACCTCACACTGGGATCAGTTGTAGCACCAGATACAGTAGTAGCGTGAGGTTGATCTTGCTTGGTTTAGCGATTAGTTTGCTTCACCACACCGATATTTTTAGCTTCCATCACCACAACCTAATCATGACCCATTTGATGATTAGTTTGTTGTTTGTCATGTGTGTGCTTGTGCTCTTTTTTTTTAGTGCTTTCTGTTGTTCTGTAGGCCTGTCTATAGTTCTTTCTTTTGGTTATGGCAAAAGGGAGAGTGGTGAGTGTTTTGGTTGCACTATTTATTTTTTATTAGTGCAGTTCAGTTCTTTATTTTGGTGTTTGTTATGTTTGTTTTTAATTTTGTCTCAATAAAAATAAAAAATAAAAATAAAATTAATAATTAAAAATAAGTTTTCTCCCTATTTTTAAAAGAGATCACTTAGTGAGGGAAAGAGCTCAACAGAAAATTAAAAATTAACTTGGATTTTTAAAATTCTAACAAATAATATTTTTCATCATAAAAAAGGGTGAGATTATTATAATTTAGGAGCTCGACTGTATATTTTGATGATTAAGAACATTCTTGGATATTTATTTTATTTTCTCCTACATTATATATTGCATATATTTTTCTTGTGCACTACTAACAACTCAAGTTTAGCATACACAAAGCACCGTCAAAGAATTAGAGCTCAAAAATATATTGAATTGGACAGTTACATTTTTAAAGTGTCTGCATTTTTCTTTCTTAAGTATATTTTTGCTATAGGTATATGTTGACATAGCAACCCTGCACACAAACACACATAAGGGGGGAGTGTAATTAAATATTTTGATTTTTTTGAATATCGTACTATACGATCTTTGATCGTATTATATAATTAGTGCAATCATAAATTTGTTAAAATATTTAATTAAATGAGATTAATTTATAATGGGCTATAACTCATCATAATGTACTTCCAAAATATCGTACAGGACAATTAGCAATATTTAGTATCCCCACCGTAATTTAAATTAGCCAATAATTTGAATTTAAAAATTTATTCTAATCATATTATACAAACTAGTTCGTACTGTATAATATTAAAAAAATTTACCTAATTTAATCCCAATGATTAAACAATTGAATCACGATTAATTAATTATCTGGGGGGTTTGTCATGTATGAACTACTATTCAATTGAACTAATCATACCAGATGATCTTGGATCGTATAGCAGAGAATGAACAAATCATACTGTACGATATGAGTATCGTACTATATGAATGAGGTAGAATTAAAAATTAGGGTTTTTAGAGCCCTCTTTATAAACTCTTTTATAATTTTTAATAAGAGTCTTTGGTCCATGGGTTTCTATTTCTTTTGTGAGAGAGATTGGAGAGAGAGCATTGAGCAAGGGATAGAGTGGGTCAGGTTGTGTGAGAGGGAGAAGATTCTTGAGGGAATTAAGAGAGTGTGAGAGGGGTTTTCACGTGATTGCTCTAGCTAACTTGGAGCTAGGTTTTTTTATTGTGCTGGTGTGTCTCTTGAGAGGAGTTCTATCAAGGAATTACTTTGAAGGCCAAAGATTGTCGACAACTTTGCCAGATCGAGGAGTTGAAAAGAGGACTCGGTGCCTCTGCCAGATCGAGGAGAAAAGAGGAGGACATGGTGACTCTGATGGATAAAGGAGGTGAAAGGAGGGCACAATGACTCCGCCAAATTGAGGAGGTGAACCGAGGAGGTGAAAGGAGAACACAGTGGCTTTGCCGGACCGAGGACGTGAAAGGAGGGTTTCTTTGGGTGTTAAGAGTCTATTAAGGTGTATTTTCTAACTATGGAAATAAAGAAGGGTTTCTTCTCCTAGCTATGGGCTAAAAGAAAGTCACCGTGTTAGTGCAAATTCTGAAGATATGACCTTAGGGGACTGGATGTAGCTCCAGTTAATTGAAGCACTAAAAAAATTAATTTGTGCCTCTTAACTATCTCATTTACTTTCAACACTTTTATTTTCTTACAATTTTATGTAATCACTCTACTTTGATTATGTTTATATCTGTAAAAGAAGTTTGTTGTGGTTGATTGTAATTCATATTTTTATTAAAAAATAAAAAATAGAAAAATAAAAATATAAAATAATTTATTTTCTACAAAATTCAAAAATAAAAAAAATGTACTTAATTTGAGTTGTGTGGTGAGTTGATCTTTCATTTTTTCAAACACTTTCGCATGAAATTTGAATTTGGTTTTTAATTCAAAATACTTTTGAAAATTTTTTAAATCACCAATTCACCCCTTCTCTTGGTGTGTCATTTTCACTTCAATTGATTTCATAACTAATTATTGAACTTTTAGATTTGTCTGAGATACGTATGATATGATCCTAACACTTTTATATTTTCACCTAATTTTTTTTGAAAATGGTTGAACAAAGGTCAACATTAACTCTAAATGATTTGAGGGTTGGCTTGGATCAGTTAAACTCAAAGATAGGGTCATTTGGTTTAGTTTAGGTTATTCGGTTAGGCATAAGGGTATTTTACTAATTTAAAGCTTCTACAGTCAAATAAGTTGACAATGGGTCAACCATTGTTTTAAATATCTCTAATAAAGTTTTAGAGTCATTTGAGACTAATGTCAACCCAAAATCCAAAGTTTGAACTTATGAAATCCACTATGGGTCTTATAGGGGTATTTTGATAATTTTACCCTTTTATGGTCATAGGGATTGAGTATTGTTCTAAATATTATATAATGGGTTTATAGCCATTTTAAACCAAACTCATGGTTTTTTTTTTTTGGGATTTAACATAAGAAGCCCATCTAGGACACCCATGGGGAACTTTATTAATTTGCCACTTTTGATCAAAGTGGATTCACCAAAGATAGGAATAGACAATATAAATTAAAAATCATTTAGAACCAACCGTAAGGGAAAATCACCTAATTTGGACATTTTGTTTAAATATTTGGTTTCTTTAGGGCATTGGCCAAACTTGGTGAAACATGGACAAAGGGGTTTGATCATGGGTCAGCCTTGAGCCAAACCATTTATAAGTTGAATTAGGAATGTTTGAACTTAATTCCAAGGTCAAATGATCACTTTGAGTTTGTAGGTATTTTTTGGCTTTAAAATTGGAATTTGGTCAAATCACCTTTAAGCAAGGATTAAATAGGTTAAACAACGCTTTTTGACCCACTAAATGAGTTCAAAAATGGGTTAAGGGTTTTTCGGCTCAATCTTAAGGTCATTGACCATCTAGGATAAAACCTAGGGTTTTAGGGTATTTTTAGAATTTAAGGAATTTTGGGTTTGACCTAGGGTTAACCTAGGATGTAATTCGGTGGGTTTGTTACCTACGTAAGGTAACTAAGAAGTTTCCAAAGAGGTTTATAGGTTTTTTTGGGCTATCCAATGCTGAGTACTTGGTTGCCCCTTAAGAAAAGTCATAGGGGCAATTTATTGACTAAGGAAGGAAATTCAAATTAGAGTTAAGGATACTCTAGAAGAGGTGATTGGTCTAATCGAAAAAATGAGATTAACATTAACCAAAGTTACTGGAGGAAGATGAATCCTTGCTCATCGATCCCATATCAACTACTATTACACGCCTTTCTATTTTATTATTAAACTCATTTATCCCTTAATGATAGACCTTAGGTCCCCCTTTTAAGATTTAATGTAGACCATCCAATTTGAGATTAGATGGGCATTTTACATCATAAATTTTGATTGTATTAAGTTAAGACTCAATGGTTCTAGATCTATTGCAAGCATGCCACATGTGACAAACAGTTTAAGCCATTATAAAGCTTTTTTAAACCTTAAAAATTTTATTTTTAATTAGCAAAATATGATATATTTTTAATAATTTTATCGAACTTTACCCTATCTAAAAAAATGCAAATCTTTTTTAAGAACAAAATTATTAATTGGTGAATTTCATGAGTCTTAAAAAAATCATAACTCTACTAATTTAATCATCAAAATATGAAATATTTTTAAATTAGCTATATCTTCAAAAAAAATCATTTTAGGAACATGAGTATTATGGTGAATTACAAGAGTCTTAAAAAATCATAAATCCACTAATTAAACTAAACATATTATAATGTTATTTCAGAGCATTTGGAGAGGTTTAAAAATGGTATATGCCCTCTTAACAATTTTTCAAACCTCTCCACTCATTTTGATAAATATTTAAAATCATAAAAAATACTAATTAATTTAAATCTCTATCTAAATGTTTTAAAACACATCAGGAATACTTATTGGATTTTGTCTAACCCTTAATGATGAAACTTAAAAGTAATATAATGAATTATAGAATCATCAAAATCATCAATTTTTGAAATCAAAACCTTCCTTGTTTGATTTAATTGAACAATCTCATTTCTCACATAAGACTAATAATCAAATCTAATACGATAAACAAAAATACAACTTAGCACACAAAATATATTATGATAGGCATAACCTTAAGCATCGTACAATTCTAGTATCTCATTATAGTTTGACTGAGTTATGTATGTTGAAGATCATGGCAGAAACATGGAAAGGTAGAGAAGAGAAAGGCAAAGGGGAAAATAGTAATTAGAAGTATTTCATTTCATCAAATATGTACAATAGAAGAGTTGTTGTATATATAGAGTATGTACTAGTTTGTTATATACATTTGCTGAAGGTGATGCCTATAACCGTGCACATGGTGGTGGTCCAAGTGACATGTGCTATTTGGTTATTATGTGGTGAAGTGGAGTGCTACTAACAACCCCCTCAAAGTGATGATCCAAGGATTGGATCGTAAGTTTGTGTCTAAGAGCTTGTAAGCGAGTGGCAGAAAATAGTTTTGTAAGAAGATTGACTGGTTGATCCACTGAATGAATGTGCTGAACCGTGATCGCCTAAGATTTGATATGATCAATGATGAAGTGATAATATATTTCAATATGCTTGGTTCGTGCATGAAAAATATGATTATTTACTAAAGCTAAGGTGGAAGTATTATCATAGTGAAGTGGCGTAGCTATTGTTTGAGGTGCTTGAAATTCTGCCATGAGACATCTAAGCCAAAAGACATCTGAAGTAGCAGCTGCCAAGGTCCAATATTCAGCCTCCGTGGATGATTTTCTATCGTCATTTACTTCTTCACACTCCATGAGATTAGATTATCACCGAGGAACATGCAAAAACTAGAGATGGATTTGAAATCAGAGTGATCGATAGCCCATTCGGCATTAGTATATATGCTCAACTATAACGAACTGTGAACAATGGGAAGACCATAGGATAACATACCTTTGATGCAACGAAGTAGGCATTTGAGGGATTGATAGTGGTTATTTGTTGGGATATGCATATGTTGGAAATTTTGATTGGTAGCAAAGGCGATGTTAGGTCTTATGATGGTGAGGTATTAGAGAGAACTTGCTAACCGATAATAGAGAGTTGAATTTGCAAATGGCTGATCAACATCTTGGCATTTGGAAGGTTTGGTGGACATCGGAGTTAACGCAGGCTTGTAATTGTCAAAATTGGAAGCCTTGAGTATATCCTGAGCATAGTGAGCTTGGATAAGGAAGTAGCCTTGTGGAGTTTGCTAAACTTGAATTTCTAGAAATAAGGAAGCTGAGCCTAACTCCTTGAGGGTGAAGGAAGCATGTAGATGAGAGATGATCTGATGGACGGTAAGAGGGTAATTACCTATGATAAGCATGATATATATATATATATATATATATATATATATATATATATATATATATATATATATTAACAAATAAATTTATATGTTTGGTTTAGTGTAGTAAGGATGGATAGGAATTGTTGAAGTTGAAGCCGAGGTGAAGGCGTAGAGATATAAATTTGTGAAACCATTGCCTTGGAGCCTGCTTGAGTCTGTAGATATTTCTGAAGTTTGCACACATGATGAGGAAATTGATCATTAGTGAAGCTAAGTTAACCATGGAGAAAAGCGTTGGAGACATCCAGTTGAAGAACATTCCAGCTGCAGTGGAGAGCGATAGTCAGTAGGATATGAATTATGGGGAACTTTACCACGGGGCTGAATGTCTGTTGATAGTCAATGCCGTGTTCTTGTGTGAAGCCTTGAGCCACAAGTCTTTCTTTATAGCGATCTAGCTTTTTTTTTTGGAAGAAGTTTTATTTTGTAAGTCCACCTGCATCAAAGGATGGACTGATTGGAAGGAGCTAGGATCAAGGACCAAGTTCCTTATTTTTGTAATGCTTGAAATTTATCAAACATTACGGCATGCCAGTGTTTGAATTTGGATGCTTGGGTGTAAGAGGTAGGGATGGGAGACGATGAGGAAGTGGCCGAGAGATCAAAGATGATTTTGGGTTTGAGGTTGCCAATTTTGAGTCGAGTCTGCATGGGATGAATATTGAGAAGAGATGGGGAGGATTGTTGGGTAAGGTCGAATGGGGTTGTTTTGTTGGATGTGGTAAGAGAGGTTACTATTGGTGTAGGAGGAGTGAAAGTGGATTTGGTTCTTGGAGGCTGAGATGTAGTGGAAATGGTAGATGTGGGAATGAGAAGAAGGGAAGAGTGGACGTGATAGGTGAGGAGGAGATTGAGGATGAGGAGATGGGAGCACAAGGAAAGATTTGTTCATGGAAGATAACGTGTATGGAGATGTGTATCTTCTTGGTTGTAAGATCATAACATCGGTAGCCTTTATGAGAGGAAGAATAGCCAAGAAAGATGCATGCTCTAGATCATGGAGAGAGTTTGTGGAGAGCTAAGTGTTTGAGATGTGGAAAGAATAAACACCCAAATGTATGCAAATGAGTGTTGGTGGGAGGATTACCATGAAGAAGTTGGAATGGTATTTGTAATTGGCATGTTTTGGTGGGTAAGCGATTCATGAGGTAATTAGATGTGCTAACTACTTCAACCCAGTAGCTACAGGGTAGATGAGTAGCATGGAGGAACATGCAAGTTGTGTCCAGAAGATGACGCTTCTTATGTTCAGTGGTGCCATTTTGTTTAGGTGGATAGGGACAACTGAACTGATGGGTTATGCCGTGACTGGAGAGTAGCTGCTGAAAGGAGGAGCTGGTGAATTCTCCGCCACCGTTGAAGTGGAGAGTTTTTATGTTGGTGTTGAACTGGTTTTGAATTAGAGTGAGGAATTGTAGAAGCTTGGAGGATGCTTCATCTTTACTATGCATCAAAAATAGCCAATAAAAGCGAGAATAATCATCAATAAAAGTTATATAATAATGATAGCCATCAATGGTTGAAACGGGGGCTAGACCCCAAACATCATAATGTAATAAAGATAAAGGTGAACTAACATAAGAGGATCTTGGTGGGAAGGACAACTTGTGACTCTTGCCCACATTACATGATTGAAAAAAAAAATTGAAAGTAAATACATAATGTGGGATTTGCTTTTTCTATATTATGCATAACTTGTGAGTGATGATGGCCGAGGCGAGTGTGCCATATTGAACTGGAGGAGAGGTTTCTGTGAAATGTTGTGGGAGAAGGCGAGAGGTTGGCGGACAAGGGGTATATGCCATCATGACTGTGGCCACTAAGTAGAATCTGATTGTTTGAGAGATCCTTGATGATGAAACTCGATGAGTCAAATGAAATGGAACAATTGTTATCAGAAGTGAGCTTGTGGATTGATTATGAGATAAGGAAGGAACATGAAGAAGATTGTACAAAAGTAGCTTACGAGATGAATTGGGAAGAGGAAGAATGTTTTGACTGTTGTGATGGATGGGTAGGGAGCTTCCATTGGCAATGGAAATGCTATATGAACCTTGATATGGAACAGGTTGTTGAAGATTTATGGTGTCAGCTCTCAGATAAGTAGATGGTCCTGCATCGAGAACCCATTTCGTGAGATTGGGAAGTTTATATTGGTGGGAGAAGAGGGTGTGAGGTGACCAACTGGTTTGTGGCAAATGTTGTAAATTACAACGGTGCCAGCATGATATGGTTGTATGTCAAAGTTTGTTATAGATTTGGCTCATGGAATGCCCAGCAATTGATGCAGATTGCCCGCTGCCAGCTCCAGGTGGCTGTTTGGAGTAGCTCCATCTACCAAAAAAGGTTATGTTGTGGCCTGGATTGGCCTGTTTGGGAGAATACAGTGCCAAGGTATCTTTGATGGGATTTGATTCTTTGAGAACTTCATTTTGAAGATTGATTTCCTCGCTACAGAGGAGTGAATAAAGCACATCTAAATTGATGTGATGAAGGGATGTGTGAATAGAGGTTTTGAACGAGTTGTAGGTGGATGTTAAGCCATTTAGGATATATAAGATTATGTCCTCCATATAAATGTGAGAGCCAACTGCTGCTATGTTGTCAATAAGCGCTTTGATTTGGGTAAGGTATCCATTCATGTTATTGTCTCCCATATGAATATGGTGTCATTCATTTTTCAATTGAATTACCCAAGACCGATTAGTCGGTTGGAGCCTCTGTTCTAAGGTACTCCAGATTTCATGGGCAGTGGTGAGAGTGATAACATAAGGAAGGATGGAGGCTGATATGATGGAGAAAAGGGCTGAGACTAAATTCTAGTCAATGAGGTGCCACAAATGATAATAAGAGATGTATGAAGTGACGGAGGTGGTGGCCGAATCTGGTTCGGGTGGGCAACGAGTTTGGCCCGTTAGATATCCTTAACAAATCCACTGGCCAAAAATAGCTTGTAAACTTGAAGATGCCACATAGAATAGTAGTCATTTACGAGCTGAGTAGGCACTATAAGTTTGATGTTGGAAATAAGAAATTTAAGTGGAGAGGGGAAAGAGTATTCGACCATGGAAGCAAAGAGAGAGAGGTAGTGGATTGGGCGCTAGATGAGTCTTGATCGGCCATTTGCTAGTGACAAGGAAGAGTAGAAAAAGCTGTGAAGCTTATATCTCTAATACCATGTTGAAGATCATGGCAGAAATAGCGAAAGGTAGAGAAGAAAAAGGCATAGAGGAAAACAATAATTAGAAGTATTTCATTTCATCAAATATGTACAGTAGAAGAGCTGCTGTATATATAAAGTATGAGGTAGTACTAGTTTGTTAGATACATGTGCTGAAGGTAATGCTTATAACCGTGCACATGGTGTTGGTGCAAGTGATTTGTGCTATTTAGTTATTGTGTGGTGAAGTAGAGTGCTGCTAAAAATGTATTGATTGGATGAAAACATTAATTAGTTGTAATTATCTTTTATTGGTGCTTTATTGTGTAATACCCTAGAAGGTACTAAATGCTTGCTTAGTATAGTTTTTTGTCAGGCAAATAAAAATATGAAGGAAATCTACTGTTTCCTAGCAATTGATGCACTTTTATTTTTATTATTTAGATTTAGGTTTCGTTTGGGATAGCTTTCTTACTGCTTCCTAAAGCTTTTTTTAGTACAAAAATTTCTAGTTCAAGAAATTTTTGCAATAAAAAGCTGCTTTAAAAAGTAGTAAGAAAATTGTTCAAAATGAAGCCTTAGTCCAAAAAAGAAACAATATATACATATGGGATGATTGAGATGATAGAGCTCAATATGAAGATCCCATATGCCATTACCATAACTATATAAAGTTAGCTATGAATTCTAATAAGTCAAGTCCAATAATATTTATTTTATTATTATTATTATTATTATTATTATTATTATTATTATTATTATTATAAATCACTATTACATATAGACATTACATATTATGTTATTATTCAAACGCATATAATTGATTGCTTTAGAATGATTTAAATAACCTTTATTTTAGCTTTCTTGTAATTTAATTAGTATGGATCATCACTAGGCTCTTAGAGATAATTTTTTTTACCCTAACATCTAATTTATAATCAATCATAGCTCTTGATTTCTTATCAAGCTAATGCACAATTTCTATCTAGATTGATTATTTCAAAATTAATAATAGTTAATCCATTTATATTTTGTGGAGATATGGATAATAATTTTGTTGGCCATATAATTTATTAGGGGTGTCAATTTTGGGTCACGGGTCAGATTCGGGTTGAACCCGAAACTAACCCGACACTATTCGGGTCAACCCGAACCCGACCCATTTTTGCAAATGTGTCAATTTTTTGGACCCGAACCTGACCCGCTTCGGGTTTGGGTCAACCCGACCCAACCCACTTCGGGTTTGGCAGCGGTAGAAATCGCGTAACTCTGGCAACTGGCAACGACGATGGAAGCGGTAGCGGCAGGCGATGCGACATGGCATTGCGGCCAACGGCAACTCGTGATGGCGCGCTGTAGCAGCGAGGCACGACAGCGGTAGGCGCGACAGTGGTAGCGACAACGCACGGGCAATGGCATCGTAGATTCACAAGCAGACGTGACAGCGCGACTCGAGGCAAGCAATGCGACACGTGGCAGGTGATGCGACGCGGGTAGCGGCTCGATTTTTGTAAAGGGTTGAAAACCCGAACCCAAACCCAACCCGGTTCGGGTTCATTTCAACCCAAACCCAAAATTTTCGGGTCGGGTTCGGATCTGATTTTTGGGTCGTGTCAAAAATTGACACCCCCATAATTTATAAAGTGCAACTATTTTATAATTAGCAAATAGCCCCTCAGTCGATACATGTCATCTACGGGCTTAGTGAGTATCCTAATAGTTAAACAACCCTTTCCTTTTATGATTAAATAGTTAAAACAAAATTTACTTCATTATGTACATTTCACACTTTACATGGTCATGTTATCATTAATTTAGTGAAAAATGACATAAGTCTTACTTCTTCAATAAAATAAATTGACCCTATCTTGTAATGAAATAATATCTTAATTTTATGTATTTCAATATACTTGGAGAGTCTAATTGAAGAACTAGTGGAGACTAACACTCTTTATTGTAATGTAAGAAGTCCTTTCTATAAATAATTTCCTAATGATAAAGTCAATATTAATGCGAAAGAATAGACCTCATCTTCTAATAATATGATTAAACATATATTTCATAGGTTGATCGCCTAAAATAATAAGGACCAACATAAAATAACCTCTTTAAGGCATCTCGAGTTACTTAGGGAAATGTGCCAATAGTTTATCTATTCTTAAACGCTATTCTTTTTCAACTTCAATTCTTGACCACATTAATGATTTTTAAAATCATACCCTTTTATGCTTTCTTAAAAAGCTTTAAATATAAAAATGACCTTAATCAATAAATTTCTCATGCACCTATGGGGAACCTAAACACTATCAAGATGTTTTATGCTAAATATGAAAAATCTATGTGATAAATTATATATATCAATGGAAAATAGATGAATACATATAATATTCTTTTAAATACTTTATGGATAATGGAGACATACTATATATCTCAAGAGATAGAAAGCAAAATTCTCTCTCTCTCTCTCTATGTCTTATATATATATATATATATATATATATATATATATATATATATATATATATATATATATATATACACATAAAGTATTATCCCTTATCCATAAAATATTTAAAAGAATATTATAAATATTCATCTACCTTTCATTGAACCCATGAAGATGAAAATTTTTCCATCTCTTGAGGTGATACATTTTCTTTCTTCTCATGTTTCATCTTTTGAAGCTAATAATTGGCAAAAAGATCACACAATGTGTGAGAATCTTAAGCCTTGTTTTGTAGGGGATAACATTAAATATTAATAAATCATTGTAGAGGCCATAATTGATTTCTCTACCTATAATAATTCTATCGATAATAATTGTCAAAAAGAAGTATTAATATTTTAACTAGAAACATATTCCTAGCATAACATATTCCAAAACATCTATTGGAGCAATTTTAGAAATTTACTCCACAAAAAATTTTATTCTTTATAGCATGAAAGAAAGTTGGAGGGAGGAGTACGAGTTATGCTATCGATAAGACGAGTATGCAAGATCACCTTCGAATAGTTCAAGAAAGCATCATCTTTCTCTTTGTATTTTGCCTAGTTGCTAGGTAATAACACTTATTTAGGGGCTGGTTGTTTGGATGAAAAATGAATGTAGAGTAAAATGGAATATAGTGTAAAAAGAATACAATATATTTAAAATGTTTTAAGTTATTTGGATGAACGTAAGTTACTATTTTTTTATTTGATTTTAAGTAAAATAAATACAGTGTAAAGCCTAATAATAGTGGGAGCTAGTGGACAATAATGGCGATGGTGGTCGACAGTAATCAATGATATAGAAAATCAGCGATAGTAGTGTCAACAGGGGGCAAGGGCAATCAGTGATGAGAGGCAGGCGACAGTAGTGACAACAATGGAAAAAAATAATGCGTCATTTGAGACGACTTTTTACAGCTTCTTAAAGTAATTTTTTAATAAAAATTTTTAATTTTTATTCTAAAAAGTTGTTTTAAGAAGCAGTAAGAAAGCTGTCTCAAACGAAGCCTAAATTTCTAACTTTGCCACTTTTTCTACTACATTGTATATGCACACATGCACGTGTATGATAACAAACATAAAAGAAATAATAAATTTTAATTCGAATGTAATGCTTCATTTTTATAATTTTGATTAAATAATTTTTTTATTTTCATAATTTGTTTTACACATTGGAGACAACCAGGATTTTTCACTGATTTGAAGCATAATAATCTTATCTAACACGCTTAGTAATTTATGGCGGTGCATTTGCTGGTTAAAGTTGCAGAAAAATACATCATAAATTCATATTTACACAAAAGGTCTATCTAGATTATCCAATTGTGACGGCTATACATATCAGGTCACCCAATGCCACGGAGTTCGCAACTAGTCTACTGTTCGTGAATCAAAAGACGGTAACGGTTTTCGTCATTTCGGTCGGTCCATTTTCCAGCGAAGGAAAACGCCGAAGGGCCCTCGTCTCGGTCTCCGAATCTTTAGTTTAGGGTTAAGATCGGAAGGCCAATTTCGCTCACAATTAGGGTTGGGTTTCGCCTAATTTCCTAGATCTACTCCGTTTCACCACCCGAATCAAGCGATTGAGATAGGGTTTCTTGATTTGCTGATCTTTTTAGGGTTTCTTTGCTAGGAATCATGAACGATCCGTCGCAGATGCTGAGCCGGAATTTCGGGATGTGGCAGCCGCAGCCGCAGCAGCAGCCGCAACCGCAGGCACCACTGCCGCCACTTCCGCCGCAGTCGGCGGCGTCCTCCGTGACGGACGAGCCGATGGGGTTTCAAAACACTAGGCCGGTGTTTGCGCACACCGGAGCGAAACCAGGCAGAGCTAACTGGAACAACAACAAGCGGAAGCAGGCTTCGGCCCCAGCTGGAGCTGGTTCTGTCGGTGCGGGTCCAGGTGTTTTACCCGCCGTGGGCGCTGCCGCCGGCATTTCCGGGTACAAACCCCCGACGTTAACTGAGCTACAGTATCAGAACCGCCTGAAGGCTAGGCGCTTCTACCCAAAAAAGAAATTTAGTCGTTTTGCCCCATTAGCCCCGCGAAACACCACATCTTTCATCATTCGTGCCAAAAAATCGGGCGGGATTGCGTCGCTGGTATCGCCTTGCCCTGTGACGCCAGCGATCCTCCCCACCCCAACCTTCTCCCCTTCTAGAGAGGGATTGGTTGATATGGCTAAGGAAGAGTGGGGTGTCGATGGATATGGATCCATGAAGGGTTTGATTCGGCTTCGTTCACCAACTGCTGGCGGCAGCCGGAGTAAAGGCGGGGCTGAAGAGGAGGATGATGTCGAGGATGGTTCAAGCGAGAGTGATGTGGAGGAGCATGTGGAGGTAGAGAGGAGGCTCGACCATGACCTCAGCCGATTTGAGATAGTGTACCCGACCTACGGGGAAGAGCAAGGAGGCGCTACTTCTGCAGCTTACTTATTAGAAAACAGAGTGGATGATCAGGACACTCACATTGCTCAGCTGGAAGAGGAGAATCTCACTCTCAAAGAAAGGCTTTTCTTAATGGAGAGGGAGATGGGTGAGCTTAGAAGAAGACTGATGCTTTTGGAGACTGACTACAGATTACACAATGAGAGAAATAACAACAACAATGAACAACATGGTGATCAGGATGATAATTTAAATGCCAAGGAGGAGACATCGGAGAATGATGGTGGAGGAGATCTGTGTTCGGAGAAAAGTGTTGGAGACTGCGAGGAGAGCTGTGGAATTCCCCTGCAAGAGTGAAGGGAGTTAATTTAAACCACCTCCCCTCTTCATGTACATATTGCACCTTGTCTTCATGTTACAAACTTTTCCTGCCTTAATATGTATTTTTCTTATCCTTTGCTTTTCATGGCTAGTGTTAGACTGGTAATATGTAGTGATGTCTGATAACGAGTAGCTAATGCTAAGGTCAAAAATAATGTCTATTTCTTATCATCTTCTACCTTCATGGATACACTGCTTGCCATTGGTATCTAATATCAAAAAGCTTCTAAGGCCACGCTAATGGAAATCACCAATATCTTATATTGATGCCATGACATTCCTATAATTGAACTATTAATTCATATTGTCATCAAGCAATTCAACTTGGCAAGTTATATAGCGCATGGCAATAGCTCAAGTTCTTAGATGGATAGTAGAACACCATGAAAGTACTAATGTGTTCTCCTAACAGGATTTAGTGGTTTTTTTCTTTGAGAAATCTGTAGCGATAGTGACTGCCCGTGATAATAAACCATAGGTTGTTTTCTTATGTTTCTATCTGTTAATTGTTATGTTCTGCTTGCATTTTTATTTACTATTGTTTGTGCTAGAAACTTGTTCTCTGTCATGCATGTCAGTGTGTTCCTATCATGCAGCTATCTGTCTTTTGCTATTACTTGGAAGTCTGATCATTATTGTTAATCTATGTTGCCGCTTGATGTTTTTCAGGCAAAACATTTTATAATATTTTGTTTTCATAATTTTTTTTAATTTTGTTAATATATCTAAAATAAAATATAATTTAAATATATTATTATATAAATAAATTTATTAAGTAAGATGTTAAATATATAAATATATAAAAAAAAAAACTATTTATTTATTTTTATCAAGAGGTGACGTGATGGCTTACTTCATTTATGGGAAATAGAGATTTAGGAGCTGTCTGATTTTCCACATTTAGCGTATACTGTAAAGTAACACCGTTCGTTTCTCAAATTTTTGCGTTTGGTTCGGCATAAAGTGAATAAACAGTAAATATATAAAGCATTTCATGAGAAATTATTCTGTCCGGAATTCGGACGTCCGGATTACTGCGTATGAGCTATGTATTTACTGCATATTTTTTGATAAATTTTTTTTTTCTGCGTTTTTAGTGCGTATTTAGTGCGTATTTAATGCGTATTATTGATTTATTGTTTATTTACTGCTTATTTGCTGTGTATCAAAAAATACACAGTAAATACGCAGCTCATACGCAGTAATCCGGACGTCCGGATATCCAGACAGAATAATTTCTCTTCTGTGGTTATGATCTAGTAAATACGCTTTTCAAAGTCATTCTACGGTGTATTCGTAACCAGCCAAAATCGAGCTAGTTACAAATACACATCTCTTCTCTTCTGTGGTTATGATCTAAATATTTCGCAAGTCTCGGCCCTGACACATATACCAGTTTTTCTAGGTTTCTTATTGGATGACAACTGCCTTCCAAATATTTGAATAAAACTGGGCTAGAGAAACCATTTCTGGTACAGAGAATTCTGTGGACACTGTTTGGTTTGAAGATATTGTTAGGATGGAAATGAAAGGGAAACGGCAATGGAAGTGGTAAAAGAATAGAATTGATAGTTGCTTAGCCTCACTTGTTTGATTTATTGGAAATTTTGTCACAATAGAAATTTTTATTGATTTCTCACTCCTTGCAACACAAATCTATTAGCTTTGAGACCCATCTTGCCACAATTTTTTTTAAGAGAAATTAAGTTTTTCTTTGTTGTATGGAGGTGTGCGAGTCACATTGATGAAAATAAATTTTTCTTAAAAATTTTCACTAAAGTTTGGTAAGGAATTGCCAATAAAAAATGCCACATTTCTTTTTTTTTTTTTTGGCAATTCAATTTACTAATTTGATTACAACTTAGGTGGTAAAAGAATACAAGCATCTTCAAGCTAATCTAACTTTTGTTTAATATTGGTTAACTATAGAAATGGATGACTGATTGGAAGATTTGGAAGCACAATCATGTACTTTGAATGAGTATTGGAATGTTGCAGGTGTAGAACAAATTCTATATCATTCAGCTATTTATGCAGTGATAGCTGCAACATAGAGCATTATATTTACTTTATTGCGTGTGATAGAAAGGGAGAGAAAAAAGGTCTAATCCTGAGTGAAATATTCAACGTCAAACTTATCTATCTAGATTATATTATGGATGTGATTCATACTGCATTGACATGGTGCGAATGAGGAGAGAACCTTTCTTTAAATTATATAATTTGATGCGCATAAGAAAATTACTAGTAGATACATTCAATGTAAGGATTGAAGAACTAATTGCAATGTTACTGCATACACTCAAGTATAGTGTTCATAATCAAGTCATCAAATTTAATTTCCAACGCTCTAGGGAAATAGTTAGTAGGAACTTCAAACAACCATAAAAGACTCTCGAGAATGGTTAGATAAAAGAGATGACATTGCGCATGCCATGCGGCATCGTATGCAAACAGATGGATATTAGTTCTTTTTGTTATATCATATTTTTTGCTTTTTTGATAGAAGTTACTTGGTTTAGATAATTTTTTTGTATTATGTTTTGATATAAATGATATCATCTTCATTCATTTGTACTTCTAAGTTCTGTAAATTATATGTTCTATTTGCTTTAAATGATTTATGGTATGTTTAGAAGAATGGATCCTTCACAAGCAAATAAATGACAAAAATGTTCACTGAGCTTTCAAGTATCCCTGGTTTTTCGAGGAAGAGATTGATACGATATATGACAACTTATCGAAGAATCCTACAATGATACAATCATTCCTCTCAAAACCTTTGGAATCGAAGGCTAGACGGATGTATAAAGAGCTAGGAAAATGACTTATGTTATGAAAAATGTTAGAACTTTGAGTTGTGATAGCTAGATATTTTTGGAGTTGTTTTGTATTACATATATAATCATTTTTAGTTGTGGTGTCAGCAAATGTATTTTGGATTTATGAAATATTAATGATAATGTTGAGTATGTTTGTAGCAATATTAAATTTACTCCAAGTATAAATGCTCATTTTCAAGTGCCTGATTTCTATTTTGAAATGTTCTAATATATGAAAGTTTTACATTGTTAAAGTAATAAACATCTAATGTAAAATATTGAATAGTATTTTTGTCATTCAATTTCAATAGTATAGTGCACTTGATATTGCACATCATACCAAACATCACAAAAGTATTCTAAATATTCTACTTTTACTTTACATTGCATATACTTCACAAAATAAGAAAATAATTCCCCTGCATTTATTTTACAGACAATCAAACAGCTCTAAAATTTTCCAAAAACACTGCATTCCTTTTTCAGGCTGCCAAACAGCCCCTTCGAAAGAAAAAAATGACAATGGTTCATTTTGATTTTATATTGCTATTGAAAATTGCAAGTGATTTATGCATGCTTAAAACTAGAGAAATGATGTCACCAAAAATTGTGTTGATCGGACACAAATCTCAAGGAATATCCAAATTGGAAACTTTTAAAATTAAATTTGGGATCATCCAGACTCCAATTTCAGCAAGTTTATAGTCGAATTGAATGTCTCGAAGAAACGAACTTAATGACACAAAAATTGGTCCAATTCGAGCCTAAATGGGTCCAAACCAAGGGACCGAAGCATATTAGGAAGGTTCAAAACATTAATTGGATGACCAAATGATCTCTATATATGGCATTCTTATAGTCAAATCGAGTGGCTCGATGAGACGAATCCAAGGAGCCTAAGATCGCTTAATTCTAATATTATTATGACACTTAAATGCTTGATAAACACTCTATAATCAAGAAAATCGATATGAGTCGTCTGATATAACACTCTAAATTCCTCATGAATCTTCTTCATATTTATAGAGCATGTCACTTTCACAAATTTATAAATAAATTCTCACTTCCCACATGAAAATGAGGCTTGGACTCTTGGAGAAGGTAAGACCTTTAGTTGTAGATTAGAGAGAGCTTTGAGGCTTCAAAGATCTAGAGCTCTACTCAAGCACTAACACTGACGAACTTCTCTCGACCGTCGTTGGACCACCGCCTGGCTGTCGACCGTTGCCAAACCACAGACCACAAACTTCCACCTAGTCACCGATCGCCACCGTATTTTCTCCTGACCATTATCGGACCATCGCTTAGCCACCATCACCTACTGACTACTATCCCTTCGACTTGCCAGCCAATTACTATCCCTCCAACCATCAACGCCCGTCGACTACGATCCCTCCGACCACTGTCGCCCGTTGATTATGATCCCTCCGACCACCATCGCACGCCAAATACGGTCCTTCCGACTACCATTGCCCGTCGACTATGATCCCTCGGACCTCCGTCGCTCACCAATTATGGTCCCTCCAACCACAGTCGTACGTCGACTATGGTCCCCCAACCTCCGTTTTCTGCCGACTATGGTCCCCCCAACCTCCATCACTTGGCTATCGTCGGAAGTCAAACCACTATCGGCTTGTTGACCTCGATTTTCATTTGAGTGCCCTCGAGGGCCTTTAATTAATTTAATCAAGCCCCGTCGAGTTCAATTCGAGCTCGAATTAGCTTGAATTGAGTCAAAGTAGACTCGACCGTGTCCGATTGAGCCCGATTAGTTTGCCTTAGCCCCGTCGAGGTTAATTTGATTCGAGTCTTTATTTTATTTAAATTTAATTGGGTTAATTTGAGTAAATCAAATTGAATCTCAAATTGACCCGAATCAGATATGATTGTAAGCTTGATTTTAATATAATATGCTTAATTTAATTTTTTTTTTCATTCTCATGAGCTTACATTTGTTCCTAAATCAAGCAATCAAATGGACGGCTAATTAAATCACCTCAATTCCCTCCTAATTAACCATAGGATGAATCCTAGCCGTGGATCTAAGGCCCTAATCATTTAAATACTCTTTTAGGATTTCATGAGGGGGGGTTGGCTTTTTCTTTTTCTTAGCCTCTCTCAATCCTAATTTTTTTAGTGTGAGAGCTCTTCCAACATCTCCCCATCTTCCTCCACTCAAATTCGTCGCTAAAACCTTGCCGGCCGTGAAATCTCCTGCGACCCGAGTCTATTCCCCTTCCAAAGCTTCTACCGTTCGATCCAAGATGAATTGGAGCTCGAGTTCAACTAGAGGAATATACGAGGACAATCTATAAGCTCAACTGTTTAAAGATCTCGAAGATCTAACGGTAAGAATTTCTCAAAAAAAAACTTTAGATATATGCCACTACACTTAGATCCGTATATCTTTCTAATAAGTGCTTTTCAGAGCTTCCAAATACCTCCCCATGACTTTTGTTCATGTTCTTAATCTATGTTTAAAATTTCATTAAAATCAATAGAGCCATCCTTGAGAATGAAATTTTTTTTCGTTTTAGGGTTATGGAATCCGTTTTGAGTCGTTGATTTTTCCTTCTTTTTTTTACTTTTTATATTTTATTAAAACTATAAAATAGGTTGCAGCGTTAATCCCTATTTTTTTACTTTTTATATTTTCATGCCAGATGAGTGGAGAATGAGTGTGTTAATCCATATTTTTAAGAATAAAGATGTTGCACAAGATTGTGCGAATTATAGAGGAATTAAGTTAATGTGTCATACTTTAAAACTATAAGAACGAGTTATGGAGCATAGGTTGCGGCGTGATACTAATGTTTCTCAAAATCAATTTGGATTCATGCCGGGTAGGTCTACTATGAAAGCCATACATTTATTAAGAGGTTTGATGGAGAATTATAGAGAGAATAAGGAGGATTTACATATGATATTTATTGATTTAGAAAAAAACATATGATAAAGTTCCAAGAGAAGTGCTATAGAGAGTTCTTGAAAAGAAAGAAGTTAATAACGCTTATATTCAAATCATTAAAGATATGTATGCAGGAGCTATTACTTGTGTTCAAACAAAAGGTGGTTTGACCAAGTATTTCCCTATTTCGGTTGGATTACATCAAGGATCAGCCTTAAGCCCATATCTTTTTGCTTTAGTCATGGATGTTCTCACTAGACATTTGCAAGAGGATGTACCTTGGTGTATGTTTTTTGCTGATGATATTCTTCTTATTGATAAGACCAGAGAGGGAGTTGAAGGTAAACTAGAATTATGGAGGTCAACCTTAGAGTCTAAAGGTTTTCGCTTGAGTAGATCTAAAAAGGAATATATGGAGTGTAATTTTAGTAATAATAGACCTAGTGAGGGCATTATGACTTTGGCCGATCAAGTCATTAATAAGAGTCATTTTGGATATCTTGGATCTATTGTTCAGAGTGATGGTGATATAGATGGGGATATTATCAATAGAATCCAAGTTAGATGGTTGAAGTGGAGGAATTCATCGGGCTTATTGTGTGATAGAAAAGTACCCCTCAAACTTAAGGGAAAATTCTATAAGATGGTGGTGAGACCTGTAATGCTTTATGGTGCCGAATGTTGGCCATTAAAAGAGAAGCATAATTCTAAGTTAAGTGTTACAGAGATGAGGATGCTCAGGTGGATGAGTGGCTTTACCCTTAGAGATAGGATACGAAATGAGCATATTCGTGAAAAGGTTGGAGTAGCTCCAGTGGAAGATAATATTAGAGAGAGTCGCCTTAGATGGTTTGGTCACGTAAAACGACGGCCTTCCGATGACCCGATTAGAAAAGTAGAGGTCTTAGATTTGACTTATGTTAAAAAAGGTAGAGGTAGACCTAAAAAGACTTGATTAGAAAATATTAGAAATAATCTTTCTTTATTAGATTTAAATGAGAATTTGACTTTTAACATGACACAATGGAGAAAAAAGGATTCATGTAGCCGACCCCACGTAGTGGGATAAAGGCTTGATGTTGTAGTTGTTGTTGTATATTTTATTAAAACTAAATTGTTTTTTGTAAAATATGTTTAAATAATTTAATAATTATTTTAAAATATATTAATTTAAAATTAAATCTATTTTATATTATATTTATTATTATTTAAAATAGTTTTAATTACTTAAAATCTAAGCACTTATTTAATACTAATAATTATTAAATACTTTTAAAATGATAATAATAAATATTTCTTTATCTATTTTATTTTAAAATAAATAAACAAATAAATAAAAATAAGAAAAATTTTATTATTACTTTTTAATAATTTAATTTTAAAATTATGTTAAAATATATTATTTTAAGTAATTCTTCATTAGTTAATTGTTTAAATGTCTTAATATTTAATCAATAATTAATTAATTACTTTCTAAAATAAAAAAATATTTTTCATTAATTATTTTGAAATATCAGAGAAATTATTTTTTATTATTTAAAGTCGAATTAATAATTACTTTCCTTCTTTAAATTATTCTAATTGATTAATTACCTAAATTACTTAATTAGTAATTAATTAATTTAAATTTTAAATACTTTCTAAATTTATAAAAATTATTTTCTTATTGAATTATTTTGAAATCAAAAAATTATTATTATTTTTATTATTTAATTCGAATTAATAATTACTTTCCTTTTTAAAATTATTCTAATTGATTAATTATCTAAATTATTTAATTAGTAATTAATTAATTTAAATTTTAAATACTTTCTAAATTTATAAAAATTATTTTCTTATTGAATTATTTTGAAATCAGAAAATTATTATTATTTTTATTATTTAATTCGAATTAATAATTACTTTCATTTTTTAAATTATTCTAATTGATTAATTATCTAAATTACTTAATTAGTAATTAATTAATTAAAAATTTAAATACTTTTTAAATTTGTAAAAAATATTTTCTTATTGAATTGTTTTGATATAAAAAAATTATTATTATTTTTATTATTTAATTTGAATTAATAATTACTTTCCTTCTTTAAATTATTCTAATTGATTAATTACTTAAATTACTTAATTAATAATTAATTAATTCAAAATTTAAATACTTTCTAAATTTATAAAAATTATTTTTTATTGAATTATTTTAAAATCATAAAATTATTATTTTTTTTATTATTTAATTGAATTATTAATTATTTTTTTTATTTTTAAAATTATTTTAATTTATTAACTATTTAAATTTCTTGGTTAGTAATTAATTTATTTAAAATTTAATTACTTTATATATTTATAAAAAATAATTTTACTAAATTATTTTCAAAATCAGATAATTGTTTTTAATTTATTTACGTTTTTTTTTGTTTTTAATAAATATTTTTTATTTTAAATACTTTCCTTAATTATTAATTACTTAATTTACTTAATTAATAATTAATTGATTAAAATTTAATTGTTTTTCAGATTTGTAAAGAATCTCTTATTCCAATTATGTTAACATATCAGAGATTTTATTTATTTATTTACTCTTTTAAATTTAATAAATATTACTTATTTTAAATAATTTTCTTAATTACTTAAATTATTTAATTAATGATTAATTAATTTAAAATTTAAATATTTTTTAAATTTTATAATGAATAATTTTATTAAATAAATTTTAAAATTAGATAATTATTTTTGTTATTTATTATTTTAATTAATAAATATTTTTCCCATTTTAGATTATTATAATTGATTAAATATTTAGATTATTTAATTAATAATTAATTAATTCAAAATTCTATTATTTTTCAAAACTTATGAAAATTATTTTTTTTAATTATATTATATTCTAAAATCTATATGCTTATTACATGTATTTTAAAACTACTTTAAAATTATATATTATTAAATCAACCTAATTTTGGGAAAATTTACTACTTGAAATTTTAAACTTGGCTTGAGAATATGGATAGCATTCATGGGGTAGAGATTAGTGAATGATTGAGCTCCAATCTTTCACTGATCGTATTGTTAAGCGTGCTTATTTATTTATTTTATCATCTTTTACATGTGTAACTTGCACAAACACTTAGTTTAGGCTCTCCTAGATCTAAGGACATGGTGTGTTTATGTTTGCATTGTATTCCCCTTTATGTTACCCCAAGGGTTAGTCTCAAACACTTATTCAAGACCTGTGCAACGTAGTGACACCTTAAGGATAATAATTAAAGACCCATTTAGCGAACTTAGAGAAATTCTACAAGCTAGGGTTCACCTCAGATTGACTTGAAACTTGAAACACTTAAACTTAGTGACATCCTAAATCCCTCAGAATTTTTTAGAAATTTTTAGGACTCATTAAACCCCTTAATTGATCAACCCTAATTTACCCTTTAATTAGGACCCGATAATTTCAAAAAATTCTAATAAATTCATTTTAAATCAGAAAAATACCCATAATATATCAAACTCTTCAGAATTCAGTTCCTAATCCATGAAAATTAAAAGCCCCTTAATTGGACCTCAATCTGAACTTTAATTTAATTTTAATTAAAAATTACCTTTTAATTAAATTAGATAATTAAAATTATTAAAAATTCCAAAAATTTTCCAAACACTTGGAAACACTTCTTTGGGTCATTCCTGACCTTTGGGGGTGATTCCAAGCAGTTTGCAACTGATTTGGATCAAAATCCCTAAAACAGTCTTGAATTAAATAATTTCGATAATTCACTAAATAACCCAAACTTTGAAAAATCATAACTAATTATAGAAACCTCCAAATTGGACAAACTCAAAGGCATTCAACTCACATTAGGGTCTAGTATTTATTAAAAACATTAAGATTCTAAAAATCAACTTAAATTAAAAAAGTTAACATTCCGGTCAAACTTAGTTCAAAACGAGACCAAAACTTCGAAAATTCATAACATTGGCTTGAAGAATCAAAATTGGGCATGCTTATAGTCTAACTGATCGGGTTAAGATTTATTATTTTATAAACTATTAACTATTCACAAAGCCCCTTTAATCAAAAAGTTAATTTTGGACCCATTTGACCTAGTGGATAGGGCAACCCTAGACCTTCTGAAAACCACCTGATTAACTTAAATTTTTGAAAATATTGCTCTTAACTCAAAGCCAACATACTAACATTATAATAAATAAATTAATATACCCTTTTTCTTTTATTCTTTAACCAACTAAATTGACTTAATCAACTCATGGTTGCTACTGGATAACCCAAGCCTACAAGGCTATTGAGTTAGCCCCAAGGAAGGTGAAATAAACTTTACGGCCTCGATGTAAAACAAAGGTAGTAATCACTGAACCCTTAAAATATACCTAATTTGATCTTTAAGGCATTAATATTTAAACTCAAACCTAAACCTCTCCTGTGGACCTTCAACAAACTTGGACACTAGATAACTTCAACCAACTACCCAGCTTAGGATCTATCTTAACTACACAGCCTTTCACACACACTTAGATGGTTTGCTAGGGCACCACTTCTAGATCTAGGATAGGCCAGTATTTACTTTACTGCTGTGTGCTGAGTTTTTTGGATTTTCACTGCATGTTGTGATTGGAATAATGTTGATGTGTTTGTTTACTTTTACTACACTATAAAAATTGATGTGATTGCAAGATAGATTGCCCATAGGTTAGGATTAATTTTGATACTTATGATATTTTCTACAGGTGGTCATACTCATGCAGCGCTAATAAAAGGGAGGACAATAATCATGATTTAAATACTAACGTTATTTTATACAGGGGCTTCAGAAATGGCTCAGCCCCCTACATAAATGAGGGCTAATAAAAAAAATCATAGTCATAAATTACTACAGGTGCTCCAGAGTTTGCTTAGCCCTTAAAAAAATTAAGAGCATGGCCAAGTGTGACTGTGATGAGTATTTTTATTTCTATATAAACTGCTTGGGATGATTTTATTAGGATAACCTTGTATGAGAGTCTAGATTTTACTGCTTTTATTTAATGTAAATTATTTGTAATATTGATATTGAATTGTGAAAGTGCACCTTTGAGTGGGGATACATAGATTCAAAGATTGGATTCCCAGAAAGGAAAGGACACCCACTATGAGGATAGTCCTTTTCTATTCAGGAGTTCAAATTTGGATCACTTCACTACCCAAGGTGGAGAAAATAACCTCCCTTTTGGGGGAGAGTCTTCTTACCCACCCTGGGTATTCAGTTACAATAAATACAAGGAGCTCGAAGAGGAAGAGATCTAGGATTCCAAGGAAGAGAAGATTAAGAAGCTGGAGACCAAGAGTATCCCACTCAAATTCACTTGCGTCTGTTCTAGGATTAAAAATCTGGGTTGTTGGCGGTGGTGTCCGGCCACTTTATTTTCTGCAGACTCTGGTTTGTAATTAAAAATAGTTGGCCTATGGATATTTATTTAATTAGTTTGATTATCTTGATGTGTTATTTATAATTATGTGCCTTTAGGATTGTTTATTTTTCTTAGTTTCTTGGCGATTTGCATACCGCTTTTATTTCGTTAGGCTCTCTAAGGACTAAAACACTTTTTTACTCACAATTAATATTTAAAATTTTAAGGTTTAAGTAACATAGAAACCTAATGACCTAGGTAACCGCCTGAGTCATTCGGGGTTGCATGCATATCAATGCATTTTCTTTCTCCTTCTGTAATACACTTCCCTGCCTGCGGGTAGAGTCCGAATAATCTGGCCTATGAGGATGAGGTGCCAGACCTGGGAAAGACCAGTCTACTTTTAAAAATTATTTTCTATAAGCCTTTTTAAAATCCATGTATACTTGATTTGGATACTTTAATTAGCATGCATTACATTAGAAATCAACTAAATTAAAATTTTAATGGCATTAGATATAGTAGCATTCACCATGCATAAGTTTGTGGCCAATTAGGAAACTCTCTAGTATTTTTGATTGGAGTGAATTGTTTTGTTCATGAGAATTCTAATTCCAGTTTATGTTTTTGATGATTACAAAAGTTTATTGTTTGTCTAATTTATCTTCTAACATATATCTTTGAGTTTTTTGTTTGTCTGTGTGTACTAAAGTATTTTTCAGGAAATCCACACTCAAGACTGTTGAAGACTTCAAGTTCACTTGTTCACTGTAAATGAAGTCTGTAATTTTCTTTTCTTCTTTTTCTTTAGTCTGAGAGAGTGTGATTGTAAGTTGGATAACTGTGCACACACACACAATGGGGGAGTAAAAAGTTTAAATATTTTTAAACTAATCGTGCAGTACGAATTGATTTCATACAGTACGACATGAACAATATGTCCTCTAGGGAGAACCCATAAGACAAAAAATTTTTCTAAGGCATGTTCGTACAGTACGAATAACATTTCGTACATGAGTTTTGCTGTACGAACAGCTCAAAATTGGGTTCGTCCAGAGGTTCGTACGGGACGAATGAATCGGACGATGCTCACTGATCGATTCGTCCAAGCGTTCGTACGGGACGAAGTGTTCGGATGATGCTCACTGTTCGATTCGTCCAAGCATTCGTACGGGACGAAGTGTTCGGACGATGCTCACTGTTCGATTCGTCCAAGCGTTCGTACGAGACGAACTATGTGTACGAACGGCTCTGTTGTGTTCGTCTGATGAGTCATACAGGACGGATTGTTCAATCTTTTGAACTATTCGTACAGTACAATGGACGATCGTACGGGACGATCGGCACGGACTTAACTTGAAAATTCAGTTTTTGGACAGTTTTTCCTATCCTTAGTATAAAAATGACTCAAAACTGTTTTGAATAGAGATCCTTCTGTGAAAATTCTTTTGGGAAGTGAGAGGAGAGTGATTGGGAGAGTGTTTGAGAGTGAGTTTTGAGAGATCTTTCAAGAGATAATTGTGAGGAGATTCACAAGGTTATCCAATTGAGAGGATTTCTTTTACTTGTTCTTCAAGCATCTTCCTAGTTCCTTGGAGACTTTTGCAAGAGTATTGTTCGAAAGGATTCCGGTTCTCTGCCGCACTTAGAGAGTGAAAAGGACGACGGTTCTCTGCCGCACTTGGAGGGTGAAAAGGACGACGGTTCTCTGCCGCACTTGGAGGGTGAAAAGGATGACGGTACTCTGCCGCACCGAGGTTGGTGGATGAGAGTTTGTAAAGGCTTCTCCGCCTTGCTGTGGGGGCAAAAGGAGAGATACTTGGTTTTAGTGCAATACCTAGAGAAGGGATCTCTAGGGAGTGGATGTAGGTCGAGTTTGACCGAACCACTATAAATTCTGGTGTTTTCTGTTCTCTATTTATTTTTCTGTATTTCTATTTTCTGCAGTTTATTCTCGTTGTGGTTGAATTTCTGTTTCAAAAGAAAGAGCAAAAATTATCTTTGTTCGTACTGTACGAAGGTATATCGTACTGTACGATTAGCTTTTAAATTTTCCAAATTATCAAGAGTAATTTTAAAAAGGAACCAATTCACCCCCCTCTTGGTTAGCCTAAGGGACATTGAGCAATAGGTCTAACAACCTGTTTGCACTATCACGTGGTATCAAAGCCATATTTCAAAATATCTCTTTTAAATACTGTTTGAAATTTCGATCATGGCTAATTTTGGAAATAGAAATACTATGGAAGGATACTCGATCACTAGACCACCATTATTTGATAATATTCCTTTCAATTTTTGGAAAACTCGCATGTCTACTTTTCTGCAATCACTTGACTATCGTATGTGGATGTTAGTTCAGGATGGTTATACTGAACCAACTAGGATTGTAGAAGGAATAAGAGTTCAAACACCTTTTACAAACTGGACTGTAGAAGAACGTGAACTAGCGCAACTGAATGCTAAGTGTTTGAATAGTTTCTTTTGTGCTTTAAAATCGGAAGATTACATGCGTGTTTCTACCTGTAAATCAGGAAAGGAAATTTAGGATAGACTTTGCATCACATATGAAGGTACAAATAAAGTGAAACAAACTAGATTGAACATTCTCTTGCACGACTATGAACTTTTTCACATTAAACAGAATGAATCAATCTCTGACATGTACACTCGCTTTACACACATAGCCACTTCATTGCATGCTTTAGGTAGGGAGTTAACTAATGCTGAGAAAGTTAACAAGATATTACGTTGTTTACCTCCTGCATATGATGCAAAGATAACTGCAATAACAGAATCTAAAGATTTGAATATTTATTCTGTTGACAATCTTCTTGGATCACTAATTGCTTATGAGCAATCGGTGACTCAAAGACATATTGATGCAGGTGAGAAGCGAAAGGAGAAGAACATTGCTTTAAAGGTGGATGACTCTGAAAGTGATCAATCGCTACCTGAGGACGAAGAGGATATTGCCCTGATGACGAGGCAATTTAGAAGTTTCCTGAAAAGGAAGCAGAGAAGACGTCAGAATTGGAACAAGGGTAAGTTCCAGAAGAATGTTAAGACTTCAAATAAAGTCATTTGCTATGAGTGTAGAAAGCCAGGTCACATCAAGACAGATTGCCCCAATCTCAAAGGAAATCTTAACAAGGAGAAGATCGAGGAGAAACCAAAGGATAGAAGGGGTAAAAAGAGAGTACAACGAGCTTTCTGGGCGGACTCAGCCTCAGACTCATCAGAAACAGCACCAGAAGAGGAAGTTACTAATTTGTGCTTAATGGCTGATAATCTCGAGCATTCAGATGAGGATGAGGTATGTGATTTAAGCTATGAAGAATTATTTGAAGTTTCTGAACGCATACATTCTGCATATAGAAAACTTAAGAAATTGCATGCTAAGTTAAATTTGGATTACATAGAGCTGCAAAAAGATTATGAGATCCTCAGAAAAGATCATGCATTAATTGATAGCAACCACATGACTTTATTGGATGAGTATGATGATTTAAACAAGCAACACAATCTTTTAAAATCATCACAAGCTGAACTTGAAAAAGATTTTAAGACTTTTATGGATGAGTCGGATTCTAGAGAGCATGAGTTGAAAATTGATAACTCGATTTTAGAAAGTGCCAATGCATATCTTAAAGTCCAGATTAAAGCACTTAAGGAAAATAAAATAGAGGTGAATAGGGTGTACATTAGTGAAAACTGCTAGGGCCATGTTGGCAGAATATTCACTTCCTAAATATTTTTGGGCTGAAGTAGTTAGTACCGCATGGTATGTATTGAATAGGGTGTACATAAGGTCTAAATTGGATAAGACACCCTATGAACTTCTTAAAGGTAGAAGTCCTAACCTCTCTCATCTACATGTTTTTGGATGTAAAGTGTTCATTCATAATAATGATAAAACTCTTCTAGGAAAATTTGATCCGAAAGCAGATGAAGGAATCTTTCTAGGATACTCAAGTGTTGGAAAATCCTATAGAGTTTTTAATAAGAAAACATTGGTAGTTGAAGAGACCACACATGTTGTTTTTGATGAATCTTATGATAATAAAGGGTCTAAGATGGATGAAGATGAGGTTGAGGTGATAAATGAAAAGCTTGAAAATCAAAAAGTTGAAGATAATATTGAAAAAGAAAAGAAAAACCAATTGCCTAGAGAATGGAAATTTGTAAGGAGTCATCCAAAAGAATTGATTTTAGGTGAACCAAGTGAAGGAGTTAGGACTAGGCATGGTTTGAGAAAAGAAGTGAATCATTCAGCATTTATTTCAATGATAAAACCCACAAACATAGAACAAGCACTTATGGATGAATTTTGGATATTGGCCATGCAAGAGGAGTTAAATCAATTCAAGAGAAATGACGTTTGGGAATTAATTGAAAGGCCAAAAGATCAAAGTGTAGTTGGGACTAAGTGGGTATTCAAAAACAAGATGAATGATTCAGGAGTAATTGTTAGAAATAAGGCTAGATTAGTAGCTAAGGGGTATAACTAAGTTGAAGGAATTGATTTTGAGGAGACATTTGCCCCTGTAGCAAGACTTGAAGCAATAAGAGTTTTGTTAGCCTTTGCCTGTTTTAAAGATTTTAAATTGTACCAGATGGATGTTAAAAGTGCCTTTCTAAATGGGGTGATAGAAGAGGATGTGTATGTTGAACAACCTCCAGGTTTTGAAAATTCTAAATACCCTAATCATATTTTCAAATTGAAAAAGGCATTATATGGACTAAAACAGGCACCTAGAGCATGGTACGAGAGGTTAAGCACTTTCTTGTTAAATCGATCATTTATTAAAGGAAGTGTGGACACCACTTTGTTTATGAAAAGATTTGAAAATGAAATACTCATTGTACAAATATATGTGGATGATATCATCTTTGGATCAACTGATAAAGCTTTATGTGATGAATTTTCAAAAATAATGAGTAGTGAATTTGAGATGAGTTTGATGGGTGATTTGACTTATTTTCTTGGCTTTAGCATAAAGCAAAATGAGGAAGAGACTTTTCTTTGTCAATCTAAATATGTTAAGAAAATCCTCAAAAAGTATGAAATGGACAATGCTAAACAAGTCACTACACCCATGAGTTCCTCAGTCCTATTAGATAAGGATCCAAAGGGAAAATCTGTTGATCAAAAGAAGTTTAGAGGAATAATTGGATCTTTGCTTTATTTAACTAGTAGCAGACCTGACATTATGTTTAGTGTTTGCTTATGTGCTAGATTTCAAGCAGATCCAAAAGAATCACATTTGACAGCAGTAAAAAGGATCTTAAGATATCTTTTGGGAACTCAAAATTTAGGAATTTGGTATCCTAAGAACAGTTCTTCTTTTTATATAATTGGATACTCAGATTCAGATTTTGCAGGCTGTAGGGTGGATAGGAAAAGTACTTCTGAAACATGTCAGTTCATTGGAAATTCATTAGTATCTTGGTCCAGTAGAAAACAAAATTCAGTAGCACTTTCTACAGCAGAAGCAGAATACATTGCCTTAGGGAGTTGTGTAGCACAGGTGCTTTGGTTGAAACAACAATTGAGTGACTTAGGATTAGTAGTAGGCACCATTCCAATATTTTATGACAACACTAGTGCCATTTTCATTTCAAAGAATCCTATTCAACATTCTAGAACCAAGCATATTGACATAAGGCATCATTTCATAAGAGATCATGTAGCAAAAAGTGAAATTGAACTACATCATGTGGCTACTAAAGATCAGCTTGCAGATATTTTCACAAAACCCTTAGCCTTTGACACATTTAGCATGTTGAGGACAAGGCTAGGTGTGATAGATCTAAATGCTTGATTAAAATTTTCTGCAAATGTATTTGTATTTATTTTGTATTTGTTAGTTTGTTTGTTGATTTGTTGTCATAATTATATTTTTGTTTCTTGTTTAAATTTTTGTTTTGTTTTTATTTGTTCTGTATTTGAATGGTGAAAGGCTGAAGTTTTTGGAGTGTTGGGTTTTTATTTATGTTCTTACTGTACGATATGTCATCGTACTGTACGATTACGTCATCGTACCCACATTTCATTTATACGACCGGATAGAAAAATGCGATTAGGGGCAGTTATTATTGGCGATCGTACGTACGAATACGTCATTCGTCTGTATGATCCATGTGTCGTTTCGCGTGAGGGACGAACCTAACCGTCGCCTGAACGACCTTTAATTTTCTGATCGTCCCAGACGAACACGTAATCGTCTGTACGATCAGGAAGTCAAAAAGCCTGTACGAAAGGACGCCTCGGGACGAGCAATTTACGAAAAACCGTTTTATTTTGTCAGTTTTCGTTCGTCTCGGATGAATTTTTATTCGTCCCGGACGAATCTAAGATCGTCTTGTACGAATGCTATTCGTACAGTACGATATCAAGGTTTTTCTATATAAAGAAGGGTCACTTTCTTTCATTTCACCGTCATTCTAGAAACTTTTAGAACCTTCTGAGAAAATGTCTGGGAGTGGAAAAAGGGCACGAGTGGCTAGGCGTCCGGTGTCTAGAAGGGAATGTGATGAAAATTTCCTTAGTGAGGAGAATGAGGAAGCATACCTTAGGTATGCTGCGTCTAAGGTTTCTCCTTCCTGAATCCTACTGCAAGAAAACATCCATTTTGCAGTTATGCCTCTCTTTGACTCGACACAGTTTTCTTTCCTATTGACCTTGATTTATGCCTTCAATAAGGACTTGTTTCATGTTTTCCTGGCAAACATGACCTTTAACGAGAATCATACTGTCATCTCTTCCTATGTCCTTAAACAAAAGGTTAGAATAATAAAGGAGGATCTAGGAGAATACATTCATCTTAGAACTGAAGGGGTTAGAGCTCATACTTTCTCTACAAGACCTGAAAATGGTTGGTCTGAAATTAATCAAGTTCTTAGAGGTGCAAACATACCTACACATGTTGCTCGGGTAGAAATGTTGAATCAAAATGCTAGGATAATTTAACATGTGCTAAGAACTTCAATAATACCTAAAGCAGGCGATCGAGTTAATATGACTCATCTTCTTTCTGCAATAACATTTCTTATTATGACTGGTCAGCCAATAGATGAAGCTCAATTGATCTTAGATTACATCTATTATCTGTCTGATATTGGGTTGGCTAGTGTGAAGAGGAAGAAAAATATTGCTTTAGGACATGTTGTGTGTTATATCCTAGAGAGAAAGTATAATCTAGTTCATCCTTCTGGTCCTTCAGAGCTCCCACTATACTTCACTGATGCTTCTTTTAGAGCATTATTTGGGAAAGAGGGTACTGCTGACAGCTCGGATGATGAGCCTCATTTTGCTACTGCTCCTTCAGGTGCACCCTCAACTGCACCTGCACCTTCGCAGGATTTCTATCAAAATATGGTCCAACGTTTTGATAGAATGGACCAACGTTTTGATGACATGGAGGCTCATTTAAAGAGGCAGGATGATCAGTTTGAAGCTGTTAACACAAACATTGCAACTCTTAACAGCTATTTCTCCTTGTTCGGTGGTATACCACCTCCTCCACCTCCTGATCAGGGTCCCTCTCAGTACTAGCTTGGATGATTTTGTGTCACTCTATGTTTGTTTTTTAAGTTGACTATGAGTATCTTGTTGTGAGTTGTTATTTTTATGTTGTTAGCAAGTTTTTTATTTGATATGTGCTTTAAAAGTGTAACTTGCTATGATTGTATGATGTGAAGTTATTAGTAATGGAATGTTTCAGTGTTTCGATGTTTATACTTTTTGTGTTAGTAAATGGCCTTGTTTCACTTGAATATAGTTAATTAATGATTTAAAATGTTAATTAAGTTCATATTACAATAAAAATAGTATGCATAACTTTAGAACGTCAAATCTTTTAGATTTCGTTATGTTGTGATGTGAATTAGAAGATCTTCTTTAAATCTTATTTAGACAAATTATTTAGTCAAAAATTATGTATGATTGTTATTTTAACATTATTCTCACATTCTATGTCTTTGTGTTTTATTATCGTATTTGTGACTAAAGAGATAATCTTATTGGAAAGAATCTTCATAAGCAAAGCTTGAAAAGATGCACAAAATGTGCCATATAAGAAAAGATGCGCAATGTCGCCAAATGTAAAAAGACACACAAAGTGTGTCATCAAATCAAAAGATGCGCAATGTCGCCAACTGTCAACAGACACACAAAGTGTCCTCAAATCAAAAGATGCGCAAAGTCGCCACATATTCTTTCATTTAGTTTTTTTTTGTCTCTTTTTCACTAATCAATAATTGTCACTTTAGAACTAGAATTTTTGATAATGTTATCTCTCCTTCTATATAAAAATTGAGACTGCTAAACATGTCTAATACATTACTACTATAGATCGACTTTTCTTGTCCTTAACATACTTTGAAATCTAACATTTTTGAGTCTTTAGTTTTTGCATCTCTTTTCATCTTGTAATTCAACTTCATTTAACATAATTCCATTTCTCAGCTATATTCTAGTGCTCTTTTTACTGTTGGCAAAAGGGGGAGTGTTTTATTGTTTGTTTGACTTATGTTCGTATGATTGTATGAGCTTTGTATGTATGTTTTTATATGTGCTTGTATGTGCTTGCTTTATTTTTGTTGCTCTACACTCTTTTCTTCCCTTCCCTTGTCTATCCTCAAATATCTTGATTTGTCTTTAAGGGGAGCTTAAGGATAGGATAAATCAGTTTTAGGGATTTAGGTTACTTTGGGGGAGTGTAGATCTTTTATTTAAAGGGGATACATTGAGTGAATGTTAGAAGATTTTTTTTATATCATCAAACAATAGTTGTTTTGCCATCATCAAAAAGGGGGAGATTGTTTTTGATTGGAGTGAATTGTTTTGTTCATGAGAATTCTAATTTCAGTTTATGTTTTTGATAATTACAAAAGTTTATTGTTTGTCTAATTTATCTTCTAACATATATCTTTGAGTTTTTTGTTTGTCTGTGTGTACTAAAGTATTTTTCAGGAAATCCACACTCAAGACTGTTGAAGACTTCAAGTTCACTTGTTCACTGTAAATGAAGTCTGTAATTTTCTTTTCTTCTTTTTCTTTAGTCTGAGAGAGTGTGATTGTAAGTTGGATAACTGTGCACACACACACAATGGGGGAGTAAAAAGTTTAAATGTTTTTAAACTGATCGTACAGTACGAATTAATTTCATACAGTACGACATGAACAATATGTCCTCCAGGGAGAACCCATAAGGCAAAAAATTTTTCTAAGGCATGTTCGTACAGTACGAATAACATTTCGTACATGAGTTTTGCTGTACGAACAGCTCAAAATTGGGTTCGTCCAGAGGTTCGTACGGGACGAATGAATCGGACGATGCTCACTGATCGATTCGTCCAAGCGTTCGTACGGGACGAAGTGTTCGGACGATGCTCACTGTTCGATTCGTCCAAGCGTTCGTACGGGACGAAGTGTTCAGACGATGCTCACTGTTCGATTCGTCCAAGCGTTCGTACGGGACGAACTATGTGTACGAACGACTCTGTTGTGTTCGTCTGATGAGTCATACAGGACGGATTGTTCAATCTTTTGAACTATTCGTACAGTACGATGGACGATCGTACGGGACGATCGACACGGACTTAACTTGAAAATTTAGTTTTTGGACGGTTTTTCCTGTCCTTAGTATAAAAATGACTCAAAACTGTTTTGAATAGAGATCCTTCTGTGAAAATTCTTTTGGGAAGTGAGAGGAGAGTGATTGGGAGAGTGTTTGAGAGTGAGTTTTGAGAGATCTTTCAAGAGAAAATTGTGAGGAGATTCACAAGGTTATCCAATTGAGAGGATTTCTTTTACTTGTTCTTCAAGCATCTTCCTAGTTCCTTGGAGACTTTTGCAAGAGTATTGTTCGAAAGGATTCCGGTTCTCTGCCGTACTTGGAGAGTGAAAAGGATGACGGTTCTCTGCCGCACTTGGAGGGTGAAAAGGATGACGGTTCTCTACCGCACTTGGAGGGTGAAAAGGACGACGGTACTCTGCCGCACCGAGGTTGGTGGAAGAGAGTTTGTAAAGGCTTCTCCGCCTTGCTGTGGGGGCAAAAGGAGAGACACTTGGTTTTAGTGCAATACCTAGAGAAGGGATTTCTAGGGAGTGGATGTAGGTCGAGTTTGACCGAACCACTATAAATTCTGGTGTTTTCTGTTCTCTATTTATTTTTCTGTATTTCTATTTTCTGCAGTTTATTCTCGTTGTGGTTGAATTTCTGTTTAAAAAAAAAGAGCAAAAATTATCTCTGTTCGTACTGTACGAAGGTATATCGTACTATACGATTAGCTTTTAAATTTTCCAAATTATCAAGAATAATTTTAAAAAAGAACCAATTCACCCCCCTCTTGGTTAGCCTAAGGGACATTGAGCAATAGGTCTAACAACCTGTTTGCACTATCATCTAGATGTCGGCCCTACTTCTAAAGAACTATAACCTACCCACCCATTTTTCATAAAATGATTGGACTCATAGTTTTGAAGCGAATAGGTAGTTAGCTAGCTCGCCAATCTAGGCCGGGGTAAGTCCAGGTTTTGCATTACAATAGTTAGGACACGGGTGTTAGTGTTACGTAGAACACTAGACCCACTCTAGATCTAGGATTCAAGGCTACTATTATTTCATAATATGCCTCATCAATAGGTAAGTCTTCTATCATCTAGAGACTATAAACCCTACCTATCTGTGTCACACGGATGACGCCACCTCCATCCTTCTCTCCTACATGCTTTGCGTGCATGATTTATTTATTTTCTCTAGTTTCTTCTCACTACCTTAGTCCCTCCGGATGCTAATCTGAGCCGTGCATGTTGACTAAGCCTAGTTGAACCCTACTTTTCTTTTGAGTAGGATTTCCTTGTCTTCTCCCTATGTACTGATCCCATTTGAGGGTATAAAATAGAATTCTTAATCGATAGTATTCTCAGACCCTAGCCTGAGATGTAATTAACCACGGGGGCTTGCGCCCGTGGGAAACTGAATCTCACTCTCAAATAAACTCCAATCGAGCTAATGTATTGGGTTGGGGAAACCCGTTGTGATGATTAGATCGTACATATTATTACCCATCGAGGTGTGCTAGTGAGAGCCGTTATCCCCAATGGTTAATCATATGCGTGATCGAATCTGCCCTTTCATTGGCAAATACAGTCTCCCCTCGCGGGGAGGCGGTGTTGTGTCCTTTCGGAGGTCCACCAATTTCTGGCGACCATGGTGGGACAGGTTTCTCTCTCCATCTTCGGATTCTATATTATCCTTTTTTGTGTGTATTCTGGGACTGGTACTCCTTAGATTAGGTCCGTCCCACTCTTAGTTAGGGTCCATCCTTAGTCAGGATCATTCTTTTTTCTTAGTTAGGGTTTCCCCCCTAGCTAGGTTTCTTTTTTTCTGTTCTTCTTAGCTAGGGATTTCCCCCTAGTTTTCTTCTTTTTCTTCTGACCTTTTAGGTCATTCTGTCCCATATCTATCATTCCTCTTCTTGTGTCATTATTTCTTACTAATCATTTCAAATTTCTTTTATTTTTTTGGCAGACAGTGCCATGGCTTTCTTCATACCTTCCATTACTTTTAGTTTCAGCTCTGACACACGGGTGACACTTTCTGAGTCCCTGCTAGCCAGTCCTCCTGCTGGAGAAATCACTTTTGGTTCCTTCACTGACTTAGCCTTCATCACTCTTAGCGGGCTGACCCATATTGAGGCTGCTGCCTACTCTCCACCCCAAAGGAGAGCTCGCACAGCAATGTGACCTTTCGGATGTCTAGTTGCTCTGTGGACAGCCCGGGCACCTGCTCATCCCACTCCCATTCATGTGCAGCCGGTACACCCTCTAGTTAGGCAGCCAGTGCCTAGACTACTTCCTGTTTAGCCCACTCGTCCAGTGGTTAGGCGGCCAGTGCCTACCGCACCAGTTGCTCAGACTGTCCCGGCCCCTCAGTGCCGGCGGGCAGTAGTTATCCCTGCTGTTGTACCGGCAGAGGAAGCTCGTGTTCGGGTTCCCCCTCCTTCTTCCTCTAGGAAGAGGGGTGCCTAGACTGAGGCTCCTCCGCCTTCTTCTCGTCGGGTTTTGGCTTTCGCTCGGTTGTCTCATCCAGAGACCCTCGGGTAGACCCCGACACTTCATGTAGTCTCTGTTCCCCCTATCACTCAGGCAGTAGGTTCAGATGTTGCTTTGTCTTCTGCCTCCAGCCTTGGGAGAAGGGCTAGAAGGAATATGAACCGTAGACTTCGGTTGGCTGCATCCAAGGCAAACAGATAGTGGATGGCAGATTCGTTGGCTCACCAGGAGCCAGTTCAGAGGAGAGTGGTCCCCAGGAAGTGGGCACCACAATCAGTTGCAATTTTCCAGACTCCAGACGTTACGGTTGCCCCTGAGATAGCAGCAGTTCAGGGAGGATGCTTCTCTCCACTGACACATAATGGTGATGAGGAGGACATCGCTCGCATTGCGGCGGCCCCTCCTGTTACCACTACTTTACCACGCACTAGGGTACTCAGGGATGATGCTGCTCGAGCCCTCTCTCTTAGGATTCGAAGCATTATCTGCTTATCACGGGGAGGCCCTGTTAGTCGGGAGAGGTTACTCCACCAGATTTCTCAGGCGTTCGTTCAGTTATAGAGACAGACTATTAGGCAAAGGTACAGGTGACAGAGAGGATAACCACCCAGGCAGCCTATTAGTTCAGTTCTGTTAGTGAGATCACAAACAGTTACTCCAGTTATTGGATGACGCCCACATCGTCATGGATGGATGCAGCAGTTGGAGCCTCCTAGACCCCAGCTCACTTCAGTTGTAGTAGCCCCGCAGCAACCAGTTGCCCCTACTGGGTCCCGTCGTAGTAGATAGGTGTGGAGACGACGACAGGTAGAGTCCCCTATTGAGGCAGTATAGCCAGTTCAGGCAGTTGAGCAGTTAGAGGCAATTGTTCCTTCCGGATCAGAGGCAGTTCTGATGGTCTGTGATGCAGCAATAGATGATGATGGTATAATTTCTCCCAGTAGTTCACCAGTTCGGGCAGAGCCAACCCTTAGCCCCTACAGGGCCTCCTCCCCTTTGAGTCTATACATGAAGAATTTCCATTAGACTCTCTATGAGGATAATACACTTAAGGACAACTTACTCGAGGAGGAGTCAGATGGAGATATACCGGTACACAGAGTATGTGTGATTACTAGACGTGGCCACACAGACGAGCAGAGAGAGGCAGATTATGATGATGAGCAGGGAGAAGCTGAGGTTGGAGGATCTCCCCAATCAGTTGAGATAGATGTCACAGTGCTACAGTTACAGACTCAGATGGCAGAGATGACTAGGGCCATGGCAGCAATGACAGCTCAGTTGACAGCTTTGGGGGCGATATCCCAGATGACGGGCGTAGGTACTCCTACTACATCCAGGGATGAGCCAATAACACCACCTGTAGTAGCACTAGGCCCTGTAGGAGTAGACAGGTCCTAGAGAGCAGTTCCAGTGGCATCGCAGCAGTCACTTTTTCTACCCCAGTTCAGAGTCAGTTAGCTCAGTTGTCAGCGGGGCAGATTCAGGATTTGATAGCACAGAAGGTCGAGCAGGTCATTTTCTCCAGGAAGTCTGGAGAGGTAGTTAGCAGGGGGCATCCTTTTCCAGTAGAGTATGAGTACAAGCCCTACCCCTCTGGTTTTGTCCCCCTTAGGTTCAGAGTCTTTGATGGGTTTGGGAACCCAAGGCAGCACGTGGCCGAGTACCGAGCTTTCTACTATAACATAGGAGGGAATGATACATTGATGTTGAGGCTCTTTGTCAGTAGTTTAGTTAGGGTAGCCTTCGCCTGGTATGCTGACCTCCCCAACGATTCAGTACGCACCTTTGTAGAGTTGGAGCAGTTGTTTCTGTAGAGATTTGTTAGTGCAGAGCACCGGGTTACAGTTGGAGAGCTAGTTATGACTAGAGAGCGTCCTCGAGAGCCTCTCCCAGATTATATAGTCATATGGAGGAACCTCAACCTACAGTGTGAGCCCTAGTTACAGGAGCAGCATGTAGTAAACATTCTGTTGAAGAATATAGATGATCCGATAGCACCTTATCTAAAGGATTTCAACATCAGAACCTTTCAGAAGTTATTGATAAAGGTGATTAATTTGTAAGACAGCATACCCGATGCAGTCCCTTCCAAAGTTGAGAGTCAACCTTCACGTAGACCTCAGTGGTAGGAGTCTTCAGGGGCACCTCCACCTAGGAGAGGGAGGTATATAGTACCTATGAACATCAGATAAGGGAAAGAAGCCCTTAGTCAGTTCAGCACCACCTCAGCAGTCTCACACACTGGGTCAGTCAGCAGTGTAGCCTAGACCCTCCTGTAGGATCCCAAAAAGTCAGCAGTACATATGGGAGAAGCTTAGTAAGGAATATCCCTTTAAAAGAGAAAGTGTAAGTAAAATCTTCAAATTTCTTATTAAGAAGAATATCTTAATATTCTCGAACAACAATAGAGTGGAGGAGGAGGGACAGACAGACCACCCACTCTATTGCCCATTTCATAGACATATCGGGTATGTTATAGAAGACTACTATGTATTCAAGGATAGAGTTGAGAAACTAATGGCTAGTGAGTAAATCTACCTACAGAACAGCGACCTGGTTCAGCCCAAGGGCAAGACATCTCAGATAGTTCAGATGATCTCGGGCTCCAGCAGTTGCAGTGACAGTCGGAGAGATAACTAGAGCAATAGTAGCAGATCACTCAGAGGTTCTGAGGGAGAGTGACAGCTAGCACTCTCTCGAAAGATGAAGCAGATGATTAGGCAGACAGTTTAAAGTTCAGAGGTAGTTGAGAGGAGGCCTACCCATGTCAAGTCGACAGTTGCCAGCCTAGTTGCTTTGCCAGCACCTTTTTCTTCTTCTTTTCATGTTGTAGTGTCTACTGAGCACATTTTTTTTCCTTCTTTATGTAATAAGAAAATATATGAAAAGGAAAAGATTGTTGTAATTTCCGAGGGGAAGACGGGATGCCTTCTAGCACTTACGCTGAAGGATTTCGTTCTCCCTTCAACTGATGATGAAATAATAAAAGAAGGTGATTCTGGCTACTTTTGGTATTTTATTCATGCGTTTACTTCTTCTAGCACTCGCTCTTTTAATATTTTATATATTTCTTGTAATAATTCTATATGCGATGAGGAGTCTGAGTGTGATGAAGATCCAATCTTTATAATTTTGGAGAGTGGTTGTTATATGGATTCAGATCCGAGAACCCACTCCAGTCACTTTCCTTACAGCCAACACAAGCCATCACCGCTGAACCAAGTGAATCTCTTATTGAGGATGACTCAATACAGGAAGTTCACTTGCGTTCAGGGAAGGTTCTTCCACCTAGAATGGCTAAGACCACAAAAAAAAAGATAAAAATATATTTACCCAGCAGGACGATCCTATCCCTTCCTTCCAAGAGCAGTCTAAGGAGAAAAGAAAAGGCCCTCAATTGGAGGTTGATTATAATGTGTTGGCCCATTTAAGGAAAATTCCTACCCTTCTTAGTGTCTACGATGCTTTAATGATGTCTCATGACTTGGGAGAGATACTAGTAAAAGCACTACTCGAACTAGAGTCCTATCAAGCCTTTTTTTGCTTCCGAATCTGTTGAGGATGCATGTCATTTGAGAGAGATGCTATGTATTACCTTTTCAGATCGAGATCTCCTCTTAGGAACCTCTGATCACAATCATACCTTGTATGTCACCGCTGAAGTCAATGGTTATGAGTTGAACAGGGTCCTCATTGACCAGAGAGCGTCAGTTAACATCATGAGCTATGAAACTTTATAGAGCCTCTCCCTTGGTCATTTGAAGTTAACCTCCGATAAGATTATATTGAAAGGCTTTAATGACCAAGGATAGCGTGCCCTAGGGTCTATCACCCTACCTCTGAAGTTTGAAAATTTCCTTACTTAGGCAAAGTTTCATGTGATCGAGGCCGATACATCGTACATGGCTCTCTTAGGAAGGCCTTGGCTTCATGAGTATGGAATGGTGCCCTCTACCTTGCACCAATATATGAAGTATATGAGGAATGAAGTCGAGTATTCTACTCCTGGGGATACCCTACCCTTTTCTGTGCATGAGGTCTCTATTTATGATGATGTTGAGCATTATAAACCTCATAAGAAAAGTAAACCTCCTCCTGCCCAGTCACCAGTGATACCTGCTAGTACTGTATAGGGTCCTGTACAGCTACCTACGCGGGGTCAATCACAAGTTAGTATTGAGGCAGATGTTTCCACTACAGATCCTGTTAGAACTCCTTTCCAGTGTGTAATCGGGCATATGATGTTCCCCCTAGTAGAGGTAGGGGAGGACGAGAACGAGGTAGAGGTAGGGAGTCTACTCGCCTTGCTAGAAACTTTGACACTCGAATTCCACCTCCCTCATATTTATACACTTCCTCTTTGACTGTCGAGTCCAACTCTTCCAATGATGAGATGATCGACATCCCTCATCGCCCAGTCCCCTCTCCAGCCTTGAGTTCGGCTGATTATAGTTCATTCCCTACCTTCCATAGGTACCTAATACTTGAGGGTGGTTTGATGGATGATAGTAGCTCAAACGAGGAAGGAGACTTCTAACGTCTAATTATTAACAAATAATCTTCCTCCCATTAGATGTGTGGGATAAGAGTCGAAGAACCCCGTCAGAGGTCTCGCTACTTCTTCCACTAGTGTTGGTTACTCATCACAAACTAACAAATCTCCCATACCTTTATTATACCAATCCTTCATGCCACCACGAGCTAGTGAGTGTGCCTCCTTATCCCATAGTATAGGTGCCCCATTAGGTCCTGAGAGTTAGGGCCCTGCGGAGACCGCTACAGGTGAGGAGATCGTAAATATCCCTCGTTATTTTTCCCCTATTGTGGAGGGCTATGTAGAGCGGGGTGTCGTTCCTTCGACTTGGTCCGATGAACGAGCTCTACAGCAAGCCCGCATTTGGCAAACTGATATACCTCAAACCCAGCAAGGCTTGGGTTACGTTGAGAAGGATTAGCCTACTCATGCCAATATTCGAGCTATCTCCCACTCATATCTGGTTGTTTTTATTATTGAGGAAGAAGACCTAGATAATGATGAGGATAGAGTACTTGATGCCCCTCGAGAGTTCGAAGATGGCATCACTTCCGCCATGAACGAACTATCTGAGGTAAATTTAGGCACTAAATCAAATCCTAGACCTATTTTTCATAGTGTCTTATTATCTGACTCAGAGGCTCAAGAATACATCAAGTTACTCTCAAAATTTAGAGACTGCTTTGCCTGAAACTACACCGAGATACCTGGTCTAAACCCAAATGTAGTAGTCCACAAACTAGCCATCAAGCCTGATGCAGTCCATGTTAAGCAAGCACCTCGTAGGATGAGGTTGGAGATAAAACAACAGGTGATCGCTGAAACTAAGAAGCTTATAGAGGCCGATTTCATTCGTGAAGAGAAGTACCCTACTTAGCTTGCCAACATTGTTCCAGTCCGGAAGAAGAGTGGACAGGTTCGTGTCTATATCGATTTCCATGATTTAAATAAGGCATGTCCTAAGGATGATTTTCTCTTCCTATCCTCGAGCTTATGGTGGACATAGCATCTTCCCATAGCATTTTCTCCTTTATGGATGGTTCATCCAGTTATAACCAGATAAAGATGGACCCCGAGGAGGAGAAGTTTACTGCATTTCGTACACCTATAGGTATATTTTGCTACAAGGTGATGCCATTTGGTCTCAAGAATACCGGGGCCACCTATCAATGTGCTATGACTATTATCTTTGATGAGATGATACATTAATAAGTTGAATGTTATGTGGATGATCTGGTAGTCAAAAGCAAGGTCCGTGGAGATCACCTTCGAGATCTATGAATCATTTTTGAGCACCTACGTAAGTATGATTTAAAAATGAATCCTCTAAAGTACATATTTAGGGTCAATGCAGGAAATTTTCTAGGGATTATAGTTTGCTACCGTGGCATTGAGATTGATCTTTCCATGATCAAAGCTATAGTGGACTTAAAACCTCCTAAGAGCCTTACCTAACTAAGGCCTTTTCAAGGAAAACTTACATTCTTGCGGAGATTTATCTCCAATCTGTCTGGTAGGTGTCACCCATTTGCTGCCCTAGCAAAGAAGGATGCCCACTTTATTTGGGATGAGCGTTGTCAGGTGGCCTTTGAGAGTATAAAGCACTACCTGATGAACCCCCCCTGTTTTAGCTGCACCCATCCCGAGGAGACTGTTAATTCTCTACACTACAGCCCTGGATGAGTCTTTGGGTACACTGTTGGCTCAATAGAATGAGGAAGGCAAGGAAAATGCCTTATATTACCTTAACAGGCGGTTGATACCCCTAGAGCTAAAGTATCCAGCGATGGAAAAGTAATACTTAACATTGATCTTCGCGGTACAGAAGCTTAGGCATTATATGTTTTCACATAAAATTAACCTGATCTTGCGAGTCAACCCCTTGCAATATTTGATGACCCGTTCGACCCTCTCAGGTCATCTAGCATGATGGTTTATGATCCTACTGCAGTTTGACATCACTTTTGTCCCTTAGTGGACCGTCAAAGGACAAGCTCTAGCTGATTTTCTTGATGCTCACCCGATCCCTATAGACTCCCCATTCAATGATGATCTACCTGACGAACTAATCATGAGTGTGGATGAACAGGAGTCCCCTACCTGGGAGTTCTACTTTGACGGTGCGTCATCCATTAAAGCCTTGAGCCTGAATGATACTCTTATAGTTAGGGTAGGTCTGGGCCTCATCTTTGTATCTCCTAAAGGTCATACTCTGAGATACTCTTACAGTCTTTCAGAACCTCATACTAATAATGAAGTTGAGTATGAAGCTCTAATTTTAGGATTAGAGTTGGCCATTCAGATGAATGTCATGCGGGTGAAAATCTTTGGAGACTCACAACTGATCATAAATCAAGTAGCAGGAGTCTACAAAGTACTTAAGCCCGAGCTCTTGCCCTATCATAACAAGGCAATGGAGCTCTTGTGCTTGATTCTTGAAGTGACTTTGGCTAAAATCCCTAGATTTGTAAATGGTAAGGCAGATGCATTAGTTAGGTTAGCAAAAGAACTGGCTGACCCAACTGGCAACCCATTTATTATTATTATTCATTATCGTTAAGCCCTGTAACCAGCAGACTTGTCTTCTCCCGATCAGACCCTCATAGTATTCTCAGTTGAGGAAGAGTCAGATTAGAGAGTACCTTTTATAGAATATTTAAAGCATGGCAGGCTTCCAGATGATAGATCCCTTGTTACTCAGATCAGGAAGAGAGCTCTATAATTCACTTATGTGAATGACACCTTGTATCGACTCTCTTTTGACTAAATATGGTTACGTTGCCTCAGCAATGAGAAGGCTCACAAGTTCATGGGTGAGATACATGAAGGTCTTTGCGATGCTCATCAGTCCGGACCAAAAATAAAAGGCAGAATTAAATGCCTTGGTTACTATTGGCCGACTATGATCCGTAATTGCATGGAGCACGCTAGAAGGTGCCACAAGTGCCAAATTCATGGTACAGTGATTCACCAACCTCCTAATCTGCTGTACCCTACTATATCATCTTGGCCATTTGAGGGCTGGGGCACGGATGTAGTGGATCCTATTGACCCTCCTTCCTCTAAGGGTCATAGGTTCATTTTAGCTGCCATTGATTACTTCTCTAAGTGGGTAGAAGCAGTGCCACTTAATGAAGTCAAATCAGAAGATGTGATGTGTTTCTTTCATGATTATATTGTCTATCGCTTTGGTGTCTCGTGCCGTATTATTTCAGATAACGACCCGTCATTTAGAAGCACCAAGATTGCTAGATTTGCTCGACGTCATAACATTAATTGGCGATACTATTCGATTTACTATCCCAAGGCCAATGGCTTGGCAAAGGCATTCAACAAAACTCTCGTGTAATTAATAAGGAAAATCCTAGTCGCAAACAAGCGAGAGTGGCACGATAGACTTCCTGAGGCACTATGGGCTTATAGGACTATATATCATACTCCTACTCAATCTACCCCATATGCTTTGGCCTTCAGGGTTGTGGCTGTCCTCCCACTTGAGGTCGAGCTCCTCTCGTTACATGTGGCAATCAGCCACAATCTTTTCCACGAAGATAACGCCCGACTACGAATGGAAGAACTTGATGGTTTAGAAGAGCTTCGCCTGTAAGCTTATTAGAACCTCAAACTATACCAGGCCCGTATGGCTCGATCGCATGATCGCCTTGTCCGACCTCATGCTTTCTGGGTTGGCGAGTTGGTCCTTATTTTACGTAGGCCTATCATTTCGTGTCGTCGCTGAAGTGGTAAGCTCGAGCCTGTTTGTGAAGGCCCCTTTGCTGTAGAGCAAGTTTATGAAAGTGGTGCCTACCTACTTGTTGATGCCAATGGTGTTCACCCTATGCCTGTCATCAACGAGCAGTACTTGAAAAAGTACTATGCCTGAGTTTTGTGCTTCGTAGGGGGAGTCTCCCTACCGCCTGTAAATACTCCTCTGTATATGCACTCCCTTTGGAGGGGCTTCTTCACTTTTCGGTAGTCTGTGTGGCCACGATGATTTGTCCTCTACCACACGACATTTGTTACGAAGAGTATGAGGCTATCCTTAGGGGTGGTGAGGTGAGATAATATGATTCTTGCTTTAGCTTAAGCTCTAATCTTTATCGTCTCCCTTGTCTGAACTCTTCTAGAACAGATCTTGACCCATATCAGTCCAAATAAAGATCCAAGTTCTATCTTCAATGATGGGGTCTTTTAATTCAACGTGTGTAAAATTTCTAAAAAAAAAATTAATCTGAGAAAAGTCTGAGAGTTTAAAATACAAGGTAGAATTTTGAGGGAACTTTTCTTAGAGAGTATGTGATTTATTTTCCTAACAAAAAATTTACCTCTATCTTCTTTAAAATGTGAAGTAATTGGTGGTTGACTCCTCTAAACACTTAAAGAAAAAACTTTTGGCGATCCATGAAAGAATATTTGCTCTCCCTCCCACCCCTTAATTGGGGTGGTTTCATTTTTGAACTAAAATATATGCCAAATTAAAATTAGATTTAGAAATGAATATTTTCTCCTTCATCTTGTAATTTTCTATCTCATAAGCATCTTTTGCATATTAATGAATCTATCTCATAATTTTTTCAATCAGGTTGTTCATTTTTATCATAGAACTGAATTTATTTTGTGGGTTTTTCTTCATTATATAAGATAATGAGTTTTCTCCTATTATATTTGGAGGATAATCTTATAACTGAGAGAATTATCTTTTAAGAATTTAGAAAGAAAGCCAGTTACAAAAATGAAAAGATGCATAAAGTGCGCCAAAATTAAGATACACAAAGTGTATCAAAAAATGAAAAGATGCGCCACAAAGTCAAAGATGCACAAAGTGTATCAAATAATTAAAAGATGTGTAAAGTGCACCAAACTTAGTTAAGGGGCACAAAATGAGCCCAAAATAAGCAAGTAAATGGCTTCCCTTTCTTGTAAATCTTTAAATCTTAGAAAATTCATATCCTTTGATATTTGTGATACCTAAGTTTAAAAATTATGATTTTGGATTCATCATTATACAATGATATTCTATTAGATATAAAAATATTTTCATGCAAGAAGATTCAATTTCTTTCTCTAATTTAAACCCTTTTGAATTAGATTTTAATTCAAAAAATATATATAAGGGAGAGAGCCCAATCTAGCTTATAGGGAGCTTGAATTGGATTAGTAAAATTTAAATCTCTAACCTTTTTGAGTTTATATGGAGTCATCCTATATTACTAAACTTTTAAATCTATTCTAGGTTCAAGATGATCAAGAGATTAATTTTTTATTTCTAAAAGTAATCCTTTTACTCTCTGATGAAATTCTCACTCCTTAAGAAATATGTGAATCAAATTTATCTCAATTAATTAGTAAGTACTTAATATCTCTTAGTGTCCCCACTATTAAGTTTATTTAAATGCTTACCTTATTCTTTTAAAAATTTGTGCACGAAAATATTCTGACCCCAACATCTGATTATATCTCATTCTTAAGGACTAATATGAGTCTTTATTTATTACACTTTTTTCTTTTGAGTTCTGGTTGTTTGGGAGTCCCCCCCCCCCCCCTCTATTTCCCCAATTTTATTCATCAACTTGAGAGTGGTCTGGGATATCAAAACCATTGACTTAGATCCCTTAGGGGATGTGATATTGGGTCCATACCCACCTGTATTGGGCAGGAATGGTAATGTTGATCCACAATCCTAATTTGAATTTCATTCATATATTAATTTTGTTATGATTGTGCCCCCAGTTTTATTCATGTGGTGAATGTGGTCTGAGTTATCAAAGCCAATCCTACCTCCTTCTCTTTGTGTTCTAATCATTAGAGGATACCTCATACTAGGAGTAACTCACTGATATGGTAAACGTTTCATCTACCGTGTGTTACCTTTGATAGTACGAGATATACTTAATCTATGATTCTAAATAAATAAAAAATATGCAAAATAAAAAATGTGCATTAATAAATTAAAAGAGGGAAGCTCTTAGTAGAGTAAAACCGGTTGCCCTTGTCACAGGTGGAACCCGATAATACTCTTTAAGAGCTCAAATTCCCCAAACTTTTCCTTCGGCTCTCCTTCAAAGCATCTAAGTGATCACTTCAAGAATGAACCTACACTCGTGTTGTCGTGATCCTTTACAATCATGATAGTCTTTATTAGTGATGTGACACAACTTATTCTAGGTGTTAACATCATACCTCTGAAAGCTTTGATCCTCTAGCCAGAAGATCAGCTCTCTAGTTTCCTTTAGCAACCTACTTCTTTATCCCTACCCTGCTCTCGGCTACCAGAGTAGTTCTACGGATATAGTAGTGTTGCTCCTACCTCTCACAGGGTCCCACTAGTCAGGGTGGGAGTTACCACTGTGATGATTGATATTTATTGATCTTATTCGTAGGTCATTATCCTTGATGGCGAGTGTGTCCCCTCACTGCCCTGAATTATTCTTCCAGTAGTGTTGTAGTACACCTGGTCTCAGGTGTTAGCATCCATGCCTTGAGAGCTCTGATCTCCTAGCAAGAGATCAGCTATTTCCTTCCTTTACAGATCCACTCTCTCATCTGTACTCTACTCTTAGCTGCTATAGTAGTTTTATGGATGTGTTGGTATTATTGTCACCTCCCACAGGGTCCCAACTGCTTGTATGGGTGCTACCACTGTGAGCTTTTCATGATTATTGATCCTGTTTGATGTTACCATCCTCAGTGGCGAGTGTATCTCCTCGCTGCTCTACTTTATTTTTCTTGATCGTGATGTAGTATATCAAATCTCTAATGTTAGCATCACCCCTTAGTGAGCTCTGATTTTCTAGCAGGAAATCACCTCTATTGCCTTATAGTGCAATACTTTCCCAATGTGACCCGACTTTTAGCTATAGAGCGATCTTTTGGATGCGTTCATATTGCTTCCTCCTCCTACAGGGTCCCACCAGTTGATGTGGGTGTACCACTGTAGTTCTTTATGATTATTTCTCTTTGATATAGTTCTGTTCTCTGTAGCGAGTGTGTCCCCCTCGCTACTTCAGTTGTTACTCACTGGGAAGGAGATTACCCCTCTCGCACTCTACTGAGGGTGTACCTTTCCCTATTGTCCCTCTAGGCATCAGTCTGATGCTTCTAGTTTTTACAAGATCTTGATATTGCCTGAGAAGTTTCGCCAGCATTTAGATACTCATGGCCACGACTATTTGTTCTCTACCATGCGGTAACCAAAATGCTAGCTTGGGACTTCTTAGTCGACTCTTCCCCTTGGAATTCTTTAATCTACCTTTCTCCTTTTTCTCATATCCCTACACATATGTGTGTTAGTATATGGTTGAGATGACTTTCCCCTGATTGCTCTACTACAGGTATATACGCCGGGTAGGCATCAGACTTTACTTGGTTGAGAGTGCCCGATAGGGTCCTTGGCGGAGGCATTTCTCACCACCCTTTTACCCTGATTGTCTCACCGTTCTGGCAGACATCAGACTTTACCCTGATCGTCTTGCTATTTCCATCAGACATCAGACCTTACTTGGTTGAGAGTGCCCCACAGAGCCCCTGCGAGGCATATCTCACCACCATTTTCCCCTGATTGCTCTACTACAGGCATATGCGCCAGGTGGGCATCAAACTTTACTTGGTTGAGAGTGCCTGATAGAGCCCCTGGAAGACATATTTCACCACTCTTTTACTCCGATCGTCTTATCTTGATCAAGCAGACATCAAAATTTATCCAGTTGAGAGAGCCCTGATAGAGTCCCTGAGAGGGCCTTCCTCACCACTCTTTTTACCCTGATTATTCTGTAAAAGACTAAGCAAGCATCAGATATTATGGATTATTTACTTTGTTGAGGTCAGGCAGAGTATTGGGTCACCCTTATCCGCTGTTCCGAAAGGAGCAGGAGGAGACGGGATCATTTCACCTTCTACCTCGGTGATTCACTGTGGTAAGACTGGTAGTCGATTTTACTTACCCGGTTGAGAAAGCCCCAACAGAGTCCCTGGGAGGGCATTCCTCACCACTCTTTTTATGTTGATTGTCCTGTCAAAGACTAAGCAGGCATCAGATTTTGTGGCTTATTTACTTTGTTGAGGTCAGGAAGAGTATTAGGTCACCCCTATCCGCTGTTCTGAAAAGAGCAGGAGGAGACGAGATCCTTTCACCTTCTACCCCGGTAATCCACTGTAGTTAGACTGGTAATTGGTTTTACTTACCCGGTTGAGAGAGCCCGACAGAGTCCCTAGGAGGCATTCCTCACCACCCCTTTTTACCCTGACTGTCCTGTAAAAGATTGAGCAGGCATCAAATTTCATGGCTTATTTGCTTTTCTGAGGTCAGGTAGAGTATTGGGTCACCCCTATTCGCTATTTCAAAAGGAGCAGGAGGAGACGTGATCCTTTCACCTTCTATCTTACTGTCTCGAAATAATCAGTTAGGTAGTTAGTTTTACTTACCCGGTTGAGAGAGCCCCGACAGAGTCCCTGGGAGGGCATTCCTCACCACTCCCCTTCTTCTCTGACTGTCTTGCTCTGATCAAGCAGACATCAGACTTTACTCGATTGAGAGCACCCTACAGAGTCCCTGGAAGGATGCCTCACCACCTTTCACCTTCTATTCTATCATTTCGATACGGTCACATGGGTAGTTGGTTTACCTTTACCACTTTACTCTTTGCTCTCTCCTCAGCTCTACCCTCACTACAGGGGAAGGCAAGGAGATGATCTCCCTTACTTTGTCACCTTTTGGTGACCTGTTACTACTTTACTCTTTGCTCTCTCCTCAACACTGCCCTTGCTACAGGGCAAGGCTAGGAGAAGATCCCCCTTCGTTCTCTTTCACATCTTTTGACGCTACTTTATTAGGGTCTTTACTTCACTCATTTTGTTACATTCGGTCAATGCCAACACGAACGGTTCACTAGTTTGTTCACCGCACTTGTTGGGGGTCTATTTGTTGACCTCGATTTTCATTCAAGTGCCCTCAAGGGCCTTTAATTAATTTAATCAAGCCCCGTCGAGTCCAATTCAAGCTCGAATTAGCTTGAATTGAGTCAAAGTAGACTGGACCGTGTTATATTGAGCCCGATTAGTTTTCCTTAGCCCCGTCAAGGTTAATTTGATTCGAGTCTTCATTTTATTTAAATTTAATTGGGTTAATTTGAGTAAATCAAATTGAATCCCAAATTGATCCGAATCGGATCTGATTCTAAGCTTGATTTTAATCTAATATGCTTTATTTATTTATTTTTTATTCTCATGAGCTTAAATTTATTTTTAAATCAAGCAATCAAATGGACAGCTAATTAAATCACCTCAATTCCCTCCTAGTTAACCTTAGGATGAATCCTAACTGTGGATCTAAGGCCCTAATCATTTAAATACTCTTTTAGGGCTTTATGAGAGGGGGGGGGGGGGGGGGGGGGGGGCTGGCATTTTCTTTTTCCTAACCGCTCTCAACCTTAATTTTCTTAGTGTGAGAGCTCTTCCAACATCTCCCCATCTTCCTCCACTCAAATTCGTCGCTAAAATCTTGCCGGCCGTGAGATCTTCGGCGACCCAAGTCTATTCCCCTTCCAAAGCTTCTATCGTCCGATCTAAGATGAATTGGAGCTCAAGTTCAACTAGAGGAATATACGAGGACAATCTACAAGCTCAACCGTTTAAAGATCTCGAAGATCTAATGGTAAGAATTTCTCAAAAAAAAAAAACTTTAGATCTAGGCCACTACACTTAGATCCGTATATCTTTCTAATAAGTGATTTTCATTGCTTCCAAATACCTCCCCATGACTTTTGTTCATGTTCTTAATCTACGTTTAAAATTTCATCAAAATCAGTAGAGCCATCCTTGAGAACGAAATCTTTTTTTTTTCGTTTTAGGGTTATGGAATCCGTTTTGAGTCGTTGATTTTTCTTTCTTTTTTTATTTTTTATATTTTATTAAAACTAAATATTTTTTTTGTAAAATATATTTAAATAATTTAATAATTATTTTAAAATACATTAATTTAAAATAAAATTTATTTTATAATATATTTATTATTATTTAAAATAGTTTTAATTACTTAAATTTTAAACACTTAGTTAACACTAATAATTATTAAATACTTTTAAAATGACAATAATAAATATTTCTTTATCTATTTTATTTTAAAATAAATAAATAAATAAATAAAAATAAGTAAAATTATTTTTTAATAATTTAATTTTAAAATTATGTTAAAATATATTATTTTAAGTAATTCTTAATTAGTTAATTGTTTAAATGACTTAATATTTAATCAATAATTAATTAATTACATTTTAAAATTTTAAAAAAAATATTTTTGATTAATTATTTTGAAATATTAGAGAAATTATTTTTTTATTATTTAAAGTTGAATTAATAATTACTTTCCTTCTATAAATTATTCTAATTGATTAATTATCTAAATTACTTAATTAGTAATTAATAAATTTAAACTTTAAATACTTTTTAAATTTATAAAAATTATTATCGTATTGAATTATTTTAAAATTAGAAAATTATTATTATTTTTATCATTTAATTCGAATTAATTATTACTTTCCTTTTTAAAATTATTTTAATTGATTAATTACCTAAATTACTTAATTAGTAATTAATTATTTAAACTTTAAATACTTTCTAAATCTATAAAAATTATTCTCTTATTGAATTATTTTGAAATCAGAAAATTCTTATTTTTTTTATTATTTAATTTGAATTAATAATTACTTTTCTTTTTTAAATTATTCTAATTGATTAATTACCTAAATTACTTAATTAATAATTAATTAATTTAAACTTTAAATACTTTCTAAATTTATAAAAATTATTTTCTTATTGAATTACTTTGAAATCAGAATTTTTTTATTTTTTTATTATTTAATTCGAATTAATAATTATTTTCTTTTAAATTATTCTAATTGATTAATTACCTAAATTACTTAATTAGTAATTAATTAATTCAAAATTTAAATACTTTCTAAATTTATAAAAATTATTTTCTTATTGAATTATTTTAAAATTAGAAAATTATTATTATTATTAATTAATTTGAATTAATAATTACTTTCCTTCATTAAATTATTCTAATTGATTAATTACCTAAATTACTTAATTAGTAATTATTTAATTTAAAATTTAAATACTTTCTAAATTTGTAAAAATTATTTTTTTATTGAATTATTTTGAAATTAGAAAATTATTATTATTCTTTTTATTATTTAATTCAAATTATTAATTATTTTTCCTATTTTTTAAATTATTTTAATTTATTAACTACATAAATTACTTTGTTAATAATTAATTGAATTAAAATTTAATTACTTTATAAATTTATAAAAAATAATTTTACTAAATTATTTTCAAAATTAGATAATTGTTTTAATTTATTTATATTTTTTATTTTTAATAAATATTTCCTATTTTAAATAATTTTCTTAATTATTAATTACTTAATTTACTTAATTAATAATTAATTGATTTAAAATTTAATTATTTTCTAAATTTGTGAAAAACTCTTATTCCAATTTATTTACGTTTTTAAATTTAATAAATATACCTTATTTTAAATACTTTTCTTAATTACTTAAATTATTTAATTAATGATTAATTAATCTAAAATTTAAATATTTTTCTAAATTTATAATAAATAATTTTATTAAATTATTTTCAAAATTAGATAATTATTTTTGTTATTTATTTTTTAATTAATAAATATTTTTCTGATTTTAGATTATTATAATTAATTAAATACTTAGATTATTTAACTAATAATTAATTAATTCAAAATTCATTTACTTTTCAAAACTTATGAAAATTATTTTTATTAAATTACTTTAAATTCCAGAAACTTTAATACTTAATTTAATTTAATTTAATAATTATTTTTAAATATTAATTATTTTGAAATTATTTAAAAATTCTTTTTTAAAATACATTAAACTTCAAAAATTCATATCTAATTCGTTTTAAATCAAATTTTGACGTATAATACGTCAAACTTTTCATAAAATTATGAATTTTAATTTAAAATTATTTATAGAAACTAAAATTTATTTTTTTGATTGATCTCTATATTATCTAGTTATTTGATTATTTAAATAATATATAATAATTATTGTATTAATTATTTTAAAATTTTAAAATTATTTTTAAACCCTTTTTGAGCTTTGCTTTATTGACCAGTGGATTTCTCCTATATTTATGTATGTTTATAAATTGAGCTATTTTTTTAATTATATTATTTTCTAAAATCTATATGCTTATTACATGTATTTTAAAACTATTTTAAAATTATATATTATTAAATCAACCTAATTTTGAGGAAATCCACTACTTGAAAATTTAAACTTGGCTTGAGAATATGGATAGCATTTATGGGATAGAGATTAGTGAATGATTGAGCTCCAATCATTCATTAATCGTATTATTAAGCGTGCTTATTTATTTATTTTATCATCTTTTGCATGTGAAGGTTGCACAAACATTTAGTTTAGACTCTCTAGATCTAAGGACATGGTGTGTTTATATTTTTATTGTATTCTCCTTTATGTTACCCTAAGGGTTAGTCTCAAATACTTATTCAAGACCTATGCAACGTAGTGACACCTTAAGGATAATAATTAAGGTCCCGTCTAGCGAACTTAGAGAAATTCTACGAGCTAGGGTTCACCTCAGATTGACTTGAAACTTGAAACACTTAAACTTAGTGACATCCTAAATCCCTCAGAATTTTCTAGCAATTTTTAGGACTCATTAAACCCCTTAATTGATCAACCCTAATTTACCTTTTAATTAGGACATGATAACTTTAGAAACTTTTAATAAATTCATTTTAAATCAGAAAAATACCCATAATATATCAAAATCTTTAGAATTCAATTCCTAATCCATTAAAATTAAAAGCCCCTTAATTGGACTTAAATCTGAACTTTAATTTAATTTTGATTAAAAATTACCTTTTAATTAAATTAAATAATTTAAAATTATTACAAAGTCCAAAATTTTCTAAAACACTTGGGAACACTTCTTTGGGTCATTCCTAACCTTTGGGGATGATTCCAAGCAGTTTGGAACAAATTTGGATCAAAATCCCTAAAACATCCTTGAATTAAATAATTTCGATAATTCACTAAATAACTCAAACTTTGAAAATTCATAACTAATTATAGAAAACTCCAAATTAGACAAACACAAAGGAATTCAACTCACATTAGGGTCGAGTATTTATTAAAAATATTAAGATTCCCGAATTCAACTTAAATAAAAAATGTTAACAATCCGGTCAAACTTAGTTCAAAATGAGACCAAAACTTCTGAAATTCATAACATTGGATAGAAGAATCCATATTGGGCATGCTTATAGTCTAATTGATTGAGATAAGGTCTATTATTTTATAAAAATAATAACTTTTTACAAAGCCTCTTTAATCAAAAAATTAATTTTGGACCCGTTTGACCTAGTGGATATGGTGACCGCGGCCCTTCTAAAAACCACCGGCTTAACTTAAATTTTAGAAAATATTACCCTTAACTAAAATTCAACATACTAATATAATAATAAATAAATTAATATACCCCTTTTATTTTAATCTTCAACCAACTAAATCGAGTTAATCAACTCATGGTTGCTACTAGGTAACCCAAGCCTACGAGGCTATTGACTTAGCCCCAAGGAAGGTGAAATAAACTTCACAGCCTCGGTGTGAAACAAAGGTAGTAATCACTGAACTCTTAAAACATACCTAATTTGATCCTTAACCCATTAATATTTAAACTCAAACCTAAACCTCTCCTGGGGACCTTCAACAAACTTGGACACTAGATAACTTCAACCAACTACCCAACTTAGGATCTATCTCAGCTACACAACCTTTCACACACACTTAGATGGTTTACTAGGGCACCAGTTCTAGATCTAGGATAGGCCGGTATTTACTTTACTTCTGTGTGCCGAGTTTTCTTGGTTTTCACTGTATGTTGTGATTGGAATAATGTTGATGTGTTTGTTTACTTTTACTACACTCTAAGAATTGATGTGATTGCATGATAGATTACCCATAGGTTAGGATCGATTTTGATAATAACGATATTTTCTACAGGTGGTCATGCCCATGCGGCGCTAATAAAAGGGGGGCAATAATCATGATTTAAATACTAACATTATTTTATGCAGGGGGCACTTTTCTACTCATAATTAATATTTAAAATTTTAAGGTTTAAGTAACATAGAAACCTAACGACCTAGGAAATCGCCCGAGTTATCCGGGGTCACATGCATATCAAAATGCATTTCCTCTCTCCTTCTGTATGACACTTCCCCGCCTGCGGGCAGAGTCTGAATAATCTGGCCTATGAGGATGAGATGTAGGACTTGGGGAAACCCAGTCTACTTCTAAAAATTATTTTCTATAAGCCTTTTTAAATCCATGCATACTTGATTTGGATATTTTAATTAGCATGCATTGTATTAGAAATCAACTAAATTAAAATTTTAATTGTATTAGACCTAGTAGCATTCACCCTGCATATATCTGGGGCCAATTAGAAAACTCTCTAGACGTCGGCCCTACTTCTAAAGAACTATAACCTACCCACCCATCTTTCAAAAAATGACTGGACTCATGGTTTTGAAGTGACTAGGTGGTTAGCTGGCTCCCTAATCCAGGCTGGGGTAAGTCCAGGTTTTGCATTACATTAGTTAGGACACTGAAGTTAGTATTACATAGAACACTAGACCCACTCTAGATCTAGGATTCAAGGCTACTATTAGGTAAGTCTTCTATCATTCAGAGACTATAAACCCTACCTATCTGTGTCACACAGGTGACGCCACCTCCATCCTTCTCTCCTGTATGCTTTGAGTGGATGATTTATTTATTTTCTCTAGTTTCTTCTCACTACCTTAGTCCCTCCGAATGCTGATCTGAGTCGTGCATGTTGACTAAGCCTAATTGAACTTTTCTTTTCCATTGAGTAGGATTTCTTAGTCTTCTTCCTATGTGCCGATCCCATTTGAGGGTATAATATAGAATCCTTAATCGAGAGTATTCTCAGGCCCTGGCCTATGATGTAATTAACCACGGGAACTTACGCCCGTGGGAAACTGAATCCCACTCTCAAATAAACCCCACTTGAGATAATGTATTGGGTGGGGGAAACCCATTGTGATAATTAAATCATACATATTATTACCCATCGGGGTGTGCTGGTGAGAGCCACTATCCCCAATGGTTAATCATATGCTTGATCAAATCTGCCCTTCTATTGGCAAATACAGTCTCCCCTCACGGGGAGGCGGTGTTGTGTCCTTTCAGAGGTCCACACGGCTGTCAACCACCATTGGACTTCCACCCGGCTACTGATTACCATCGTACTTTTGCCTGACCATTATCGAACCATTACTCGACCACCATCGCCCGCTGACTATGGCCCCTCCGACCACCATCACCGGCCGACTATTGACCCTTCAACCTCCACCGCCTGCCGACTACTGTCTATCCGACCTCCATCATCCGCCGACTACGATCCCTACTACCTCAGTCACCAGCCGACTACGGTCCCTCCGACCACCGTCACCCGACTACGATCGTACCGACCAAACGAGCAGACCAACAGTCTCTTGAGAATAACTCTCATATCACCAGATTCTTCTAAGTCTCATGATGTAATGTGCTCTATATGATGTATATTTTCTACATTGAGCCATGACCTTTCCATGAGGAAGAGCCTCATTTGTAATCAACTACATTTTCTAGTGAATTCTTTTCAAGTCGATCATGCCTCGTAATTTTCCCCTTTTAGGATTTTTCATAAAAAAATCTTAGTATCTATTATGACTCTTACACTCCCCTCTCTTATCTATCTATGTATTGGATCTTTCTATAAATCTTGGATGTTAAACTCTATATCTCTCTACCACCACAAATGTTTTAGATCGCAATAAAAAATATGATCTACATCTTTTAGGAATTATTTTTTATATGTGCAATGCTCATTAAAATCCTCCGCTAGTAAATTTGATTTAAGTTGGTTTGAATTTGAACAATGTTCTAATTAGGGGCAATTGAATCTTGTTCAAACTCTCCTGATTCCTTCGCAAGAAACTTGATTCATGTTGTTGGTCCCGATATCTAGTCCACAACGAGCCTCTTCTTGTCAGTGTTGCTATTGACTTCTCTAATGAGCTCACAACACAAAGTCTTCCATCACATGTTGATCTCTTTGGGAAGGCCTCCTTTCATAAAATTTGGATAGACATTCGCGAGCTAGTTCCAAGCTTGGTCGATCTCATTGGTGAAGCCATAGGCTTCACCATACTCCCATTCTCAATACCCTAGTGAGCTATCATTGTAAAATCCTAGGTCATGCTATGATTTTTGCTCCATTGTTGGTGACCTGCGATCGAATTTAGCTCAAATTTGTTTGAATCTCATTCGATTTATGGTTCTAATGTAAATTATTTCCAATCATTCTTTTTCTCGGGGAAAGCTTAAATAAGTAGTCTATGAATACAAAAAGATAGGTAAATTAGTTCTAAATAAACTATCAAATATATATCCCCAAGAACTAAAATATTGAGCATATTTTTTTAATTTTGAATATTATAGAGCATATAAAATAAATTTCCCTATAAATTTTTTTTTTTGGAATGGGATATCCACCCGCTGCCACCCCCAAGTGGGCGCTTGGCAGCATGACTAATCCTCGGTTGACTTAGAGGAGGCATCTACCCTAGAAAGCTCCTGGCCTGTACTTAATTGGGCCCCACTTAAATGGCGCTGCCTCTCGAGGCGAATCGAACACGGGTTGGAGGTTTCCAACCGTACTCACCCACCAACCAAGCTAAGCAAAGGTTGATAATTTCCCTATAAAAATTAATAGAAAATAAACTTTATTGTATTATAAAGTAATAACTCTATATTATAATCGACGCATTAGCAATTTTGTATAAAAATGCTTAGCATTTAAGTATCGCTTATTATTAAATTTTATCTGTCTGAATAATAAACATAATAAAACATGTATAATAACTTTCAAAACTTATTTGTAACTTAAATAAACAAATAATCATTTATATAAAAAAAAATTATTTTAAGATGTCTAAAATAAATGACTAGGATGGACTTCAAAATTTTTTGATTGATTTTAAGGGTTTGTTTGGGACGGCTTTCTTATTGCTTCTTAAAGCAGCTTTTTTGTACAACAATTAAAATTTCTGTACTAAAAAACTGCTTTAAGAAGTAGTATAAAAGCCATCCCAAATGAAACCTAAGAGAATTGAAACACAACTTCTTCATATAGAACATTATTTTCTAAATTAAGGCTTCATTCGGCACAGCTTTAAATCACTGATTTTTTGCTATTTTCAAGAATTTTTTGTACTAAAAAGTTGCTTTAACAAATAGTAAGAAAGTTGTCTCAATGGAAACCTAAGTTCATAAATTTTAAGCCCAGTCTCTAAAAATTCCAATTAAGTATCATTGCATAATTTTTTTTTGTTTAAAAAATTTATATTTAGACCATGCATCATTGAAGTAATACTATCATTAACATAAATTATATTATTATATTAATGTAAGAATATTATATAATTTAAATTTCAAGATTGCTAATTAATTATCTTAATTATTTAAGATACTATTAAGCCTATATGTAGAGGAGTATTATAGTTTGTGAAAGGAGAATCACACATCATCCATGCTTGATAGTGGTGAACCTCTTTTAAGAGAAAAATCTTGAGCCTAAAGAAAAGAGGAATTAAGAGATGAGTTTTCCCCTCCCCAATTGGGATTAAACAAATGAGAAAGAGTTACAAATATTGGAGGGAGTTACAAAACTTTAAGATGAGATTATAATCAATCTTTATTATAAATGATTATAATTAATTGAGAAATGGAAGAATGAAGATTAAATATCAGAGTTACACCCAATCTCCATTATGAGAAGTTACAAATAATAATGAAATGGAATTGTAAAGCTTATAGATGAAAGTTACGATTAATCTTCATGATAAATACTTGTCATGTTGTGAGCTAATACATTATTAAAACATATTAGAGATGTTAACATAATGTTATATACAATTAAGTCTTCATGGCTCTTTTTTTTTTCTTTTTCTTTTTTTTTGAATGATATTACTTAATAGACTTAATGACTAAAATGTCTAAAAGTAGGGGCAAATTATATATTATGTTAAGTGAAAATTATGTAGTATTTTCTTGTCTTAAATTCCAGTAAAAATGTTATTTGTAGTTTATGTTGTACAGGAATTACTCAGAAAATAAAGAAAAATTCACAAGTACTAAATCAGTACCGTAATGCCTAAACAACTAGAGCTATAGCGTTATCAACGCCCCGACGCCAAATCAGGACATTACAGCACCAGAGCCTAAAAAAATAGTAAATTAATTCAGCAGCCCAATGGAGTAGTTGACAAAATGCAGAGCCACGTCAAATCAGCCAAGTGACCTACCGATTCAGCCAATAGCCATGCTAGATTATTCTAGTGCTGCAGTGGAGCCTACTTAACAGTGCCGAGGTGCTAGTTCATATTATAGCGCCACGACGCTATCATGTTGAGTGTCGTAGTGCCTGAGTCATTCTATAATAAGTATAAATTGCTTTTTTATTTTTCTATGAAGTATGCTCTAGTTTTATAATGGTTGTTTTTAGAGGAGAGGACACTAGGGGAGAGAAAGGTATATACTTTAAAGTGGCTGGCTAATATTGTAGTGAGCAAGCAAGCATTGATAGAGGAAAGAAATGTAGAAGCAAAGTTGTAAGGGGAGATTCACTTTAGGAAAGATTCATCTATCAGCATGGTTTGGGATCTTTTATTCTGGGTGATATCTTATTACTCTTTTTAATTTGTACTATCTTTCTCGAGTAAGTAATGAAAATTGTGTTTTTTCTATTTTTATTCTATGCCCGACTAAACTTATAATTTTTAACCAGTGTTGTGAAAACCTAAGTAATTATTAATATAGGCACTTATGCTTTAAATTATTAATAGCTATTTTCAATATCTCTCACGCTTTATTTAATCCATGTAATGATCATGTGTAGAATTAAAATCTAGTATGATATATTACCTCAATAGAGAAATATTAAAATAATTTGGTGTATTGAAATGGAACTTTTAAATGCCTAGATATAGGATATTTAGGGTTGTAGGTTCTATGGAGATAAAATAATTATAGGAAGGACATTCACCTTTCTTTACATCCTTGCAAGCGCTATAGAGATCTAAAGATACATATGCTCTTATTCACAATTAATTTAAGAGGGTCTGCTTAGAAAAGCTTGAGAGATTTCATTGTCATTAGTCCAAAATATTCTATTTATTGGTATCTTTACTTTTTCTCTGCAATTCCCATTATAGATAACATACAATTTTGGTTTTTATTTTGTAGGATAAATCATATAGCTAGAGTAGACAGTATTAGAACAACTGCATAGAAGAAGAACTCTTCCTCGTGGGATCGACACTCTCTCATATCACTTTAATTATTTGATTGACATGTGCACTTATATTTTTAGTAGGGATTTATATCAATGAAAATATAAGCATAATTCAAACCATAACAAGCATACTTATACACATCGCGTATAAAGTTTTTAGCGTCATTTCCAGGGAAGTAGCGTGCATTCTTGTGATTATTTTTATATTGTTTAAAAAAGTTGCATATATAATCCTACTTGTATCTTATGTAGTGACTATTTACATCTAATTTTTATTTTTAATTTATTAATTACATTTCAATTTATGTTTGTTATTGGTGTATGCGTAGTATAGCTAGTAAAGAGCCATAGTTGTTTGACTTAGAAATTGAAAGGACCCTTATAAAAATAAAAAATCTAAAAAAACTATATCATTAGGAATGGTTGAACCAAATCTAGATCAGAAGCATCTTAAACTCTTAGGGCATATTTCAATATTGTAGTAGATGAAATTCATCATAATATCAACTTACATACTATCTAAGCCAATAAACTTTGAGCTTAAACTTTTCATTATTCAGATGGTTCAACATTCTCAGTTTTGAGGAACTCCTATTGAGGATCCTAACCTATAGTTAGCTAGCTTCTTGAAAATCTATACAATATTCAAGTATAATGGTGTCAATGGTGATGCTATTAAACTTTATTTATTTTTTATTTTTGCTAAGGGACAAAGCTAAGGTGTGGTTGAATTCGTTGCCCTTAGAATCCATAATAAATTAGAATGAGTTGGTACATAAATTCCTAGCTATGTATTTCCCACCTTCTGAAACTGCCAAGCTTATGAATGATATAACTTCTTTTTCCCAGTTTGAGGGTGAGACAATTTATGAGATTTAGGAATGATTTAGGGAGATGTTGAGAAATTAACCTCATCATTCTTTGCCGAATTGGTTAGTTATTTAAACCTTTTATAATAAGCTTGTAGGATCCCTTAAGTCAAATTATTGATGTTGTAGTTGGTGGTTCTTTGATCTCAAAGCCTCTTGAAGAGGCTTATTCCTTAATATAGAAGATGACATCAAACAATTTCTTGTAGCCGTCTAATAGGATGAATCCTAAGACAGAAACAAGTGTCTATAAGTCAGATGCTTTATTGATTTTGACAGCTCAAGTAGCAGTCATAATAAATTAGAATAAGTTGGTACATAAATTCCTAGCTATGTATTTCCCACCTTCTAAAACTGCCAAGCTTATGAATGATATGACTTCTTTTTCCCAGTTTGAGGGTGAGACAATTTATGAGATTTAGGAATGATTTAGGGAGATGCTGAGAAATTAACCTCATTATTCTTTTCCGAATTGGTTAGTTATTTAAACCTTTTATAATAAGCTTGTAGGATCCCTTAAGTCAAATTATTGATGTTGTAGCTGGTGGTTTTTTGATCTCAAAGCCTCTTGAAGAGGCTTATTCCTTGATATAGAAGATGACATCAAACAATTTCTTATAGCCGTCTAATAGGATGAATCCTAAGAGAGAAACAAGTGTCTATGAGTCAGATGCTTTATTGATTTTGACAGCTCAAGTAGCAGGCATGTCTAAGAAGTTGAATGATTCTGGAGTTAGTTCAAGTTCAGTATTAGTTATACATTTGGATGAGCATGATTTGAATTCTGTTAGTGAGAATAGTGCTCAAGAGATTGAAATTAAATATGAATTTGTTTGAAAGATAAAATTATTCTTATTATAATACATATAATTTAGGTTGGAGGAATAACACTAGCTATGGTTGGAGTAATAAAAATGGTGGAAATTATCAGTGGAATGATGGTCAATCTAATTTTGGAGAAAATTGGAGTATTCATCAACAATGTGTAATAAACCCTAAACCTTCTTATCCCTCGGGTTTTAATCAGAATAATCAATTCAGAGATTATAAGACACCTTTGGAGGAATTAGTGATTCAAATGAGAAATAAATTACAAAGTCAAGTTATTTCAATTAAGAACTTGAAAAATCGATTGAGATAGCTTGCAATTTCTTTTAGTAGTAGACACCATGGCACCTTACTCAAAACACTAAAGTTAATCTAAATGAAAAAGGAAAATATCATAGCTTAGAAAATTTGAGTAGTAGTGACATTACCCAGCCAAAATGATATATTTAGGCAAGTCTAGTTGAAGGCTATAAACTTTGCGTTCCTTAGGAGGTAACCCAAATTTATTAATGTTATATTTTAGTTTTGTTATTTGAGCTTTTATTTGTTTGTGTATTTCTGTTGTTTCCATTTAAGGAAATTATAAAAAAGTTATATGTGTATTAATGTGAGTTACTAAGTATGGTTGTGACTAATATGTTTTTATATTAATTTTTTGAGAATTTACATAAGCTGCAAATTTAATCCATGTGGGCTCCAAAAATTTTCACCCTGGGCTCTCTGCAGCCCCCATTTCTTTCTTTGATGTGTGATAAGGCGAGGAGTGTTTTAACACTTTTAAGTTATGAGGTTAATTTTCAGAATGCAGATTGGGTTTTAAATAAGACACTACCCAGAAATTTTGCCCCCATTTCACGAGGATTGTATGATCTGAGTTTAGGTTTTCTATATGCATAAGCCCTTATAATTAATTACCCCTCCCGATAATGAGAGATAACTTTTGATTAAGGCTAATAGCCAAATAAATACATAGTATCATGCACATAGTAGCAGCATAATTTGGTAATTAAAAATTTAATATTTAAAATTAAAAATTTACCACCTTGCACATAAAGTGGATGGTGGGGGGAATAATGATAGACTCGATAAAGATCCTATGGTTTCGTCATCCTGGGCCATCATGGTCCTCGGTCTAATTAGCCAGAGGAGGTAGTCGACCCAACATGATAGAAGGATCCTTGTCGGCAACCATGGGTTGCTTCGTTTAAGGGTGCCTTGTAGATCTGAGGTAAATGTTTATCTAGGAGGACAAATTTAAATTCATCTTAGCTAATAGAGGACTTTATTTCCTATCGATATATCATATTGATTTATTACTCAAAGATTTAATATTGTTGGAGATCATACGAGCTCTGACCATGACCATAATTTAATGGTGTCATTTGGTGGCAAAATAGACAAATGACATAAAGTCAAAAATGAACTTGATCATCTGTTAGCAAGTACACAGAGTCGACAAGATTCAACCAATAAAATAGAAATACCTATGAAAATCCCGATGATGGCTATATTGATAAAAAATCTCAAATGGGGGGATCATAAATATTTAAAATGCCTCCCAAATTCCCAAATGTCCCATAAAAATCCAAAAATTCCAAAAAAAACTAAAATTGAAATATTTAAAATTAAAATAAATAACCAAAATGCTTAAATCAAAATACACATCCACCCTCCGTAATAGTATGCCGAGGTGGGCAAACTTGAAAATAGATCTAGCTCACAAAACAAATGTTTGATGAAAGATATCACTAAATGTGGCATGTGTTCTCTAACTAGTAGTTCACCGCTAAATGACACCACATATAAATGGTTATGACTGGGATCTTCTGAACCAGTTGGTTTTATCGTCAAATGACAACACTAAATTATAGTCATGGTCAGAGCTCGTGTGTCCCCTAATGGCTTCAAATCCTTGAGATGTGAATCAATATGATATAATCGATAGGAAACAAAGCCCTCTATTAGCTACGGTGGATTCAAATTTATCTCCTTAGACAAATATCCACCCTAGGTCTATAAGGTACCCTTAGATGAAGCAACCCATGGTTGCCGATAAGGATCCTTTCTGTCAGGTTGAGTCGACTACCTCCTCTGACTAAGTAGACCAGGGACCACGATGGCTCGAGGCGATAAAAACATGGGATCTTGATTGGGCTTATCATGATTCCACCCACCATCCGCTTTAACTGCAAGGTGGTGAAATTTTTAATTTTAAATATTAAATTTTTAAATACCTAAATCATATTACTACTATATGCTAGATACTACGTATCTGTTTTAGGACTAACCTTAATCAAAAGTTCTATCTTGCTATCGGGAGGGGTAATTAACTATAGGGGCTTGCGCCTATAGGAAACCTAAACTCAGATCATAAAGTCCTCACAAAATGAGGGTGAAATTTCAAGGTGATATCTTATTCACAGTTTAATCTGCCTTCTGAAAATTTGCCTTGGAACTTAAGCATTAAAACTCTTCATAATGACCTGAAGAAAAGAAAGGGGTTGCAGAGAGGTCAGGGCATGAAATTTTGGAGCCCACATAAGTCCAATGGTATATGGATTACTTGAAGACATCCTAGGGAATGTTTAATTTAATTAAATTAATTTGATTAGATTGAATTGACCTAATAGCTCTCAAATAGGTTTGATCCACTTAAGTGATGTGATCACCTTAGAGAAAATGATCCCATTAGGTTAATTAGATTCATTTAATGGTTGATTAAACTTGTTAAAGATGCAATCAAATGATCAAAGATGATTAATCCCATTAATTTGATAAGGTAAATGCGGCTAAATTTGCCAATTGACCTACATAAGGGTCAACTAAGTTTAACGTACTTATATTTGACTCATTGGACTTTCCATTAAGCAAATTGAGCAATCAACTTGGTTAATTTAAGATTTTCTAGATTAGACCTATGAAGTCAAATTGGTTTGGCTTGGGCCAAAGAATTAGAACTCACCAAAGATTACTTTGCTTTATGAGGTTGTTAATAAACAAAATAATACTTTTCCAAAAAGTTAGTCTGAAGTAATTCTTCTACTATTAGATTGTAAACTAATATTTATTTATTAGGGTACTATTGGGTTAGGCTAATGGTAAATTATAATTATGTCACCTTGAGTTTGTTGGTTTAATCCTACAAGAAGATATTTGGGTAGGTGATATGGTCATTTTTTTGGACATCAACAAATCTTCCTTTGAGATTTTGGATATATTGGGATGTTCAATATTAATTTCAACATAAGAACAACCAATGTTCATAATCATTTTAGAAATATTCTTATAATTAATTACATTGCACATTTGCACTAATAAATAATTGATTAAATTAAAAGAGAATTTAATATTCTTACCATTAATTATATATGCTAAGATTAATCAAAATTAAGTTGGAAAGGGGTTTACCTTGATGAGAACTTAACCTTTAGATTGGAATTTTCTTCCTATGGTTACTTTTAGTCCAAGAGAATCCTATAGTCATTTTAGGGTTTCTTTATTTCCTACTTAATCCAAGGTTGAGAATAGAATTCCTATATTATTGAGCTAGGAAAGGATAGAAGATGATCTTGGATGGTAAGAATAGGTGTTATAATTTAAAATTTTTAAGAGTGAGCATGGAATCAATGAAAAAGGTTGATGCCTTTAAGCTTTTAGGAATATGCTTGATCTCAAAGTGGTGTTAAAAATTTTTATTTTACTAAAGAACACACCACTCCCATCCCTAACATTTGTAGCATTTTAGTAAAAAATGTCATTAATGTTTGAAAGACATTTTATAAGGATATTTTAAGTTTCGATGATTGGACTTGACCAATAGATTCATGTCAATAAACCCTCTCATTTTTTAAAGTTGAAGAGTATTAATAACTAGAATCCTCCAATTGGTCCTTTTTTGGGTCTTCACTAGTGACTAGTAAATGATCCGGTCTTCTAGAAATATATTAATTGGACTAAGTTGCTCTTATTGTCCGTGTTTAGTGAATAAGACTCAAAGTTATCATCTAATAAGGGTTCAAAATCTTATCCCAAGTGTAAGATTATCCTTATAAGAAAGGTCAGAATTATTAAACCCCATAAATAGTTTTGTAGGTGTACTAAACTAGAGAACTTTTTGATTCAAGAGGGAATCAAACGATTGACTATTCCACTTTACACTAACTTATCAATGTTGAGAGACCATGGAAAAGAGTAACACAAGCTATGATTTAGTACATCCAAGAGGTGGAAATGCTAGTGCATGAACCCTCTGGTGCTAACTTTTGCGACTAAATAGATATTTTGAAATTGATTTGCATTCATTATAGCTCATAGAGTTGCTTATTAAAAATATAAAGTTAAGTCATTTTCTTGGTTATGCCATTAAAAATCTCATAAATCAAGATGGATTATTAACCAAAAAATATATAGGAGAATGTTGTTACCATTTTCTCTAGTAAATAAAATTTATTTGAGCATAGATAGTTTTTCCTAAACTCAATCAACAAATTAGATAAGCAATCTTTTCACCTGCTTGTTCTTAGTGGTATCCACTTAAACTAGGGGCATAGGTTTGATATTTAGAATTTTAGTAATGATAGTCAGAAAATCCAGAAAAGTTTCAAAGAGGGGTTTCTGTATAAGCAGGATTCAATCAAACCAGAGTGGTCCTCCTACCAACAATGGAACCTCCAATTTGGAAGGTCACTCTTGAACTTGTGTTGTTTATTCTTCTGCATCAATAGAGCGGAGATAGGCTTCTCCTTAAATCTTCTTAGTTTTGCCTCTATCACAAGCTTCTAGTCTGGTATAGTTTGCTAAATGAGCTAAGATGATAACCTTAAAACTTAAAATTGATCATGTCATCACCTAAGTGAACTAACAATAGAATACCAAATAGAAGGTAAACCAATGTATCCAAATAGACAACCACCTATCACAAAAAGCATATCTATTAAAGGATGATTGAAAATTAAAGATTGATAAATTATTCAAAGAGAAAAAAAGATTCCAATTTAATTAGAAGGACTAAATCATATGGGCACTTATGTATTTAAGGTTGATATTCTAAATGCAGACCTTAAAAGATGACTCTATGTTTTTAGAATTTTAAGTCATCAAAACTTTCTCTATATTTTGCACTTGGAAGTGTAATATAAAATGGAGAAAATGACTTTCTATCAAGTTGTTGCACATGTAATTATTGACCCTCACAAGATAACAATTGGAAAGTAGTCTGATTTATATATATCTTGAATAATATATATGTTCAAAAAAGTGTGTAAATGAGTAGAAAGGAAATCTTACTACTAAGTGTGATATTGCATGGGCCATAGAACATAACAAGTTGACTCTATATTTTAAATATTTTGATTCATCAAAGCTTTCTCTATATTCTATACTCGAAATTGTATACATGGGGTAGTTTTTACCCTTATGGTGGTTATCACCTAAGTTTCAGGATCTCAAGCTATAGTTTTTTTATTTGCTACATCTTAAGTCATTACATCCTTGATCTATTCTTAATCATTTTTTATTGGTAGAATCTAAGCCCCAACTTTCCAATAAAATAAATAATTCAAAGATTAAAATCAAAATTCAATACATAAAAGTTCAACATATGATAGTTTTAAGTATAGCTGAGCTTATTAGAATCTAATGCTTTCTACTTTTCTCTTCTTGGCCCCTTAAAACTCTTTCAAATTGAAGCAACTCCATCTGAAATTTTAGGAGTACATTATTCTCTAAACTTTGAGATCATAAAAATATGTACCATAACTTTAATCAAGAGTATTCTCAAGAAAAGGGTATAAGTAAGCATAAGAACATGCCCATGCAGACCTACACTCCAGAATAAAATAAACTCAATTTTACCCAAATTATATAGGGAAAAGTCTCCAAGAGGATAACTTTTTTTCTAAAATCATTTATTTTCTTTGAATCTATTTTATAATATCATTTATAACTTTTGAGATGATATAAAATTTTATATGTCATAATCAATTGCAAAATTAGAATTTCTTAAAACTGTAGTTTATTTTTCTTACATTACATTCAATTATATTGCATTAACAAGTAATTAGCAGAATATGAAGAAGCTCTTGATACTCATAGTATTGACTATGTCCAGTAAGACCAATTAAGTTTTTTTTTTGTTTTGTTTGTTTTTTTTTTTTTTTTAATTTTTAATTTTTAATTTAATTTTTTTAGTAAGACCAATTAAGTTGAGCATGGAGTGTAGTTTGTCTTAGGCTTTATGAAAGGTGAACCAATTAACGATAGATGTTTAAAGATTCCTCCTCTGATTACTTCTATGTCCAAGAAAATTTTTATCGTCATTCTAAGGTTATTTTCTATTCAACCTTATCCAGGGTTGAAGTTGGAATGTCTAGCTAGGATGAGCTATAAAAGAGTCTTGTGGAATGATATAGGATTTTGAGGATTGTTAATTACGAAGAATGTTCGCATAAATTTCTAAGATTAGGCTAGGAATCCAAGCAAAGACTTGTTGTTTAATATTAGCATTCCTGCATGCCAACACTCATTGACAGAAGACACTGAAAAAGGCAATACTTTTTTAACAAAACTAGAAAAGGATTCTTCAATAAGAATTTCATAATATTTTACCTAGAAAGATTTGCTGTAGCAGTGCTCGCAATAGTTGTCTGATAAACAACCAGTAAGGATTTACCAAGATCATCTCTTAAAAGATCGTTTTTTTTTAAAATGAACTTAACAATAGTATTTTCATTAGTTTGCTCCACGGGAAGGGTTGTCAAAGTCATCAGAATCATTTTCAACAGAATATAAGAATTTATTATTGATGGGTTCAACTGCTAGCTCAGAATGAGGAACCAAATTTTTGTTTATTTTTTCAGTTACAGGAATATTCGTAAATGAACAAGAAGAAGACACGGATTCAGCCAAAGTGAAAGGATTTGTCAGTTCCTTACCGCACTGACCTCCAACTTCACCTTCTTTAGTAGCGGCTTCTCGCTGAAGAGATAATGTTCTTCCCGTTCTCTCATCATTAATTGTAATTTCTCTTTCCTGTGTTTCTTGAGGGTAATATGAACAGTATCTTCTTTCTGAATATTTAGCTTGGATTTCGGAGTATTGGACATTATAAACGAAAAGAGTTGCAGAGCCAGCAGGACGAAGGAAAGGCAGAATTATTAAGAGGATCAGGTTTAAAAAAGGATTTATAAGAAGGATCACGTTTAAAATAAAATTTAAAAATGATAAAAAACGTAATCTTTTTTGCGTTTTAATAGAAAATGCAAAGATTAAGTGCGTTTTAATAGAAAACGTGAATAGTAATCACGTTTTCTGTTAAAATGCAATTAAACTTTGCGTTTTCTTTCTAGTTTCCTGTTCATCCGTTATGTCAAACCGTTTGGGATTAAATTGAATTAAAAAAAAAATCTAATCTATTGTTTTTAAACCGTTAGGGATTAAATTGAATTAAAAAATAATTTCTTATCTATTATTTGTATTCAATATTTCATAGTAATAATAATATTCATATTTAAATATAAAAATTAATTTTCATATTTATAACTTATTTTTAATATTTAAATAAAATAATTTATAACTTTTGCTTAACATTTATTTTAATTGATAATAATATTCATATTTATAACTTATTTATAATTTATTTAAATATATTTTAAAACAAAAGTATAAGTTTCTATTAATTAGATTTGGTATAATTATTAAATTTTAATTTAATATTTAAATAATAATTAGCATTTATATTAAAAAAAAGAACAAGTTCGATACCGTTAGGGATTAAATTGAATTAAAAATAAAATTTCTTATCTATTGTTTGTATTCAATATTTCATAGTAATAATAATATTCATATTTAAATATAAAAATTAATTTTCATATTTATAACTTATTTCTAATATTTAAATAAAATAATTTATAACTTTTGCTTAACATTTATTTTAATTTATAATAATATTCATATTTATAACTTATTTATAATTTATTTAAATATATTTTAAAACAAAAGTATAAAGTTTCTATTAATTAGATTTGGTATAATTATTAAATTTTAATTTAATATTTAAATAATAATTAGCATTAATATTAAAAAAAAGAACAAGTTCGATACCCATTATAAATTACTAATAATGATAGTAAGAAATAGTTGAGAACATAACTGAAATATTAAGAAAGATTACACAAATTATTTGAGAACAGTTACGCCGTCGAAAGACCAAATAGATTTCACACATAGGTAATGTACAACAAATAAGATTACATTAAAATCATACATCTACCGATGACGTGGGGGAGACCCACTCCAGGGAGTATATCTATGAGGCGCGTTTCGTCGACGGCATTGAGAACTTAATGCATGTTCCCTTCGATCTCCCATTTTCTCGGTGGTGCTGTCGAAAGAGGTGTAGTCTATGTAGATAGAGCGATGAACTCTGGCAGAAAGTTTAGTGATCACCTGGTCAACGGCCAACTGTAATGAAGTAGCATTTTCTCCGTGTCCCCCGGCGAGTGGCTCCAAAATGGCAGATGAGCGTATATAGTACTCAGCCTACAAAAATATCTTCAAATGAATATTCTTCATTAAGTTATAAAAAAATGTTTAAAAGATTATACGCACCAATAATCTTTCACGAGGAGATTGTCGGAAGAAGCTCTCCATTGGCTCCGTTTGTAGTTCTAAAGATAAATTGATCCCCATGATCTGTACCTACATAGGTACGTCCGTAACTCCTGATTCCCTGTGCCCTCTGGTGGAGTAATTGGTACGATGTACGACCTCTTTCTACCCCACAAATAAAGGTACGAGTTATATTGCTTTGTCCAATCTAAATCTGATCTTCCTCGACCATCAATCCGTCGAAAAGATCGGTCCACAGGTTCAATATGTATATGCTGGACACCCCCAAATTGTCTCATCACACGGTCAGGGAGGTGCCATTCCGCACGATTCCAACTGATTAGGGGCACACGTGCCCTCCAAAATTCCAACCCATCATAACACTGTTGCGATAGCGAGGAGAAAACTTGCTCCGTGTATGGTTCCAAAGTAAGCTATCATTGAAGATTTGAGATAAAAATAAGAAGACATATTGGTTTAGCTATATATGATGAGAAAAAAGTAATATCATACCTGAGTCATCCGTAACCCATCTAAATCATGAAGGTATGTCATTATGTTTCCTGATGGGAGGTCCCGAATGCGATGTTCAGCCCATCTGTATAGTATTTAGTTAGGATATGCCGAACAAAATATGAAATATAAATTTAAGTCATTATTCTGTCATACATGTATCCCAATGGGCGGCCACGTAAGTCGTAGACATGAGGCAGTCATAGCATGGGTCGTCCAACTTGTAATCGCTCCCAGCACCACACTTGTAGCAGAGCTAGGCACCCAGGAATGTATGTGCATGTCGGGCGTGTTGCATGATATAGCTCTTTGTATAAATGTGCTAGGACCGCGCTACCGATAAACATCCTGCCAAATTTGTCCAAATTCACAAGCAAAGATAGCCACTGCAATGAGACATGGGATCGTGATGCATCTGGTATCAATAAACAGCCGATCATGTAGAGTATGTAGGCTCGGACATGCTGGAGAAATGTCCTCGGTGCTAAGTCATCGTATGAGTCCTTATAGAATGTCCAGCGGAGCCACAAAGTGGTAACATTGCCTCGACCTCTCCTATACCCATCCTGGAAGTAGCGGTGTCATCCTCATCAGCAGGGGTATGGTACACTGTATTCTACCCTGGATGTGTACCCAAAAGCTCTTCACAACAATCTGGCTAGCTAAGCCACCGACGTTCTACACCAACGACACTTGGACACAGAATTGCCGGACCATCAATTCGGAGACCAAGAATCACCTATACATCCTGCAGTATCATCGTCATCTCACCAATCGTAAAGTGAAAGGTGTTAATCAGAGGACACCATCTCTCAACCAATAATGTAATAATGTCATGATCTAGGCGAATGAACTGCAGGTGGCGTATCCAGTCCAGGCCAATTTCTCTCAATATATATATCATCCTAGGGCAGTCAACTGGCCATTCACGGGCTATACGTAAATGTCTCGCAGCAATCAAAGGGGAGGCCTGTTAAAGAAAAAAAAGGACCATCGATTATTTACAATTTAAGTAAATTAATGTTCAATAAATAGAAAGCCAATGAAGCTTCTTACCCGTTCTGGATCGTGAGCCCTATGCAAATTTCCAAGTGATGCTATGCTCATCTGTAGGGGGCTACTCTCCTCTTCAGAGATATGATCCGTCGGACTCCGTCTGGCACGACTGCGCCGCAAACTATCGGCCATATTCTAAATTAAAAAAAAAGAAAAGAGGACTAGTGTGAGTGTTTTGAGTTATAAGATACAGATCCAGAATTATTATACATTTTGTCTAAAAAATTTAGGATAGAAGGCGGAGCTAGCAGAGGGATTATTCTGTGTTCTTCGTTAAAGCTGTGGCATAGGTCCTTCGGGGTGATTTTCTCAACAATCTAAGTTAGAATTATTTTCTTACTTAAAATTTATATATTTCCATGTAAATATAACTTATATATTATTAATTGATATTTTAATATAAAAATTAAATGATTTTTTTTCAATAACTTCAATATTAAAAGAAATATAATTTTTAATAAACATAGTTAATTTATTTGCTTATAATTATTACTAAATTAGTATATTCTCCTTTTAAAATTTGAGACAGAACTAGTGAAATGCTTTCCTAAAATGTAATAATTCCGAAATAAACATTTATAAGAGAAGAAGCAGCGTTACCATATATAGCAGTACATAGCCTTGTCGTATATTAAAATTATGTCATATATTCCTAAGTACATATCGTACACGAGCTTGGAGTTGTATTTGTGTTGGACAACATGTGAACTCTAACTCAAATTCGTGTTGAAGCTGCTTCCAGTCTTATCCATCTAAAAAATCTTTTTCTTTTCCATGTTTAGAACATTCCATTAGCATTTTATAGTAATCCAAGAGCCATTGATCATGTTTAAGGGACCAATAATGGTATAAAATACAGTGATCTATGTCCAACATCGACCATCCTATCCCTGGCTTAACCGTACCTTCTTTGTCACGACATAGTTCTCGAATACGGCCCTTTAAAAAATTTATTGATATGAGGTGCCTCCCAATGTCATAAAATCTATCTTGTACCAATTTCCAACCAACGCCATAAAGTTCAATGCCTGACCTATATTTTCTTATTTTCTTTACTTCATCATGTTCATGCCACAAGATGCAATCCTCGTCTTCCCCCCAAGTATGCATACACATCTGAAAATTTCATTCGAAGCTGCCTTTGCTTCTAGGGTCTCATCTGTATAGTAAGCTAAACTTTCATGCAAATGGCTACTTCCTTCTTCAATAAGTTGCTGTGTCGTTACGCCTCCTGTTTTATTTATGATATAAGGGTACATTTTTACTAATGCAGTTGAAGTGGTATCTTTTATAAAGCTCCAAAGTAGTTGTTATTCCTTAGCAAGCGTTTTCCTATGTAGCATGTAGATAAAGATGATGTTAGATGACAAAAAGATGAGGATCTTAAAAAATGAAATAAGGTTAAATAATTTATATTGGATAATAAGTTATAGTTAAAGAAAGATAGTAATATAATAATTTATGGAGTACTTTATTATTAAGCTTTAATGGTTATGTCATAAGACAATTGTAATGTTCATTAAATGGTTGGCTTTATACATCAATAAGTGGAAATTCCTTTAAATAATTTCTTATATATTAATGTAGGAGCTATATATATATATATATATATATATATAATATTAAATTTTAACCTCAAAAATTTATAGTAAATTTTATAACTCATGATTAAGACAATAAAATAATAATTGAGAAACAATAAAATATAAAGGAATGTACTAATGATTAAGACACTAGAAGGAGGTCATGTAGGAGTTCTACAAGCATAATAACTTCAATGATTATTTAGCACAATCCATGTACGAGCTTGGAGTTGGGTTTGGGTTGGGCAGCAGCCGAATCTCTGTTGGAAGCACTACTAGACACATTGCCAATCCGACGCATTAAGAAACTCCTTCTGCTTTTTGCCAGGACAATAAATCAGGTTCTCATATGTCTTAACAAGGAATGCATCTGCCGCAGAATCCCAATATTTATAGAGAATACAGTGACATACGTCGGTAGTTGGGTTTTCCACAATCACCTAAACTGACCCATCTCGAAGCCTTCGTGTTTCAGCATGTCTTGCCTTCAAAAAGTTTATCGGTGTTATGTGTCCTACCTTTCTCATACCCTTGCTTTGCACATATTGATGAACAATTTCGATGACTTGTAGATAATATCGAGTTGGTGCATGTATGCCTCCCGGTTATGGACGAAATCTTCCATACCCCTCCCAGTCATTTGCTCTTTGCTGCGTGGAGTCGCCATAGACAAGGCCGACTTTGGTGATCATGTTGGACACACACAACAATTAGCCGTTGCTTGTTGGAGCATGATTTCTTATACTCTATATTTTTCCTTATTGACCACCCAGATAGAGCACATTGAAGTGTTTCCTTGCTACCAAATGTCATGCCCTCATATAATTGATCTGGAATAACGGCATCAAAGTATTCTTGATGATGATTGATTGGAGAATCAACACCATCAGATGCGTCCCAGTCATCTGCGGTACGTATTGTTTGTTTGAACTCATTATTCACATTCATATCATCCAGATTTTCTACATTTTGAGAAGTATGATGTTTAATTATCTGATCTGCAAGCATTCTGACCTCCTCATCCTCAATAGGTGGTGCTTCGGCCTCCACGCTCGAGTTATCATTAGACCCGCTGTTCATCATCTCATAATCGGCCATTATTGGTTCGCTGATAGGATGGGTTGAATGTCCTTCAGCTGGTGCACTACACTCCCCTATGTTGTGCATTATTGAGGGTGATTCTGCAGTGAATGTTGGTATGTTGAGGTCGAATGTTGGTATGTTGAGGTCGAACGTTGGTCGTGAGCTCACGCTCATGCGACGTGATAATGGAGGATCATTAAGTATAGCTGTGGGCCTACAAGGGAATTTTGTACATATAATTATTTTTACGTTCCCAATATGGGAGTTATCATGACTTTACTAAAGCATCAACTTCAATTTTACCTGGATATGTAGGTGGAGTGTCGAGGGTTATCGAATATTCTGGGTGGTGGTGACTCAGGTCGTACGACTTGCCTGGGTAATTCTTCAAACTCAACATACACGATCACAGTCCTCCGCCTTCCTTCAACTAGTACGAATTCACAAACCTCATCATCTGTAATACGAACGACACTGTGACCGCCATTATTGCGCAGCCGACATGCGAGATTCACCGTGTGTGTCGTGTCATCACGATGTAATGATCTAAGGATCCTAAGTTTAAGATCTTCCAGTGTTATTATGTCGTTAATTTGTAGGGGTCTATTCCTTCCACCAATATATGTTGGTGTGAAATCTTCGGCGAGTTGTAATTCCCCGTCAAAGAATAGTATGAGTCGTGCCATTATTTCTGATAATCAATGAAAATATAAGTTTGATTTAATTTAATAATTTTTAATATAATATCAATATTTAATTTTTATAAATAACACTGAAATATAACTTATCATAACTGCTAAGCAGATTCGGTTATAACTTAAATCCTCTGGTTTTATTCTATTTAATTTGTACTAGAGTAAGGCATTTCAATATATAATTACATTCAATATACATTGACTAATGTTCAATGAATCATTGTTTGACTACTAAATCTAATTTAATATATAACATGGTGTGATAATAATCTCATAATGGCAATCTTACTCACTAAGTCGATAGTAATTTTATTTTTTCCTCTTTAAAAATATGTTATTCTTATTTAATGTACTTATTACTATCAAATATAATTTCTATATTTCTCTTTAGTTTAATATTATAAAATTTGATATTATTTTTTATTTTTTTATTTAACATTAAATAAGGATCATAATTTCATAATTTTTTCAAAAATTTTTAACATCCTGAATTTTCTTCCCTATACAAAATTCCTTATATCTCAGTTATTGCTTCAACTATACATAAATCTCTATAAATTTAACTTACATTTAAATAATTTAGTTAATGTTCAGAAATTAAGTTTGTGGCGTTGTTCATCCTTCATGACACAGGTTTCTGGATCCCCAGAGCGGATTTCTCCACCTTAGGTGCCGTTAGGACACGTAGCCCCCCAGAAGGAAGTTTCAAGCCTATAAACTTAATCTCATAAATATCATATGGTATTATATTCTTAAACTTCTACATAAATAAACATTACACACACACATATATATATTCATATTTATATTTAATCTCCTTATTTAAATAATATGCTACTAGTAATTTCTAAATTAATATATTGCTTAAATAATATTAAACTAATTTACTTGTAATTTGAAGATTAAAGGGTATGATACTAATTAACTTCTACATAAATAAAAACTATATAATTATATTTATAAGCCACCTAGGCTTTCCCAACATCTATTATGGGACGTGTAGATTAGATTTGAGAGTTTGGGTGATGGGAGGCTGGCCATAGGTCATTATTATGATCTACAAAAAGGGGTGTTGATTTATAAATCTAAGCTTTTGAGACTAATCAAAGAGAATCAAGATAGCCACAAAAATAAATTTTTCTAAAAATATGTAAAACAATTTATGATATTATATACTCCTTATGTGCTTATAAATAATTTCTATACTCTACAAAAAGGGGTGTGTTGATTTATATACTCTTACATAAATAATTTATATATATTTAATAAAATTATATAAATTATATCCTCTTAATTATTAATAATTTTATATATTCCTTAAGTACTAAAGAAATAATTTAGTTATTATTTCAAAATAAAATCATATATACATATATACACATACTTTATTATTTAATATTATTTTTTTAACAAATGTTTTATTATCTAAATTATATTTTAAAATATATTTTATAAATACTTTTTAATTAATATGCTCCTATTATTACTAATTTATTATATTGGCCAGATAAATATTTCTTCTCTAACTCCATGTCCATAAATTAATTACTATTAATTACTAATAATTTTATATATTCCTTAAGTACTTATTAAATAATTTCCTTATTATTTCAAAATAAATTCATATATACATACACAAACTTTACTAATTTATATTATTTTTTAATTAGCAAATTTTTAATTATCTTAATTATATTTTCATGAAAAATTTTATAACTAATAATTTATTTAATTTGCTTCCATTATTATTTTTTTATTTTTTTCCCCTTTTGCAAATTTTCTCTCCTACTGTGTCTCCATATATTAAATACTTTTCATTATTAATATATTTATAGATTACTTACATAAACTTTATTAATTAATATTATTCTTTTATTAGCAATTTTTTAATTATTTAAATTATTTTTTAATATATATTTCATAAATACTAATTTAATTAGTATGCTTCTATTATTAGTATTTTATTTTACTTTTTTTTTTCAAATTTCTCCTCTTACTCTCTGTCTATAAATTATATACTCTTCATTAATAATAATTTTATAAATTCCTTAACTACTAAATACATATTCAAATATTTCTTATTATTTCAAAATAAAATCATATATGCAAACAAACTTTCTTAATTAATATTATTTTTCTATTTGCAAATTTTTTTTATCTATATTAGATTTTTATATATATTTTATAACTACTAATTTAATTAATATGCTTCTATTATTACTAATTTATTATATTTCTCTTTTACAATTTCTTTCTCTTACTCTGTGCTCTTCTCTTACTCTCTCTCTACCTCTCTCTATATCTGACTTTCTTCAATTAATATGATTTCAATTATTATTAACTTTGTAATTAAATAAAATTTTTAACTTTAATCTTATATCTTATTCTATTTAATAATATTATCTTCAAATTGTGATCGTATATTTTTAATCTCTCCACTTTATTTTTGTTTACAAATTAATTTATATTTGATTCTTAACTTCAATCTAATAAAATTTTCTATAAATATGACTTTTACTTAATTATTTTACTTATTATTATTAATCTTAAGTAATATCATTCTCCTTAGCTTCTATAAATAATATAATTTCTAATTTAATATGCATTTATTATTACTATATTAATATATTTAACTTTAAATAAAACTTATATTTATTTATTTTACTTATTAAATTAATTTTTATATTATATATGTTTCATTAACTTATATATCAACATAAATTCCATATACTTATTTGTAACATGGCATTAATTACTAGTTATTTTGATAATAACTAATCACTTCTATTTAAATAATATATCTTATGCAATTTCAAAATATTTTTTTCCATAATCGGTTTTCATATATTAAACAATTTATTTTAACTTCTTTAATTAATATACTTTAGATATTCACTAATTTAATATAAATGTTTTTCCTTAATATACTTATTTGATTCATATGCTTTTCTTATTACGAAATTATAAAATTTCTCTTTTAAACTTTCTTATATTTACATTAATTACTCATATATTTGATTAATTACCTTATTAATCTATATAAATTTCATAAACTTAATTATTCTAAAATTATTTTAATTAATAATTACTCTTTCGTTGTCTAATATATTTATAATTAATATTACATCTTATGCAGTTATAAAAAAGTGCAAATCCTATGGATCTATTCTCTCCTATGCTCTCTCCCTCTCCTACTCTCTCTCAACCTCTCTCTAACTCTCTCTCTCTCTCTCTCTCTGCATAAATAAATCTGCTTCCAATATACTTATTTCATTAATAGGTTATATAGTTTCCGCATAATTTTGCAACAGTTCTTTTATAGTCTAACGGAATAACATGAAATTTTTTTGGAATTGAGGTCATAGCCGTGTGTATGTAACATACTTATTTTTTTTATTCCATTGAATAAGTTAACTACACTAATTAAACATATGTACATGAGGGGGGATAAATGTACAAATATATATATATATCTAAGCAAATAAAATCACTACATTATCCTTCCATTTCATTCTCATAAAATACTCACATATTGCATACTATTTTTTCTTACAAAAATATTATGCTTTGGAATAATGCTTGATAATACTTCCTACATCTACAACAAAATGCAATAATCATAAACAAATAAATTTAGAATACTAACTTAATTATTTCCTCTCAACATCAATATTACAACCATATTTGCAATTATTAATAAATCCTACAAACATAAAAACAACTACAAAACTAATCTAAAAACTAACCTTAATTTTATATAAGCCCTCCTCCGATCTGCTTTAGCCTTCAGCCCTTCACCCCAACTGAAAATATCAAATGCTTCTCTCCACTACCTTCTCTGCTATTTATAGGCAGAGAAAGGGATAAATAAAAAACAAGTTTTCTTTTGGCAATTCATTCACGGGAGGACCTCCTATTCAAAAAAAATTAATTTCCTATCCCTATTCAGTCACAGCAGCTCTAATATTCACTCACGGGCAATCAGGCCCGTGAATTGCGTGCAGCGGAATTTGCTGCGATGGAGGGGGACCCGGCGACTGCGCGAAGAAAACACAAGCTACGGTTGCGTTTTGTATAAAAAACGCAAAGTAGGAACCCGTTTTGCATAGAAAACGCAGCTATGCTTTACGTTTTTAGAAGAAAACGCAAAGCTGCTTTGCGTTTTATGAGGAAAACGCAAAGCAGCTTTGCGTTTTCTTCTAAAAACGTGAAAACTGTTCACTGGTATGATCCTTTTTAAATTTTCTTAATATCGTGATCCTTCTCTTAATATAATCTTTAAAACTGCTCCTCTTTAAAATTTCGCCAAGAAGGAAATCAGGGGGTTTAAATGAGGGTCCTAGTTTTCATATATATTTGGACTTACATGATGACATATCAACATCATAGTAAAAGTGATAGCTCATCCTGATAAGATACTAAATATTGACTATTATTTTTTATGACAGAAATATTGACTTATATCTCTTATTATTTTGTAAAAGTTCCTTTCAAATATATATGATAATAAAAAAAGTTGTCCCAATTCAAGACAACTTATTTGAGTAAAAATTTTAAAATAATGAACTCGCCTATCCATCATGAACTCGGCAGGATCATCATGAACATGCCAAGCTAATCATAAACTCATTAGGATCATGGTGAACTAGCCAGAATAAACACATGAAAAGATTATAAAAGCGAACTCTGTTGAGTTCAAAAACTATCGGACAACTTCTCTTAATCAATCTGCACCTTCGGTTTCTTTTCCTCGATTTACCTCTTCTTCGACCCTTCAAACCCCGAGCCCCACACTTGGGTTTTTTAATCAACTTCGTGCTCGGTTTCAACATGCTAATTAGGTACTAAGGTTTAAGTTTTGTTTTGGTGCTTTAATACTATAATTATATGCATCAAACTCAATTGTATGTTACTAAATTTTTGTCATTTGATTTACATAATAGTTGAATTCCTCCTTTCCCTTTCGAAAAATTGTTATTATCTGTCAATTTAATTTTCCTAGATATTTGCATGTTGTAATTGGAATTCATTTTATTGGTTAGCTTGTGAAACCAAATGGATATTTGATTTGATGAATGGTAGTTATTGTTCATGAAAATTTTGAAGTAAAAGATCATTAGCATTTTTTGTCATTAAATAATTAATAATTAAGCTAAAATTTTTAACTATAAATGAAAAATTAAAAGTAGTTTTCCTAATTATTTTTTATTAGTAAACAATTATAGAAATCAAAGATTGATTTTCTTTTAGCATTTTTATTTTTAGCTTCCCAAACTTTTTGAAATTTTTATTATGTTGTTTTTTTATATATTTATTGAGATTTATTGCTTTTATATTTAATAATTTGCATATTTGCACTTGGTCATCATTTTTTTTAGTTATAAACAAGTGATCTATCTTTCTATTCTTTTGTAGAACTTTAAGTTTATTTCAAATTAATTTTGGATATTTTATTATGTAATATTATTTATTTTAATTCTTAATCACATGCAAATGATGTATGTGCAGTTGAACTATATATGTGTATATAAATTACACTCCACAAAATAATTTGCACATGTATCAAGTGCATGAAAATTAATTTTGAAAACATTAAATAATCTTATAAAATTTAAATAAAAAAAAAATTTATTTTTAAAAAAGTATAAATATGATATAACCTAAATATTAAATATATCTTATATTTTTAATATTTTAATATCATAAAAATTTCAAATTAAATATTAATTATATTTTATATAAAAAAAATTTAATTTTAATACTATTAATAATTACATTATCAAATAAATTTAGAAATAGTAACTCATAAATCAACTATTAGTTATATTTCAAAAGAAATTTAATGAGGAGATTTAAAGAGAAAAAAATAGAGATAATAATAAGGCTAAATATAATTTTAGTATATAACAAAATATTACACTTCAACTTAACAATTTGATAGCTAAACTACCAATAAATATTTTATAAATGCATTTATCAAAATTAAAAAATATTTACTCAAATATTCTCTAATTTAATCTATTTGGCATATTACTTGATAATGATTTGTGCTTCAAAAAGATATATTATTTTCCTTTAAATTATTTTATCTTAAATTTAAATGTAAAATATTCTCACATATTAATTTAAGTGTTTCAAGAATTTATTATAGTCATATACGTATTTTCTTCCTGCAAGTACAAAAGGATTAATATTTTTTGTCTTAAATGTATAATAATTTTTAAAATAATTTAACTTAATAAAAAAATAAAAAAATAAAAATTCTTATTTTTATTATAATTTTTTTACTAAAATTATTATTAGTTCTTCTATTTAATCACCAAATAATATTAAAAGTTATTGTATGAAGTTGAATCTTTTATAATATATTTTCTTAAAAATTATTTAAAAATTAAAACATAAACTCACCATTTTTATCTTTATGGAAAAGTATTTTATATGCCATGCATATGTTTCAAAACATACATCATCCTATAAATTATTATATTTCTTATTTTTTTAATTAGATTTTTTGCATTTGAATATATATATATATATATATATATATATATATATATATATATATATATATATATAAGATTATGAAATCTTTTGAAATTAATGAGTATAACATCGAGAAAAAATACTGATTAGCCAATAAATGATTTTTATTTTTTTCTATATATATAAATATAATTTATTATATTTTTTGAATATCATAAAAAATTTTGAAACTAATAAATTTCATGAATTTTTAAAATTTTAATTTATGGAGCGAAATGATTTAATGACTCATTTAATTTAAATTAAAGAAAAAATTGAATGAAAATAAAAGGCTAAAATTGAACCATCATAACAGATCAAATAAGATGAAATGCAAAGTTTTAATATGAGAATAATCATAAGACACTTTATAATATTAATAGTATAGAAATAAATGCACTTAAATTCTAATTAAATGTAGAGAAGAAAATCAATTAAAGTTAAAAAGGATTATATTTTTTTATAGTTGTTGACATAAAGAGGAAAAAATATAAATGAATTAAAATAATATTATTTACCTATAATTTAATAATAATTTTATTTTATTTTGTTTATTTATCAAGACATGATATTCCTTCCTCACAATTGAGATTGCAAAAATATTTAATTTTTGATGCTTTTAATTTAATTACTATTTGACCTTCTGTTTTTATTAATTCTTTTTAAATGACAAAGAATGTGATATCTCACCTATGATATGCTCAAATAAAATAAAAATAATATATATTTAGCATTAGTATCTCACATAAATGAAATGATTTAATAAATAAATTAATAAAAAAATGAAGCCCTAATATTCATGCAATGATATGAAATATATATGTCTGTTGCGGGCTAGAATATACGTGGCGATAGAGTTAAATTTTTTCGTCTCAGCGTTGTACGAGTATCCAGCACACAAACAGAAGAAAAAGAAAACACTAGGAATTTTACGTGGAAAACCCAAGAAATGGGAAAAACCACGGGGTCATGCCCAGTTAAAAGAATTTCACTAGTGTATGCTTGAGGTACAAGAAGTTGAATCGTCCTTAGAATTTAGGACGATCAGATTACAATCCGCTCAAAGTCGGATAGAACTCTTGCGTCTCTTGGAAGTCGGGCGAAATTGTGGTGTCACTTGGAAGTTGGGCAGAATTCCGACGTCACTTGGAAGTCGGGCAGAATTTCGGCGTCACTTGGAAGTCGGGCAGAATTCCGGTGTCACATGGAAGTCGGGCAGAATTCTGGCGTCACTTAGAAGTCGGGCAGAATTTCGACGTCACTTGGAAGTCGGGCTGAACTCCGGCTGTGGTCGAGGAGGAGTTTCTTACCTCCTATTCTTCTCTTCTTCTTCTTCTTCTTCTTCTTCTCTTCTCTTCTCTTCTCTTGCTTGGGTCCCCTCTTAAGAGAAATGAGGGGCTATTTATAGTTTTTTGTGGATTGCATGACCCGAAAATAGGAAGAGGATCGAGGGAAAATAAGGAGTGATTTAGATGGACGGCTGATATTGAATCCCATGATCGTGAACCGTTTGTTAGACATTTGAAGGTCTTAATGATATCAAAATTCGACGATCTTGGGCTCGGTGGATTCGTCTTGCCGAGTCGCTCGATTTGACTATAAGAATGTCATGTTTGGAAACCATTTGGTAATCCAAATTATGGATTAAACTTTCCAAATGCGCTTCGGGTCTTTGATTTGGATGCATTTGGGCTTGAATCGAATTGAATTTGGTGTTGTTGGGTTCGTATTTCTGAGACGTTCAGTTCGACTATAAGTTTGCTAGAATCTGAGGTCAAATGGTCCTGGATTTAATTTTTGTAGCTTTCAAGCTGATTTTTCCATGAGATTCATGCCCGATCAAGATGATTTTTGAATGATATATCAGTTGCCCCCATATTTTCAGACAGTTGAGGCTTTCTACTATTTTTCAGTAGGTGACTTTCCCTACTTGACTCAGCACCCCTCCTCTTGTACAGAAGTGAAAAATTTCTCTTCCTTTTCTTTCCTTCTCCCCCGTTTCTCTTCCTGCTATAGAGAATTTCTGCTATATTTTGTAGGTGACTTTTTCTACTCAAATTTAGCACCCCTCTTTAGCATAAGAGTTGAAATGGGTGATCATACATTTGCTAGAAATCCTTCAGCCAAAGAAGATCACCCTGCTGTCCGATCTGAGGGGTTAAAAAAGACTTACAAGGCGACCAAAACTGATAATGTTATTGCCACCGTCACTAGCGACTCTTTGATTGCTTTTAGGAAAAAATTCCATTTTCCTAATGATATGGTTTTGAAGGTGCCGATAAGGTTTGATCGTGCTCGTTCTCCTCCTCCCGAATTTGTGATAGTATATGAATTCAGTTTACGAGCAGGTTTATGGTTTCCATCATCTCCTGAGTTGATTGATGTTTTGACGATCTGCGGAGTGAGTTTAGCTCAACTTTCTTATAGAGCTATGTCAATCATAATGGGGCTGATTGTATTATTTCGAGATCGGGGAGCATTGCTATCTCCAGAATGCCTTTCTCAGATGGATCATCTGATCAGTGATACACAGGGTCGTATCTCTTTTAGATCTAAGTGGCTAGATAGTCGCACTCAAGATCCATTAAAAAGTTGGTAGGATGACTGGAATCTCTTAAAAAAATGGGGAAAATTGAATATGAGTTCTTTTATGTGCAGAATGACTGGAATCTCCTAGAAAAATAAGGAAAATTGAAGGAGTTACCTGTTCCCCTTCATATTAGAGCAGAAGATTTATTAAAGATTCTCAAGCTTCCTGATATTGATGCCCTATATTATGAGGTGCATTATTTGAACTGATATATAGATGAAGAATACTTGTTCAAAGTGCATGGGATTGTCTACTCAAGCAGGAAGATCGCATGCACAGATGTTAAAGAAGTCTGTAAAAGTTTTGAAAGTAGTTCCCCAGCCTTTAAAAGTTCCTTCTAAATAATCAGGGAGTGAGGGTGATTTGAAGGCATCAAAAAAGAAGAAGGCGGATGAAATTTTGGCAGTCACTAGCAAAGGTCTTCGTATATCCCCCTCTAAGTCATATATTCCAGAAGATTTTTTGAAACATCAGTGTGTTGGCCGTCGACGGGCTGAGGAGTTGGTGAGTTCACCTTTTCTTCTTTCTTTTTATATTTTTTCAAAGGATATATCTCTTACACATTTTTATTTTTATTGCTTCAGTTGGAGCAGTATACTGATTTCAAGCTTGAGATGACCAAGACCTTAAATGATTGGAACAACGAATTTGTGAAGGTTAAATACCTTCAGGGAGAATACAAGAAGAAATATGTTGGCAAAGTGAAGGAGATGAAGGCTGTGGAGGAGCAGCTAGCAGAGTGTAGAGCAGAGTTAACTAACATGATGACCTCAGCCTTCTTACAGAATCAACAGATGGATCATTTACATATTGAGTTGGTAGATGCTCAAGCGATGATCCATCAGCAGATGAAAGATCACCAGATCCTTAAAACTGAGAATAAGAGGCTCCAGAGTATGTTGTCAGAGAAGGAACCCCAACGGTTACCATCTACAGTCATAGAAGAATTTAAAAAATCTTTTGCCTTTAAGATACTTATTGAGGATCAAATTCAGGAAGCTAGCAACCATATCTATGACGTGGAGGTAAAGGCTTTAGAAGTAGATTGCATAGAGGAGGGCTTCATCAGAGGTTTTATAAAGGGTGTGCTATAATTTGTGTAAATCCGTTCATTCAAGAAAATTCTGATACAAATTATTTTTGATGATTACAAAAGCTTGTTATTTATTTTATTTTTCTCCTAACATATATTGAAGTTTTCTTTTTGTGTGCACTAACATATTTTTCAGGATATTCACACTTCAGATTGTTTAAGACTTCAAAGTCATTTGTTAATGTTTAGTGAGAGTGAAGTTTGTTTTCTTATTTTTCTTGAGTCTGAGGAAGTGTGATTGTAAGTTGGATAACTGTGCACACACACATAATGAGGGAGTAAAAACTTAAATTTTAAAACTGATTGTACAGTTGTTTGATTGAAAAAATATATTTTTGAAAAAGATTTAATTTTCTTTGGGAAATGTTTAATTTCTAGAATTTAAATTTTATAATCGAACACTTATTATTAATGATATATCACCTCGAAAGGTGAACATATCGTTCTCTAATAGGTTCAGATTACAAATCTTTTGAATTTATCATGATTATTATAATCAAACTCAAGGAGAAACAATATATGATCCTGTAGGATCAAAATGATGTTTAATCCATTGTTCGACTATAATAATTGAGATAAGAGATCATTAATTTCATAATTAAAGTTACGATTGTAATTGATATATCTATCCGGAGAAAGAAGATATCAATCACTATCGATAGTTTAAATATGACGATAATGATCGTCAGGTTTAAATTTCCTAAAGATAATTAATCAAAGTTTTGAAAAAGTTTGATTTTAAAATCTGGTCTGGGTTTCTAAATCTCCTACGAGTGCAAGCCCTCGTAGTTAATAACATCGTAGGAAACCAAAAATTTCCTACGAAAACTCTCGATTAAAATAGCGATACGAATTTTATTTAAGAATTCAAAGATCGATATCAAGGAAGGTTAAGAACTTGAACTTTCAAATGGGATTGGTTCAAAATTGAACACTTATTTCTGGAGTCAAAGGAAGAAGAGTAGGAGGTGTCTTGAGATTCTGAATTACTTCAGAAACACCTCAAACTATCCTAAGTGTTGGGCTTGAATTAGATTGAAAGATATTTTAATGTTTAAGTGGTCAATTTTATTAGAAGGTGGGAATTAGATTCCCAGGAGGTTGAGGTCTTAAGATTAGAGATTTGCCTCAGAACCTAAGTCTAAAATGGGTACTGAGAATCAGTGACCCAGAACCTAGCTAATGCAATGCAATCCTGGACTTACCCCGGCCTGGATTGGGGAGCCAGCTAAACCACCTAAACGCTTTTAAAAACCATGAGTCAAAGTCTTTATGAAAGAGTGATTAGGGATATTGATTAAGATTGGTTCAAAGAATTGGGGTCGACATCTAGAGCAGATCCTAATTGACCCCTTAACATATGTTGGGTTAAATGTCTAAATAAAATGCAATTAAGATTTAGACTCGATTTTTAATTTGTATCTAATGCAATGCATGCTAGTTGACTCGATGAAATGCTTAAATCAATATGAAGCAGTTTTAAAATAGGCTTAAAAATAGGTTTTATCCTAAAGATTGCACAACATCCCCTTGGACAGAACTGCACCCTAATAGGTCAGGTGGTCTGCCAAAACCCGCAGGCGGGGAGGTGCCTAACAAGGTAGAGAAAAATTAATATGAATGCATGAAAAACTCCCGGCGAGTCCGGGCTTACTTCTTAAGAGCGTTAGAGTTTCTATCTGAGCTTAAAATTTTAAATTTTGTTTAAGTAGAAAAGGTTAATGACCGTACCCTCACGAGCCTCCGATCGGGTTCCAGGCTAAATCAAAATCGACATGCAATAGCGCCAAATAAACTACTAAAAGCATGCGGGTCCTTAATCGCAATCAACACATCAATTAAATCATTTAAATAATTAAATCAATTAAATAAATGCTCAAACTGAAAGTCCATAGGCAAGTGCCCTTAATAATACAACCCAGGGTCTGCAGTAAAGTAAAGTGGCCGGGTACCACTGACTACAACCCAGATTCTAATCCTAAGACTCAAGTGACTTTGAGATTTGAGATTCTTCTCGTTCTTCACTTCTTCGTCTCCTTAGAACTCCTTGGATCGTCGGGTCTGGATATCCAAATGAAAAGAAACTCCCCCTGAATAGGGGTGTTATCTTTTCTCTTTGGATACTTGAATTTCATCCTAATTTGGATCTCTAAATGGATAGGAACTCTCCCCTAAGGGATGTTCCTTCCTCTTTGGATTCCAAATTGGATGTTTAAGTATCTCAATCTCAAATCACTTTAAACATTACAACTCAATTTAAATCAAATTACATCAAATTGAAATTAAAAATCTAGACTCAACAACCTGCAGGGTTATCCTAATAATCAACAGTTTATATTTGACATCCCAAGCAGTTATATATTTGAAATTAAAATGCTCAAACCAGCCACACTTGACCATGCTCTTTTTGATTTAAAGGGGAACTTAAGCATGCTTAGCACCTGTGCAATTTAATAATTATGATTTTTGCCCCCTTTAATTTATGCCCTGTATGAGCATGGCCACCTGCATAAGATTGAATTAGTACAAAATGTCTCTAGCCTAGGGGTAGATCTAATCGCACAATCAATCATATCACAGAGTGTAGTAAATAAATAAACAATCACAGTAATTCTATGTCTAGCAAACAGCATGCAGTGAAAGCTCGAAAACCCGGCACACAGCAGAAAAGTAAACACCGGCCTAGCCTAAGACTAGAGTTGGTTGTCCTAGCAAACCATCTAAAGTGTGTGTAGGAGGCTGTGTGGTTTTGATATGTCCTTGATAGGCATTTGATTGAAGTTGCTTAAAGTTCAAGTTGGTTGAAAGGCTTGAGGGATATTTAATTTGAATTTAAATATTAATGACTTAAAATTGATTTTGAATTTGACTTTAATTGTTTGTAGGATATCACCTTTGTTGCACACCAAGGCCGTGAAGTTTATTTCACCTTCCTTGGGGCTAATTTAATAGCCTCGTAGGCCTGGGTTACCCAGTGGTACCCGATATAATTAAATGACTTGAGTTTGATTAATATTTGAAGGTTGATTAAATTTTAATTAAATTTGATTGGTTGCTGGTTTTAAGTTCAAATTAATATTTTCTGGAATTTTGAATGATTTATTGAATTTTGGTATTTTCTGGATTATTTTAATGATTTAATTAAGGGGTTAAAAATTGACTTTTTGATTTAAGGTGTTTTCTAGAAAGTTAATATTTTATTAAAATACTAGACCTTAATTCGATCAGTTAGACAGTAAGTACACTGAAATTGGATTTTTCTATATTTTATTATGAAGGTTTGAAGTTTTGACTTGAATTTGAACTAAGTTTGACCAAAAGTTGACTTTTTCAAAATTTGTTTGATTTCTGGAAACTTAACATTTTTAATAAATATTAGACCTTAAGATGAGTTGTATGCCTTTGAGTTTGCTCAATGTGGAGTTCATTTGAATTAGTTATGAATTTTGTAAACTTTGAGTATTTAATGAATTATTTAATTGTTTAATTAGAGACCGTTTTTATGATTTGAATCCAAATGGCCTCCAAACTCCTTGAAATCAACTCCAAAGGTCAGGAATGACCTAAGGAGTGATCTCCAAGTGTTTGGAAATTTTCTGAAATTTTTAATTATTTTTAATTAATTAAATATTGAATTTCAATTAAATTTAAATTAAACTTAATTTTGAAGTCCAGTCAAGGGGCTTTTATTTTTCATTGATTAGGGGTTTGATTCTGGTCAGTTAGAGGGGTTAATTGTATTTTTTGGTTTTAAAATTGATTTATTAGAATTTCTGGAAGGTTAAATGGCTTAATTAAGGTTTAATTTTGATTAAGTTAATTAAGGGGCTTAATGATCTCAAAAGTCAATGGGATATTTTCTTGAGGTTGTATATGTCACTAGGTTTGAATGTTCAAAGTTTCAACTCAATTGGAAATGTATCCTAATTATTGGAATTTTTCTAAGTTCTCTAAACTTAGGTCCTTAATTATTGTCCTTAATGTCACTAGTTTTGAGTGGGTTTGAATCAAAGTTTATACTAACCCTTGATTAACATAGGCATGATAAATACACATACAAACACAACCAATCCTATGCCTAAGAGAGCCTTAAACTAACTGGTGTGTGTATGTCCTTAAACATGCAAATCAAATTAAAATTTAATTAATTAAAGGATTAATCAATGAATAATTAATCAAGTTAATTATTCATTGATTAATCATTACTTCACATAAATCCTATTCAACCAAGCTCAATCTATGTTCAAACTTTAATGTGATCTCTCGAAGTTCAAAGATTTAAATATATATATAATTTTAAAATGAGTTTTAAAATATACCCTTATATAAAACCTATACATGATAATATAAGTTTTAAAATAATATAATTAAAATATCTTCAATTAAAATAATTTGAGAGATCTACTGATTTCAAAGTAGTTTGAAAATAATTTTTTTAGTTTTCAAAATAATTGGTTTAATATTTAATTGGATACTAATTAAATATTAAAATAATTGAATAATTAACAATAACTTAAAATTAATCAAAGTTTGATCTCTGAAATTAGTCTCAAGTTAAAGTACTCAATTTTCTAAAAATTTTGATATATTATACTAATTTTTCTGATTTAAAATGAATTTCTTATGAATTTTTGAAGTTTAAATCAATTAAAAGGGATTTTTTAAATAATTTTAAATTAATTAATGATTAAAATAGTTTTAAAATTAATTAACTTAAATCTTAAGAATTTTTGAGATTTTAAAATTATTTAAATATATATATATATATATATGTATGTATTAATCTTCAAAAGTATCTGAATTATTAATCATTAATTAAATATTAATTAATAATTAAATAATTAATTAATTGAAATATAAGACATAGTTTGAATAATTTAATTTCAAGATTAGAATAATTTAAAATTAATTAATTAATTATTGGATATTAATTAATTAAATTAATGAATATTAATTAATTATTAAACTATTAAAATATTATAACTCATTTAAATAATATTAAATAGTTTTAATTAAATGTTATTTAAATTTTCAAATATTTTTAAGATTAATATTAAATTTAGAGTTAATTCAACATTAATTAATTATTTAAATATTTAATTAACATATTAAATGATATTAAATACTTAAATTATTATGAAGTTTTAAAATATTTAAAATAATATTTAACCCTTTCTAATTAAAAATAAAATTGGTTAAAATATTAAATCATTTAAAATTAATTAAAATAATAAATTATTTAATATTAATTGGAATATATATATATATATATATATTAATTAAAGTTTTAAACTGATTTAGTGTTAATTAAAGTTAATAGCTTATTTAATATTAATTAGAATAAAAAAAATTATATATATATATTAATTAAAATTTTTTAAAAATTATTTAACATTAATTAAGATTATAAAATACTTAACATTAATTAAAATATTAAATAATTTAATATTAATTAAAATTAATATTAACTTTTAAAATTGATTAATTAAATTCAAAACAATTAATATAATATATATATAAATATAAACATATATATATATATATATACTTTTAATTTTAAAAAAAAACTTTTTTTTTTTTTTAAAATGATTTAAAACATAATTTAAATCATTTAAAAAAAACTGGCGGCGCCGGCGGCGGCGGGAGCCACGTGGCCGCTTCCAATTGGCAGAGGCAGAACCGCGGCCAATCATTGATTGGCGGCGCAATGATTGCGCCGCCAACAATGATTGCGGGATCATTACCCGCGGACGCGTTTTACTTATCCGCGTCAGCAAGCTCTTGTTGCGGTCCGATCTTCCGTGTTAAGGGATCAACGGACGAGATTTGATCCGCGGTTCTGGCCTCGCATAGAAAGATCAAACGGCGGAATTTCAATCCCGCAGTTTTGATCAACGATCCAGATTGATCTGGATGAAGATCAGTACAGCGGATGAAATGACACGGTTTGAATATTCCACGGGAAGACTCGATCAGAGCCGTTGATCTTAGAATCAACGGCTCAAATAATGCCCAGTTCATGCATCAACGAAACCAAACCTAGGATTAAAGATTCGGCTCGTTCTCTCAATATAATGGATAAAATCCTACAAAATTTTAAACCTAAATTAAGCTCATGAACAGAAACTATGTGGACGTTTTAAAAATATTAAATAAGCACTTAACGAAACGCTAATTTCTCCTAAGTGTACTAACCTAGGTTTAGAGTTTTAGGAGAAACTAACCGATGGATTTAAAAAATATTTTAATCTCTGAGCTTGTAGACTGTCCTCGCTCAAATTTGTAGAAGAAATCCAAGCTCGAAAACGTCTGGATCGGTCGTCTTGAGGCTTGGATGGATCTTGACTTGAACTTGTCGGGAAACCTGCCGGCGGCGGCTTTGACTGGCTGGTTTGGGATGGAAATAAGTGGGAGGATATCTGGGAAGTTCAGACCAGTTGAGGGTAGGACTTGAGAGCTGGAGGTAAGTGAGAGGGGGCTAGGGTTCGAATGAATGCTCTCTAAGGGGTTTTACCCTATTCAATTCATTCTAGATTGAATAGAGGGCTGAGATTGCTTGAAAGAACCCTTGGATGATTGCCACCTGTCCAAGGAGTGGTTGGGAGCAGAGCATCAAAGGACAAGGGAGTACAATGAGGTGGAAAGGCCATTTTGGCATCATATGGAGTCTGGGACCACTTGAATTGATTAAGCTTTAATCCAAAGATTAAAAGGGGCTTAAGAAGCTTCCAGAAGTCGTTTAGAACAGCTTGAAGGGTTAGAGATAGAGTGAATTAAGTTTGGGAGGGGTTTTGACCAAATTTGACCCTTTAAAACCCTTGATTTGACTGTTTGACTGGTCCAAGGCCACTTGGACTGCTTAGGTAGCAGTAAAAGAGAACTTTGGGTGCTATTGAATGAGTTGGAGAGGGATAGAATGGTTTGGAGTGGGTTTAGAAAAGAATTTGACCACTTAAACACTCTCTTTCCCTCTTATTGACCAAGTTGACCAGTCAACAGTCAATGGGAAGCTGAGGTGGCAGCCAAGAGAACTTAAGGAGCTAGTTAGGTTGATTTAAAAGAGATTCTTAGAGTTAAGGATTTGAAGTTTGAATGGATGAGAGGTATTTTGACCAAATGTGAGAGTTTGACCAAGTCAAATGATGTATGATTTGACTTAGGGTGGATTCAAGATAATTCAAAATATTCAATAGAATGATTTTTAAATTTTAAAAGGTTTGATTGAATTATATATCTCAACTAGATTGAATTGAATCAAATTTGACCAAGCTTGGGTTTGATTTGACTTGGTCAATTTGACCATGAATTGACCCATGATGAATTTAGGGATATTCAAAACATCCACTGAGGTGGATTTGAGGGTTTAAAGGTCTTGATTTGATCAAATGGGTTAAAATAGCCTATTAAAACCCTTAAAGAATACTTGAGTCAACCTAAGTTGACTTAGTCAACTGAGTTGACCCAAGAAGGTAGGTCTAGGTCTAACAGGTCTAAAATGACAAAAGGGATCTAGTGGAGGTGATTTCAGGGTTTAAGTAAGTCATTTAGATTAAATGACCTATTCAGGCCCTTAATGGGCCTTTTAGGTCAACCCTGGTTGACTTGGTCAACCAAGTGGGTGCAGGGTCTGTGGATGGGCTCAAACAATTCAGAATAATATTCTGAGTCTACTGGTGGTGGTCTCAAGGTCTGGAGAAGTCATTTAATCAAAATGACCTATTTGGGCCCTTAATGGGCCTTTAGGTCAAACCTGGTTGACCTGGTCAACCAGGTAGGTCCAGGGTCTGGAAATGGGTTCAACATATTTGAAATGATATTTGGAGACTAATGGAGGTGGTCCCAAGGTCTGAGGAGGTCATTTGGTCAGAATGACCTGTTTTGACCCTAAAGAGGTCTTCTAGGTCAACTAGGTTGACTTGGTCAACCAGGTTGACCCAGGGGCTGGTTCTAGGTTCAATGGGTTTGGTTTGACATTTGAAACTTGCTGGAAGTGACTGCATTTGATTTGGAGGTCATTTGATCAAAGTGACTATTCACACCCCATAGGGGCATTTTAGTCATTTTGACCCCTGGTCAACTGGGGGTCAAATTGAATCCAATAAAATGCAGTTTAATGCTCAATAGGTCATAATCAAAGGTCTGGAGGTGATTGGAGGCTTTGGAGAAAGCTCCAGGGTCAAAATCCACTGGGTGGTAGGTCCAGTGGCATAGACTGTAAATATTTGAAGGTTTTACAGCCTTTGGATTTTAATTCAGTTTCTGGGGTTAGAGATCTCAGAATGAGCTCAAATTTGGAGGGTTACCTCTAGAGACATGTCACATCAGTGTGGAACTGACAGATCTTGAATCAGAGGTCATTTGATAGGGTTTTGAAATGTTCAAAGATTAACTGGAAAAGGCTTTCAGGACTTAGACCTTTAGCCTTGGATTTGAATCTGGAAATCTGGTTTTGAATTGGATTTTGAGCTTGAATGATAGGATTTGGATTAAGTTTAGATTGAATTGGAGTTCAGATTGATCTAGAATAATCCTAGGGTTTAGAATAGGTCCTAGGGTTCAAATCAGCTTAAGGGAATCCTAGGGTCTAGAATAGATCCTAGGGACTGGAGTCTGGGAAGATCCTAGAATCTAGAAGTCCTAGGAAAATCCTAGGATCTGGGGTCTAGAAGAATCCTATAATCTAGAAGAATCCTAAGATCTAGGAATCCTAAGTTTCAAGATCTAGAAGGATCTTAGGATTTAGAGTAGATCCTAAAGTTTGATTTCTAGGAAGATCTTAGGGTTTGGAAGTCCTAGGGCCTGGGATCTAGAATAGTCTTAGGATCTAGAAGAATCCTAAGCTCTAGATAGATCTAGGAGAATCCTAAGGTCTAAGAGGATCATATGATCTAGAATCAGGTAGAATCCTAGGGTCTAGAATAGATCCTAGGGTCTGAAGTCTAGGAGAATCCTAGAATCTAAATTTTTCTTAAATTGTATTGATCTGGGGTCAGGATTGATTTGAATCTGGATTGATCTAGGATTAGATTAATCCTAGGGTCAGGATTAAATCCTAAGGATTGGAATGATCCTAAGGTCTGGATTGGTCCTACTGAGCTCATACAAAAATGAGGTCAACAACAGTATGATAATGTATCGTATGGGATGATCTGTATTACATATCCTCCACAATGAACCTATCTGACTTGAAAATTTTTCTAAGTTTAGTTCGTACAGTATGAAATATAATTCGTACAGAAAATTTTATGGTACGAACGGCTCTATTTTTTATTCGTACTAGTTCATACGGGACGAATCGTTCAGTTTTTGAACTATTCGTATAATACGAAATATAATTCATACAGAAGATTTTGTGGTATGAACGGCTCTATTTTTGGTTCGTACTGGTTCGTACGGGACAAATCATTCAGTTTTTGAACTATTCATACAGTATGAAATATAATTCATACAGAATATTTTGTGGTACGAACGGCTCTATTTTTTATTCGTACTGATTCGTACGGGATGAATCGTTCATTTTTGAACTATTTGTACAGTACGAAATATAATTCATACAGAAAATTTTATGATACGAACTGCTCTATTTTTTGTTCGTACCGGACAAATCCTTCATTTTTAAATTATTCATACAGTATGAAATATAATTCATACAGAAGATTTTATGATACGAACGGCTCTATTTTAGGTTCGTATGGGATCGTACGAGATGAATCGTTCAATGATTTTAACTATTCATACAGTACGAAGATCGATCATACGGGACGATCAGGAGACGTGAAACTTGACAAATTCAATTTTTGGACGGTTTTTCTTATCCTTAATATTTAAGGACCTTTAAACTGACTTGAATGAAGATGCTTCTATGAATTTCTTCTTGAGAGTGAAAAGAAGAGTGATAAGGGAGAGTATTTGGGTGTGATTAGTGTGAGATCCTTAGAGTGAAAATTGTGAAGGGATTCACAAGGTTATCCAAGAGTGAGGATTTTATTATTTGTACTTCAAGTCACTTCCCTATCATCTTGAAGACTCTTGAGAGAAGATCTTTGAAGAAGGTTCGGTTCTCTGCCATCACCAGGAGGGTGAAAAAGGATGCTTGGTTCTCTGCCGTCACCAGGAGGGTGAAAAAGGACGCTTAGTTCTCTACTATCACCAGGAAGGTGTAAAAGAATGCTTAGTTCTCTGCCATCACTTGGAGAGTGAAAAAGGACAATGGTTCTCTGCCGCACCAGGTTGGTGGAAGAGAGTTTGTAAAGGCTTCTCAACCTTGCTGTGGGGGCAAAAAGAGAGTCACTTGAGTTTAGTGCAATACTTAGAGAAGGAGTCTCTAGGGAGTGGATGTAGATCGTGTTTGACCGAACCACTATAAATTCTGATATTTTCTATTCTTACTTTTTACTTTTTCACACTGTTACTTTTATGCATTTTACTTTTCTGTGGTTGAATTTTTGTGATTGAAGAAAGCATTGTAAAACACTATGTTCGTACTATACGAAGGTAAATTGTATGGTATGATTTGTATTAGAATTTTTATTAAAAGTTTTTCCAAAATTCTAAGAGAAATTTTTAAAAGGACTAATTCACCCCCCCCCCCCCCCCCTCTTGGTTAGCCTAGGGATGTAAGCAATAGGTCTAACAACCTATTCGGACTTTCAAGGCGTGCGTACAGTGCAGCGTAAGATTGGAGCAGAGATTGAGGGGGTTGACACCCAGCCAGGCTTCTAGAACCTTCTTCAGATTCTGGTGGTCAAGAGATAGAGAGTGAGTTATCGAAGGCCTTTTCCCTCAAGGAGGTGGAGGATGATATTGAAATCCTATAGGATTGTTCTGATATTGGTTGTACTCCTTTATTTTCGTGATGAGTATATATGTTTGGTGTTGATACTTTCATATGATGTATGCGATGTTCAGTGATATAATAAGAATTTATTGGTGTTCCTCTTTTTTTTTCTTTCTCATGTATACATGAAATTGATTTAGTTTTATTTCAATGAGAAATATTTTGGTGTTTTTTTCTAACTTGAGCGAATGTGAGAGATATCCTCCTTGGATATCTTGACCTATCCGAGATTGTTAATCAAAGCATTTGATTAATAATTTTAACCTGTATGGAAGAGGTCGGATCAAAACCCCCAGGGATTGATCATCCGTTGATTGAGATACAATATAGATTGTGTATTTCTTGAATCATGGATAAAGGGTTTTGAGAGAAAATATGAGAGAGAAGATAACATCACAACAAAGTGAATATCACATTACTGTATTATAAAAATAGCACAATAATTCCCTAATATAATCTAGGGATACGGGAGCCAGAAGAGTTCGATCCCAATTAACATGCAAGGGATGTCTGCCCGGTCAACATAATAACTTGAAAGATACACAAACAACAAACACAAGAAAAATAGTATTGTCAATATCTACTGATAATACTTGCGAAGGTTGCTAACATTTCAAGTCCCAGGGAGCATTTTTCAATTTGCATCTTTCAGTTTGAAGGTACCATGCTTTACCATAGTTGCAACTAAATAGGGACCCTCCCAGAGGGGAGAGAGCTTGTTGCGCTGAGGGCCCTTTCCGGCTGCTTCGATACTGCGTAAAACTAAATCCCCAATTGAGATAGATTGAGGTTTGACTTTTCGATAGTAATGACGGGCAACCCTTTGGTGGTATGCAGCGGTCCTGAGTGAGGTTACATCTCTTACTTCTAGAAGGAGATCTAAGTTCTTTTTGAGCTTCTCTTCATTATTATTGGAGTCAAATGTCTAAACTCTATTGCTTGGGACACCAATATCAACAGGTATAATTGCTTCTGTTCCAAAGCAGAGGTTGTATGGGGTTTCTCCTGTAGGAGTTCTGGCAGTAGTCCGATAAGCCCAGAGGACATTGGGGAGTTTGTCAGCCTATTGCCCCCCAGCCTTCCCTAGGCGTGTCTTCAATCCTTTCAAAATTATTCGATTTGTGACCTCTGTTTGCCCATTTGCCTGAGGGTGGGCGATAGCTGTGTGGACTAGATGAATATGAAATTTTTACAAAAAGAAGTGAAGATCTTCCCAGTAAACTGTGTCCCATTGTCAGTGATGACCCTTGTAGGAATGCTAAAATGACAGACTATATTCTTCTATAGGAACTATTTGGCATTTTCTTCAATAGTCTTTGCCAGAGGTTCTGCTTCCATCCACTTATATCTGGTGGCAATAGGGAAAGGTCCCATTATATCTATTCCCCACTGGGTGAAAGGCTAAGGGCTCTGAAGTGATGCAAGCTCCAGTGCGGGTGTATGAGTGAGATTGGAATGCAATTGGCAATTTTTGCACTTTTGAGTAAACTTAAGTGCGTCCTGTTTCGTTGTAGGCCAATAGAATTCTTGTCTCATGATCTTGTAGACTAACGCTCTTCCTCCCAAATATTTTCCATATATTACTGAATGAACTTCTCGAAGTGTGTAATCAGCTTCTGAAGGTGGGAGACACTTGAGGTACGGTCATGTGAAGGCACATTTGTATAACTCACCACCAATAATGGTGAAGTTTGCTGCTTACCGCCGAAGTCGTGTTGCAGCTGTGGGGTCTTCAGGCAACACCCCATCTTATAAGAAAGATAAGATTGGGTCTATCCAGAAAATTTCTCTTGGTTCATCGTTTGATTGTATGGCCCACGTACCTTGGATGCTTGGAAAGTGGATCTCCTCAATACACTTTTTTTTATAGACATCTCCTGTCATTGATGTAACAAGCTTAGAAAGAGCATCTGCTCATATATTTTGCTCTTGAAGAATATAGATGATCTGATGCTTTCTTATATGAGTTAAAAGTAACTTCACAATGCTGTAATATTGAGACAATTATGGATGATGGATATTCAACTCCCCCTCCACCTGAGAGGCAACTAACTGTGAATCAATGTAGACTACTAAGTTCTACACCTCATAGTCAATTGCGAGTCTCAATCCAGCAATCAGGGCCTCGTATTCTGCTACAGTATTTGTTGCCAGAAATTTAAGTCAGAGCCCATACTCAAGGGTAAATTTCTATGGAGAAATTAAAAGAATTCCGGCCCCAACGCCAGAACTCCATCGACCTATAATGTCCAGCACGAAGGAGAAGGTGAAGTACCTAGTTGAATATCAGATATGGGGATGCTGCATTCAACTACAAAATTTGCAAGCGCTTTAGATTTGATATCAGGCCGAGGTAAGTAGAGGATGTCAAATTCTCCCAACTCTACAGACCACTTAATGAGCCTACTAGATGCTTCTGGCTTTTATAGGATACTTTTAGTGGTAGATTTATATAAACTCTGATTGTATGGGCTTAAAAGTAAGGGCGTAATTTTCTGGTAGAAGAAATTAACGCCAATTCTATCTTATCTGCTAGAGGATAACGTCCCTCCACTTCAGACAAGATCTTGCTAACATAATAGATGGGGCATTGGATTGCATTTTCCTCTCGGTCCAAAATTGAACTGATAGCTTGGGTAGAAACAGTTAAGTATAAATACAGCCTTTCTCCTGGGATTGGTTTGCAAAGTAGTGGCAGAGATGCCAAATACTTTCGTAGCTGTTCGAAGGCTTCTTGACATTAATCAATCCATTGGAATCCTGAGCTTCGAGCACCTCTGAGTATCTTAAAAAGGGTAAATATCTATCTCCTGAGCGTGCCAGAAAATAAGATAATGCTGCAATTCTTCCATTTAATCTCTGGACTTCCTTAATATTTCTAGGGGGCACCATGTCCCTAAGTGCCTTGATTTTTTTAGGATTAGCTTCAATCCCTCGGTGGGTTACCATAAATCCCAAAAACTTTCCAGAAGCGACTCTGAAAGCACATTTAGCAGGGTTGAGTCGCATATTATAATGTTGCAACAAGAGAAAGCACTGTTCTAAATCTGAGAGATGCTGAGATTTCTCAAGACTTTTCATCAGCATATCATCAAAATATACTTCCATAGTGCGTCTAGTGAGGTCTTTGAAAACCTTATTCATGAGGTGCTGATATGTTGTTCCAGTATTTTTGAGCCCGAATGGCATAACTAGATAATAATATAATCCCTTATTTATTCAAAATGTTGTTGCCTCCTCGTCTGCCTGATTCATCTTTATTTGATTGTAACCGGAGTAGGCGTCCATAAAACTTAACATTTGATATCCGGAGGTGGTATCAACCAGCTGGTCAATCTGAGGAAGCAGAAAATTATCCTTTGGGCACGCTTTATTGAGATTTGTATAGTCTATACACATTTACCAAGCTCCACTTGCTTTCCATACCACAATGACATTTGCCAACCAAGTGGGGCAATGCACTTCTCATATAAATCCAGCCTCCAAAAGCTTATCGACTTCCTGCTCAATTGCTTGTTGACGATCCGGTGCAAAATTTTGCTTCTTATGGATTACTGGCTTACACACCGGGTTGACTTTGAGGGAGTGTACAATCACTTTGGGGTCAATTCCGGGCATATCTGCTGGACGCCATACAAAAATGTCTTGATTTTTACATAGAAAATCTATGTATTTTTTCTTCTCGTTGTCGGAGAGAAGGGACCCAATCTATACAATCCTCAAAGGATATTCTTCAGATATGGATACAGTAGTGAGGTCTTCCACAGGAGAAGCCCTTTGAGGGATATCCTTATTCCAGAGATCAAAATCCTCGATGTTTAAGGTAATTATTGGATGTGGTTGAACCTGCCTAAGATAGCAGGTTTGTGCTATTTGTTGATCTACACATATGACACTGACTCCTGTTGGGGTAAGGAACTTCATCTTTAGGTGAGGGATAGAAACGACGATCACAAAGATTAACTGGAGCGGCCTTTTAAAGATAGCGTTGTAAGCCGATTCTGACTTTATAATAATGAACTGAATGGAGTGTGTAGTTTGTTGAGGAAATTCTCCAAGTACAACTCGGAGACTGATTGTCCCTTCTGCTGGTACAGGTCGATTATCAAATCCATACAGTGGACCTACAGCAGATTGAAGCTTTTCTCTCGAGAAACCCATACTGAGAAAGTAGAGTAGAACAGGACATCTATAGGGCTTCCATTATCCACCAAGATTCTCTTGACATTGTAATACAGATCACCTATCCCCGCATTAATCACAAGCAGATCCTGATGAGGGGTTTTTACTCCCTCCAAATCAGAGTCATCAAAAGTAATAGAATGATTGATACGAGCTTTCTTTGGCATCGGGTTTTCATCTACAGCCAAAAAGACTTGATCCGATAGTAAGGGACCTCCTGCGATTGTCTCAATTTCACCAACTATTATTCGATTATTCATCGGTTGTCTCTGTTGTTGATTTGGACCCCCAGCGGGACGAGCTTCTTCTCGGGTAGGTGGATCTCGAATAAACTATATAAGATAGACTTGGCGGATAAGTCTTTTAATCTCATCCTTGAGTTGCTTATAGGCTTTGGTAGTATGGCCACGGCTACGATGAAAGTACCAGTATTGTTCTTGATTTCCTGTGTTTGGCTTCAAAGGATTCAGCCATTTCATCGTATCTTGATCTTGAATGGCCATCAATACATTTTTTTGAGATGTGTTGAGTGTGGTATACTCCTTTTACTGCCAAGGTTCCCATCACGGCAATGGAGGCCTAGGAGGTAGATTATTCTTCCCTTGCTTCTTCCTTTGTGAGGAGGAACTATCCATCTCAGGTGCACCTTTGCTCTTACCAATTGTTTGCTTAAACTGCTTTCTGTGAGCGTTTATGGCTTCATCTGCAGAGATTTGCGCCTTCACATGATGGATTAGGTCAGCATATGAATGAACCATATCTCGCATGAGTGCCGAATAGAAGGGGCCAAGACGGAGGCTGCCAAGAAAGACCCCTCTCAATAATTTAGGATCTACTCCTAAAATTGTCGAGCCTTGGTAAAAAATCATTAAAAATACTCCTTCAATGATTCTCCTTCATTTTGACGGATTCCGGAGAGGTGGGAAAAAATCCTTAGTAATTCTTCTATTGGCTACAAACTATTCAACAAATACTTTGGCCAATTTGACGAATGAGGGGATCATTGTGGATGGAAGTGAATAGAACCACGTTCGTGCCTATCCTTTAAGTGTGGCAGGAAAAACCTGACATAGGAGGGCATCCGAAGCTCGTTGGATCTACATGATAGTTTTATAATGATCTATATGCTCATGTGGGTTAGATGTCCCGTCATAAGACTCGATACTTAGTAGTTTGAATCCAACCGGAATGGGGTGCTGAAGAATGGTTTCAGTTAGAGGTGATGACTCCTGAAGATTCCTCTGTCGAAGAGTTTGCCTTGCACCTCCTACAGGGAATTCTTCCCATACTAATCTTCGCAGTTCATGACATAGAGCATTGTGAGGGAGCTCAGCGACATGAGGTAAGTCTAACTCTTCAGGGAGGTCCAAAGGAATGTGAGGTTGTGGACATGTGTGCGAAGGATGGGTAGAACTTGTTGTGTCAGCCAGATCGTTATTTTGATGTGATTGTGGATGTCTTCTTGGCGGAGGAAGAGGAATCTTTGCTTGAAGATGTTTGAGTTCAACATCTTCGGCCAGTGGTGGAGCTCGAGGGAGAAGAACTTCCTCCCATTGTGCTACTGCTGGTTGACAAGCCTCTCGCAGGAGTTGAAGGATCTCATTCTTAGATTCTTCCATCTTTCGGATTTGCTCTTCCAAAGAAGGTCCTAAGGTTCCTTCTCCAGCAATGTGTTACCCCCCCCCCCCCCCCCCAAGATAAAAAGAGGTAGAAACTTGACGTCCATGATTTATAGACTGGTTTCTGTATTGATGGGTGTTGGAGCGGGAAGCTCCCAAGATGCATTTGCTGTGCCTACTGGTCATCGAAGCAATACTTATAGGTGTGGGATAGTGTTCCCACAGACGGCGCCAAACTATTACGGGCTAGAATATATGTGCGATATAGTTAGATTTTTTCGTCTCAGCGTTGTACGAGTATCAGCACACAAACAGAAGAAAAAGAAAACACCAGGAATTTTATGTGGAAAACCCAGGAAAAGGGAAAAACCATAGGGCCATGCCTAGTTGAAAGAATTTCACTAGTGCATGCTTGAGGTACAAGAAGTTGAATCATCCTTAGAATTTAAGACGATCAGATTACAATCTGCTCAAAGTCGGACAGAACTCTGGCGTCACTTGGAAGTAGAGCGGAATTTCAGCATCACTTGGAAGTCGTACAGAATTCTGGCGTCACTTGAAAGTCGGGCAGAATTCCTGCTTCACTTGGAACTCGGGAAGAATTCTGGCGTCACTTAGAAGTCGGGCAAAATTCTGGCATCACTTGGAAGTCGGGTAGAATTCCGGCGTCACTTGGAACTCGGACAGAATTCCAGCGTCACTTGGAAGTCGGGCAAAATTTCAGCGTCACTTGGAAGTCGGGCAGAATTCCGGTGTCACTTGGAAGTCAGGCAGAATTCCAGCGTCACTTGGAAGTCGGACTGAACTCCGGCGGTGGTTGAGGAGAAGTTTCTTCCCTCATATTCTTCTCTTCTTCTTCTTCTTCTCTTCTCTTCTCTTCTCTTGCTTGGCTCCCCTCTTAAGAGAAATGAGGGGCTATTTATAGTTTTTTTGTGGATGGCATGACCCGTAAATAGGAAGAGGATTGAGGACAACTGTGGAGTGATTTGGATGGACGACCGATACTGAATCCCTTGATCATGGACCATTTGTTAGACATTTGAAGGTCTTAATGATATCAAAATTCAGTGATCTTGGGCTCGTTGGATTCGCCTTGTCGAGCCGCTCGATTCGACTGTAAGCATGTCATGTTTGGAAACCGTTTGGTAATCCAAATTATGGATTGAACTTTCCAAATGCACTTCAGGACTTTAATTTGGACCCATTTGGCCTCGAATCAAATTGAATTTGGTGTTGTTGCGTTCGTATTTCTGAGATGTTCAGTTCGACTATAAGTTTGCTAGAATCAGAGTTCAAATGGTCCCGAATTTAATTTTTGAAGCTTCCAAGCTGATTTTGCCTCAAGATTCGTGCCCGATCAAGAAAATTTTTGAATGATATATCAATGTCCATATTGGTAAATGCAACATAAGCGTATATAAGAATAATATAATATATGAAATAATTAAATATAATAAAAAATAATATTTAGTTAAATGAATATATACATACACCATCGATCTTTAATAAACCCAATAGTTAGTAAAATACTATGCTATATAATTATAAAAGCTAGATGATAAGGAGCAATAAAATAACTATAAAATTAAATAAAGAACTAAGAAAATTAAATAACATAATATTATAAAAAGTTTTAAAATAAAATTCTATGAGGAATAATGTTATTTAAAATTTGAAAATGATCTCAAAAATATATATATAATTCATATAAATTTCTTGATACAATACTACTATAAATGGGGAGTCAAATAAAATTATTCAATTGCCACAATTCAAAGCCAAAACTTTTTTAGGAGTTTAATGTACTGATCTTTACATTCAAATTCTACATTTTGTTTCAATAAATAAGTAAATGTAATTAAATTCTATAAAAATTATGAAAAAAATTAATCAACCTATCTATCTCTATTATGTTAGTTGTGGCAGTGATTAACAAGAATTAGTTATTTAATTATAATTAATCACCACCATCACTAACAACAAAAAAAACCTTCATCTCCTACGCGAGGTAGCTATGTGAACTCTTTATTTTCATTATCCTATCAAGAGCCAATTTCTCATTTAAATCAAATAAAAAAAGTTATTTTTAATACTTTCTAACCAATTCTTATTAGGTATATCTCCACCTTTTTTAACTTAAGACGAATCTAATAAATCTACTCTCTTCATAGGATCATCGGAAGGCTGACATTTTATGTGACCTAATCATCTAAGATGACCTTTAATCTTATCTACCATTAAAGCTACACTAAAATTTTCACATGTATACTCATTTGGCATTCTATCTCTAACAGTAAAGCCAATCATCTACCTAAAATTCCTCATCTCTACAACACTTAAATTTAATATATGCTTATCTTTTAATGGCCAAGATTTTGCACCATAAAATATTATAGGTGTGACACCTCCAGGTTCAGCATCTGGATTGACCTGTTTTGACCTGATTGGAAATAGCCACAAGAAGAGAATGTAAGGAGAAAGAAGAGGATTATTTAGCCGCTTTGGGTCATTTTCAGCTGTCAACCCAGTTCAAAAAATTATCCAGATCGAGATAGGTCACATTACACTTATTTTTTAAAAATACAAAGTTTTTATCTAATTTTCGATCAAATTTATGTTTCTGTTAGCACAAAAATGGAGATAACTTTGCATCGGTACAACTTTCACCGCATAACTTTTTATATATTATAGAGATTGAGATTACAAACGTTTTGAGTATTTTATAGAATTTTACAACCGGAATTTTAGAATTTGTGTGATGTTTATCGAATAGAAAATTATCTGAACTCTGAAAAATAATGTTGTAGTATAATAAAAGTCTCAAAATTTTATTTTACGCAATCCCTGGTAATTTGATTATTTTCTAAAAATATGCATTTTTGCCTTGTAGGGTTTTCTATTGCCTACCGTTAAACAAAACTATGCAATTCTGACACATGCTCAATTACACTTTAATTGCTATAATATGATAAAAAAATATATATGTGATTAAATTATATCTACATGAGAGATAAGGGACCAAAATCTTTTGAGATTATATTTGTATCAGGGAATATTACGGTGCCTATAGGGCATAGTCTAATGGCTATAAACCATGTTCTGATTCCTACGAACATATTATGATGTTATAAACACAAAAGAGAGTCATAAAGAGCCAGAATCCTTTGAGATTCTATCTGAGTCTGGGGAGTATGATATAAATTGCTCTATGATATATATTGCAATTTATCCATCTGCTCAATATTAATTTTTTTATAATTGGATAACTACTACGCTCGTATTACATTTCTCAATATAGTAATTTATGAGTTTGTATTTAACTATTTTTAAATCTTCAACAAAATATTTAATAAAAGAATTTTAAAAATTTAGATTGAATTATATGGTATGCTAAGCTATTGCAGCTTATTGTGATTTTGCTTCTAATTTTTAGGATCTAGAAAGGGAAATAAGATTATTGATTAGCAGTTCAAGACTGATCAGAGTTTATAGGTATTTCTCTAAATTAATTTTTTGTGCAGTCATGGCTAGCTTATTATTTAATTTTGTATCTTCTACATGTAGCCATGTATTGTAGTGTAAATATATTTTGGTAAAATAAAAAAAATCTTGTTGAAGAATTTATTTTTCAGTATTTGAATATTTTAATATCTCTGTAGTTAATGGTTTATTTAAAATGAATATTAAAAGAGAATCTAAAATAATCCAAAATTAGATCTTGAGATTTTCCTATCACAGCTCAACACGATAGGACATGTCCTAGTCGGGTTAGGTTGTGACATGCTTTTATGGTCTCTAAGCAATAGTTTTAGAATGGATCGTAAAACAGATCTATAAGAATTGATTTGTAAGTTAAGTGGGGTAGTTTTAAGTCTATATAGGTATTTATTATTATTTGTTTCATATACATATATATTCAGTTGTATATTCTGTGTGATTATGGATCCGTCGAACCCAAATATGACAATTGGGCATAGTGGCAATCAGGTAGCTCCTGTATATAGTACTATTTTGATAGTTAGTTTGGATACAATTTCATAGTTTACTAGTTTGATAGCCCAAATAATAGGTAAATAATAGAGTAGAGTTCCTGCTGTTAGATCTGATGATACAGATAGACATTTACAAATTTTTTTGTGATTAAAGCCTCTGAGGTTTGAGGGTACTATTGTGCCTAGAGTAGTAAAGGACTAGGTGAGGATGCTGGAAAAGATATTTGATGATATACAGTGTCCTCATGAGAGAAAGGTACCATTAGCAGTATTTATGTTAGATGGTGAGGATGAGCACTTGTAGATAGGCCAATGAGAGGAAAAATTTTTTTATGGAGATTAAATTCTCTAATTACTTGGGAAAAGTTCTCAGATGTGTTTAGAGCTTAGTTTGCACCACCTTCTATATGATAATAAATATAGGAAACTTTTTTTAAGACTATTTCAGGGGAGTAGGAAAATTATGCAGTACAAAGCGGAGTTCACTACTTTGGCCAGATATACTCTACAACTAGTTAGCACTCCCGCCGAGAAGTGCTATTGATTTTTTAGGGGACTTCAAGATAGTTTGTGACAACCACTGGTATCATTTCATATTTTTTATTTTTTTTGAGCCTGTAGAGAGATATCGTTTGATAGAGAATGATTGATGGCTACTCAGTAGTGGTGGACTGCTAGTAGGAAGAGGCTCAATGGGGAGAATTGTGGTAGTGGCAATTTTGGAAAAAGAGCATATTTTCACTAGAGATTTTAAGAGAGGTGGACAGTTAGTATATGTAGTAATCTCTAGTAGTGACATCGTAGCCAATTATGGTTCTATTAGTGGGGCACCTGTCTGCTAGAGTTATAGAAGGTGTCATTCTGACAAGTGTTATAGACAGTGTTTCAGATGTATTAGATAGGGCACCAGGTAGCAGAGTGTTCATAGGCCGAATTTAACCAACGTTCCAAGCCTAGATCTGAGAGTTTTGTCAGACCGACAAGGAGATAAAGGGCAGTTTTGTTCTATACCTTTTTTGAGGGACCATCTGGTAGAGGTGGTGGTTTTGGTTTTCTAAAAAGGAGGCCATCTAGTAGTGTTCAAAGATAGTCTGGTAGTATTATTACTTCTATTCCAGTTCAACCATAGGTATATAACTTGACTCAGTGGGAGGCTTGTGATGCTTTAAATATTGTGAAAGGAACGATTTATATTTTTGAGCATTCATGTCATATTTAATTCTATTTTGTAGCTAGTTATTCATTTATTTTCAAGCATTTCTTTGATTTACTACACTTGCCTTCAGTTGTACTACATGTTTCTCTTTCTGTTACTTTACCAACTAGAGATAGTTTGATAGTCAGTAGATTTTATTTCTGTGATATTAAGATTTTTGATAAGTATAAAATCCAGTTTGATTTTATTACCCATTTTATCATAAGATGTTATTTTGGGTATGGATTGGTTGAGTTGGTATTAGGCTCAAATTGATTGCTTAAAGAAGTGAGTTACTTTATTTTTTGGGCAAAAAATATTATGTATTTTAGGGAGTTAAAGGTATTTTATCTTGTTTGATTTCTGCTATATTAGTAGATATAGTGTGGGTGAAGGTTTGCATGTTATTTCTTGTATTAGTCTAGGATAGGAGTATAAATTATGTTCTTCTCTCTGATGTCCCAATAGAAAGAGAATTTTTGAATGTATTTCCTGAGGAGTTAGTTAGTTTACCTTTGAATAGAGATATGGAGTTATGTATTAATATATTTTTGGGTATGGCCCCGATATCTAAAGCTTTGTATAGGATGACACCTAAGGAGCTTCAAGAGTTGAGGTTCAGCTTTAGAAGTTGGTTGACAGGGGATTTATTCATCTTAGTGTGTCTCTGTGGGGAGCACCTATTTTATTTATGAAGAAGAAGGATGGTATGATGCGTATATGCATTGAATACAAGGAGTTAAATAAAGTCACTATCAATAATAAATATCATCTTCCACAGATTGATGATCATTCGATTAGCTTACTAGATCTTCCATATTTTGAAGATTGATTTACCATCTGGATACTATTAGGTGAAGGTGAGAGAGACTAATGTGATGAAGATAACTTTTATTATAAGGTATGGACACTATGAGTTTTTAGTCATGCTTTTTGGGGTGATGAATTCAACAACTGTCTTTATGGATCTGATGAATAGAGTGTTTGGGGATTTTCTGGATCAATTTGTTATTATTTTCATAGATGATATTTTGGTATATTCTTCTTCTAAGAAAGGTCATGCCAGACATTTGAGAATTATTTTGGAGACTTTGAGGTTTCATTAAGTATATTCAAAATTTTCTAAATGTGATTTTGGGCCGAAGAGTCTTACTTTTTTGAGCCAAGTGTTGAGTAGTGCTGGTATCTTTGTAGACTCCCAGAAAGTTTAGGCATCCATTGAGTGGTCGTGACCAACTACTATGTTTAAGGTACACAGTTTCTTAAATATAGTTGGATATTAGAGGAAGTTTATGAAGAGGCTTTCTCAGATTTTTGCACCTCTAATGAGATTGACTTAAAAGTCAGTAGATTTTGTTTGGTCACCTGATTGTGAAGCCAAATTTTAGATATTGAAGGATTGTTTGACTTCTACTCTAGTTTTGGCTCTTTCTTCTAATATAGAAGGATTTCATGTATTCAATGATGCTTCACTGAGAGTTTTAGAATGTATTTTAATACAGGACAATAGAGTGATAGCTTATACTTTCAAATAGCATAAGCCACATGAGAGGAACTACCTGACATATGATCTGGAGTTAGTTATTGTTATATTTGCTTTGAAGTTGGCATCATTACTTGTATGGTGTTAGGTGTGAGATTTTTACTGATCATCAGAGTCTAAAATATATATTTACTCAAAAGGATCTAAACCTAAGGCAAAACAGATGGCTTGAGTTGATTAACAACTATGATATGACTATTCAATATTAACCTGATAAGGCTAATATGATGGCAGATGATCTGAGTAGGAAATCATCTTAAGTTTCATTTCTTCAACTTAATTCTGATAAGCCTTTAATTCGAGATATGGAGAAATTATAATTAGAGGTGATTTCTTCTACTAATTGGGATCCTGATGTATTGACTTAGATGATTATTCTGCATTCTTTACAAGAAATGATTCACAAATCTCAAAAGTCAGATACAGAGTATCAGAATTTAATTAATTTGATTAGATCTGATAAAAAATTAAAATTATATGCATTTAATTTTGGTATTATCTTTTATAAGAATAGATTAGGGTTTCTATTTTTTGTGATCTGAAGAAGGAGAGTTTACACGAGGCCAACTATTCAGGTTGCACTGTTTATCCAAGAAACAACAAGATGTACGGAGATTTATAGGGTATGTTTTGGTAGCCTAGATTGAAAAAGGACATAATTATTTTAAAGTGTGAGGCGTATGAGTTAGTGAAGACAGACCATTAACGATTGAGAGATCTTTTTGTTATAACTCAAAACTTTGATAAATACATTTTTACCTAGAATAGTCAAGTAATTATAAGTCTAAATCATAAACTATCTTCATCAAAATATATTTATTATTGTGTTTTAGTTTCACCAAATTTTTTAAAATTTTTGGGTACTGATGAAATTCCTTAAGAAATTAACACATAACGGTACAAATAGGACATTTAGGATCGTTCGGTATTCATTTTGCAAATTGATTTAACCAAAATTTTTTATATAAAATGAGAAATTTTATGGATATTTTTTTTATAATTTTTGGAATCCCTAAAAGAAATTTTATTAATTTTATACTAAAAATTCATTAGAATATTATTATTATATTATTATTTTATAAAAAATCTAAAAGAACTTTATATTTTACTTAAGTCCATTAGCCCATTTCCATAATAGAGAATTATTTGGGAGAAATGAGAAGAAAGAGAGGAGAGAGAAAAGGAAGTTAGTTTTTGGCTGCCGTAGAATGGTTTTCGTCTGTTGACCCAACTGAGAAATTTCTAGTCTCGAGGTAGATTACGTTTTGCCTATTTTAGTTCTTAATAATTTGATATTTTTGAAATTTTTTTGATCAAATTTGTATTTATGTAGAAAATGATCATTACTTTATTTTAGTAAAATTTTCACCGTGTAACTTTTTATATGTTACAAAGATTATGATTATGAACATTTTGAGTATATTCAGGAATTTTTTCACCAGGCGATTTTGAAAAAACAAAAATTTTTTGCCTATTTAGAAATTTATCTTGACATCTAAAATAATACTTTAGTTCAATTAAAGCTTTAGAATGATATTTTACACTATTTCTAATAATTTGGTTATGTTTAGAAATTTTGAATTTTTTCTTAGTAGTATTTTTGTTGTCTACCATTATAGAATTTTGGTAATTTCTAAATTCAGTCTAATTATGCTTTAATTAATAAAATACATCAAAAAATATGAAATAAATATGATGTGATGTGTTGTGATGTAATGCCAATGCTGGTGGGTGACAAGGTGGGATTTTGTTACTAAAGTGTTATAATGCCGGCACCAGTGGGTAACATAGGTGGTATTCTATTACTAAAGTATTGTGATGCCGGTGCTAGTGGGTAATCGAGGTGGGATTCTTTTATGTCAGCACTAGTGCCAAAGTGGGATTTTGTAAATATAAGAAAATTTGGGCTTAAGAGTTATTTTGATAATTATTATGATGTGTTTGTTTATAATTTAATTATTTTTTGTATTTATTTAATTGTATTCAATTCCAGTATATGATTCAATTCAGTTTATAGTTCTTTTGATTTTAGCTATTGATTTCTATTTTAGGCTACGATAACCTACTGCATCGTGTTAGCTCATCCCTGCTTTTTTTTCTGTTTTAAGGCCAAGGGAAGGGTAAAGCGCAAGCTGAGTAGTTTGGATAGTAATGTGAAGTCCCTTGAGTAAAAGAAGCTAAACTCCTAAATATTGAAGTGTCTTTTAGTGTAATGGTTAAAGTTTCATTTAAGAAACTCTACAATTAAGCGTGCTCATCTCAAAGCAATTTTTAGGATGGGTGACCTATTGGAAAGTTATACCAACAAAATAAAACCATGAGGCTCTTAGGCCAAATCAGATAATATGTCGATAATTAAGAGTTTAGACTATTATAAATGGTATCAGAGCAATACACTAGTTGAAAGATGGGAACTAAGTATCATACAAGACAAAGTGTTACGCCATGGGAGCCACCTCTTGAACCTTATATAGGATAAAGTACTACATGAAGGGAGCCACCATATGAACCTATAGGGGCCACCTCTAGAGTTTTATCTGCCTGGTGGATGATTCTAGATAAAGATATTGACGAGAACTTCAGTCAGTTACTTAAGTGGAGGGGATTATAAAACCCCTTAAGTAAAAGAAGCTAAACTCTTAAAGTTGAGCTGCCTTTTAGTGTAATGGTTAGAATTTCATTTAAGAAAATCTATAGTTAAGCGTGCTCATCCCAAGAAATTCTGGAATGGGTGACCTACTAGGAAGTTACACCAACAGGATAAAACTATGAGGCTCTTAAACCAAAGTGGATAATATCTTGATAGTTAAGAATTTGGGCTATTATAAGTAGGCTCTAATCTGTGTTGTAGGTATGTTCTGATTAGTTTTGATATTTGTAGGCTTGACTTTTATTTTGTATTCTCTCTATGGCCAATCATTATTATAGATAGCCTTCATATTGTATATATTTTGGATAATATATAAAAAATCATGTTGAGATTCTGTAGTTGCCTACTTTATATTACATTAAATAGTAGTTCTATGTAGTATATAAGTTAAAAGTTTTATTTCAGTACTTCTTCAACCAGATCTTGGTGCCAGTTTTGTCACAATCGTACATGGTATAACCTGTATGATATTGAGTCATATCTGGTTAAGGTTGTGATAATATTATTGGTATCAGAGCATAGGTTGTTGAAGTAAATTGTCCTCCTGAGAGAAGAGCTGCACTACCTGCATTTCAATTAGATGGCGAGGCAGAGCCCTAAGCAAAGTTTACCACTCTCTCTAAGTATGATCCACAGTTAATTTGCACTTCTGAGGAGAAGTGTTACCATTTTTTTGATGAACTTTGAGATACTTTGAGGCATACACTATTGGCACAGAATATTATAGAATTTTCTCAGTTGGTTAAGAGAGCCAAGAGGATAAAAATGGATCTGGTAACAATGCAACAGTAATGGATTGTAAGTAGGAAAAGATTTGAAGGTGAGATAGATAGTAGTAGCCATTATGGGAAGAAGAGCAGGTTTGGATCTATTGAGTTCAGAAGGAGGGGACAGACAGTAGAAATTTATTCTGGTTCAAATAGAGGCATTGTTGCTAGTTCTGGGGGTTCAGTGAGGGAGGCCCCATTATGTCAGCAATGTAGTAGAAGGCACATCGATTAGTGTTACAGAGCATCAGGTAGGTATTTTTACTGTGTTTAATTTGGACAAAGGATTGTTAAGTGTCCACAGGGTGGTTTTTATAGACATTCTGATTTTAGAGGCTCTACGCAGCCGACCGTTAGTAGGCCAAAGCCAGTACCACCTCAACCATATTCTGAGGCTTCTAGTAGCTGGGATGTTGGTACGGTATCATGAGGTCAGCCTTCTGAGGATTCACGAGGTGAAGATAGTTATGTTTCTTTTATTGCAGTACAGCCACAAGTTTATAATCTAATGCAGCAAAAGGCTAATGAGTCTCTAGATGTTGTGATAGGTACGATTTATGTTTTTACATCTCCTTGCCATATTTTGTTTGATTATGGTGCTAGCCATTCTTTTATGTTCAAGTAGAATTTTGATTTTCTTAGTTTTCCTTCCATATTATTACTTATTTCTTTGTTTGTGGTTTTGCCTACGGGAGATGAAATGGTAGCTAGTAGTGTTTGTCTTTATGATTTGGAGTTTTTTAATAGGGTTTGGAGATCTAGTTTGATTTTATTGCCTATTTTTGTATTTGATATCATTTTGGGTATGGACTAAATAAGTCGATATGGGGGCGCAGATTGACCGCTTAGAGAAGAAAGTGACTTTGTATCATAATGGTGAGAGCTTTATATTTTAGGGATCAAATGTGTTCTTTCTTGTTTGATTTCTACTCTAGAAGAGGAATGGTAACCTATTATTTTTAGCATCTATCAGAGATATGAGACTCTCTTCTAATTTTATGTGTAGTGTCCCCATAGTTCAGGAATTTTCGGATGTCTTCCCTTGAGAATTAGTAACTTTACCATCTGATAGAGTGATAGAGAGTTCTTTATCGATCTTTTTTCAGGTACTGCTCTAATCTCTAAAGTTCAATATAGAATGGCACCCAAGGAGCTTCAGAAGTTAAAAGTTCAGCTTCAGGAGTTAGTTGATAGGGGATTTATTTGTCCTAGTGTGTCTTCGTGGGGAGAACCTATTCTATCTGTGAAGAAAAATGATGGTACAATGCACATATGTATTGATTACAGAGAGTTGAACAAAGCCACTATCAAAAATAAGTATCCTTTGCCTAGGATTGATGACTTATTTGATCAGCTGGCTGGATGTTCAGTATTTTCAAAGATCGATCTATGATCTGGTTATCATCAGTTGAAGGTAAGGGTAAAGGATGTGGCAAAAACTATATTTAATATGAGGTACGGATATTATGAGTTTTTAGTCATGCCATTCAGAGTGACTAATGCCTAATAATCTTCATGGATTTGATGAATATGGCTTTCAAAAAGTATTTTGACCAATTTGTGATAATCTTTATAAATGATATTTTGATTTATTCTAGATCTGAGGAGATGCATGCAACACACTGGAGGACTGCTCTGGAGATTCTAAGGCCTTATCGGTTATATGCTAAGTTCCCGAAGTGTGAGTTTTGGCTGAGGAGCATTTCATTTCTGGGGCACATAGTGAGCTGTGCAAGCATTTCAATAGATCCCCAAAAGATTTAGGCTATTTCTGATTGGCCAAAACCTAGTACAATTTCAAAGGTTCGTATATTCTTAGGCTTGGCTGGCAATTATTGAATGTTTATTCAGAGTTTTTTTGCATTTCTTTGCCTTTGATGAGACTGACTCAGAAGTCAATAACTTTTGTATGGACTTCGAAATGTGAGGAAAGTTTTTAGCTATTAAAGAATTGTTTGACTTCTACTCCAACTCTGACCATTCCTTGAGGTATGGAAGGGTTTCAAATTTTTAGTGATGCATCATTGAGAGGTTTAGGATGCATGCTAATGCACCTTAGTGAAGTTATTGCTTATGCATCTTAGTAGTTGAAACCATGCAAGAGGAACTACCGACACACTATTTGGAGTTAGTTGTTGTTGTATTTGCATTGAAGATTTGGAGGCATTACTTATATGGAGTCAGATGCGAGATCTTTAATGACCATCAAAGCTTAAAGTACACTTTTACCAAGAAGAATCTAAATTTGAGGCAGAGAAGATGGTTAGAGTTGATCAAGAATTATGATTTGTCTATTCAATATTAGCTTGGTAAGATGAATGTGGTAGCAGATGCTTTGAGTATGAAGTCTTTAGATAATTCTCTTTAGTTGCTTATTTCTGTAGACCTCCTTATTCGAGATTTGGAGAAGTTGGAGATAAAAGTAGTATCAATTGATACAGCTCTAAATTTATTAGCTCATATGATTATTCAGCCTACTCTATATAAAAGAATTCAGGAAGCTCAAAAATTAGATACAAAGTATTTGAAGTTGAGTGATCAAATTAAGGCTAGTAAGAGACCTGAACTCTCTTTATCTAATTCTGGAATCATTTTCTATAATGATAGATTATGGGTTCCTTCTATTGGTGATCGGAGAGCTGAGATCCTATATGAGGCACATTATTTAGGCTACACTATCCATGTAGGAAGCAGCAAAATGTACAAAGATTTGAAAGATATGTTTTTGTAGCTTGAATTAAAGAAGGATACAAATGAGCTTATTTTAAAGTGTGAGGCTTGTCAGTTAGTGAAGGCAGAGCATCAATGACTAGGAATTCTTCTGCAATCGTTACCTTTTCCAGAGTGAAATTGGGAAGAGGTGACGATGGAATTTGCTATGGGTTTTCCTAGATCGAGACAGGGGCATGATGTCATCTTGGTTGTGATTAATCGTCTGATAAAGTCATCACATTTCATTTTGATTTGACAGACTATTGACAGCTCGACTGAGTCGATGGTTGAGATTAACGTTCAACACAGACTGAACCAGTTAATAGGCAAGCACATATAGATGTCAAGGATTTCATCGGATTACATGATGTGCCAAAGATGATTGTATCTGATCATGATGCTCGATTTACCTCAAGATTATAGAGAGGCATTCAACAGGGGCTGAATACGAAATTGTATTTCATTACATCTATTTATTTACAGATAGACGGACAGTCTGAAAGGACTTACTGGAGGATATTTTGAGACTTTGTATTCTAGACTTTGGAGGTAGTTTGGAGAATTATATCCTACTAATAGAGTTTATATATAATAATAGTATCAATCTAGGATTGATATGGCTCCTTATGAAGCCCTATATCGTAGGAAATGCAAGACCCCTTTATCCTTGGCAGAGGTGGGTCACAGACATGTGATAGAGCCAGCTTTTGTAGATGACACTACAATAAAGATCAATCTGATCAGAGAAAGATTGAGAGGTACACGGGGTAGTCAGAAGAAGTATTATGATTAGAAACACAGGCTGGTGGATTTTCATGTTGGCAATTTTGTTTATGTCAAAGTAGCCTTATGAAAGGTGTCAACAAATTTGGGAGAATTAGCAAGCTGATCAGTCCAAGGCACATCAGACCTTTTGAGATCATTAAAAGGATTGGTAGTTCTTCTTATATGTTATTATTACCTGATCATATGTTTGATATACATAATGTACTTCATGTATCTTCTCTAAGAAAGTGGATTTCTGATTCTATAAAGAGATTATCTACTGATGATATTAATGTTCATCCAAACCTGCACTATAAAGAAGAGACATAGGATTCTAGCATACGATGTCAAAAAATTGAGGAGTAAACAGATTCTGATAGTTAACGTATAGTGGAAGCATAGGATTGCTAAATAGGCTACTTGGGAGAAAGAGGTTGATATTAGACATCTATATCCAAACTTATTTTGATTTAGAAATGTTGAGGATGATAATTTTTTAAGGTAGGAGGATTATTATAACTCAAAATTTAATATATATATATATACCTACAACAGTTAATAATGTATTCAAGAGTCATTATAAGTTCAAATCATTAACCATCTTTGCCAAATCTTTATTATTATGTTTTAGTTTCACCAAACTTTTGATAATATTTGGGCACTAGTGAAATTTCTTATGAAATTGACACCTATGGTACAAGTGGAGGTTTTGGGATCGTCAGGTGTCCATTTTGCAAACTGATTTTATTAGGATTTTTTAAATAAAATGAGTTATTTTATGAATATTGTTTCATAATTTTTTTATGCCCCAAAAGAATTTCTATGAATTTTATACTAAAAATTTATTAAAATATTATCATTTAATAAAAAAATCTAAAAGCGCTTTATATTTTACTTAAGTCTATTAGCCCATTTCCATGATAAAGAATCGTTTGGGAGAAATGAGAAAAAAGAGAGGAGAGAGAAAGAAAAATCTTGGTTTTGGTAGCAGTATAATAGTTTTCATCCGTCGGTCTAATTGAGAAATTTGCTCTTCTCAAGATAGGTTACATTTTTCCTATTTTAGTTTTCAATAATTTGATATTTTTGAGATTTTTTTGATAACTTTATTTTGGTAAAACTTTCACTCCATAACGTTTTATATATTATAAAGATTGTGATTATGAACATTTTGAGTATATTCTAAAATTTTTTGCTGGATGATTTAAAAAAAACAGCAATTTTTGCCTACTCAAAAATTTATCTTGACATCTAAAAATAGTGTTTTAGTTTAATTAAAGCTTCAAAAAGATGTTTTATATAATCTCTCATAATTTGGATATGTTTGAAAATTATAAATTTTTGCTAAGTAGTATTTATATTGTCTATCATTACAATATTTTAATAATTTCTAAATTTAGTCCAATTATATTTTAATTAATGAAATGCATTAAAACAAAAGGAAATAAATATAAAGTGATGTGTTGTGAAGTTATGCCGGCGCTAGTGGGCAACTGAGAAGGGATTCTATTACTGAAGTGTTGTGATGCCCGCGCTAATGGGCGACCGAGGTGGGATTCTATTACTAAGGTGATGCCAGCGCTAGTGGGTGGCCTAGGTAGGATTCTATTATGCCGGTGCCAGTGGGCGACCGAGGTGGAATTTTATTATGCTGGTGTCAGTGGGTGCCGAAGTGGGATTTTGGTAAATATATGAAAATTTGGGCTTAAGAGCTATTTCGATAATTATTATGAAGTGTTTATTAATAATTCAATTAATTTTTGTATTTATTTAATTATATTCAATTTCAGTATATGATTCAGTTAAGTTTTTAGTTCTTTTGGTTTTAATTATTGATTTTTATTTTAGGCTAGATAACCCACTAAGCTGTGTTAGCTCATCCCTGCTTTTGTTTCTATTTTCAAGCTAGGAGAATGGTAAAGAGCCATCTAAGTAGTTTGGATAGCATGCTCCAATATGTGTTGTAGGCATGTTTTGTTTAATTTCAATTTTTGTAGGCTTGACTTTTATTTTGTTATTCTCTCTGTTGCCAAGTGCTGTTGTAGATAACATTTAAATTATATGTATTTTGAATAATATATGAAAAATCATGTTGAGATTCAGCAGTCTTCCACTTTATATTACATTCAATAGTGGCTCTATATAGTATATAAATTGAAAGTTTTGTTTTAATACTTCTCCAACTAGATCTTGGGGTCAATCTTGCCACAATCAGATAGAGTGTTGTGTCACTTTTACAATCATTACCCATTCCAGAGTTGAAGTGGGAAGAGTGACTATAGATTTCATTATGGATTTTCCCAAGTCGAGACAAGGACATGATGTTATCTGGGTTATTTTTAATTGACTTACGAAGCCTACATATTTCATTTTGATTTGACAGTCTAATTTTGTAGATATATTGGCTCAAGTATATATTCATGAGATCATAAGATTGCATGAATACCAATGGTTATAATCTCTGATAGTGATAGATTGTTTACCTCCAGACTATGGAGAGGTATTCAATAAAGTTTGAGAACTAAATTGTATTTCAGTATAGCTTTTCATTTATAGACAGACGGATAGTCTAAGAGGACTATATAGGTAATAAAGGATTTTCTAAGACTATGTATTCTAGATTTTTATGGCAGTTAAGAATATCACATTCCTCTGATCAAGTTTGCTTACAATAATAGTTTTCAGTCAAATATAAGTATGGCTCTATACGAAATTGTTTATGATAGGAAGTGTAGGACTCCTTTAACTTTGATAAAGTGGGTGAGAGACATCTGATTGGGCCAGCCTTAGTTGATGATGCTACTAAAAAGATTCATTTGATCAGAGATAGATTGAAGGTTGTATATGATAGGCAATGACAATATTTTGATGCTAAGCATCGGGTTGTGGAATTTCAGTTAAGAGAATTTGTATATGTGAAGATCAGGCCGATGAAAGGCATTAACAGATCTGGTAAGGAAGAAATTTAGTCCAAGGTATGTTGGACCATTTGAATTTATTGAAAGGATTGGAAAAGTTGCCTAAAGGTTGCAGTTATCAAATCATATGTCAAAAATTCATAATGTGTTCTACATATCACTTTTGAAAAAATGGATATCAGACTCTAGAAATAGGATATCTGCTAAAGGCATTAAGGTATGTCTGAATCTGAGCTATAGGGAAGAATCAGAAATGATTCTGGCCTATGATGTCAGAAAGCAAAGGAGTAAACAAATTCGTATGCTTAAAGTTCAGTGAAAGAACATAGCTGAAAGAGAAACTACTTGAAAAAAAGTTTTCGATGCGATAACTGTATTCTAATTTAATGTTTTATATGCTAAGTTTGAGATGAAAGAACATAGCTAAAGACATCAAGGTTTTCTATTGCCAAACGTTAGAGAAAATTATGCAATTCTGACACATGCTTAATTACACTTTAACTATTATAATATACTAAAAAATATGCATATGTAATTAAATTATATCTACTTAGAGAGATAAGGGGTAAGAATCCTTTAAGATTCTATTTGTGTAAGAGAATATTCTAATACTTATAAGGAATATTCTAAAGGCTATAAGCCATATTCTGGTACATACAGGCATGTTTTAGTGTAATAAGCACAAAAGGGAGTTATAAGAGGCAAGAATCCTTTGAGATTCTATTTGGGTCCGGGGAATGTGATATGAATTACTATATCATACGAATTGCAATTTATTCATCTGTTGAGTATTATTTTTTTATAATTGGATAACTGTTATACTCGTATTACATTTCTCAGTACAGTAATTTATTAGATTGCATTTAACTAATTTTAAATCATCAACAAAATATTTAATAAAAGAATTTTAAAAATTTAGATCAATTTGTATGGCTTACTGAACTATTATAGCTCACTGTAGTTTTGCTTCAGATTTTTAGGTTCTGTGAAGGGAAAGGAGATTATTGATTAGCAGTTCAGAATTAATCAAAATTTATATGTATTTCTCTATTTTAATCTTTATACAGTCATGACTAGTTTATTATTCAGTTATATAGCTTCTCCATGTAGCCATGCAATATAGTATAGATACATTTTAATGAAATGAAAGAAATCTTGTGGATGAGTTTATTTCTGTATTTGGATATTTTAGTAGTTTTGTAGTCTATATTTTATTTAAAATGAATATTATAAGAGAATCTGAAACATTCCAAAATTAGATCTTAGAATTTGACAATCACAGCTTAGCATGATAATATGTCTCACCATTATCTTATAAACTTTTCCCTTAAGTTTGAGGGTGCTTTTTATCACATAGCGGGTCCATGGCATTCCTCCACTTCAACCATCTAACTTGAATTCTATTATCCATATCTATTTCACCATCACTTTGAATAATAAACTTGAGATATCTAAAACATGATCTCTTTTTAATGACTTGATAACCAATGTCACAATCTCAGCACCACTAGATTCATTACTGCTAAAACTACATTCTATGTATTCAATTTTAAACAAAAACCTTCAAAGTCTAAGATAGACATCCATAATTCAAGTTCTTCATCAAATCCATCTATAGCCTTGTTATTAATAAGAAGAATATCATCAGCGAAAAGCATACACCATGATACATCCTCTTGTAAATATGTAGTAAAAACATCAATGACTAAAGCAAAAAAAGATATGTTAAAGCTAATCCTTGATATAATCTAATTGAAATAACAAAATACTTGGTCAAACAACCTTGCGTTTGAATACAAGTAACAACACCTGTATACACATCCTTCTTGACTTGAATATAAGCATTATTAACTTCTTTTTTTTAGAACTCTCCAAAGAACTTCTCTTAAAACTTTATCATATGTTTTCTCTAAATCAATAATATCATATATAGATCCTCCCTTCTTTTCTCTAAATCAATAATATCATATGTTGATCCTCCCTTCTCTGTCTATACTTTTAATCAAACCTCTCAACAAATATATAACTTCCATAGTAGGGCTACCTAACATGAATCCAAATTGATGTTCAGAAATACTACAATAACAACAGCAACATCAAGCCTTTATCCCACTACATGGGGTTGGCTATATGAAACCTTTTTTTCCATTATGTCCTGTTAAGAGTCAAATTCTCTTTTAAATCTAATAAAGAAAGGTCATTTCTAATACTTTCTAAGTCTTTTTAGGTCTACCTCTACCTTTCTAAAAATAAGCCAAATCTAATACATCTACTCTCCTAATCGAGTCATCAGAAGACTGTCATTTTATGTGATTAAAACATCTAAGGCGTCTCTCTCTAATCTTATTTTTCACTGGAGCAACTCCAACCTTTTCACATATATGCTCATTTTGTATCATGTCTCTAAGAGTAAAGCCACTCATCCACCTAAGCATCCTCATCTCTGCAACACTTAACTTAATATTACGATTCACTTTTAATGGCTAACATTCTGCACCATAAACCATTGCAGGTTCACCACTATCTTATAGAATTTTCCTGTAAGTTTGAGGGGGACTTTTCTATTACGCAACAAGCCCGATGCATTCCCCCGCTTCAACCATCCAACTTGAATTCTACGAATAATATCCCCATATATTTCACCATCACTTTTAACAATAGGCACAAGATATCTAAAACATGTACTGTTATTAATGACTTAATCGTCCAAAGTCATAATCCTCTCACTAGATTTATTACTACTAAAATTACACTCCATACGGTTCTAGATCTACTCAAATGAAAACCTTTAGACTCTAAGGTTGACCTCCATAATTCAAGTTTACCTTCAACTCCCTCTTTAGCCTTATCAACAAGAAGAATATCATCAACAAAAAGCATACACCAGGGCATGTTGAGAAATACTAATAAGCTAAAAGGTTAAGATTTAATATAAGATGACCTACAAACAACTTTTGTAATACTATAGATTATATATATATATATATATATATATATTATTGATTACAAGTTTACAAAAACATCTCAAATATGGTTTCTTCCATCAACCCTTCAAATATATTCCAACCCATCTCTGCACTGATACACTCCATCTCTAACCTATGCTCCATCCACCTTGCACTGCCCATGTCTTTCATTATTATCTCATTTATAGTAAATTGAACCTGTGAACTTAGAAATCTCCTAATGGCCTTACAAACTTCGTTAATTATAAAATCTTTCAGAATTGGCACCCAGGGGCTGATCTGGAATCGCCGTTCTTTTATCTCTAAAAGAACCTCATTTACACAGTCCAAGAGAAGCTTTGGGTCTTCTGGATATGAACTTTGCAATGATTTTATTTCACCTAAATGTGAGGGGTGGAGTAACAGCTCTGATGAGGGCCACCTCTCTGGACTCATCTCTGAATCAAAACTATAGGTTTCCAGCATATTTCTTACATATTTAGTCATGATCCCCATGTCATATGAACAAGTTCTTTGATGAGCTACCAAACAATCTGATGTGTTTATAACAACTGTAGAATCTTCATGGAAGTTGAGATGAATTGGTTGCAAAGGCCTTTTTAATTCATCTGTAGTATATGAATCTGTAAATGTTTTACAGTTTGAATTGAAGGAAGAAAAGAAAATTTGAGAAGAAAAAAGGAAACAAAAAAAAAAGGTTATTTAAATTTTAAATCATACCGAATTTAATACTTGGATGGTCTGGGCTTGCATCATCTTCTATGAAAAATGGTTCAAGCACAGAGACTGGACTTGGCCTTTCTGTTTTTTCGATGATGAACTCAGACGATTCATTTTGATTTATGATTAAAGTGTTTGGAGATATTGATGCAGTTGGGATCAGTATTCTTGGTTTCTCATTTGGTGTGCCCTGAGAAAAAAAATATTGTCAGGTAAAGAGTGATTTCCTCCATTAATTACTATCTTTTTATAAAGAAGCTTTACTTTTAATGAAATCAAAGCTTGTAAAATGAAGGAAAGCTATAAATAAGCTGTTCACCAAAGACATACTTGCTCGGATGACGTAGAACATTCATCTGTGCAACTTTCACGTGAAGAATCATCAGGTATGTACAAATTGTTGCAATTCACGGCAGGATTTATATGCACAGATTTTACATGTTCTGTTTCTACATTTTCCTCTCTTCCTGCCAAAGATACAGAAAATCTCAATATTCGTAAAAAAAGGTAAATCTAAGTGATGCATCAATACTGATTCTTACATGGTTAATATGGCATGCAATTCAAGAAAATAAAAATAATTTGGATTTCAAGCATATTATACCGTCTGTGCTAGTTTGTTCTCCGTCAAAAGTTTCTTCCTGTACTATGGCTTTGTCAATTGATGCTTCAGTGTTGATCACTGACATATTCACATCAAGATCACTACTAAGGCATGGTGGGTCTTTCAAACTCGGCACTGAATTTAAATTGGCAGAAGTGCCATCAATAAACTGCAGCGTTAGCAGGTTGCAATCTGATGGAGAGAGCATTTTCTCCGAAGACTTGCAGAGGTCGGTGTTTGTCAAGTTATTGGTCCTATATTCAGTACCAGTCATCTCGGAGTAATGTTTCTCTGCTTCATCGTTGAGGGATTCCATACGAAAGAGAGTAACTAGTGATAGTCCTTGTATTTTGCACTGAGTAGTTTCAGCTTCAGTTTTTTGGTGCCATTCTTTCGCCTTGGATTCCTCGTCTACTTTGGTATAAGATGGAAAAGATTTAAAAATATTTTCAGAGCTGCAATCAATTTTGCTTGTAACATTTGTTTTGGTAATTTCTGTGGAAGGCATGTTGTATTGGTCAGTTGAACCTTCAGAACAAAATGGAATCCTGCTGAGACTATCCTTGGAAATCAAATTATGCTCCCCTCTGCTCTCACCAACTATGTACCTTAACTTACTCTTAATTTCTCTAAATGAAAAATGAGAGCCAGTTCTTTCGCCAACTTTCTCATGCTTCTTGCTGTAATGGGATTGAGGAGACAAGCATGGACTGTTCTGGGTTGAATCATCATGTTTTCTTGATAGGTGCAGCTTTAGAACTACAATTTTACTCATTTCCTTGGAAGTTTTTCTGATCTTTGATGCAATTTCCCCTCGAAATTTGTTTTTCTGTTTTAAAAGAAAATGTTGTTTTTGCTTCTGGATCATTTGATTACTACTACGTTTCCCATCTTGATCAGAATTTTCAACTTTTTCCTCAAGCTGATCGCTTCCTTCCAAGCTGTGAAATGCTTCCAGTTCAGAAAATTCCACAACCTGTGGTGTCAGAAGCTCTTGAACATGGTTTAACACAAGTGAGTTTGGATCCTGAACAAGCTTTAGAAACAACTCCTTGTTTGAGTTAAGTATCTCCAACGCATCCAGAAACTCCTGGGCGTGTATAACCCCATTTCCAACTAGCTGCTTGGTGTCATCAATCTTTCGACTTAGGAAGGCTTCAACTTCAATAACCAGTGCCTCCCGAAGCATAAACTGCCTGCAGGCAAGCCGGGAATCAGATTCATCAAAACTAGCATGCTTTTTATGGCCACTAGATCTCAAGGTACCACATAAATCAATCTGAATTTCTTCAAACATATCTGAACAATTGCGGCTTGCAGAATAGAACTCTATCATCAATGCAGCTAAATCAAATACAAGATTGGAACCTTCAACTGGTTCTCTACATTTGAACTGCTCCAAGACTACATAAAAGGGGTCGAATAAGTTACTGATCCGAGTATCAGAGTTATTCTTGTGGTGTTTAGTCATCTTTTGATTTGATTTGATGTTACAGCCAGAAGCTTTTGAGGTTCTCTCTTTGGACATTTCTTCCTCCATAAGTTTTTTGACACTTGGCAAACGAGAAAGTGCGGTTGCATCTTCCCAACAATCAACCTGTAAAGTAACAGATGTAATCATATAATTAGCCAATATTTTCTTTAACTTGTCTTTTAATTCAATCATGCCTTTTTCTAAATAAAAGAAAACTAACTAACAAAAGGTTATGCATGAAGAGATGATAATAGTGTGGGCTCCGAAAATTTGGCTCCGGTCTCCACCCGCTTTTTTGCTTTCTTTTCGGGGGAGTTTTAACGGATTTAGTTCCGGGGTAAATTTTGGAAGGCAGATGGGTTTGTAGATAAGACACTACCCAGAGATTTCGCCCTCATTTTGCGAGGACTTTATTATCTGAGTTCTGGTTTCCTATAGGCGCAAGCCCCTATAGTTAATTACCCCTCCCGATCATGAGAGAGAACTTTCGATTAAGGCTAGTCGTCGATCAGATACGTATAGATATATGCATCTGGCATATAGTAACAGCATGAGTTTGGAGGTTTGAAAGTTTGGAGATTAAAAAGGGTTAATATTTAAAATGGGAAATTTTCACCACCTTGCACTTAAAACGGATGGTGGGGGAATGGATGATAGACCCGATCAAGATCCCATGGTTCCGTCGTCCCGGGCCATCGTGGTCCCTGGTCTACTTAGTCAAAGGAGGTAGTCGACCCAACCTGACAGAAGGATCCTTGTCGGCAGCCATGGGTTGGCTCGTCCAAGGGTACCTTGTAGACCTGGGGTGAGTGTTTGTCTAAGGGGACAAATTTGAATCCACCTTAGCTAACAGAGGGCTTTGTGCTCTATCGATCATATCCTATTGATTCATATCTCAAGGATTTGATGCCATTGGGGAGCATACGGGCTCTGGCCATAACCATAATATAATGGTGTCATTTGGCGGCGACCACCTGGTTCAGAGGGCCCCGAGTCATAATCGTTTATCCTGCAGTGCCATTTGGCGGCGAAACTGCCGGTTAGAGGACTCGTACCACGTCCTTGCTGGCAGGAGATTGTTTGAGAATGGATCCTAGTGATATTTTCGACCAGGCATCAGCTCTTTGTGAGCTGCAGTTATTTTCAGGTTTGTCCACCTCTGTAAACTGTTGCAGAGGGTGGATGGATTTTGCTTTAAGAGATTGATGGATTTAATTTTCTATTTTAAACATTTTGGAGTATAGGATTTTTGGAATTTTTGGAGATTTTGGATTTTTGATGATTTTTGAATTTTACGAGAAATTTTGGAAGTTGGGAGGCATTTTGAAATATTTGGAATGGACCCCTCCGGTTGATATTTTCATTCAACACGGCCATCATCGGGGGGCATGAGATCATTTATATTTTATTGATTGGGCCCTGTCGACTCTATCTACTGGTCGATAGAGGATCGGGTTTTATAGGCTTTGGACCTTTGTTAGTGAATTCTCTTGATTATAGGCCTTGAAGGCCTAATATGAACTATAAAATAAATATCCCGGTCGATCTCGTAACCGCATATTTATTTAATGGTTCGAGCCGTGTCGACTCCTATCTACCCGTATAGGAGGATCGGGTGCGAACTGGAATTCACTTATTGACTTGCACAGCATCCCTGGACGTCACGTGTGTACCAATAACACGCTCGCCGGGGCCCATGCGGGTTATGATTTTATCTATCCCTTTTAGTGTACCTATGTGTATACAAATTAAAGTGCACATGTGCGGGGGTATTCTTGGAATATTTGTAAACGCCTTCTATCCGCTTGCATGAAAGTTGCGGATCCAGTGGCGTCGTAATGGAGCTTCATTTGAGGACTCATACGCCTTTTGTCTGCTTGCATAGATGTTGCAGATCCGGTGGCGTCATAATGGAGCTTCATTTGAGGACTCGTACGCGTTCTGTCTGCTTGCATAGATGTTGCAGATTCGGTGGCGTCGTAATGGAGCTTCATTTGAGGACCCGTATGCCTTCTGTCTGCTTGCATAGATGTTGCAGATCAGGTGGCGTCGTAATGGAGCTTCATTTGAGGACTCGTACGCCTTCTGTCTGCTTGCATAGATGTTGCAGATCCGGTGGCATTATGCAGCAGCTTGGGAATTGAGTGGTTTGCTGCCTTGTACAGGTAGACTGCCGTGCACTACTTGCATGATTTATGCAGGTAGATTGTAGTACACTAACGAATCTCCTGTTTTCTTTCGCAAGATCTTGGGTTTGTTGTGGGGTTTTCCATATTTTCTTCATATATACTGCTCAGCCATAGGGATATCATAACCTCAGCTGCATATCACTTGAATGTGTGTCTTCTATTAGATGATTGTCGGCTGTAGAGATGCTATGATATCCTTGCTACAAAAGCTCGTAGGTAATGTGCATTATGCCATCTTTTCTTATAAATAGTGTGCTTGTTTGCATTTTGATGTTGACTATGAGAATGCTAGAATACTCTTGCTACGAGAGATTGCAGGTGCTTGTATCTATTGCATATCGGTCGTTGCATCAACTAGTAGTTCCCTTTATTAAGGCTTTTGATCTTCGATATACGAGCTCATTGATCGATTAATATGAACACTGCTGATTTTATGTTGGCTATACATATATCAAAGGTCCTGTAACATATCTATTCTTCGCATTTGAAAGTAGACTGTTATGTACTCATTTACACATTAGTCTTCATTGACAACAAAGGATCTGCTTCTCCTACACCTTCATTGCTTTGTTTGTGAACATACCACTGTACCATTCTTGTTACAATTCATGCATATTTCATTGATTGTGTTGTTATTGACGTACATATTGCTCTTGCTCATATATGATGCATTCATTGTTCATTGCATACGAGTTTTCTATCTGCCTATTGCATGTTGCTTCTGAGTTGGATGTAGGATTTTGTATCTACCCTGAATCTTCGCTTGCTTGGATGATATCTATTTGAATGCATTTAGATAATCCAAGTGGTTCTTTTCATTCAACTCCTTTGTTATTCAAAAGTCCACGGGCTTGGTGTGCAAGTTCAAGATTCACCTCTTTTCATTTGTTCACTTATATCCCTTGTCATTGTTCAAATTGAATTCAATTCAACTTTAATTCAAGCTTGAATTGGATTCACATTAAATTCATTGTAACTCATTAAGTTCAATTTGTCTCTATCCACTATACGAATTCCTTGCAGTCTGAATTTTGTTCCAAATTGAGTTCAATTTGAGTTTGCTTGATATGAGTTTGAGTTCAGATTCATGAGTCATTGTTTGCAGTTGTTAGTAGATGCTTGCATTCCCTGTAGCTCCTCTGATGTCGCTTCTACGCTACATTTGTTGTTGATTTCTCTATGCAAACCAAATCTCTCTGTTTACAGGGGCAGTTGGATTTGCTTGGATGACCATATGGATATCACTTGTTCTCATTTGCAATTTGATTTTGCTTGAATATTCTAATCCATTTAATTTTATCATTCCTCACTTGTATGCCTTGAGAATTCATTCAACATTCTTTATGAGTTCTTATTTGTACACTTGTGAATCTATTGAACAAAATACCTCTAATTGTATTTTCTGGTGTGATGTTCATTTGAATGCATTTGAATACCCAAAGCTACTATTTGCTTTTGATGTCTTCACTTTGTTCATGTCCCTCATCGATTCAAAATTCAAAGTTTTGTTATTCGTCTGAATCTAAGTCCAATTCGTCATCATATTCAAGCTTGCAAGTCTAGTTCGATATGTAAGTTCAAGTTCCTTGTAGTTCAAATGTTTGCAAGTCCCTTGTAGTCCCTGCTCAAGTTCAACTCAATGTCAAATTTGAGTCTCTTGTTGTTCGAGTTTTGTTTAAGTCCTCACAAGTTCAAATTTGAATCAAGTTCAAGTCATTTGTTATTAAATGTGGAGTTTCAAGTTCTTTATTTAGTTCATTTAATGTCCAAATATAGTCAATGTCCTCTTCTTTTGAGTTCAAATAAGTCCAAGTACAGTCATATGATCACCCGAAATTTCAGCAACATTTCGGCATCTCCACCGTTTAGGGAAAATTATGGAAAACTGAGCCTTTCCCACCACGCTTAAGAAAGCGTGTATGGTAGATGCCCTCTTTCGAGGACACCGCGGCCGTGTAAAATCTTCAATCCCCACCACGCTTAAGAAAGCGTGTATGGGTCTTCAAATGTACCTAAAAAGGAGAGCAGTTGTTTCCCCACAGGAACAGAGCCGCATACGGGTACTTAATATCGTCCCCACCACGCTAAGAAAAGCGTGTATAGGGCCTACCCGCCTCGCCGTAGGTGTCGCACCAGGTTCCCTTCCCACCACGCTTAAGAAAGCGTGTATAGGCGGTTTGCCGGCTCGACACGAATGCTGAGAATAGGATTTTTAGGTGATTATCCGTCTCGTTGTAGGCGCCGCACCGGGGTCCCATCCCACCACGCTTAAGAAAGCGTGTATAGGCAGTTTTCCGGTGCGCCGCCAACGACGAGAACGGGCTCTCGGAGTTTTCGGGTTGGAGGGTTATACCTTAGCGGTGCCGGCGGGGTTGGGGCTCGTATATCGAGGCAAGCACTATTTTCTTCTTTTTTTTGTATAATTAATTTTTAATTAAATACAATAGATAATAATTAATTATAATTTTTTAAAAAAATTAAGTATAATTATAATAATTAATCGTACTTAATTATAATTGATAATAATTAATTTAAATTAAAATAATTAATTATAATTAATTTTAATAAATTATAGTTAATTATTAATGATAATAATTAACCATAATTATAATAAAATAATCATAATCTATTTTAATTAAAACTAATTATTATTAACAATAATTAAATATAATTAAAATATTTAATTATAATTAATTTTAGTTAAATATAATTATTTATTACTATTAATATTTAATTAAAATAAAAAAGGACAAAATTAAGGCAGGATTTGAACTGGATTTATGCAGGGATTGAGCAGGTTTAAGCTTAATCCTCATAACAGGATTTGGGTACTATTTGGTAACATGATTTATGTAGGATTTGGCCGAAGTAGCGCATGAAAGGGAGAAGTTACCTTCACAGTGAATAAGCTCTCATTGTTTCTCCCGATTTGGCAAGAGGGGATGTCGAGTTAGGAGGCTATAAGGGCCTAATCCAATCGTTGGGTTGGAGGCGCCTAGGGGTTGGCTGAGGGATCGGGAAAGAGGCGTGGAGGTCGGCTAGGTAGGGCTCCGATCGGGTCTAGATCGGAGATGGGTAGGGAGATCGACGTTGATCTGGGACAGACGGGAACAGGTCAGGATGCTGCAGGCTTGCGTGGAGCTTTCTTGCGTGAGGTATGGGGTTCGGTCGGAGCAGACGACGGGAGAGGGAGACGACTTGGTCGCGACTACAGGTAAGTAGGTCTTCGGCTTGGTGTTCGGAAGAAGAAGGGGAGTGAGAGTTCTGTGGCTTGCGAACTGGAGGGAGGCGTCGGATTGGGAGCGGGGATCGGGAGGGAAGAACAGCTGTGGAGGTTTCGGATGGAGTTATTTCACGTGTGAGGGAGTTACGATTTCGCTTGTGTTTTATAGACGCGAGCCGTGATGCGATCGAGGGGACTTCGTACGCGAGGTGCGACTGCAACGGCGCCGCTTCAGCAGAGAAAGGACTATAGCAAGCGGCGGTATGGGGCTCGGCAGGGATTCGGAATGGGTTGCACAGCAGAGGTATTTTTATATACTTCTCTTTTTTTGTTTACTTTGTTTTTGCTATAGAGTATAGGTCAACAAATAGAAAAAATGAGGTTTTGCCAGCAAGACCTTTTTGAAAGGTTATAAAAAATTTTGGCTAGAGAGTGATGGCATGAGAAGAGGGAGAAGAGTTAATGTGGACAATCATATCCAGTAGGAGACTTTAGGACATAAAGAAGAAGGGAGCAACTTAAGCAAGCCAAACTGATCTCATGGAGAAAATTGAAAGGAACAACTTCATGTTGGAGAAAGAGTTGGTTGAAGGATGACTATAATGAGCACAGCAAGAAAATCAATTATTTTCGATGGTTTTTTCCAACAGCAAAGAAGAATTTTCCGTCAAACATTATAATTTCCGGTGAATTTCCAACGGATAAATATTCGTCGCTAATAACCCCATAGAAAATATTTTTTGACATTTAATTTCCTGGCGAAAATTTTTTCCATTGGAATTCCGATGAAATATTTGAAGGAAATACCAACACAATGAAATCCAATGGAGGAATACAATTTTTGACAACATACTAGCAAAAATTCCGGCATGCCATACTGCTAAAAAAATCACAGGAGATTCCTGCAATGTATTTTCACCAGCAACATTCAGGCGATTTTTTTCTTCCATTTTGCATCAAAACTTTATATATTTGTTACAGTAATAAACTAAACACATTAATAGCGGGTCTGATCATGATCTCATAGTTCCGTCATTCAGAACTATCATGGTTCATAGTCTACTTAGTTAAAAGAGTTATTCGACCCAACCTGACCAAAGAATCATTGTCGACAGTCAAGGGGTGTTTCATTAAAGGGCACATTGTAGATTTGGGATAAATGTTTACCTAAGGAGACATATTGGAGCCAACCTTAGCTGACAGAGGGCTTTATGTCCTACCGATCATACTCTCTGATTTACTACTCAAGGGACATTAGCTATTGGAGAACATATAGTCTATATCCATGAGTGTAATATAGTGGAGCCCTTAGGTCAAACCATCTAGTAAGAGAGCCTCGGCCATAATTGTCCACTATCTGGAGCCATTGAGCCAAACCATTGGTTATGCCAAGCCATTGAGCCAAACCACTGATTAGAGGACCCCATCATAACCATTTATTACATGGACTCGTTGGGCCAAACCATCAGTTAGAGAACATTTGCCACGTCCTTACTGACAAGAGATTATTTGAGAATGAATTTTAATGATATTATTGACTGGACAACTTAAGTTATTCTCCAATTTATTATTCTCAACAAATTGTTGTGAAGGGTGGATGATTTTTTTTTTCATTAAGTTTTTAATTGATTTAATTTCATTTCAAATATTTAAACTTTACTAAGCATCATACTGATAATTTTATTAAAATTTGAGCTCCTAAATAATTAATTTTGTGATTTGAGAGTATTTAAAAGATAGAGACTCATCTGGTTGATATTTACTTTCAACATATCCATCATCAGGATTTGAACCTATCAACTATGTATATTTATCAATAGAGGATCGAGCTCAATTTGAATGTTACAACATTTAATGATAGAGACCCCTCCGATTGAGATTTAAATTCAATACAGCCATCATTGGAGATTTAAATAATTTGTAATTTTGTTATTTTAACCCTATCAACTATGTTTATTCGTCGACAGAGGATTGGGTTACATATTTACCTTATGAATCATTATGTGGACATTAAATTCGAGAGTTTGCATTTGCTTGTAATGAACTTCCTGATGTTAATGTATAAAATTAAATATTTTTGTGGATTTAACGAGCATCGATTCCAAGAGTTTATATTTTTAATAGTGGATGTTCCTTATAAGAGGCCTTGAAGGACTAATATGAACATATAAAATTAAATATTTTTGTTTGATATTTATGGCCATGTATTAACTCGTTGGCTCAAGTCATGTCGACTTCAGTCTATTCAAGGAGGATGATTGGATATGAGATTTGACCCGTGTAGCATTCTCAGATCTTAAGTTTAGGAATTGTATACAATGATCAGAGAACATGTAGGTATTTTAAGTTTCACTTTAAATGATGCATGTATATTTTAGTGCACTTGCATGATATATTTGCACACTTTTTAGGGCAGTAGATTTAAAACATATTTATTATTTTTTGATCCACGTAGCATTCTTATCCATCATGCTTGCATATTTATTGCGCTCGTCGGGGCCCATGCGGATGTTAAAATTTCTTTCAAATGTCAAATATACTTTTCAATGCATTTTGCACAATACATTCAGGATGGCTAATGCATTTTATATGATTTGTATAATGGATTTGCATGACTGCTTGCATTTATAAGATTGACATGATACATTTAGACGACTAGCAAAATGTATTTTCATGATGGCTTGCATTTATATGATTGGTATGACACATTTGTACGATTGACATAATGCCTTTATATGATTGATATAATCCATTTGCATAATTGTCATAATGCATTTACATGTTGATTAATGTATTTATATGATGTGCATGATACATTTGTATGTGCATTTACATAATGACTTAAATACTTTGAATAATGCATTTGAATAATTTATAAGATATATTACACACTTGCATGATTCTCAACATATCTGCATGTACTTTAATGCATTTACATAATGTTTAGTATGTGTGTATAATGCACTTGCAGGTTTCATTGTGCGCTTACGTGACACACTCACACGAATATTGATGCATTTGTGTGATTTAAGTTGCATGTTTTCATGAATGCTAGTGCATTTACAAAGTGCATTTGCATGATCGACAGTATGCGTACATGCTATTTAGTGAGCTCATTTAGTGCACTTGTATGTCTTCGGTTCATTTGCACCATACAACCAACGGACGCATAGTCGATATTTTCTTTGATGATTTGATGTGTCCCATGCACTTTAGTGAATGAGCCATCAACTCGTGATGAGAGAGAGCATGAGGGGGCGACTGGGTTAGGGAGTTAGTGGGTGTGAGTAATTTGAGAGGGTTATAAAGTTAGCGTTAGGTTTAGAAATTTTTTTATCTCTCTTTTTTTTTTTATCTTAAATACATAAAAATAATATAAAATTATAAATATTTATGCATATTATCATGCATCTATCTACTCTTTAAATCATTGTCGATTGCGCACATCACCTTGACCTTAATCCACGTGCATGAAATCTCAATTTTCATCAATCAATGACCATGACCAATATGAGTGTCTATCCTAGTTGTTTCAATTGCATCGAATGCGCTGGTGTTGTCAATTTTGCAAACAGATGTCGTTTTAACGATTTATTTTAGGTTTTTGGTTAATGTGTATTGAGTGGGTTTCGTGAGACGACATGCCCCTCTACTTCTCGTTTTCTTCGTGAACGGTCAACTCGACTCTAGGGCTTATATAGAGGTCAACAGTATAAACTAAATGTAGTAGGCATTAAACTGATGCAGGACAAGGTATATGATTTAAATGAAATAATATTTTGCATGCTTCAAGTAAGAGCAATAAGAATTAAAACATTAGCTACTAAATGATAATAGAAAATAAAAGAGAGGTGGCTCCGCTTAGGCCAAATCACATGCCAATAGTTAAGGTCACCAAAGCAATTTAGAATTTCAACATATGCAAATTAAGAATATTTTCAATAGCATCCCTATGTTAACAATGAGATTAATATATAAAAACAATAATAACAAGCCTTTGTCCCACTACGTGGGGTCGGCAACATGAATCCTTTTTCTCCATTGTGTTCGGTTCAAAGTCAAATTCTCGTTTAAATCTAATAGAGAAAGATCATTTCTAATATTTTCTAACCAAGTCTTTTTAGGTCTACCTCTACCTTTCTTAACATAAGTCAAATCTAATATCTCTACTTTCCTAACTGGGTCATCGGAAGGCCGCCGTTTTATGTGACCAAACCATCTAAGGCGACTCTCTCTAATCTTATCCTCCACTAGAGCTACTCCAACCTTTTCACGTATATGCTCATTTCGTATCCTGTCTCTAAGAGTAAATCCACTCATCCACCTAAGCATCCTCATCTCCGCAACACATAACTTAGTATTGTGCTTCTCTTTTAATGGCCAACATTCTGCACCATAAAGCATTGCAGGTCTCACCACCATCTTATAGAATTTTCCCTTAAGTTTAAGGGGGACTTTTCTATCACACAACAAGCCCGATGCATTCCTCCACTTCAACCATCCAACTTGAATTCTACTGATAACATCCCCATCTATTTCACCATCACTCTGAACAATAGATCCAAGATATCTAAAACGTGTACTCTTATTAATGACTTGATCGCCCAAAGTCACAATCCCCTCACTAGGTCTATTACTGCTAAAATTACACTCCATATATTCAGTTTTAGATCTACTCAAGCGAAAACCTTTAGACTCTAAGGTTGATCTCCAGACTTCAAGTTTACCTTCAACTCCCTCTTTAGTCTTGTCAATAACAATGAGATTAGAAAGCATAAAAAATCAAAACTCATGCCCTACATTTACTAAACATTGGCAGATAGCTTTGCACGATTCCTTGTGCTTGATTCACAACCTACAAGAGAAGAAGAATAGGAGAAAATTGAATAGGAGGAAAAGTACACCCTCGTCGTGGGACGGTGGTGATTTGCCACTGAACGGTGGAAAGCTGCTCTTCGATGGCTTCGGACAAGGTGAAGATGATACGATCCAAGTACTCCTCGAAGGAATGGTATATTTCCGGATTGACGTCGAAGAAAGTCGACCGGAAGATGTCGACGAATCCTTGCTCATTGTAGACGAAGCCGGAGTCAAGATTGGGATCGACCATGCATCAACTTCGTAGGATTGAAGTGTTGTAGATGTTGTACTTTGCTGTCCTTGGGTAATTCCTTAGCAAACTTGGGGTTTCTCCAAGAAATTTAAGAAGAAGAAAGGGAAAGAAGGGTGGCCGGCCTAGGGAAGGGTTTGGGGAGAATTAGGTTCAGATTTTGGTGGAGTTAGGGTTAAATTTGAGAGAGGCTGAAATTAATTTCCAAATCAAAGTCTCTTGAATTGGAAAGGTTTTAAATGGAATATGGGGGAAGAGAGGGATTTGGATTTAATTCCCAAAGGAAGAGGCTTGATTTTGGAAGGAAATAAAGGAGGTGGGGCCTTGGGAATTTCGGCCAAGAGAGAGAGAGAGAGAGAGGGTGAGGTGTCTAGATGCAATGTATGTAGGGATTTGAATTAATTAAATAATCAATCTCAGATTTGGGATTGATTACTAATTAATGGGACTTTCCAACTTTAGACAAGTTTAATTAGGAAAGTTTGAATTTTTAAATCCTTTGAAATTTGAAATCAAATAATTTCTAGATTAAAGCTAATCTATTTTAGGAAAGAGGAGATTTGGGGGGGGGGGGGGGGGGAATTGAAAGGTGGATAGGGGAGGCTGGCGGGTATGAGGTGGTGGTGGGGCTCCGGTGGAGGAAGGGAGGGGGAATGGTCGGCGGTTTAAGGGGGTTTGGGTGGGGCTCGGCCGTGAGAGGGAGGAGATTAGGGCCATCGGTTTAAGGGGAGGGGAAAAGAGGAAAAGTAAGGAAGAAATTGCCACGAACCCGGACGCTTCCAAGGTTGGTGGGTGATCCGTTTCCCTCTCCTAGGGATTTCTCTCCACAACTCTCAATCTCTTACAAAAATACATGTTTGCAGAAATTTCTTTGTAATAATTATTCATTACCTTCAAACGAAACATAAGGGGGCTATATATAGCCTCAAACAATGAATGGGAAAATAAAAGACCACATAGCCCTTGGGGCTTACACATGACAAACCCTTAAGTAAGGGTAAAAAGGGAAATACAACTAAACAAATACATAGGGCGAATAAATAAAACAAATACATATGAGGACTCAAAAATAGATTGGCGCGATCGTGGCCGTAGTTCGTCGGCCACGTCTCTGATATACTTTCCATGATCTGATGCCCCATCATAAACACTCCATAAAAATATGAAAATTGTGACTCTTCATTCTAAATAATTTTTTTGGTATCATATAAACACATCTGTTTAAATTTGTGGTATATCCATCCAGCATTTTTAGTGATTGGATCCATATGCAAACTACTCTTCTTTGATCTAATATGAATGAGTATGCAGCTTTTGTCTTTAATTTTTTAGATTAGCTACTTCTTATGTAAAATCCGTTTTTAAATTCAAGTAATTTTCTATAACTTATCATCAATTTGAAGTTAACTGGAACTTATAAGTCTTAGAATGTTGAATGGGGAAGGGAATGATCAAGATTTGGGATTAAAAACGATGAAAATCCAAGTTAAAATATTTGCTCTATGGGCACCACGACGCAAAGGGATACGACACCCCAGCGCTGAGCTCTTTGGTTTTTGGGTAAAATAAATAAGTTGGGAAAACGCCGTGATGCCGGGAAGGGTCACCGCAGCTCTAGGCCTCATGTGAGCATGTTCTAGGAGCATCTAGAAGATTCTCTGGGAGCGCTGAGGCACTGAGAAAGTTTAGCACTGTAGTGCTAGGTCAAAATAGTAGAAATTTAGTATTAAAATATCTCAAACCATTTGCTTATTTCACTCAACACCCCAGCCTTGCCAGAGAAGAAAGCAGGAGAGGAGGAGAGGGAAAGAGAGAGAAAGGAAGGGAGAGATTTCAGAGGAAAATTTTCAGGATTTGTTAGTCAAGCCAGTTCAAGAAATTATAGAGCTCCAGACTTCTAAACTCATGTCTTTGATTTCAATTCTAGTAGGTTTATAAAAAGATATGATCAAAAATATATTTTTCTCCAATTTTACAAAGTTTTCACTATGAAATTTTTAATATGTTATTGTACTCTGTATTATGAATATTTTGATTATATAAAATCCAGTTTTCAATTGTTGATTTTTTGCGTACGAATATCTGAGTATATTGTTGAATTAAAATATTTCTGATAATTATAATAGTTATGTAAAAGTCTTGAAATATTCACGTGAAGGTTCCTTTGAAAGAAGGAATTAAAAAACTGAAAGCTCAATGAGCATTTTTTTCTACAAGAAAAGTGGCTTTTATTGGTAATTTATGTATTTTCTATATACTACATCAAACATTTAAATTAAGTATCATTGCATTGCATTTGCATTATGCATTCACAGCATTGGAGGAGTTTTGTTCTGATGTATGTTAAAGTTCACTCTCTATTATGTTATAAAGGGCCTTGGATATATTCTTCTGGCCCCATTTATCTGATGCACATGTGAGAGAGATTATGGCCCCACTTGCTAGAAGTAGGTTTTGGAGGTTAAGTAACAATGTAAGTACTCTACTAGCCCCATTTGGTTGATGCAGATGTGGGAGGAATTCTGCCCCCATCTATTATGTGCAGGTGTGGGAGGTAAAGGGAGGCAAAAAGGGAAGTGGATATATAACAAGACAATGGAATATGCGTATTCTAGTCATGATATTGTGGGCTCCGAAAATTCGGCCCCGGCCTCCGCCCGCTTTTTGCTTTTTTCGGGGGGGGGGGGGGAGTTTTAACGAATTATGTTCCGGAGTAAATTTTGGAAGGCAGATGGGTTTGTAGATTAGACACTACCCAGAGATTTCGCCCTCATTTTGCGAGGACTTTATGATCTGAGTTCTGGTTTCCTATAGGCGCAAGCCCCTATAGTTAATTACCCCTCCCGATCACGAGAGAGAACTTTCGATTAAGGCTAGTCGTCGATCAGATACGTAGGAATACGTCGTATCTGGCATATAGTAGCAGCATTGATGTAGGGTTTTGGAAATTGATATTTAAAATTGGAAATTTCACCATTTTGCACTTAAAGCGGATGGTGGGGGAATGGATGATAGACCCGATCAAGATCCCATGGTTCCGTCGTCCCGGGCCATCGTGGTCCCTGGTCTACTTAGTCAGAGGAGGTAGTCGACCCAACCTGACAGAAGGATCCTTGTCGGCAGCCATGGGTTGCTTCGTCCAAGGGTACCTTGTAGACCTGGGGTGGATGTTTGCCTAAGGGGACAAATTTAAATCCACCGTAGCTAATAGAGGGCTTTGTTCCCTATCGATCATATCCTATTGATTCATGTCTCAAGGATTTGATGCCATTGGGGAACATACGGGCTCTGGCCATAACCATAATATAATGGTGCCATTTGGAGGCGACCACCTGGTTCAGAGGGCCCCGAGTCATAACCGTTTATCCTGCAGTGCCATTTGGCGGCGAAACTGCTGGTTAGAGGACTCGTACCACGTCCTTACTGGCAGGAGATTGTTTGAGAATGGATCCTAGTGATATTTTCGACTAGGCATTAGCTCAATGTGAGCTGAAGTAAATTTTGATTTATCCACCTCGACAAACTGTTGTGGAGGGTGGATGGGTTTTTCTTTAAGTGTTTGATGGATTTATTCCAATTTTAAATATTTTGGAGTTTGGGATTGATTTTGAGATTTTGGGAATTTCTAGAATTTTGGATTTTTGGACTTTGTGGGAATTTGGGAAGTATTATGAAAATACTTGAAATCCACCCCTCCGGATGAGATCTGTGTTCAACACGGCCATCATCGGGGTAATTTTGGGGTCATTTGTATTTATAGGTTGAGCATTATCGACTCTATCGGGTTTCATAGGCTTTATGCCTTTGTAAGTGAATTCTCTTGATTATAAGCCTTGAAGGCCTAATATGAACACATTAAAATAAATATATAGGTTGCCACAACTGTATATTTGTTTGATGGTTTGAACCCTGTCAACTCCTGTTGACCTTTATAGAAGGATCGGATTCGAACCTGAATTCACTCATTGACCCGCGTGGCATCCCTAGACGTCACGTGTGTACCGATAACACGCTCGTCGGGGCCCATGCGGGTGTTTGGGGGGCATTTTATAGTTGATTGATGAACCTTGTCGACTCCTATCCGCTTGCATAGGAGGATCGGGTTCAAATTTATTGACCCGCACAGCATCCCTAGACGTCACGTGTGTACCAATAACACGCTCGTCGGGGCCCATGCGGGTTTAAGATTATATTTTCCCCTTTTAGTGTACCTATGTGTATACAAATTAAAGTGCACATGTGCGAGGGTATTCTTGGAATATTTGTACACGCCTTCTGTTCTCTTGCATGAAAGTTGCGGATCCGGTGGCGTAGCACTGGGTTTCGTTTGGAGATTTGTACGCCTTAGTTTATAGGTAGAAACTTTTGTTCATTTCTCTTTTTGCAAGCAAGTTATACCTGGAGTTCTTTATTTGACACAAATTCAATTCGAGTCTCTTGTATTTGTTCATTGCAAGTCTTCTATACATGCTCATGAAAGGACGTTCATATTCATTGCATGATGCTTGTAGTAACTTGTAGGTAGACTGTTGTATATTGTAGGAACATCACGTGTTTGTCTGCATTACATCTCTTATGCTGTTGCTTACCAGTACATCACATTTCTTGTATATAACCGTTAGTGGGTTATCATGCTCATTGTAGTTTTGCAATCACTTCAAGTCACCCAAAGTATTGAATTTCATTATCATTTGTGAGTGAATTATGCTTGCAAGGGTTTGACATATCGACTTGCAAATTCATATAGGCTAAAGATCTTTTGTTGTAACATTAAATAGATTGTTGCAAACAAGTTATACTCATTACACTCCCCCAAATATATTCTGTTAGCAAATCATGCCTCCTGTTTGCATGTGGATAGTCTCATCAACTGATGGCTCCCTTTTCTGATGTCTTTGAGTTTCTTTACATAGACTTGTAGGCTGATCTGCGTGGGTTAAAAGATCTCCGTCACTTCCTACAGTCGAATTGCATACTCGTATTGCTTGTTGATTGTGAGTGAAATATAGAAATTTTCCTTATCCACCACAAGTCCTTGCTTGACCATTGACTTAGATTTTATCATTTTGAGTATGAATGGATTTTACTTTAAACGTTAGGTTCTAGTTCAAGTCTTTGTTCTCTTGATTTCAAATTCAGTTAGAGTCCAAGTCAAAACTCTTTGCACCAAGTTCATTTGTCATTCAAGTAAAGTTCAAGTACGAGTTCAGTTCGAGTTTGATTCGAGTCCCTTGTTGTCCAACTCTTTGATATTTTGTTCAAGTTCTGTTGACATCCACTATGTTTGAGCCGAATCAAATCCAAGTTCACAAGTCCTTATAAGTTCTTTTGCTTGTGTTGAGTTTACATGCTCGAGTTCAAGTTCTTGTTTAAAGTCTTCTGCATTCGTTCGAGTCCAAGCTTAGTTCATTTAAATTCTGGTTTAGGTTGAAGTTAGGTTCATTTGAGTTTGATTCAAGTTCAAAGCACAAGTCTCGGTCCTCCTCCCTTGAGTTCGAACAAGTCCCAGCACGGTCTCAAGTTTCACCCGAAATTTCGACAGCCTCCCGGCGTCTCCCCCGTTTAGGGGAAACTACGAGAAAACCGGGCCTTTCCCACCACGCTAAGAAAAGCGTGTATGGTAGGTGCTCTCTTTCGAGGACACCGCGGCCGTGTAAAGTCTTCAATCCCCCACCACGCTACGAAAAGCGTGTATGGGTCTTCGACAACACCTGCTTGAAAAACACAATTATTTCCCCGCGAGCGGGTACTTATGAATATCCCCTTCTCGCCATAGGCGCCGCACCGACTTTCCATCCCACCACGCTACGAAAAGCGTGTATAGGAGGTTTGCCGGTGCGCCGCGAATGCCGAAAAAGAGATTTTAGGTGATCACCCACTTCGTCGTAGGCGCCGCACCGGGTTTCCTTCCCACCACGCTATGAAAAGCGTGTATAGGCGGTTTGCCGATGCATCGCGAACGACGAAATGAGCTCTCGAAGTGATTACCCGATTCGTTGCAAGCCTCGCGACACACTTCCTCCCACCACGCTAAGAAAAGTGTGTATAGGTGATCGTTTTGTCGCGCTGCGAGCCTCGAGGCGGGCTCTCGGAGTTTTAGGGTTGGAGGGTTATACCTTGGCGACCGGTGGTGGTTCGTGGCACGAGGTCGAGGCAAGAGATGATCTCTTTGCATTTTCTCTTTTTGCCCCCCCCTTTTTTATTATTATTAATTATAATTAACCATAATTAATTATAATTAATAATAGATAATTAATTAATTATAATGAATAATTAATTAAGTACAATTAATTAATTATAATTATAATTAATTAATAACTAACCATGATTAATTATCATCACTTATAATTAATTAAGTAATTATTAATTAATTAATTATAATTAGTTAGTTAATCATCATCATTAATTAATGATTAAATATAATTAATTAAAATTATAATTAATCAAATAATTATAATTTATAATTAATTACTAATTATTAATTAATGATAACTAATTTATTAAATACAATTAATCATAAGTATTTATAATTAATAAATTAATTATAATCAATTAATAATTATAATTAACAAATTAATTATAATTAATTAATAATTATATTTAATAATATAAAATAAAATAAAATAAAACAAAAATCCTCCCCTCCTCTCTCCCATTCGGTGGGTTTACTGGATTTGGCCGAAGAAACGCACAAGGGAGAAAGTTACCTTCGCACACAGCAAGCTCCCGTCGTTGCCTTCTAATCAAAATGTCGGAACTCCCGATCCTACAGGAAAGGGAAAGTCGCAGAAGGAGGCGAAGAAGGGGAGATCGGTAGGGCTGGAAGAGGAAGGCGACGGGATGAGTCCGGCTTCGGTCTCAGAGGGTCGGTCGGGTATGTAGGGGATCGGAACAGAGAAGGGTAGAGGAGATCGTCTTCAGCAACTTGCTTCTAGGTCAGAGGAAAATCTCTCTCTCTCTCTCTCTCTCTCTCTCTCTCTCTCTCTCTCTCGGCTAGGGAAGAAGGAATTGGACTCGTGGAGTTAGGTCGGCGAGAGGATCTGAGGGAGTTCTGCGACCAGGGACGGGAAGAGGTCACTGGTTTGAGTGGAGTTCAGCCCTGGATTTGCCGTCGGCTTGAGGGAGATCCGGAGCAGGGATCAGAAGCTTGCGGGAGTTTCGGCTGGAAGAGGTGAGGTCGGAAGGTAGGGCAGGGGAGATCGGAGGCTTTGCGAGAGGCAGAGAGGGAGTTCGGTTTCGAGTGTCTCCGAAGAGCTCGCGTTCGTGTGGTTTTATAGACGCAAACAGGGCTGGAGTTCGAGGCGTGGAATCGGATTTCTGACTTCGGCGCCGTTCGCAGACTGCGATACTGTAGCGACAGAGCAGGATTTCTGCAGGATTTGCGGGATGGGCTTCGGATCGCAGCAGGTAATGATTTAGTTTTTTTTTATTTCATTCCCCCTTTTTTTATTTCGGCTGTAGAGTATATGTCAACAGATATTTTATATGTTAATATTTCTACAATAAGATTAAGAAATATTCCGAGTCATGTTTTAGTGAACTCCGAAATTCTGTATGAATTTTGATGGGAAGTGAAAGTGAAATGTAAGTGAATCTCTGAAAATGAATATTTTGTGCGGCATCTGGAAATTTCTATGAAAGTGATTATGTGGTTATGAAATTAGTGTTGGCCCCAAGATCAGATATACATATTGAAAATCTGGTAAATCCCTATTTTACTTATGCTTTACATGTTTTGATAGTATTTGTGTACCAATGAAAAATAACTTAAATCTAACCTAAAACATAAATATTTCCCAAAACTATGTTTATAATATAAATCAAAATATAGATCTAACTTTTTTTACAAAAATTTAAACGCTAAACTTTAGAAATCCAAATCAGAAAAACTAATGAACAAAATCTCAAATTGATTTAAAAATAAGATGAAGAATCAAATTTTCTTTAGATTTATGAAAAGATTGAAGAGATACAGCCAAAAATGACCCATAATAGACACCAGCACTCTCATAAGGAGAAGGGGACTTGGGAGGTCAAGAGGCTTTGGACATGCGAATGGGAGGAAGAATATGAATTTGAAAAAAGAATATATAAAGCTTTCAAGTGAATTTTTGGTAGAAATTCTGCTAGAAATAAGTAATGTGATTTCCAGGGGACTATTCCACCAGAAATCATGACAAAGTTTTGGAGGCGCATTTGCCAGAATTTTCGTCCACTTTAGTTTCATCAGTAATTTCATAAAAAATTGCAATTTTTTTTCTATAATGGAGAAAGTTCACAAAGCAACTTGATTTTCAGCAGACTATTCCACCAGAAATCATGACATAAAATTTCGTCGGCGCATTTGCCAAAATTTCCGTCCACTTTGGTTTCATCAGTAATTTCATCAGAAATTGCATTTTTTTCTTTAATGGAGAAAGCTCACGAAATCTTTTTGTTTGCTTCATATTGGTTTGGCAAGGGATTAGTTAGTTAATAAACAATTATAAGGATTTGTTCACAAGCTAGAATGTGCTACAAATAGTACTTTCATGTGAGAACCCTCCACATAAGCCAATAGTCTCCCTCAAGTAAGAATGTGGTACAATAGTACTTTTATGTGAGAACCCTCCACATAAGCCAATAGTCTCCCTCAAGTAAATAGTTTTAAACCAAAGTCAAGTTCCAAGCCCAAAGAAGCCAAAGAGCTTGCTACACTACGCCTTCTTTCGTGACTTAAGTGGAGATACTTGAAAAGCTTTACCTATGGTAGCCATATATTGGTCAATTGAGGACAGCCAAACCTTGGCTCTGACACCACTGTGGGAAAGTACAGAAGGAGCTACTTAAAGAAGCAAATAGATTCATCTTTAATTGGTGGAGAAAAATCTTATAAAAGTAGGAGGCTGGATGAGCTAGCTGATCATGATTTTATATGCCAATTAAAAATAATAATAATGTAGTTGCGCTGTTAGAAATCTGATGGCTAAAATACTGAAGATAAAGCACAAAGAAATCTTTCACTGTGCGGCTGTCAATATATATATTATTTCAAAATAGCCCCCATATTGCTACAACAAGGATTTACTTAAAGTTGAAGGTTTCATTCTATGATGAATAAGCCTCCAACCATTTAAAACAGGGGAGTGGAAAAGGCTCCAGATCTCAACGGGCTCCTTTTTTAGTATATGGACGGTGATCGGATACTCATAATAGGGAAACAGTGAATTTAAAAAAAAGGAGCAAATTTTTGTTTGATCCTCCGCCATTACCTCTGACAATTTTCATCTAACCAGAAGACCTTAGACGTTACTATATCTTACTTCTTTTGCATGTTAAAAAATACTTAACCAACCAGATATATCCTATTGTTCTGGAATTCAACTAAACATCATGAAAAAAATAGATTCAAATAGAAATTCAAGTCTTACATTTGCATCATGTTCACATTTTTTCTCCCAAGTTTCCTCCGAGAGATTGTTACCCAAGAAGCAAGCTCCTGCACAAGTTAGTTGGCACTGATTGATATGGAAATAAACAAACTTGAAAATCATCTTAACAAGGATGATAAGATAGTGATGCAGATAAAAAGGAATAGTAACCAAGCCAAAATATCCTTTCAGCCTACTTGTAAGTTTCTGACCCAGAACTGATACGTGATTGTGAGTCAATCATGCTCTTAGCATGAACTTATTTCCTTGTAGTTTACTTTGCATTGAAAAGATGTTTCTCTGATTGAAAAAAACAATAATAACCATAAAACAGAAATGAGGCCATTCTTGGTTCACTTGCTGGATATGGAGCATCTTGTTTTACACAATAACCTTTTATAGGATCTGCTCGGTAATTTTTAATGAATACATTGATAATCTGGCAATTCATTGCATCGATTAATTTCAGTCCCTGTTGTGGATTAATGTTAGAAAATTGAATAAACTTCAGCTAATATATATTATGGTCGACATTATTTTCCTTTTCTTTCAAATGCAAATTGATGGTGTATGGTATTATTTGTCAATATTTGAACCCTTTACCAGTGCACGAGGTGAGGTCAAATTTAATGACCTATACTATAAGCTATTCAACTCTTAATTAAGAAAACAATATGATTGAAGGGATTTGAACCAACAAAAAATTTTAAGCAAGAGCCGAAGAGTTATTCTAATGAAATTTATTAAAGCATGGTATTCCGATGATATTGATAGGGCATTCATCTAAAAAACCTGGAGCAATTACTTAACAGTGGATATATTGATCTTAAGAGAATTGTGTAGTTTATACTTTGATGATTAACAGGAAACAATTATTTAGCTGTGAAGGGATCGATCAATAAAGAAAGCATATCTTATTGAAACTTCTAAAATTAACTGGACAGTTATTAGTTTATTTAAAAAAATCTCTTACCAAGATATCTTGCAGTTCTGCGTTTTCTATCTGCAGGTAACTTGTGAGGGTTATAGCTCTGGCTAAATTCAAATATTCTAATGAAACTCCACAGCCAGCTAGCATTGTCCTTTGCAGGAATGGAAGGCCTTGTCTTTGCCTGCTTTCCCATGGCAGTCTCTTGGTTTAGCTTTGAGCAATTGACCTCTACCAGTGGAGATCCATCAAGGAAAACAGGAAACTGAAAGAAAAAAATACAAATGAAAATTCTTATTTAATTAGCCTGACTCCTTTCAGGAACACAAATGAAAGTGGTATTGCTTCAGCTAACTGAAGCTAAGATGTGACGGATTTACTGAGACAAAGGGGAAAAATCTAGCTGAAATTAACATTACTAGTACTTCCCCATCAGTGTCATGATATTTTCCATGGTTGATAATTCATTTTCAAGTTCAATGAGAGGCAGGAGACCCTCTTGATTTTCAATTAAAAGAAATTAAATCCTTAACGCTCATGCAATAGCATTATTGGAACATTAATCCTTTATAACGCTCCCATGTATTTCCTTTGGATTATCGCACGAAGTACAGAAAATAGTACATAGAATTCAGTTTTTTACCTGATTTCTCTAATAAACCTAGCAAAATACATTAAGCTTCCACTAATTCAAGTTCTAGAAAAGGGTCATCGGCACAGCGCAGAAAGTTTCCATGATTTTAACATAATTCTCTCTACTATGAGGCCAGTAAATTTATTAAACCAGAGGAAAACATTAAAACGAAGGAATATAAAACCTAAAACACAATTTAGATTTTGAAAATAGCAGTAAACCCCATTCTACCTATTAATAATAAATTCCCATAAGATGGTGACCTTACTTTCTTCTTGCACGGTGGCATGCACTTTCACTCTATCAGATAATCTTTTCTATCTAGTTGGTCAATTTCACTTGCAGAATCTCCTATTCACAATCCAAACAACTAAAGAGCATCTCTAAACGTTTCATCACTAACTAACAACAATTCAAAACTCAGAAATAATGGACTCAATTGCATTTCAAGAACTAGAATTAAGACGCATGAGAAAGAGATTTTCTGAATATCAAATGCAAACATGAAATTAGGAAGCGTGTTACATGCCAGCAACAAAGAAAAGCAATGCTGTGGTGATTCAGTTTCAGAGGAGGTATTGGAGTTTCCAAGCCCCGAAACCGTAAGAAATTTCACCTTGTCATAAAGCTAGAGAATCTGAACTGTTTATTTTACTCTTAGAAGGAAAGGAATCAATACTTTTCTTCCACTGTAGACCCATCTTTAAGCTTTTCTACTACTTAAATCAAACAGAAGCCATTACAAACCAAGAAAAAAGAAGAAAGCAGCGGGGTTCGATCAATTGTCTTACCAGCAATCAATTCCAGGCCCTAAAAGGATTAACTCATAAAGAACTCTCCAGACGTAAGTACAAAACATTTTAAACAAAACCGCTCTGGAAAGGGCACCAGATCATTTCCATTCTAGCGATGAAAATTAAGGAGAAAGCAAGAACGTCAAATCATACATTCATTTTTTGCAAATTTATAACCAAGTACATCACTGAACTGATCATCCCCCAGGCTGTGCTCACAGACCTCAGCATGAAGAAAACCAGAAACATACAAGAAAACTAAGAAATTAACTCAGGAAGAAGTTACCTAATCTTCTCATTCTCTTCAAGAACCCAATGCATGTTACCCGCAAGAGGGAGAAACCAAGAAACAATCCAAAACCCAATTTTTCTCCACCCACCGCCCGATGGAGACACTACTATGAAAGCTCTCATAAAAACAAGATTGCTAAGCATTCAGCCTTTAGAGCAGTTCTTTAGATTTAGAAGATACCTCGGAGCCGCCATTAATGAAAAAGATAGGAAAGGAGAAGTTACGCTAGGAATGCAGTGTTCCCCATAACTACCCACTTTCCCAGCTCTCCCTCAACAGGAAACAATTTGTTGGGTTGCTCTCCCTTGTTGGCGCATAATTTATGGGGTTACTCCTCTCTCTCTCAATCCTTCTCCCCGCTCATTCCGGTATGAACATAAGAGAGAGAGAAGAGATTGGGGTTTTCTCCATTGTCAAGGGCATTTAGGGGAGGGAGTTGCGGAATGTGTCTTTTGTGCGTATGGACTTCGGATGTCCAATAACGGTCAATTTCAGACAGCGACGAACTACTTCTCACGCGTCGGTAGAGGATGCCGACAAGTTAGCAAGAACACCGAACAGCACCGGCCACGAATAAAATTCATGGCCAATCTCCAAATACCTAGTGAAGTTGGAAAAGAGGCCACTAAGCTCCATTTCTCTCTTTTTTTAAGAGAAATTGCGAAGTCCGGATGTAGCTCTATGTTCGGACTCTAATGAAATTGTGATATGTTGATTGAACAAGTGAATATTCAATATGAATTTCCTATTTTAATTTTGCCATGTCAGCTCGATCGACTCGGCTCAGAGATTTTCGTATTTTATTTTTTTCTTGTCAGTCCGATCCTCACGGCCCAGAGACCCGTGAAAATTTTGAATTCATGGGAGATCAAAAGTGTCGGAGCTTTAGTCATCGCCTTTTTCTTTCTTCAATGGCCGATCAAAACTCTTCCTCTGCTCTCCCTCAACCTCTTCTCTGTCCGCATCAATGGCAGATTTCACTGTTCCAGCACCCTTGAAATTTCTGATATCTAATATGAAGTCCATCGTCAATCTACAGTTGAACAATGAAAACTATGCCATATGGAGCTTGCATATTTACAAACTCTTTGCTACCAATGGATTCGATGGCTATCTCACCGGACAATAGAGTCGCCCTAGCAGATCCCCCATGGACGCTGATTACAGACTATGGCACCTGATCGACCAAAACTTGGTTTCCTCCCTTCTATCCACGATATCCCCTTCCGTCCTTCCCTACATTCATCTCTATATTGCCCACAAAATTTGGGTCACATTAGCGACTCCCCTTCAACCGACCAATAGGTATCGAGTCATTCTGTTGAAAAATGAATTACACAACATCCAAATGAAGGTCGGAACAATGACCAGATATCTTGCCCAAATTAAAACTATAGTCGACAACATTGTCGCCGCTGGTTCTCAAGTTGATTCTGAGGATGTCATTTTGTACATCCTCAATGGAATGTTATCCACCTACAACTCCTTCAAGACATCAATTCGCACGTCTCTACAACCCATTAGCCTTCACATCCTTTACTCGCTTCTCTGTAATAAGAAAATTAATATCCAAAATGAGCTTCAGTGAGATACCCATCCAGCCTCTGAGCATCTAGCTCTTTATTCCAATCACAACTGATTTACTCGTGGTAAGAATCCTCCCTCCAACTCTTATAGATGTCGTTTCTCTCTAAGGCACCAGCATACCAGTGTCAGTCCTCAGCGTACCAATACCAAAGTTCGACCAATCTGTTAGATATGCGGCAAGCTCGGTCACACCGCCTAACCTGCTGGCATCATTGTAACCTCCAATACTCTCCCTCCCCATCTGGCACGTCTCGAGCTCTACTCTCTCACCCACAACCAACCCCTACAACCGAATGGATACTTGACTCGGGTGCCTCCAATCATCTCACAGCTGACCCAAACAATATTTAGCAGCCCACTACATATGCTGACTCTGACTTTGTCTCAATCGCTAATGGCAGTTCCTTACCCATTCAACACCATGGCCAAGGCATTCTCACGCTCCCAAACACACCTTGTAAGTTTCATCTACAAAACCTCCTTCATGTACCATCTCTCTCTTACAATCTTCTTTCCATCCACAAGCTAACTTCCGATAATAATTGTTTGATTTTGTTTGATGCTCATGGATTCATGATTCAGGATCTTGTGGATAATCAAATCCTACTCCGTGGTTGAACTCATGACGGTCTTTACTCCATCTTCACTACCAACAACTCTCCACCTGCCACGTTCCACTCTACTACCGCCTCCAGCTCACTTTAGCATGATGGTCTCGACATCCACATCATCGAGTCATGCAAACTTTAGCCAAACTTATTCCATCTATATGTGTTTCCTCTAGTTCTTTTATCTACAAGTCATGTAATATGGCTAAAAGCTATAAGTTATCCTTTCCCTTACATCTAGACAATGTTACAACTCCTTTTTCTCTAATTCACTCAGATGTCTGGGGACCTTCCTCGGTTCCTTCACTTAATGGTTATCGCTATTACGTCATATTTATTGATGCTTTTTCTTATTTTTTCTGGATTTATGTAATGCATACTAAAGATCAAACTTTCTCTAAATTCATACACTTCAATCAAATGATTAAAAACCTCTTCTATATTAACATTCAAACACTCTGTTCAGATGGCGGAGGTGAATTTACTAGTCACAACTTCACCAACTACATCATCCAAAATGGCATAACTCATCAACTCAGTTGCCCATACAAACCGGAACAGAACGGCCTAGCTGAAAGATAACATCGCCACCTACTGGACACCACTAGAACTCTACTTCAGGCTGCCTACCTACCTCCTCATTTCTGGGCCGAAGCACTCCTCACATCAAATTACCTCATCAATCATCTTCCCACAAAAGCTTGCAACTTACAAATTCCTTTTCAACTAATTCATGACCACCTACCAAAATATGATCATCTAAAAACCTTCGGCTGTCTGTGCTTTCCATGGCTTCACCCTCTCACCTCCAATAAGCTTCAATAATGCTCTCAAGAATGCATTTGTCTTGGATATTCTTCCTCATAGAAGGGCTATCGATGCTACAACTACAAAACCCAGAAAATGTATATCTCTCGGCATGTCATTTTCTACGAACACAATTTTCCCTATTAAACTCATCCATAGCACTCACAAAATCACTCTCCCAATTCTCATCCGCCACCCACAAATCTACCTCCTATTATACTCATTCCCACCTCCACTGTTACACCACTTACCAATCCATCAACCATCCATTCTCACAAAATCCCTTCCTCCTCAATCTCACTCTCACCCAATCCTCAACAAACTGACATCCCCTCCTCTTCTCCATCACACATATCACCTCAAACCCTTCCACCACCACATCCCATACCTCCCCCTGAACTCCACCATATGCAAACCTAATCCAAAACTAGCTACTTCAAACCAAAAGTCATCTTCGGCCTATCCGCCACCACTTCCTCCATCTCTACACCCACAACCTTTCATCAAGCTATAAAACTCCAACAATGGCACACCACTATGTTTGAAGAATTTCTTGCCCTTCAAAAATAGGGAACTTGGTCTTTAACCCCACTACCACCCAACACTCCTCTATTAGGATGTCGTTGGACCTATAAACCAAGCTTCATCCTGATGGAAAAATTGCGACCTACAAAGCTCGGTTAGCAGCTCAAGGATTTTCACAAGAATACGGGATCAACTATAAAGAAACATTTAGTCCCACTTCTAAAATATCAACTATTCGCATCTTACTAATCCTAACTACACAACGTCAATGGCCCATCCTTCAATTTGATATCTCAAATGCCTTCCTGCATAATACAGGATCACTCCTTCAGTCTAAAGAATTTCTTGCCCTTCAAAAATAGGGAAATTGGTCTTTAACCCCACTACCACCCAACACTCCTCTACTAGGATGTCGTTGGACCTATAAAACCAAGCTTCGTCCTAATGGAAAATTTTTGACCTACAAAGCTCGATTAGTAGCTTAAGGATTTTCACAAGAATATAGGATCAACTGCAAAGAAACCTTTAGTCTCGTTGCTAAAATATCAACTATTCGCATCTTACTAATCCTAACTACATAACATCAATGGTCCATCCTTCAATTTGATATCTCAAATGCCTTCCTGCATTGCGATCTACCCGACACTATTTATATGAAGTAGCTGTCAGGCTTCATAGATCATCAATTTCCTCACTATGTTTGCAAATTGCATAAATCCCTATACGGGCTCAAACCAGCTCCAAGGAAGTGGTTCACCAAATTCACCTCCTCCCTCCTTGCTTTCGGCTTTATATTCAGTAAATTAGAGCCCTATTTACTCTTCTACATATGAGGTAATATTCGGCTGTATCTCCTCATTTACATTGATGACCTGCTACTCACAGGCAATCATTCAAGCACCATTCAGTGGTTTCTGGTCACATTGAAATCCACTTTTTCCCTCAAGAAACTAGGCTCTATTTTCACCTTCCTTGGCAATCAAGTCCAACATACTAAGAATGGTTTGTTTCTTTATCAACAACCTTATGCCCGCAAGCTCCTAAATGCCATTGGCATTGCCTCCTACAAACCTGCTCCCATGCCTATGCCCCTCAAGCCATCTCACTGCTCCAATGCTGATCAACCTTTTCCCAACCCCTCCCTCTATCACAAACTTGCTGGCTCACTCATGTATCTCACAATTATAAGGCACGACATTTCCTTTGCAACAAAATTACATATGCTAATACATGCATCATCCCACCAATAAGCATTATCAATCTCTCAAACATCTTCTTTGCTACATACAAGGGACTCAACACTTCAACCTTCCCTTCACCATCAAAGACCTCCAGGTTTGCACCTACGTGGATGCTAATTGGATTGCTGACAAATTGGATCACAAATCTGTCACTGATTATTGCTTCTATCTCGATAATAATCTAATACTTGGCAAGTCAAGAATCAAGCTACCATTATAAAATCCTCAGCTGAAGTAGAATACAGGGCACTCTCTTTCGCTACATCTGACATCCAATGGCTACGTAGATTACTAGTTCAATTTCAGGCCAGCAAACCATCCCAACTACAATCTAATGCGATAACACTTCAGCTATCGTCCTAGCTCATAACCCAGTTATTTATGCTGGGACACAATATATTGAGATCGATTATTATTTTATAACAGCGCACATCAAAAATAATGCAATCACCATTCGCCATATCAGCTCCCTAGATCAGCTTGCAGACATACTGACAAAATTGCTACCTCCACTCGCTTTCACTCTTTGCAAACCAAATTAACCATCAAAAAATTGGATGCTGAATTTGTGTGTGTGTGTGTGGGGGGGCGGGGGTGGGGGGGTTGTTAGCACACATGAAACAAGCAAAGCAACCGTTAAAGGACCACCTGCTGCAGCCATCTGTCATCACTCCACATTCCCTACTCTCTTAGTCTGGCACCAACGGCTGCTACTATCTCTTCTCTCCAGCACATGCTTTCTCTTTTATATATATACATTTCTTCACATGTAAAATGTTGGCTGCTATGAAATGAATATGCTACAGTAAATTCTACTTACTCTATTTTCTTCTTCTTCCTACTTTCTTCACCACTTTGCAGGTTACTCTTCAACTTTATCATCAAGGGCCATGAGATAAAGTTACTATGCTTACAGGATTGCCAAATAGAGGTGCTGAGATTTACTGGCAGAGCGAGCCACTTATAGGATACAGATCAATGGATATTAAGAATGAAATTATAGAAATCAATAGATAAACTGACCCTTCCATTATGTTAAAAACATTTATCATGTTTATATTATCAAATTTATTTTTTCCCCGTTATAACTACAAAATCCTAAGAAGTCCCCTTACTATTGCAAATAATATTGATGAGTTCTCATCTATTAACTGGGCCGGGACCATAAGGGATTTCTTAGTTAATGAGTTTAATAAAATTGCCCAGAAGTTTACTATGCATAAGTCACCTAGTTATATAAATGGTTTTGTACCTCTTCTAATTGTGAGTGTTAAGAGCATATAAGTATTATTCAAATTATTAATTCATTTTACTAATTTATTAACTAATATTATATTTGATCTTATGTAGATTTTGTTCCTAGAATACTTTTTAATAAATGCCACTAGGTATACTGACTTAAGACCCCATTTTCTTTGATGGGGTGATATAGATATAGTTTATAATTGCCAAAAGGCCTCCAATTTATTTCATATGCTAAAGGAAAGGTAGGTATGCATGCAGATTTATTCTGGAGCACAATTAATGCCCCTATAATTGGAGATTTGCTAACAATGGAATAATTTATGTGTAGATTTTTTACATCCTCCAGGAAGTAACTCATGAGAAAGTAGACAACCTATTAGCTGACAGCACTGCCATCCATGACTTCAAAACACCAAACTCCCCTCAATCTCCTTAGCAAATCCCCTCTCCAGTAACTTGAAAAGAATTTTTGACCCACACCCCTCACTCTCCCCATAAAGCCACCCCCTCCCCCCCCCACCCCCCCCCCCCCACCCCCCCCCCCCCCCCCCCCCCCCCCCCCCCCCTCTCCCGCTATTCTCCCCAGCAATTCCCTCCTTATTCTCCCCACCAAGCCCCTCCTCATTCTCCCCAACAAGCTCCCCTATAACTAAAGTCCAGGATAAGGCTACTGTCCAGGAGAAATTACATATAAAACTCTATACAGTATGCACAAATCTATTCAATGGCATTGAAGATAGGATGGGAACAATGCTTGAGAGATTAGAAGCAATGGTTGATTCTATTGAGTACTCATCCACTATATTGCTCAATATAAATTTAATCATGTACAACCTCCTTCTTCCTCATCCTACTAGCAAGCCCCCCTAGCTGATGCACTTCCTCTTATCAACATCAACAAGGAAGCCTCACTTTCTCTTGTTGACATCAAGAAAGAAGCCCTAGATGATTCAATTCTTCCTTCTATAAATAGAAAGGAGGAAGCCCCAGCTGATATAATTTCTTATTCTGTCCGCATTAAGGAGGAAATCCTAGATGATATAGTTCCTAAGGATGAGTACATTAAGGATATAACAAGAAGAGTAATGAAAATGAGAGATAAAAAATCTAGTCCAGATACTATTCACAACTCTTGGCAACAGCAAGAAAAAGAGAATAGAGCCCCCAACTGCCCAATCGATCCAATTCTAGTGGATGCATTTCAAGTAGTTGCTAGACCTGCAAGCAAAATAATGCAATTTGAGGGTAGGGAGATGATAAGTACAGATAAACAATTGTTTATGGATGAATGTTTTAAAAAGTATACTAATAAGTAAGTTTTACTGTATATTTACTATGTATTTACTACATATTTACTACGTATTTACTATATATTGCTATATATTTATTGTGTATTATCTACATATTTATTGTATATTCACTTAATATTTACTGTATATTCACTGTATATTAACTATGATTTAATGCTTATTGACTTTGGTTGTAGGACTGACACAATTTTTGCTTATGGGAACATCATAATAAATAGAGTTAATATTGATAAAATTATAACAAAATAATACCTAGATAATAATCATGTGGATGCCTTCGCTATACTATTATCTGAGAAGATTAAACTTACCCATAGCATTTACCAAATCTTTTTATACGTCTCACCAATGTATTGGGTTAGTATTCATATAATAAATAATTTATATATAATATTATTTGTTCGATATTAGCAATGTCATTATTAACTTCTTGTAGGGATACAAGCAATACAATCAGAATAGTCATTTGTATGCCCAACATGTCAATAAGGTTTTGATGAGGGCATGCAATCTTCTACTTCAACCAATCATTCACAATCAGCACTGGACCCTTTTGGTAGAGAGGTTAAAGGAAAAGTTTTGAAAATTTTACGATTCCTTACCCAATCCGATTCACAAGAAAATTATTTCTTTTATCATAAGTTAGAGGAGTATGGCATAGTGTTAATTTTTTTCTCATGTGGCTAGTCAACTAACATGTATTTGTTATATTATTTAGATAGTAAACCCATATGAGGAGATGAAGGGATCTTTTTCTAGTGATATAAGATGATGGCTTGTCCAAGATGTCCATGGTTTGCTAACGCAGAGTAACAATTTTGCTTGCAGAATATTTGTTTGTAAAAATATGAAAAAAATTATTCTTCAAGGGACTATTAATTGGGTAGAATATAATGAATGATAAGCAGAAATGCTAAAATTTAGAACCGAATTTGCGTACGCCCTATTTTGTTCATCGATGAAATAAAATTTTATGTGTACCCTTTATATTTATATAAATTTATAATTTATTCTTTGATTATTATTTATTGTAAATAATAAATCTTGTAAAATAACATTTATACAATTTATAAAATAAAGTTAATTTTTTATATTGAAATGTATTCTTACATTAATAAAGTTTTAAAAAAATTATCATTTGATACGTAGTAAATACAGAGTGATGTTATCTTTATAGCTTATAAAAAATATTTTTTATTAAAAGTTCAATTCTGAATGCACACTCGTCAAAAATAATTTTCTTTAAAGTTCACACTTAATGCATATTCGTACATAATCAATACACAGTAAATATATAATTGATATGCAGTAAATACACGATAAATATGCACTAAAAATGTTGTAAATAAGCAGTAAGTACGCAATTCTTCAAAAAAAAAATTTATTACATGTTCAATTCTGAAACACAAAAAATATTTTGTTTATAAGTTCAAACAATGCAAATTTGATATGTAATAAATACAAAATGAATATGCAATAAATATGTATTGAATACACAATAAATACAAAGCGATATTATCTTGACATTTTATCAAAAATATTTTTATTACAAGTTTAATTCTGAATGCCCAAAAATAATTTTCTTTACAAGTTCATAGTGAATGCACATTGGATACACCAGAGATATGCAGTAAATATGCAGCTGATATGTAGTAAACACATAATAAATATGCAGTAAATATATAATTAATATATAAAAAATACATAATAAATATACAATTAATACGTAATAAATACACATCGATGTTATCTTGGCATTTTATCAAAAATATTTTTATTATAAGTTCAATTATGAATGCCCAAAAATAATTTTCTTTACAAATTCACACTAAATGCACATTGGAGACACTAAAGATACACAGTAAATATGCAGCTGATATGCAATAAATATGTAGTTAATATGTAGTAAATACACAGTGATGTTATCTTGTCATTTTATCAAAATATTTTTTATTACAAGTTTAATATTGAATGAACAAAAATAATTTTTCCTTACAAGTTCATCATAATGCACATTAAATACACCAAAGATACGTAGTAAATATATAATAATTACGTAGTTGATATGCAATAAATACACATTTAATATACATTGATACGAGTTCTGAATGCACATTCGATATGCCATCGATACACAATACATATGTAAAAAATAAACATTAAATACATAAAGAAGTTATTTAATAGAGATTTTACTCAATGCACAATAAAAAAATTATTCCTTACATAGTTAATACATAGTGAAAACACATGTTAAATAACATGACAACGAGTTAAAATAACTCATATTATTGTAATGAATTATTTTGATTTAATCATTATAATTAAATTAATTATTACAATGAATATTTTAATTTAGTAATTAGTCATTATAAATAAATTTAATATAATTGTTGCTCTGAAGCAATGATATTCATCATCATCCTCATATACTCAGATCCCGGCTGATTAGTATATCTCCCCTTTATGAATTTCTCACTGAAGCATTTGGGCATGCTTGAGAAATTCATCTGTCTTGAAGGTGAAGACATTTCTGTTGTATTTGCCTTTACGGCAGGTTTTTCTGTTGAAAAAATTAAGCTCAGCAAAACATACATTATCTTATAATATATAATGAAAAGCAATAAGTAAGTAAGTTAAATCTTACTCTTAGGCTTATTCTTCTTTTCCTAGTGGTCCTTTAGCCTTGCATTAGAGATGCCTTTAGGCCTACACTTTACTAGATCTTTCAATTATGTAATGCAACCCTATGTATTACCTTCAAACTTATAGTTATTTCTCTTGCCATTAAGAATCAAGTGTATATTTTTGGCCATGTCCTTCATTGCAGCCAACATGTACTATTCAGCCTCCTCATTCCTTCACTACAGAAAAACTGCTTATTTCTGGCGGACGTTCCGATTTATCTTCATTTGTCGCTTAAAGAGGCGGTTGAATTGGCGGATATTTTGCTAGAATATTTCCGGCGTAATTACCGGCGTATATTACGCTGATAATTTTCTGGCGTATATGATGTCGGTTACTTCATCGATGAATTTGTTATACCGGCGCATAATGTGCCAGAAAATTCTGACATTTTTACCGGGGCATAAGCTGTCACAACCCAACCCGACTAGGATAGGTCCTATTGTGTTGAGCTGTGACAGGCAAACCCTAAGATCTAGTTTTGAAATTATTTCAAATTTTCTTCCAATATTCATTAAAATAAATGGCGAATTACAGAGCTACTAAACTATCCAAATACTGAAAAACTCATCCATAAAGTTTCTTTCATTCATCAAAATAAATATCTACACTACAGTACATGGCTACAGGCAAGAGCTACAGAACTAAAAATTTAACTAGCCATGACTATACAAAAATCCAAAGTACAAAATACCTATGACCTCAAGTCTGATCCTGAACTACTAGTCCACAACCTATTTCCCCTTCCCAGATCCTGAAAACCAGAAGTAAAATCACAGTGAGCAACAATAGCTCAACAAGCCACACAAACTAATCTAAATTTTCAAATATTCTTTTATAAAATATTTTGCTGAATATTTAAAAGCAGTTAATTGCAGTTTATAAATAAATCACTGAACTGAAAATCATAAGACTGGAAAATGTCATAAATGCATATCGATAACAGTACAGAACAAATGAATAAACTGAAATTCATATCACTGAGTAGTTCAGATCACATTTCCCTGACCCAGACAGAATCTCAAAAGATTCTGGCCCCTTATGACTCCCCTTTTTATTTGTGCTTATAGCACCAGAGCATATCAGATATCTCTGTCTCAGATAGAATCTCAAAGGATTCTGGCCCCTTATAACTCCCAACAATTCCCTGACACAAACAGAATCTCAAAGGATTCTGGCCCCTTATAGCTCCCAGCAAATATCATTTACTCACATATGCACATATATAATCACATTATAGTAATTAAAGAGTAATTGAGCATGTATCAAAATTTCACAGTATTGTATAACGATAGACAACAGAAAATCCAACTAGGCAAAAATGCACATTTTCAGAAAATTATAAAATTACTAGAGATTGTGTAAAACGATATTTTAAAACTTTTATTGTACTAGAGTACTATTTTTCAACATCCTGATAATTTTCTATTAACTAAAAACCCTGCAAATTTCAAAACACCTGGTAAAAAATTTCCAGAAAATATTCAAAATGTGCATAATCGTAATCTCTACAACATACAAAAAGTTATGCGGTGAAAGTTTTACTGGTGCAAAATTATCCCCGTTTTTCGCTAACGGATACAAATTTTTAATTGAAATATTTGCTAAAATTTACACATTTTTGGAAATTGAGATGGGCATTATGTGCCTTACCTCGAGACTAACAACTTTCCCAACTGCGTTGACGGACGAAAATGACCCGAAGTCGCCCGAAAATCGGATTTCACTTTCTCTCACCTCTCTTTCTCCACTCTTATTTCCTAATCCGATTTCTGTTTAGGGAAAACCAAAAATAAACAAAGTCTTATTATAATATCAATTAGTGGATTGGGATATTTTATTAAAAGATTAATTATTATAATTATTTAATATTAAAATATTACTTTAATTCAAATTCTTTTATATCTTTAAATTCAAAAATCCAAAAATTACAGAAAAGTATACATAAATTAGCTAATCATATTTAAAACACTCTGGTGAAATTGGTTTGCAAAACGGACACTTGACGGTCCCCAAAACTCCACTTGTACCAACAGGTATCGATTTCTTAAGAAATTTCGACAGTTCCCAAAAATTATGAAAATTTTAGGGAAGCTAAAACACGACATTATAAATTTTTTGGCGAAGACGGTTGCTGATTTGGACTCCTCTAAGTCAACCAAAAAAAATCTTGAAACTTTAAAGGGTTTCACAATCTACCCACCTTAAGAAAAAATGTCGTCCTCGACATTCCCAAAGCAGAATGAGTCAGAATAAATGTGGATACAGCTGCCTCATATGAGACTCCTTCTCCCAAGTAGCCTCTCTTGTGGTCCTATGCTTCCACTGCATCTTAACCATATGAATCTGTTTGCTTCTCAGTTTTCTCACATCATATGCCAAAATCCTTTCAGGTTCTTCCTATATTGCAAATTTGGATGAACCTCAACATCATTAGCAGATAATCTTTTTCCAGAATCAAATACCCACTTTCTCAAAGATGATACATGAAACACATTGTGTATATCAGACATATGATCAGGTAATAATAATCTGTAAGCAGAATTACCAATCCTCTCAATGATCTCAAAAGGTCCAGTATACCTTGGACTGAGCTTGCTAATTCTCCTAAATCTACTGACACCTTTCATAGGGTTGACTTTGACATAAACCAAGTCACTAATATTAAACTCAATCAATCTGTGCTTCTGATTGTAATACTTCTTCTATCGATCTTGTGCAGATTTCAACCTTTCTCTAATAAAATTGATCTTTGCAGTAGTATCATCCACAAAGGTTGAACCTATTACCTGTCTATCTGCCACCTCTATTAAAGTCATAGGAGTCCTACATTTTCTGTCATATAAAGCTTCATAAGGAGCTATGCCTATGCTGGACCGATAACTATTATTATATGCAAACTCTATCAATGGGATATGATCCTCCTAACTGCCCCCAAAATCCAAAACACATAATCTCAAAAGATCCTCCAGTACCTGAATAGTCCTTTCAAATTGTCCGTCTGTTTGTGGATGAAAAGCCGTACTGAAGTGCAACTTCGTACCCAGTCCCTGCTGAATACCTCTCCATAATTTAGAGGTAAACCTGCCATCTCGATCATATACGATCACTTTCGGCACACCATGCAACCTGATAATATCTTTAACATAGATCTGTGCTAACCTGTCCACCGGATCTGTTTGTCTAATCGGGAGAAAATGGGCAGATTTTGTCAGTCGATCAATGACAACCCAAATAGCATCATACCCCTGCCTCGATCTAGGAAAACCCATAGCAAAATTCATTGTTACCTCTTCGCATTTCCACTCTGGAATGGGTAATGACTAAAGAAGACCTCCCGGTCGTTGATGCTCTGCCTTCACTAGTTGACAGGCCTCACATTTTGAAACAAACTCCGCTATGTCCTTTTTTAATCCAGGCCACCAAAACATACCCTTCAGATCTCTGTACATCTTTTTACTTCCTGGATGAATAGTATAACTTGAATAGTGAGCCTCGTGCAGAATCTCCTACCTCAGATCTCCAAAAATAGGAACCCAAAGTCTATCTTTACAGAAAATAACACCAGAATCAGAAACTCGTAATTCAAATTTTTTGCCTGATCTGATCTGATCAATTAACTTCAGATATTCTGCATCTAATTTTTTAGCTTCATAAATCTTTTCTTCTAAAGAGGGTTGAATGATCATCTGAGTCCCTATACCAGAATCCCAATCCATAGGAGAAATCACCTCCAACTGTAATCTTTCAATATCTCGTATCAAATACTCATAAGAAGTGAGTTGCATACATGATAATCCAGAAGACATACTGCTCAGAGCGTCTGCCACCACATTAGCCTTACTATGCTGATACTGAATCATCATATCATAGTCTTTAATTAACTCAAGCCACCTTCTTTGCCTCAAATTCAGATCCTTCTGAGTGAATATGTAATTCAAACTTTGATGATCCGTGAAGATCTCACACCTGACACCGTATAAATAATGATGTCAAATCTTCAAAGCAAATACAACAGCAGCCAACTCTAGATCATGCGTCGGACAGTTCCTTTCATGTGGCTTTAACTGTCTTGAAGCATAAGCTATCACTCGATCATGTTGTATCAAAACATACCCCAAACCACTCAATGAAGCATCACTGAACACCTGAAATCCTTCTGTGCTAGAGGGAAGAGCCAAAACTGGGGCAGAAGTCAAATAATCCTTCAATCTCTGAAACTAGGCTCACACTCTGGTGTCCAGATAAAAGCTACTGACTTCTGAGTCAGTCTCGTCAGAGGTGCTGAAATTTGAGAAAATCCCTTCACAAACTTTCTATAATATCCAGCCATACCTAAGAAACTGCGTATCTCAAATACCGTAGTAGGCCTAGGCCAATTAGTGACTGCCTGAACTTTCTGAGGATCAACAGAGATACCATCACCACTCATCACGTGTCCCAAAAAAAAAATACTCCTCAGCCAGAACTCACATTTAAAAAATTTTGCATACAACTTGTGTTGCCTCAAAGTCTCTAATACACTTCTCAGATGTTTGGCGTGATCTTCCTCAGAAGCAGAATATACCAAAATGTCATCTATAAAAATAATCACAAATTGATCCAGATAATCTTTGAATACTCTATTCATTAGATCCATAAAGACAGCTGGTGCATTAGTCACCCCAAATGGCATGACCAAAAACTCATAATGTCCATATCGAGTACTAAAAGCTGTCTTCATCACATCAGTCTATCTCACCTTCACCTGATAGTAACCTGATTGTAGATCAATCTTTGAGAATACAGAAGATCCAGCAAGTTGATCAAATAGATCATCAATCCGTGGTAGTGGATACTTATTCTTGATAGTGACTTTGTTCAACTCTCTGTAATCAATACACATACGTATTGTACCATCTTTTTTCTTTACAAATAGAACAGGTGCTCCCCATGGAGAGACACTAGGACGAAAAAATCCCCTGTCAACCAACTCCTAAAGCTGAACCTTCAACTCCTGAAGCTCCTTTGGTGCCATTCTATATGGAGCTTTAGATATCGGGGCTGTACCAGGAAATATGTCTATACAAAACTGATGCCAGAAATAGAACCTATCCCAAACTAATGCCAGAAAGAGAACCTGCATCTATACTCCTATCCCAAACTGATGCCAGAAATACCATACAACCCTTCTTCCACAATTTGTTTACTTCCAATGTAGAAATCAAACAGGATAAAATACCTCTAACTCCTTGGAATATATAACTTTCACTACCCATAAATAATGTAACTCGCTTCTTCGAACAATCAATCTGAGTCTCATACTGACTCAGCCAATTCATACCCAGAATAACATCATATGAGGAAATGGGTAGTAAAATCAAACTGAATTTCCACTTCTTATCAGAAATCTCAATATCACAGAAACAGAATCTACTGGCTATCATACTATCTCCAGCCGATAAAATAACAGAAAGAGAAACAGGCAGTGCAATAGAAGCCAAGTGTAGTGAATCAGAGAAATGCTCGGAAATAAAGGAATGACTAGCTCTAGAATCAAATAAAATATGACATGGATGCTTAGAAATATAAGCCATACCTGTCACAACGTCTGGAGCATCTCGGGCTTCTTGCTGAGTCAAACTGTATACACGCGACTGAACTGGAGCTGTAGAACTACTAAGCTCTCTCTGACTACCGCCAGATGGTCTCCTTGCCACTAAACCTGAGCCACCAGCTCTACCAGCTGATCCCTCCAAAAAAGTATGCGGAGGAACTACCCTCGGTCTCCCTACTGGTCTAACAAAGCTCTCTGATCTGGATTCAGAACGTCGGTCAAATCCTGTTTGTGGACACTCCGCTACCCGATGTCATATTTGATCGCATCTAAAGCACTATCCAGTCATCCTGTAGCACTGACCAGAATGACGTCGACCACAACTCTGACACACAGGTGCCCCACTAAAAGAACCAGAATTGGCTGCGTTGCCACTACCAGAGACTGCTGCAGATATCGACTGTCCACCTCTCCTAGAATCCCCAGGTATAAATCTGCTCTTCTTCCCCGAAAAGCCATTACCAGAAGTCTCACCACTGAACCTCTTCCTACTAGCAGTCCATCGCTGCTGAGTAGCCATCAGGTCATTCTCTATCAGAGGAGCTCTCTCCATAAGCTCAGAGAAATTAGAAATGTGAAATGGCACAAGAGGCTGTCTCAAACTATGTCGAAGTCCTCTCAGGAACCTGTAGCACTTCTCTGCAGGAGTGCTAACCAACTGTGGAACAAATCTAGCCAAAGCAGTGAACTCTGCCTCATATTGCATAACTGCCCTGCTCCCTTGAATTAGCCTCAAAAAGATTTCCTACATGTGCTGTCGTGCAGAAGGTGGTACAAACTAGGCTCTAAACACATCAAAGAACTCCTCCTAGGTAATCAAAGAGTTCAATCTCCATTGAAATTTTTCATCTTGCTGGTCCATCCACCAGCTCTCTGCCTCACCATCTAATAAAAAACTGCTAACGGTACCTTCCTCTTAGGAGGACACTGCATACTGTCAAATATCTTTTCAAGCCTCCTCAACCAGTCCTCCGCCTCTCTGGGCTCAACCATACCCTCAAATCTCGGAGGCTTCAATCTCAGAAACATCTGTAGAAGTCTATCTACCTCTTTAGATTTAGCAACAGGAACTCTGCTCTGTGCCTCACCCATCATCTGGGCTATCAAAGTAGCAAACTGTGAAACTGTATATGAACCAACAGTTGGAGCAGAACTATATACAGGAGTAGCTTGACTAGCACTCTGTCCATCAGTCATATCTAGGTCTGGTGGATCCATAATAACACGGAATATGCAACTAAACACACATGCACATAAAACAAAAATAATGAACACTCAGACAGACTTGAAACTACCCCACTAAACTTACAAATTAATTTCTATAGCTCTGTTTTATGATCAAATTCTAAAACTATTGCTCCGATATCACAAAAGCTTGTCACAACCAACCCGACCAGGATAGGTCCTATCGTGTTGAGCTATGACAAGCAAACCCCAAGATCTAGTTTTGAAATTATTTCAAATTTTCTTCTAATATTCATTAAAATAAATGGTGAATTACAGAGCTACTAAACTATCCAAATACTAAAAAACTCATCCATAAAGTTTCTTTCATTCATTAAAATAAATATCTACACTACAGTACATGGCTATAGGCAAGAGCTACAGAACTGAAAATTTAACTAGCAATGACTATACAAAAATCAAAAGTATAAAATACCTATGACCTCAAGTCTGATCCTGAACTACTAGTCCACAACCTCTTTCCCCTTCCCAGATCCTGAAAACTAGAAGTAAAACCACAGTGAGCTACAACAGCTCAGCAAGCCACACAAACCAATCTAAATTTTCAAATATTCTTTAATAAAATATTTTACTAAATATTTAAAAACAGTTAATTACAGTTTATAAATAAATCACTGAACTGAAAATCGTAAGACTAGAAAATGTCATAAATGCATATTGATAACAGTATAGAACAAATTAATAAACTGAAATTCATATCACTGAGTAGTTCAGATCACATTTCCTTGACCCAGACAGAATCTCAAAAGATTCTGGCCCCTCATGACTCTCCTTTTTATTTGTGCTTATACCACCAGAGCATATCAGATATCCCTATCTCAGATAGAATCTCAAAGGATTCTGGCCTCTTATAACTCCCAATAATTCCCTGACACAAACAGAATCTCAAAGAATTCTGGCCCCTTATAGCTCCCAGCAAATATCATTTACTCACATATACACATATATAATCACATTATAACAATTAAAGAGTAATTGAGCATGTATCAAAATTTCGCAGTATTGTATAACGGTAGACAACAGAAAATCCAACTAGGCAAAAATACACATTTTCAAAAAATTACCAAATTACTAGAGATTGTGTAAAACGATGTTTTAAGACTTTTATTGTACTACAGTACTATTTTTCAACATCCTGATAATTTTTTATTCACTAAAAACCCCGCAAATTTCAAATTCCCCGGTGAAAAATTTCCAGAAAATATTCAAAATGTGCATAATCGTAATCTCTACAATATACAAAAAGTTACGCGGTGAAAGTTTTACCGACACAAATTTTTAATTGAAATATTTGCTAAAACTTACACATTTTTGAAAATTGAGATGGGCATTATGTGCCTTACCTCGAGACTAACAACTTTCCCAACTGCGTCAACGGACGAAAATGGGCCGAAGTAGCCCAAAAATCAGATTTCACTTTCTCTCACCTCTCTTTCTCCACTCTTATTTCCTAATCCGATTTCTGTTTAGGGAAAACCGAAAATAAACAAAGTCTTATTATAATATCAATTAGTGGATTGGGATATTTTATTAAAAGATTAATTATTATAATTATTTAATATTAAAATATTACTTTAATTCAAATTCTTTTATATCTTTAAATTCAAAAATCCAAAAATTACAGAAAAGTATACATAAATTAGCTAATCATATTTAAAACACTCTGGTGAAATCGGTTTGGAAAACAGACACCTCACAGTCCCCAAAACTCCACTTGTACCAACATGTATTGATTTCTTAAGAAATTTCGACAGTGCCCAAAAATTATGAAAAATTTAGGGAAGCTAAAACACGACATTATAAATATTTTGGCGAAGAAGGTTGGTGATTTGGACTTCTTTAGGTCAACCAAAAAAAATCTTGAAACTTTAAAGGGTTTCACAAAAGCCACCGGCGTATTTAAACACAACGATTCATTACTGGTGAATATTGCGCCACAAACCTTACCGGCGTATTTTCCATCGATAAATCTAACGGAATGAACCCTATTTCCTAGCTTCGGCCTGTTCCTTCTCATTTGCTCTCATTCAGTTCTTTGTTCGTTGTCCAGCTGCGACAGACACCTCGCTGACCTCAGCCGGCTGTTCGCTGCCGTTCTTGGCCTCCACCGTCGTTATTGGCCTCCGTCACCGTTCTTGGCCTCCACCGCCATTAAGGTGAGCCCATCTTTGTTCGCCCGTACCGTATCTCGTGACTCCGTTCGTCTCTTAAGGTAATACTCAAAGCTACATTCTTTTTGCTTCAGTCATGGATGTTCTCACTAGACATTTGCAAGAGGTAGTTCCCTAGTATATGCTATTTGCTGATGATATTCTTATTATTGATAAGATTAGAGAGGGAGTTGAAGGTAAACTTGAATTATGGATGTGAACCTTAGAGTCTAAATGCTTTTATTTGAGTAGATCTAAAGCTGAATATATGGAATGTAATTTTAGTAATAATAGTTTTAGTGGAGGGATTGTGACTTTGGGTAATCAATTCATTAATAGATGGGGATGTTATTCGTAGAATTAAAGTAGGATGGTTGAAATGGAGGAATGCATCGAGCTTGTTGTGTGATAGAAAAGTCCCCCTCAAACTTAAGGGAAAATTTTATAAGATGGTGGCTAGACTGCAATGCATTATGGTGTAGAATGTTGGCTATTAAAAGAGAAGAATAATATTAAATTAAGTGTTGCGATATGAGGATGCTTAGGTGGATGAGTGGCTTTACTCTTAGAGACAGAATACGAAATGAGTATATACGTTTAAAGGTTGGAGCAGCTCCAGTGGAAGATAAGATTAGAGAGAGTTGCCTTAGATGGTTTGGTCATATAAAATGGCGGCCTTCCGATGACCCGGCAGCCTTCCGATGAAATAGATGAGGATATTAGTAGTAAAATTTTAAGCTGGATGGTTGAACTAGAGGAATGCATTTGGCTTATTATTTGATAGAAAAGTCCCTCTTAAACTTACAGGAAAATTCTATAAGATGGTGGTTAGATCTGCAATGCTTTATGGTGCAGAATGTTGGCCATTAAAAGAGAATCATAATATTAAGTTTGGCCATTAAAAGAGAATGTTTGTCAATAACGTTCGACCAAATCAATCATAGGGGTTTTGATAGATAATATTTGATGATTTTCAACACATGTTGGGCACTTTGAAGTGATTTTGCACGAACACTTGCCCGCCACCTATCATTTCCCTAGTGTTTGATAAGAGTTGAGTTGTGGAGTAAATTTGAGGGTCAACATTTCAATAGGAAACATTTTGATCACTACACAACTATTAAAATTATTATTGTTGTTGTAAATGTTGTTATTAAATCACTATATTTTTACATAATTTTATCTCAGATGGATATCAGAAATTAAAAAAATTGGATGTACAATCGATTGACACAAGGAAGAAAGATATTAATAGATGAGTTTATTAAAGGGGTGAACTATTTCATTCAAACAGCTTGTTAAATGCCCAGTTTCATCTTAGATGGAAAGTTTCGCTGCCCATGTTTCAAACATAAAAATTAGGTGCACCTAAGTCTAGATAATGTAACTGTTGATTTATACCGTAAAGGGTTCATGCCAGAATATTGGTATTGGACTTGTCATGGTGAGTAAGTATGTCTTGCTCAATTGTGATGAAGTTGATCCATATCTTGAGTAAGTATAACTTAACTTATTCATACATTGGTTACTCATAAATTTATTCTAAAATGATAATATTTTTAGGAGTTTTGTTGATGGTTTGAATACATCTGAACCAGTTGAAGTCCAAAAGTTGGTGGAAATAGAATTTTTGAATTGGTTTAAAAATACAGTATAACCTTCGACTATTCTTTTCAACTAATATCTCTCGAACATGATATTAATATAGAGCTGTGAAATGTTATCAAATTTTCAGGTGCACACTCAAGGCAATGACAAGTATGGGTTACTTGATTTAGCTTGAGGACCAAATAGAGCTGTGAAATGTTATCAATTTTTTTTTGGTTAATGGGTACAAATTTCAAACAAAATCATGGTGTGAAGGTAGGAAGATAGATAATTTTGGAGTATGTGTCGCAGGGAACCTCATACAGGTGATGATTCTGAGTATTATGGGGTTTTAGAAGAAATATTACAGTTAGAATATCCTGGTCATAGGAAAAATGTTTATTTATTCAGTTGTGATTGATTTGATCCTGTATAGAACAGAGGAACAAAAATACATCCGATTTACAGTATAACAGAAGTAAAGCGGGGAGAAAATATGTGAATTTGGCCCATTCATCATTGCAAGCCAGGCAAGCCAAGTGTACTTTGCCAACTATCCTAGTAGAATATGAGGCAAATAAGATTGGCTTGTAGTTATGAAGACCAAACTTAGGGGAGTAATTGAGAAAACTACACCAATTGCTACAACACATTAAGATGATTTTATGTCAAATTTAAAAGATATTACAAATGATGTGGATGATCAGATTGCTATTACTAAGAGTGAATTATAGTTAGAGGAAATAGATTTAAATATAGATGAAAGTCATGAAAATTCTAATAGTGATGAAGATGTTTCATCTTATGAAAGTGAATCAACATAAAGTAAATATCATGACAATAATTAATTTATTATTTTTTAATTGTTACTTTAATTTATTTATTTAATTATTATTTCATTTCATTTATTTAATAGTTGTGCTATTTCATATTAAATATTTGATTTAATTTACGTTATTAACATGTTTTAAATTTTTTTTGCTAGATGTCTTCAGGTGATAGGCATGTTAAAAAAAAAAATTTAGGCAAAAAAAGAAGGTGACTGGTGGCCCTTCTACTGGTTCTGTATATATTAAGGGGACTTCTTCATCTCAGCCTGTCACTCAAAGTCAGCCTAGCCCACCTTTACCTACTTCTGCAGCTAGTAGCCCATAGTTTTACTCACCCGATCCATGCTTACCATCACCAGATGTAGCGCATACTACTCCCTTCTACCCTTACTTCCCACCCCTACCGCCTGGTGTCCCTCCTGCATATCCATATCTACCATATGTCCCGCTATACTATCCCCCACCACCCCCTCAGCCTGCCATAGGTGGACCTTCCACCCCAGCTGCAGTAGAGCAGGCAGGTCAGGTGACAGATGGTCGCTTGTTGATTGAACTTGATGGTGAAACGTACGTACTCATATAATATTAAATTTGTCATTTCAAATTGACTAAATATTTATTCTCAACTAATATTATTTTTTACAGATTTCACCCATCAAAATAACCAACATAAAAGATATAGAACATAATATGGAGCAGGTATGATGCTCCTTATATTTCTTGGAAAAAAATTCCTAAGGAAGTGCGAGAAATATGATTTAGAGAGTTTGAGGTTAGTTATTATAAATATTTTCTGTATTATATATAAATTTCTCACCTAACAAATATTATATATTCTTAAATACAGAAAGATTTTTGTTGGCTACCCCAGCACAATGATAAAATTAGAAAGAATTTTGAGAAGTGTGGGTCAATTCGCATGCGAGATATATTCACAGATATTAAAAAGCCTGGCCAGTGACCACCCTGGATAGGTGAGAGTGTATGGGCTAAGTGGAACACTGCTTGGGGTAGCCCAGAGTATACCAGAAGAAGAGAGCAAAATAGACAGAATAGAGCTTTTGATATTGGGGGCATAGGTAGTTCCCTTCATACTACACAATGAGCACAGAAGATGTTTGGTAAGAAATTTGCAAATATTTTATTAATTTACTTTAATATGAATACTAATGTATACCTACTACATAAATCAATGCTGGGTAGAGAGCCGACACCTGTCAAATTGCACAGTCATACTCATAAGCGATAGGATCAGTAATGGGTTGATGAGCGAGCGAGGAAAGCCTATGTATGTATATAATTTTAAATTTTTTATATTATATTTAATTTGATTAAATTTTTGATAACTATCGTAGGAGGAATATACACTACTTTGAGATAGCCAGCTTGCAGTAGCTGAAGGTTCTTCTACTGGATCGGTTGAATATTCTGAGTACCATATTTGGTCGCAAGCAGTAGGAGGGATGCAACACGGAAGAGTGTATGGTTTAGGCTCGCAAGCCCATGTATATGAAGGGCAGTCCTCCACTGGCTCCAGCTTCGCATCAAGTTCTCAGGACTTTGCATATGGCCAACAGATAGCTGCCCTTACTGTCCAGCTAGAGCAGGTTAGAAAAGCTCAAGTTGACTAGCAGTTGCAGATGCAGATGCAGTAGAAGATGTAGCAACAATAGATGCAGCAGCAGTTACAGATGCAAAATAGTTAATTATTGGATGAAATACGAAAAATAAGGGAGCAACTTAGTCAGAAGAATGCAGTTTCTACGGAGAAGGAGACTGAATCAGAGTAGTTGTGTCAGACATTTTGATTGACTTGTGTGACTTATTGCTTTTTAACTTTTGAACAATTGAATGTTTAACGATCGTATAGTTGAATATTTAACGATTGAACAAGCAGATTGTGTTTATTTATATGTTATTGATATTGTTTATATGTTGTTATGAATCAGATGTTGATATTATATGTTGTTTAGATGTTATGTGGAAATTTATTATGATTGTGGGAAGACAATTTTTTTTCTATTTGCTACAAGTTTCTGATGGATTTTTCGTCGGTAAGTTCACCGCCATACGATACCACGACTTCTAATGGCTATTATCGGCGTAGTCATGTGTCGGTAATACCGACAGATTTTACGTCGGTATATCCATCAAATCGGTATTTGATGAAAACTCTGGCATATTTTCTGTCGTTGTTTCCCTAGAAACAACAGCGAAAAATATGCCAAAACTCGGCATCCAAAAACTGACAGAAATGTCTAATATTTTTGCCGGCGTTTTCCCAGAAGTACCGTCGAAAATGTTTCCAGCGAAATTGTTACATAGGTATTTTATTTGCGACACTCGAATTATCGCCGTATGGTTTTTTGCTGGAACATCACCGGTAAAGTATAGTTTCTAACATTTTTATTATTATTATTGATGGATATGGTCCGCCGGTAATCACATATTTTTCTATAGGGGGTCTTGTGCTCGTGTCCTACTTTGATATGCAAATTTACTGAGATAAATTTTTAATATTAATCCACTACTAGCTTCAGATGTCTTTCCTGCACCTATGAACATGCGACCTACATATATATTTTTCCTAGCTCTTGCTGACTATCAAAGTTGAAGATACATCTCAAGGATATTCACAATATCTAACTACCTCAAAACTCTCATATAATGAGAATACAGTAAACCCATCGTCTCAAACTTCATATGGGTGCATTGGATATGACCCTCTTTTGCATTGAAATGAATAATCCAAGGGGTCGACTGCTCCTTATTCTCTGTGCTCTTGACAAAAAATTTTGAAGAATCACTTGAGGTAGACTCTATACTCATTCCATCAACACCATATAAAAATAAGAAAATGAATAAAGTTTTTTTTGAGTAAAATCGAACAACTTGCTTTAATATTGGGCTACTTTTTATTACATATACTACAACAAATTGGCTGTATTTATAATCTTCGTCCTACTCGTTCAGCACCATATTGTCATCACCTTTTTTAGACCCAAAAAATAATTAGTTATTGAACTTATTGACTTCAAAATGCCATGACACATATTATTTATAGACTCGCTATATTATGTGGATAGAATGCCCATGCTAAAATAGTCCTTATTGAAAGTTATTAACCACTTATTTCTTATCCTATAAAGCTCCTCCAACCAACCATTGCAATGAAGGCTCCCTTCTGTGATCATTTCAGCCCATATTTTCTTGAACTCCTCCTCAAAGTCATACTTGCTCAAATATTTATAAAAGCGTCCTCTAACTTTGTCATTATTATTGAAGCACCAAATTTTTGATGGAGCCTTCTTAGAGATGTGCCATTAGCATAGCCTATAATGTATGCTAGGTAATGTAACTTCTATGGCCCTAGTCATTACTTGGTCTTGATAAGTGAATATTATTGTTGGATATTTATCACCCATTATTCTTATAAATGTTCTAAACAGACACGTAAATGATTCAATTATTTCTTCTGATAAGAAGGCCACCCCAAGCAGAATGTTCTGCCAATGATTATTAATCTTAATAAATAATACATAGACTAAATTATATTTATTAAGCATATAGTATAAAAAGTCACAACATCTTCAAAACAGTCATAATCTATCATACTCATCCCATCAACCCAAAAAAATATAACAATCTAAATTCATCAATTTGGACATCCTATGAGAATATATTATCATCAACTTGCTAATTTTTAAATAATTAAATCAATGAATTATTATCTCCATATTCAATCTTGTTACACTTCGTACTGTACGATTAGTTATATTTCAAAAGAATTTTTTTCAGAAAAATAAAATATTTAACATTAAATTTTCTCCCCTTGTGTGTGTGTGCATGGTCACCAGGCTATCATGCACCTTTACAAGACTTGATTCAAGAAGTTAAAATAAATAAATGAAAATTATATTCTCTTTCATCATAACCTATTCTACCCAGTCTTGAGCCCTGAATCTTCAAAGACCGGTGCCTGTTGTACCTGAAATGTTAGTCAACACACAAACATGTATACACAACAAATACTAGGAGAAATAAAGAGCCAATCAATAATATTGTTATCATCAAAATCATAAACTCAGGAACCCAAGTTGTAACAATCTCTCCCTTTTTGATGATTGCAAATATTATTGGTTGAATTTGTAAATTTAAAAATATTTATCATCATGAAAAAGGGGGTGTTTGTAATAACTCGGGCTCCCGAGTTTATGATTTTGATGATAACAATATTATTGATTGGCTCTTTATTTCTCTTAGTATTTGTTGTGTATACATGTTTGTGTGTTGACAAACATTTCGGGTACAACAGGCACCGGTCTTTGAAGATTCAGGGCTCAAGACTGGGTAGAATATGTTATGATGAAAGAGAATGTAATTTTCATTTATTTATTTTAACTTCTTGAATCAAGTTCTGTAAAGGTGCATGATAGCCTGGTGATCGTGCACACACACACAAGGGGAGAAAATTTAATGTTAAATATTTTAATTTTTCTGTACATCGTACTGTACGATCTGGTGTTATAGAAATTAATTAAAATATTTTATTTTTCTGAAAAAAATTCTTTTGAAATATAACTAATCGTACAATACGAATACCACATCGTGCTGGACAATCTGGTATAATTAGAAACCCCATCGATCATTAAATTAGGCAAAAATTTGAATTTGAAAATTGTTCTATTCGTACTGTACGATCTTAATCATATTGTACGATGTTTAAAATATTGCCTAATTTAATCCTGTGATTATTCAATCGAATCTGCGTAATTTTGATATTTGGATCGTACTGTACGATAATTAGAGACGATTTTGGTCATCCCAGGATTCATCCTGGACGAACTGCACTTCGATTGAACTAATCGTACTGTATGATTCTGCGATCGTACAGTACTAACAGGTCAAATTCTGTACATCGTACTGGACGATCCTGCGATCGTACTGTACTATCTTTGACGGCTTAATTGGATTTTTAGGGTCTTTTTAAGCCCTCTATTTCAGCTTTCTCATAAGACTTTGTAGGAGTCTTTTTGAGCATTCATTGAGTTGTTTTCTTCTAAAGAAAGCTTGAAGAGAGAGCTTTGGGCTAGGGAGAGAAAGGGTGGAGTTTGTAAGAGAGGGAGAAGATCCTTGTGGGCTTCAAGGGAGTGTGAGAGGGGGTTTTCACACGGTTGCTCCGGTGAACTTGCACCTGAGTTCCTCCAAGAGTCAAGGTTTATCTTGATGGAAGCTTTGGGAAGAAGAAGACCTCTTTGATGTCAAAAGACCCGGCTACTCTGCCGCACCGGTGAAGGTGAAAGTGATTCAAGGTCCTCTGCCTCACTAGGAGGGTGAAAAGGTGTTCAGGTCCTCTGCCTCACCAGGAGGGTGAAAAGAAGTCAAGGTTCTCTGCCTGTGAAAGGAGTACAGTCCTCTGCCGCACTGGGTTGGTGGAAGAGAGTTTGTAAGGGCTTCTCCGCCTAGCTGAGGGGGCTAAAGGGGAGACACTATAGTGATAGTGCAATACCCAGAGAGGAGGCTCCGGAGAGTGGACGTAGGTCATAGTTTGACCGAACCACTATAAATCTGGTGTGCTCTTTCTGATTTTATTTTTCGCACTTTATTTTCATGCATCTTATTTTCTATTATAACTACTTGGTGAAAATTTGAGAATATTATTTTATTGTGATAATTAGAGAATAATCACCATCTTTATATAACAAATCATCAGCTTTCGCATTTGACTAGTTAAGTTATTGTTGTAAGAAATATGAAAAATCAATAAATATTAGAACTCTTGGCGCATCTCGATCTTTCAAGTGGTATCAGAGCGGTACTCAAAATAGTGTTTTAGAAAACCTAGAGGAAAACGATCAATGGCTCACTTTGGAAATAAAAATATTACAGAAGGTTATTCAATAACTCGTCCGCCACTATTTGAAAATATTCCTTTTAATTTTTGGAAAATTCGCATGTCTGTATTTTTATAATCCATTGATTTTAGGATGTGGCATATGATTCAATCTTGATATTCTGTACCGTCTTGTATTATTAATGGTGTGAAAATTGATATTCCTTTTGCTGAATGGAGTAGAGAAGAAAAAATTTATGCTCAATTGAATGCTAAATCATTGAATTGCTTTTTCTGTGCTTTAACTTCTGAAGATTATATAATTGTTTCTACCTGTATCACTAGCAAGAAAGTTTGGGATAAATTATGCATGACATATTAAGGTAGTAGTGAAGTCAAACAATCTAGATTAAATGTATTATTGCATGACTATGAGCTTTTTTGCATGAAACCTTATGAGACTATCTTAGACATGTATACTAGGTTTACTCAAATTATGACATCATTACTTACTTTAGGTAGAGAACTTTCAAACCTAGAAAAGGTCAACAAAATTTTACATTGTCTACCTGATAAATTTGATGCTAAAGTGACTGCTATATGTGAATCAAAAGACTTGAATTCTTATTCTATTGATAATCTAATCGACTCTCTCATTGCCTACTAGCAAAGTGTGAGTCAAAGACTTTTCGATGCAGGTGATGAAAAGGTTATAGTGCTAAAAGCAAACGACGCAGATAAAGATGGCTTAGAAAGTGATGAGAATGAGAAAATAGCATTAATAACAAGCTAATTCAAAAGTCTACTGAAGCACAAGCACAAGAGAGAACAAAAGCAAAGCAGAGGTAAAAATGACAAGTATGATAAGCTTGCTTCTGACATTATTTATTTTAGGTGTAGGAAACCTGGACATTTCAAAAATGAATGCCCCAATCTTAAGAAACATCTTGTAAAGAAAAAGAGTGAGGATAAGCCAATTCCAATAAGGGGAAATGAAAAGAAGAAAAAAATCTCCTAGGCAGACTTAGCTTCTGAATCATCAGAACAGGAGCAAGATAATGAGGTAACAAGCTTATGCTAAATCATCAAGAATTCGATTGGTAATTCTGATCAGGTATAAGTATGTTGAGGTTTATTTGTGTGTTTTGTTTATTTGTTTTGTATGTTTGTTTATCTATTTTGTGTGTTTGATGTTTAGTATGTTTTAAGCATGATTTCATATTTTAGTTTCTTATATGTCATTACCTTCTTTTGCATGTAGTTTAACTTACGTGTTGCATTATATCTCTTCTTTTTGATAATATCAAAGGAGGAGAATGTATTGTGGTTGGTTGCATTTGTGGTTTAGGTTTATTTTTAAAATTTTTTGTTATTTAGTTTCTTTTATTTTATGTTATTTAGTTTCTAAATATTTATTTGTTAAAAAAAAATGCTTACCCCTATTTTTTAATATAATTCTCTTAGTGAGGGGGAGATTAAGAGAAAATATTTTTAAATTTGCAAATTCAACCAATAATATTTGTCATCATCAAAAAGGGGGAGATTGTTACAACTCGGGCTCCCGAGTTTATGATTTTGATGATAACAATATTATTGATTGGCTCTTTATTTCTCCTAGTATTTGTTGTGTATACATGTTTGTGTGTTGACTAACATTTCAGGTACAACAGGCACTGGTCTTTGAAGATTCAGGGCTTAAGACTGGGTAGAATAGGTTAGGATGAAAGAGAATGTAATTTTTATTTATTTATTTTAACTTCTTGAATCAAGTCCTGTAAAGGTGCATGATAGCCTGGTGACCGTGCACACACACACAAGGGGAGAAAATTTAATGTTAAATATTTTAATTTTTCTGTACATCGTACTGTACGATCTGAATTGCACTGTACGATCTGGTGTTACAGAAATTAATTAAAATATTTTATTTTTCTGAAAAAAATTCTTTTGAAATATAACTAATCGTACAGTACGAATACCACATCGTACTGGACGATCTGGTTTAATTAGAAACCCCGTCGATCATTAAATTAGGCAAAAATTTGAATTTGAAAATTGTTCTATTCGTACTGTATGATCTTAATCGTACTGTACGATGTTTAAAATATTGCCTAATTTAATCTTGTGATTATTCAATCGAATCTGCGTAATTTTGATATTTGGATCGTACTGTACGAACTGGATCGTACTGTACGATGATCAGAGACAATTTTGGTCGTCCCAAGATTCATCCTGGATGAATAACACTTCGATTGAACTAATCGTACTGTACGATTTTGCGATCGTACAGTACTAACAAGTCAAATTCTGTACATCGTATTGGACGATCCTGTGATCGTACTATACGATCTTTGATGGCTGAATTGGATTTTTAGGGTTTTTTTAAGCCCTCTATTTAAGCTTTCTCATAAGACTTTGTAGGAGACTTTTTTAGCATTCATTGAGTTGTTTTCTTCTAAAGAAAGCTTGAAGAGAGAGCTTTGAGCTAGGGAGAGAAAGGGTAGAGTTTGTAAGAGAGGGAGAAGATCCTTGTGGGCTTCAAGGGAGCGTGAGAGGGGGTTTTCACACGGTTGCTCCGACGAACTTGCACCTGAGTTCCTCCAAGAGTCAAGGTTTGTCTTGAGGGAAGCTTTGGGAAGAAGAAGACCTCTTTGGTGTCGAAAGACCCGGCTACTCCACCGCACCGGGGAAGGTGAAAGTGATTCAAGGTCCTCTGCCTCACCAGGAGGGTGAAAAGGAGTTCAGGTCCTCTGCCTCACCAGGAGGGTGAAAAGAAGCAAGGTTCTCTGCATGTGAAAGGAGTACGGTCCTCTGCCGCACCGGGTTGGTGGAAGAGAGTTTGTAAGGGCTTCTCCGCCTAGCTGAGGGGGCTAAAGGAGAGACACTATAGTGATAGTGCAATACCCGGAGAGGAGGCTCCGGGGAGTGGACGTAGGTCATAGTTTGACCGAACCACTATAAATCTGGTGTGCTCTTTCTGATTTTATTTTCCACACTTTATTTCATGCATCTTATTTTCTATTATAACTGCTTGGTGAAAATTTGAGAACATTATTTTATTGTGATAATTAGAGAATAATCACCATCTTTATATAACAAATCATCAGCTTCCATATTTGACTAGTTAAGTTGTTATTATAAGAAATCTGAAAAATCAATAAATATTAGAACTCTTGGCGCATCTCAATCTTTCAAATCTTTACTCTTTTCTCTTTCTGAATAAAGTTTTATACATCCCTCTTAGAGAATCCGACATTCTCGATACTTCCAACTTCATCTGTAAAGTAGAAAAATGCATCAATTAATTTTATCCTGGCTTCTGTCATTGAATTAAGAACTGAAGCTTTCTAATCACCCACATTCCTATATGATTTAAGAATATGTCGATTTTCTGGCCTAGCCAATTCATGATTGTGGATTTCAATAATTTTTTTTACCTTCCAATTTTTAGCTTCATCCAATATAAACCTAATCATAGCTGGACAAATCATTCTAAACTTTGATTTTTGATATTTTATTTGAGAATTCAAATCAAGACCCTTCTTGAAACCAAATTTTGAACAGACAAAATCCTTGAATTTTACCTTTCTAGAATTTGGCCAATAATTATGATAATCCTTACGAATACTAAAACTAGCATTTTGGGCATAACTACAGTAAATCTTGTATGCCTTTTTCTCATCATTATATATACCCTGGTACTAAGTAAATACACAACTTGTAAATACATAGTAAATACTTAGTTGATACATAGCAAATACACAATAAATATGTAATAAATATTTAATATATATAATAAATACATAATAAGTATATAGTAAATATATAATAAATATATAATAAATATACAGTTAATATATAGTTAATATGTAGTTAATACTACGTTCATAAAAGATTCACAAAATCAAAGTTGAAAAAATTTGTACAAAGTAAAAGATAGTCAATACGTAATTTGTAGATAGTGGCTACAAGCTTTTATATAGTCATTGTTGACTGTCTATAAGCTTGTTCATAGTTTATTGTTACAGGAACAACTAAAAACCTAGGAAGAGTTTGAACTTTACTGATAAGTTGAAACCTACAGCACCTCCAACTAAAGTAACTTATGCTTTATACTCTGAACCTATCATTCCTTCAAGATGCAATTTTTTCAACTTCAAGAACGCAATGTCCTCCTCCAAATCAGTCTTCATCTTCAACAAATTTTTCTCTATTTTTTCTTTCTCAGCAGGTATCAAAAGTTTCTTGAGCTAAAATCTTAAATATTGGGGAGCTTTCATTAATTTTTTCATTAAAAAGAAATGCCAACTATAAACCCTAAATTTGAATGGGATGGCGAAGAATTTTTTGAAAAAATAATAAACCTCTGAGGTGGGTCAGTCGGGCTGACAAGATAAAAATAAAATACGAAATCCATATTGAATATCCACTTGTCCAATTATGTGTCACGATTTCATTAGAGTTCAAATGCAGAGCTACGTTCAGACTCCGCACTGAATAATTTCTCATAAAAAAGTGGACATTCCCATGTTTGATTTGGCCAGATGGATTTTTAATTATTTTATTTTATTTAGATCATAATTGTTATGACATAAATAAATCATCTTAATCAAAAATAAATCTTGATATAAATATGATTCAGAAAATTTTAAAATTAAATTTGGGACCATCCAAACTCTAATTCTAACAAGCTTAGTCAAATTGAACATATCAAGGAGACAAACTCATTGGCTTCAAATTCAGTTTAATTCGAGCCCAAATAAGCTCAAATCAAAGGACTAAAGCTTTCTTTAAAGCTTCAGAGCATTATTCGATGATCAAATGATATCAAAATATACATGCTCAATGTATTCATGGAGCCTGTCGACTACGACCTCTCCAACCATGGCTGCCTGCTAACTTTGGTCCCTCCAACCTCTGCCGCCTACTGAATTTGTCACCCACCGACTACTCTTATTCTGGCCTTTGTTGCTTGACTACAGTTCCTTTGACCTCTGTCACCTCCGTCACCTGACTATGGTCCCATCGAACAAACAAAATATGCCAACATTCTCTGGAGAATATCTATCATGTTATTGGATTCTTCTAACTCAAACTATGTAATGTGTTCCATATAATGTATATTTGTTATATTAACCCAACACCTTCCCCAGGGGAAAAGTATCATTTGTAATCAACCATCAACTCTAGTGGAATCATTTCAATTAGGCATGCCCCCATGATTTTTTCCCTTCTCGGGGTTTTCCATATAAAACTTCTTGTATCTCTTATGATTCTTACACTCATTTATTCTATCTGTCTGTGTGGTAGATCTTCGTACAAAACTAGAACAATAAACTTTATATCTCCTTACCATTGTGAATGTTCTAAGATGCAAGAATAATCATATTTTATATTTAGTCATTTATTTTTTTATTATTTAAAAAGAAAAATTGTGCCACGAAGTTACCTTCTATAACAACATTTTTGAGGAGATCTTAAGGAATATTAAAATATTAGATTTATAATTCATTGCATTGATACTAATATAATACTTTAAACTCTATAAGAAAATGAGATAATATTTATATATATATATTCAAAATTATTTATATTGCTCATTCGCATATACAAGATACTTTTGAACCCATGACTTTTATGATGGAAGCGAAAGCTCCCAACCACTAGATTAAGGTGGGCTACTTAATATCAAATATCTCTCTTAATATCAACTGTTAAAATAAATGGATATTTCTTCATTTATTTAGAAAATAAATAAAAGATTTTGAAGCCTAAGCTACACATATTTTATAATTCAACAAATTATGTATATATATATATATATATATATATATATATATATATATATATATATATATATATATATATATATATATATATATATATATATATATATATATATATATATAATCTACACCTTTTAAGAATAAAAAAATACAATATGTACTAGGACAGTTTTGTAAATACCTTGAATCTTAGCTACATTCATAAACTAACACCCACCTAATTTTATTTTTAATACTTTACAACAAAATTTTGGACTTTCATCAAATTCTCAATAATTTGACTATGACAAATGAAAATTTATGAGTGAATTAGTTTATTTTTTATTATTGATTTGTAAATATGATAGATTTTGATGGCATGTATGTAAATCTTTCAATATTTCTAATATTTTTTAAAATCTAAACATTCTAAGAAATGAAAATTCATCTTATAAGTTGATGTATCAAATGACAAAATAATCAAATTCAATGATAGGAAGTATTTCATAGATATTAATTTATTAATAAAGTTATTATCGTTGCAAATTATATACTTATAATTTATAATTTTATTTTATTTTTTTAGCATATATGTAATCAAAATTTATTTCTAAATAAAATAAAATAGATATATTATTTATAGTTATAGATTGAATTTTTAATAAAATAGCCATAGATTTATGCTTTTAATTTAGGATAAGTAATACTTTTTTAAAAGTTCATTTATGAAACTATCCTTTGTTTAAAATAAAGTTAAGAAAAATGGATTGAATTGGTCATTGATTAAACTAAAAATTAGTGCAATAATTGACTTGATCAAGCAAAAAAATTGACCAATAGGTTGCCTGTTATGTTGAGCCATCTAGTTCATTGCATTGATAAAAAATTTATATTTATGCACCATTTTTTTCATCAAATAGTTCAAAAGTAGCATGCTAATTAACTTGAAGTCCATTTTTTTCATCCATGCTCGATCTACTTGCTATTACTATTGTATCTGGTCAAAGTGGGAGGTGGTCTCCCTCTAATGCTAGGTGGTCTCCCCTCAAAGCTGGATGGAGTGCTCGATATGTGAATTTATTTTAGCTCAAGTCGAGCAAAGTGCTCCGTCTAGGCATCTTGAGGATAATTATACTTAATGCGATGTACATTTTGTGCTGGTGCTTCCCATGCTGCTTCTTCCTCTTCCTCATAATCAGACTCATCTGCTAGGGTCGTACATTACTTACTATCGATAATGCATAATGAACTATCCATGAAGAATATCGGTAGGTGACCTGGTTGTGTAGGAAAGGTCAAACTACGCTTGGTTTCTAGAACATAGCCAATGAGTAAGGCTAAGTTCTGCTTTCGACAGGCTTAAGGGTTTTTAATAGATGAGATATATTCTATATACCTAATGATCATATCATAGGCATTGAATTGTGTGCCAACTATACAATAAAAGTGACTATGTAGAGTAAAGGAGTGATGTTGATATCATCACCAACTTTGGGAATAACATTATTTTGGAGAACATACTAAATGACACATACATTTAGGACCATAATACTCAATAAGGATTGATGGTGTGGCAGGGGAGAGTTCCTAATGGTTCTATTTATATTGGTCTAATTTAATTCTAAAGATCCTAAAATAAAATTCAGGGTGGGACCAGTGTTAGGAAGGTAAAGATATTCATGTAGACTATCTGTGGTGATAGTGACCTAGTGTTGACAGCCATATAATTGCATAGCGGTGTGCTCGATAGCAATGCGAAGGTTTGAGAAGAATTTTAACAAAAGATAAGTGTGGTAGGGAAAGGAGAGATAAATCAAGAATTAAAGAGTGGATTGGGTAAATAACTCAAGTACTTAAAATGAGAGGGTTTCCTGATTCAGGATTTTAGAGTCGGTGATAGAGGCACTTTTGTTGCGAGCATAAGCGTCCTTGTCCTCCTCATTTTGAAATCTTGGATTGACCCTTATATGTATATCCAATCGACTGTGCTTTAGAGCCATGAAAATTAGAGTGAGAGTGTGTGTAGGGAAGGAATGGAGTTTGAAGATTGAAGGTGTGAGGAAAGTGAAAGGATTTCCCTTCGTTTTATAAATAGGGTAGATCGTATAGTACGATAGGGTGATCATACAGTATGAACAAGTCAGTCCAAGACATTCCATCGGAAACAATCAATCAAAGGTCAAATCGTATAATACGAACGAATATCGTCCAGTACGATCAGTGTAATTTTGTTCATTCTGAGGAGTCGTCAGTATGACTGTTGACTAAAGTGATCGTTTGAAACAAGCAGGTGTTCGTACAGTACATTGGACAATTGAATATCGTACCGGCAGACTTAATGAGAGTTTTAAGGTTTTATGATTTTCTTTAATTACTCCCTAAATAGTAGTCCAATGGAGCTCAAATTTGGACTGTGAATACTAGGGTATGTGTGCTATATACCCTAAGTTTCTCAGGCCTTGATGACTAATAAATTTTGGTGAATTAAATTTTCAAAGTTATGGCTTACAATTTGACCCAAAATTTTGAAAATTCATTACTCTAAATGCACTTAGAATTAGGCCCTCATTTTTTTGTCGTGTGTTCATGTTATTGTAAGGGTTAGATGGCCATGATTTCAACCCCATCTAGTAATTAGAATGCCTAAAATTAAATCCCCAAAAGTATAGTTGTATTTACTTTGGGGATTAATTATAAAACCTAGGGAGACCTCCATGGCTTGAATTTTAGTGGGTTTGAAGTACATATTCAGGTGAACCTATATTTCAAATTTTACTGTAATTGCTGTTCATTTGGCCTGTTAACTAGTGAACCTAAAATACACTCATATAATGGATTTAGAATTTTGTTTAAATCATAATTAATTCAAATTAAGTGTAAGAAATACAAATTAAGTGTCATACTTCTCAGAATTAAAAGCTTAACAAGGAAAAATTAAAAGCCTCATCATAAACCCTAAAAATAAAAAATAGTTGGATAATCAAGAAAAATATTAATTAATTAAATAAAATAATTAAATAATATTTAAAATTCTAAATTATTTCAAACACTTACAATCATCCCTAAGAGTCATTCCTAACATTTGGGGAGATTTCAAGGGGTTTGAAATTGATTTAGAACATTAATCAAAATCTACCTAATTACTTGAATTATTAATTCATTTAATTAGGCTAATTTTGTCAAATTCATAATTAATTATAGAAAACTCTAAATGATATAAACTCAAAGGCATTGAAATTATAATTGGGTCTAATATTTGTGAAAAAAAAAGAAATTTCTTTAATTCAAAGTAATTTACAAAGTCAAAATTTGGTCAAACATTAATTAATTAAATAATTAAATAAATGTGAAAAATTTAATAAATCATTAAAAATTTAGTAAATCATCAACTCAATGAATTAAATTAGATTAAAAATAACCATAATTCATACTCCATTAATGATGTTTTTAGGCAGGATTACCTCGAGCTGTGGGGCTAGATGTCCTAAGAGGCATTGATCCGCATGCCCGTTATGACAACACCATGAATGAGTTAATAGAATGTAAGTGTTAAATTGAAAATATTATAAATCATTAATTTATAAATTAAATTAATTAAAAATCACCCACCAACTATCAAAGTTAAATAAAAAGATAATTATTGGGTAACCCTTGCTTATAAGGCTATTAATTTAGCCTCAAAGAGGGTGAAATAAATCTCATAGCCCTATTTTAACAAAGAAAATTACTGTTCAACTTAAATAACCATTAAAAATTCAGTAATAAAATACTTAGAAATTAAAGCATTCATATATCTTGCTTGGCTTCTTTCAGAAAGATAAATGTGTATTGGAGTTGAAAGTTTTAGTGACTAATCAAAAGATTCTAAACAACCAATCATTAACCACCTTCAACAATTAAAATTTGTCCTAAAATAAATCTGAAGATATAAAAAATACTAAAACTTAAACTCAAATTAAAATTTTTTGACTTTCAATAATTCATATTCATCCCATAGAAAATTTGGAAAAATACTAAAACTTAAACTCATATTAAATAAAAGAGTTATGTAAGTCTATAAAATGAGGCCTTTTTCCAAAAGATTAGGGGTCCAGAGGGGCAAAAACATCCTTTAATGGAGAGTTCTTTTTATTTGGAAACTCTAAGGGATGAACATACAAAGAGCCCGACGAAAAGAACTAAGCTAAAGAAGAAGAAATGAAGACTAAAATTAAAATGCCTTATTTTAAAAGACTTGCATCATTTCACAAGTGTAGAATCAAGGTTGTTGTTAGTAGAGCTTGACCACCTTTACTTTCAGCAGATCCTGGGTTATAATTAAGTGATCCTTACCACACAGACTAGTTGATATTTGTTTACATTATTTATGCTTAAAAATTGCCAATTTTTATAGATTTTTTTCTTACATATGCTTATGCCTGGATTTCGCTAGGCTCTTAGGATATAAAAAATTCTTCTACTCATAACCAAATAAAATTTTAGGATAACATAGAAAGATATCTACTCTTTAAGAAGTAAGCCAAAGCTCGTCTAGGGTCTCATGCGTACATATTATTCCTTCTTTCCTTACTAGGCATCTCCTTGTCTGCAGGTTGAATTCAAACCACGACTTATGATGGTGTTATTTTGTCTCAGGGGAAGTTGAGCACTTAGGATAAAATCTATTTTATACCTTTTAAAACTTCAAACATGCTAATTTTGCATTTAACTAACATGCATTGTATCAAAAATAAATAAAATTTAATTGTATTATGAGCCATAAATACCACTCATATTTGCAGGGCAATTTAGGATTCTCTTAGATGTCAACCCTATTTTCCAAAAACATAAATAATAGCTTGCCCATCTTTCATTAGGCTGGATAGCATGGTTTTAAATCGATTAGGTCGTTTAGCTAGCAGCTCACTTTAGGTAGGCATAAGTCTAGAAATTCATATACTTGTGCACTTTCTTAGAATAGGTTTAGGTTGCTACCATATAGTACCCAACTTAGATCTAGGTTTTGAGATAGACTTCAAAATCATAAATCCTCACCCTCTGTGAATATAATCCCATGTATCTAATAAAATGCCAACTTAATCATAAAATTTATCATTAAAATATTAAAGCCCAATATAGGGTAAATTGGAGTGCTTCTGGGTTGTCTCAAAATCTCAGGTGCTCCCTACCCTTCATCTTTTGAATTCCAAAAAACAATTGTTCAACATTGAATCAATCCCCTTTAAAGAACTCTAAAGCCTCTCATCCTTATCTTAATCTTTAAAATATAAGAAATATTTTCCACAACTTCAATTGAGAGTATTATTAGGAGATTCACTTCTCCTAGGATATAATTAACCATAAAGGCTTGCCTTAATGAGGAACCTCTAACTCCAAACTAAAATAAACCTTATCTTATTTTCATAAGATTAGAGAAAAATCTCTGAAAACATAGATAATTTTATTAAAACTCATTTTTTTATTCAAATGTCTTTCTAGAATATCATTTTTACCTTTTGAGGTAATATGATATGATTGTTATTATACTTGATTGCAAAAATAAAAAATTTTTAAACTTCTCTTTTGCTTTTTCAAATATTATTTTAGAATGGCATTTCGGTCTTTCGAGATGGTATAATTCTTCTAATTATATTTGATTATGAAAGAAAATAGTTTTTAAAACCCTATTTTGTATATAAATCCAATATAGAATATTATTTCCATCTCTCAATATAGCACGATATTCTCAATGTCATATTCGTTCATAAGAATAAAAGAAACCCCGAATCGATGTGGGGAATTCAAATTTATTTTCCCACATATTTTGGATAATTTGATTATAAGAATACAAAATTTTACTTATCAATTTGCTCCATATGAATTTTTTGAAGTTTTGGGTTAATTTAGTCACCTCCAAACCTCAATACAACTAGTAAAGTGTGTTAATTTATCATTTTACACATCTTCTATGACATTGGTTATGTTCTAAAAAGTTTGTATAAGAATTTGAAATTTTAGGCTTTTGATAAAATTGGCATTTATTTATATGCGAGCTTTGGATTTCTTAGTTATATACTACATTTGTATTATCATGCATTTCATGATATTCTAAAGCTCTACTGTCAAGAAAAAATACACCCTGAAACTCTCTAATTAGGACCAATGTGAATATATTTTTGTATTGGATTACTCTAATATGTCCTGGCTCTGAGATGGCTCTATATTTGAATATACCTTTCTCTATTTGGTTCAGCTCTACGCCTTCTCCAAGCAGGTGGGAGGTGGAATTTGGGAGTAATAAGTGGGTATTAAGACATGAATTTATGCATTCATTTTCATATGAGAAGTAGTATGTCAAACGGTGAAGTAAATGATAATTTTAGTCTTTTTTTATTTTATATTTTGAACTATGAATGGAACACTATTATGGGAAAAAAGGGTGACTTACTAAGTTTATACACACTTTGTTATTTAAATTATTTCAGGCAAATGCAAGGGTCCTACTGTGTAGATCGTTTATGATAGGGGGCAAGGAATATAGTATTAAAAGGTACATATGATTTTATAGTTTGGATTATTTTTTTTCTTAGTCACTTGTTATGATCATTATAATCTAAACTATTACTATTTAGATATTTTAGAAGAAATATTTTGTATATACCTTCTGGTTGTTTCTTTTATATTATTCAAGATGATTAGCTAGCTATGTTGTAATGATAAATCGAGTTGAGAATTAATAACAGTATAAGAAAAATAGGTTTAAATTCCCCCTTTAGGTTTTGGGGCGTTATGATTTGTGGGATCACTTGCCTCAACCACTATCACCTTCTTCTTGATAGGCTAGCTGGACTTCTTTCCTCTATTTCTACCACCTTGGATTCACAATGGATGGATTTTATCAATTTCTTATATTTCATAATGGAATATTTGGAAGGACTTAGGTTGACCATCTCTTAAAACAAGCTAGTAGTAAACACTCAACGCTAGGAAACTAAAGTGTAACCATAAAATCACCTCTCACTGATATTTATATCTATAGATTATACATGAGTGAAATCATTATTGTAATGAGAATCTCATAATAGGGTTCACCACTCATGGCAATAGTGAAAGTAGGATAGTAATTTTTTTATTCATTATACCTTTTGTTAGTTGATAAAGACAATAAATGCTTTTCATCTACAATTCACTTACAAGTAGCTCTTCAAAGGAGCAAGTGAATGGATGAACCAAATATATACACACATATGCCCATAGAGATAACTCATATTAGCCTAAGCAAGTTCTTGTCTAAGAGACTCATTTAGAGGGAGCATGCATCAAAGCAATGCTTGCCCCAAAGGAGGCCTTTCCCTACAAGGTAGTCACTATTGCCAACTTGTGAGCAAGTTACTGTATATTATAAAGGAGCTCACAATGTACGAGTTCACATTTGAGGGCTTAGATCAAAGGCATGCTCATTCTTGATAGGTCCATTCAAAGGACTTATTAAGATAGGTTTGTGACCTGAGGGGTGTTGGCCTCAAGATAGCTCCTCTCCACATCAGCTATAAACAATCAAGGCCACCAACCTTTCATAAACATCCCAAATCAAGCTATAAGAAGAACACATCTATAAAGCCAATGGAAATGAATTCACATATTAAATCATCCCTAGCTAACAACCACTTTTGCCTTAGGGATTCACCATTTACTTGTAAGGATTTTCCACTCATTCATGGGGACTTGCCTTCAAAGACTTCCCAACATAATGGCTCTCACAAACTTGCCTAAAGTATATTCCCATGAAGACATACCCAATGTATATACATGTTAAAATTTCTGATGTTTCCTTGCTAATGCTAATAAAAATTTGTAAGAAGGGGGAGAAGGAAGGGAATGCAAGTGGTTGGTGGTGGATGTCTTATGTGAAATTTATGTAGAGTCATAAAGGCATGTGTAATAATATGATTGTCTGTTTGTGCATTTAATACGCCTAAATAAATGTGATATAAACAAGCAGAGGTATATGTTGAAGTGGAGTTATAATGGGCATAGGGAAAATGATCAAGTAGAGGTATAATTGGAAGTGGCAGTGTAAGGAGGTGTAGGGAAAATCCAATCAAGTGGATGTATAAGTAGAACTGGAGATAGAAGGAGGTGTATAAAAATATGAATAAGTGGAGTTATAAGTGAAAGTGGAGGTATAAAGAGGTGAAGGGAAAAAAGTGTGAAAAGTTTGAATGAGATGTCATATACTTATTTTTTCATGCTATTTCATTTTTAACATCATATTCAAATAAATGCTTGTTTTTCCATTTCTAATATATACGTGTTTCTAACACATGTCTGATGGTTATAAGATATACTATAAACATCATGTAATTTATTATACATGTTTTATTGTTCATGCAATATTATAATGATGTACAAATTATTTATTTGTATGTATATTGAATTCTATAGTAGGTTTTGAGTAATCTACTGAGCAACTGTTGCTCATTCCTACTTTAATTATACATGTTAATTTCGGGAAGGATAAGTCTATGGTTGAGTTGATTTCAGATACTTGAGACCCATATTATGTATATTCATTTTGCAGACTCATTATTTTTGAAAATCATGGTAAATGCATATGATTGGGTGGAAAATGAGATTAGACTATGATTTGTTGTATATGACTCTTTTGATTTCTATTTGGTGAAGTAAATGAAAAAATATTGATAATGTTATCACTATTTATTTCATGATATATAAGGCTCTATGTTCGTAAATATTGAAGAAAAAATATATATAAGATTAGTTCCTTTCAATTAGATCTTGGGATGTGACACGACTATGATTTTTTGACCTCCAACACTCGATTATAACCCTTCCAATCATTTTTACTAGACTGCAACTTTCGACCATAGTCGCCTGACTATGGTCCTCCGACTTCTATCACCCGACTATAATACTTCAAACATTGCCACCCTATTACGATTCTCTAACAAACATCATTTGACTATGACCCTCAAACAACTGTCGTCCGATTATGATCTCATGACCACCATCACTTGATTATAATTCTCTGATCTCTATTACTTGACTATAATTCTTCTAATTGTCATTGTCTTGCTATGGTTCTTTGAACATCATTGCCTGACTATGGTCTTCCTGTCGCCATCGTCCGAGTATAATCCTCCAACCATCGTCACTCGACTACTGTCCTTGTACCAATGTCATACTAACAATGCTAATACATGCAATCACTTATTAGATCGATGTAGATCATCGACATCAACTCTGATCCTCGACATCATCTCTAGGAAATTTGTTATATTTTAACAAGCAACCCCCCTACAATAAATGATCTCTTGAAGAAAATTCATATGCCATGGGGTAGCCTTCACCATATAATTAACTTTGTACAGCTTTTGTCTATTATATTGCATCAACACCTTTTTCAATCATAGGAAAGGACGTCAATTTTAGTAGCTGACAAACACTAGTGAAATTATTTTAACTGATCTGGACTTTCTATCTTTTCCCTTAACATGTTTTTTTTATAAAAAAACTTGAGTGTCCCTCACAACCTCTCTCTTACTTGTGAGTATTGGATATTCATACACAATTAATATGCTAAACTCTCTATCTTTCAAGTATCACAAATATTCAAATTTGAACCCATCTTCCTAAAAAACAACTTAGAAAATTTCTTCGGGTAATGAAATACTCTAAGAAAAATATAGGATATATACTAAAAACCTTATAAAATATACAATAAATCATCACAAAGACTTATAGAAAAAAGTTCTAATTAGGACTGCTTTAGAAATCCTTCTGCGAATCTTAAACTAATTATTTGTTTATTTCTATTAAGGCATAAACCTACACTTTTCCCATCAGCTCATTCGCAGCTTAGTGCTGCCAACACTGTCCCTTTAATTGTCAATTTATTTACTATCGGCCATGCATCGAATGGTCCATTAAGTCCACACCATGTACCCATCGAGGGCTTCACTTGAACTAGATGGCCCCCCACTCTCTCTTTCTCTCTCATGGCAGATCAGCTGACAATAAATAATGCCTTAAAAATCAGGGTAGCTCAGTGGTTTGCATCGACTATCGTGTTAGTTTCAAGGGATGCTTTTTTTTATTGGCAGAATTGACTGCTAAAAGTTGTGATCTATCAAGAAGAAGCATTCTTCAAGTTGATTTTTTTGTTATTAATTTGATTAGCATTATTGGATGATTATCTATCGAAAGAACCGAATAGATATTAGCAAACGAAAAGAGCATATTTCGGTTTCATTTGGGTCAGTTTTTTTTATTATTTTTTTAAAAGATTTCAACTGATGTCACTAAAAAAATCATCTTGATAGGACACAAATCTCGATGTAAATATGAGTCGAAAGCTTCCAAAATTAAATTTTTGACAATCCAAACTTTGATTTTAGCAAATTTATAGTCAAATTGAACATCTCAAGGAAACAAATCCAATGACATCAAATTAGTCCAATCCGAGCCAAAATGAACCCAAATCAAATGACCAAAATATAATTGAAATCTTCAGATCATCAATTGGATGGCCAAATGATATTTGAATATAACATGCTAATAGTCAAATTGAGCAGCTCGACGAGATGAATCCAATAAGCCCAAGATTGTATAACTCTGATATCATTAGGGTACTTAAATGCTGAATAGAATGCTCCATGATCGAGAGAATTGATATCATCCGTCTGATAGAACACTCCAAGTTTGCCCTAGATCTTTTTTATATTTACTAAGCATGCCTATAATGCCACAGAATCTAATTTGAGAGAATGATTCTTTTTAACTTTTAATTAATAACTTGCATTTTAGTAATTATATTTAATTCAATATTATTCAACAAGTAAAGAGTGTTGGCTATCAGGATGTTTTTCCAATATTTAGAAATCGGCAATCGACAATCGTTGACTCAGTGAACAGAATCGTTACACTTTGCCCGTAGCCACAGTAACAACTCCTTATAACTCTGAATCATTGTATTATCGTTATATCACGTGAATCACTAGAGAATAACACCAAACCATTATATTTAAATGAAAATTCGTCGGCCCACCATCATGTGCAGGTTATCAATTTTCAACCAATGGATCAACCAGTCTTTACTTGTTTCACACACACACACTATTATTTTCACAATATTATAATATAGCAATAATAGCGACCAGTTATTATTCAACTACGTACCAATATTTATTCCCAATGCCTATTTTAACAATATTAAGAAATTTTGTACAAAATACCATATCTTTCATTCTACCTAGTGAAATTTAGAAATATTATAGTTAAAATGTCCAGAATATTCAATACGATAACATATAAAAAGTTATGCAGTGGAAGTTTAACAAAACTGAGGAAAATGTAGTAAAATTAATTTTGAGAAGAATTAATCGGTCAAAATCAAAATATTTGAAAATAGAGATAAGATTGAATCACCTACATCAATCTGAGAAATTTTCATAAACGGTGAAGCAATCCGGAGATCAAAAATTTTATTTCTATTTCTCTCTCCCCCTTCCCTCTCCCTTTTTCCTGTTTCTTTTGGCATAAGTTGGCGTTGGCTAGGGGGAATGAGGGATGACAAGTGGGAAAATATTACATAAAAATAATTTTTAGTGCATAGCGCCTCAGTGCCACCACATAGTACCACAACACTACATACCAAATCCAAATTACTATGCAAATAGATGCTTCAATGCCGTGGAGTCCATTCTAGGTGCCATTGCGCTTCAAAACTCACCACCTCAGTGCTCAAAGACATAGCTCCACAGTGCTACAGTTCAACCAGAAATTCAAATATTCTATTTTCAATTATTTTCATAAATATGAGTTGTTATAATGCCACTCTCAAAAATTATAAATAAAGTCTCATTCTTCATATGAGGGAGGAGGGAAGAGAGAGGAGAAAACTAGGGAGCTCTCTTGCATTCTCTTACTAAAGCCATTGCCAGATCTCTTCCCGACCACTGATCGTTGCCAAACATCCACTTGTTTATTGGCTGCCACCAGATCTCTTCCCTACCACCGACCATCGCCGGACTTTCGCATGTTAATTGGCTACTATCAAATCTTTTTCTGACCAGTAATCATCACTGGACTTTCTCATGTTCGTTGTCCCCCACCGGATCTCTTCTCGACCACTAACTATCGCCAGACTTCAACCTCTTCATTGGCCGCTGCCGAGTCTCTTCCCAACCATTGCCATACTTTTGCTTGTTTGTTGGCCACCACTGGATCTCTTCACGACCACCGACTGTCTCTAGACCTCTGCCTGTTCGTTGGCCACCATCGGATCTATTCCTGATCACCGACAGTCACTATCAGTTCTCATCCTAGCCATTAACTCCTGTCAGACTTCTGCTAGTCTGTTGATTATCATCAGATCTACTCTCGAGTGCCACCACACCTATCGAATGTCCTCTTGATTACTGACACTCCTTCTAACCACCAAGCTACCTCAACTTCCAAACTTCTGCTGAACATTTTTCTAGCCACCATCACCAGACTTCTAACGTCTATCATTCGATCACGGATATTGCCAATTATCGAGTACTGTGCGATGCATGCCAAACTCTCCATACTATCATAATTTTGCCGTCTTTAAGTTAGGGACGGCTTGACTTATGTAATCTACACAAATATAGTGGAATCTTTTCATTTGGGCAAGGCCTTATGATTTTTTACTCTTTGGAGTTTTCCACGTAAAAATCCTTATTGTTCCATTGTCATCTTAATTATCAGTTTATGTGTTAAATTTTCGTGCATTGCTAAAACCAAAAACTCTCTCACTCTACTACTACGAATATTTCTGCCCCGCAACAACAATCATAAATTCTATTGGCCGCTACTTTTTTGCTACTTTCAAAAAAGTTTTATACTAGGAAACTACTTTCTACAACAGCTTTAAAAAGCTACTTTCTCAATATCAGCTTTATAAAGCAATGAAAAAGTCATTATAAAGCAGTGAAAAAGTCATTACAAATGAAGCTTTAAACAATTTCTTTATTTATTTTTTTGTTATAATTAACTTAGCATAATTTTAAGAAATTGAGTCTTGCATTTGCTTTGCTTTTAATTTGTTTAATCCGCATAAATCATGAGCATATATACAAACAATAAATAAGAATTGAAGTTGAATTTTTAGAAGAAGAATATTTGGATCTATTTATTTATAGAATCAATGCATAATTATTTTATTTATAATAATACCATCTAAATGTCAAAAGTATGACAAAATTTGAAAATTTTGACTTTATTTGCCCCGTTGTTCAAGTAACTAGAGGATTATTTTTTATGTTTATTATTTTTAGACAAATATGTCTCAAAGTTCATTTCTAATAAAATTACACCCTTATTGTATTTTTGTACTACTTATTAATGTGCATCATGATTGAAATTAGCTTGAACTGATTCAAATTTTAACATTTGTTCGAACCAAGGTTCACACATTGGTCATGCGGTGCCTTCCACGATGGGCTCTGCACCTAACAAGCTCTATGAACTTCTATCCTTCACTCGCCACTACTAACTTTGTTGCCTTCACCCCGCAAACTCCTCATCTCCTCCACATATTGTCAATGTCATTACCTAGTAAGAGAAATGCGAACTCCCCATCGAAACTCATTGATGTCTTCCTCCTCCTTTAACATGTCTTAGGATCTCATCCTTGTCTGTCAAAAAGTCCGCTTCTCCTCTTATGCTGTTGAATCTCATTGATGTCCTTCTTCGCAATCCACTTGAACCCTAGTATAAAGGTTCAAACTCAAATCCGATTCATGTTCGAACAAAAAGTTTGAATTCAACCCAATTTTATTTTGGACGAGCTTCAGCAAGCAGTCCCTTTTAAACAATGGAAGTATTTTGATTCAAAATGAACTATAGAGCATATTTCTTCAAGAAAATAAATAAGAGAAATATTTGATTAATTTCAAGTATTATGAGGCATATAAAGTCGAATTTCCTCAAAATTATCTACTATCATTTTATTTTTTTTAATAATTTACTTGCCTCATATGTGCAGATACATGAACCTATTATTTTTATTAAACGTTTTAAATGTAAATTTTATAAACAATAGTGACCTTAAAAAATATTAGATTACGTCAATCAATCATAACCAACTTGATAATACAACAAATACCAAGACGTCAACTAACAAATAATAGCAAAGGAGATTGGCAGCAGTGGTTGGCGACGTCTCAGCCACCATCACAGCGATAGCTTTCTGACCTTTGATACAAAATAACAAAAATATCAATAACTCATTTAATTAGACAACAATTGCTGGACCATTAGTCTACATCGGACTCTGTAATCATCATTACAGACGAGGAGATTAAGGCTTTGTTTGGGGCGGCTTTCTTATTGCTTCTTAAAGCGGTTTTTTAATACGAAACTTTTGATTTTTGTGCTAGAAAGCTACTTTAAGAAGCAGTAAGAAAGTCGTACCAAATAGAGCCTAAGTTTTGTTTGGGATGGCTTCTTTCTATTTTTTAAAGTAATTTTTTAGTATAAAAATTATGTATCAGAAAGCTGTTTTAAGAAGCAATAAGAGCTTCGTTTGAGATAATTTTAGACCACTATTTTTTCTCAGCTTTTTAAGAGATTTTTGTACTGAAAAACAGCTACAAAATAATAAAAATTGTCCTAAATAAAATCTAAACCGGTGATTATAATAATTTCATGTAGTTAATTAATTAGTAGTAGGAGATTGAATCCCTAATTATATATCCGTTGATTCTTCTGATATGTCTGGTTGAACTGCTCATAATTCATTTTTTATTTGGTGTACGTTCTCTAAATAAACTTTTTTTTTTCTTTTCTTTTAATAGTTGTGTGGTCAGGAAAGCCAACTGTGATGAATAGGAGCTTCAACTGCAAGATTCTTCTGCTATAAATTCTGGTGAAATGACATATTTATGTTGTATGTTATACAGACAGCGAGTGCATACAAAGAGGATGGTAGATGACCTAATTGTCTCCTCATTGGACTTCAAATGTTCGTGGCAGCTCCAACCGTTGTATCACCAACCATCACTACAAGAAATTCATCAAATATCAACGACATTTCAAGCGGCCAAATGATTGCCGGAATTATCAGCAGCATGACTGCCGGTAATAAGCGGCGGTTATACTAGCGGTTTGAACGCCGACAATGCCGCCGGAATTTTATATGTACAATGCAATTACAGGCGGCGTTACCGTTGGTTTTAAGTTACTAATTTCTTCGGCAAGTGCCCTACTTCCCCCGACCCACTCGCTCATTCTTCCTCATTTCAACGCAACTGCTTCGTTTCGTTCCATTCCGTCTAGAGAACGCCCTATCATCGCTGCAGCTCCAGCCGACTTTCCCCCAACCCACTTGCTCCTTATGTTCTAAACTGCTTGAGCATCTGTTGATTGTGGATATTGTATTAGTATATTTCATTTTGTTTATATTACTCAATTGCTACAGGTACATGTGGAACTGTGATCAGACAGAGAGGAGGCTATCAATTTTTTTTTCAAATGCTACATGTTTCCGGCAGCTTAGCTTCCGGAAACATCGATATCGGACGTTTTTTGTTGCCACCAGATTATATGATAAAGCACCGGTAATTACCGATGGCTTCTTGGGGGCTAGACCACAAGAAAAAGCGGCAGTTATGCCGCTAGTAATACAACCGGTAATTGCCGGCACTTCTCATGTTATCTACGCGCCGGTAAGTTCCGGCGGCTATAACTATCGGAACACCGCCGGTAAATATTGTCGCTAGAAAAAAGCCGTCGGTTTCAGTTTCCTATCCCTACGCAATTTTTTCCGGCGGGGCTTAAACTGCTGGAAATTTTAATTAGCGCAGAAAAATCGATTTTTCCGTCGGTATTGGATGATTTTCTTGTAGTAGTGTGCCATTGATGATATTCTCTCCATTAAGAGACATTGCGGAGTCTCTTCTCCATTACCAATCAACAAAACATAAGGTGGAACCACCATCGTTATCTAAATAGAGGTTAAATATGCCCAACGTCCAGTGAAGATCAAAATATCTTTACTAAATCAGTTGGCCCGTCATCTAATTCAAATCAATTAACTCCCTCCACATAATATGTGACAACACGGTGTCAGATTATCTTTACAATTTTCTAAGAAAAATAACTTGGGTGATTCTTGCGGCTTACTCGGGGAGTATCTTAGACTCCCAGAGATAATTTGTCACCTACTTTGTGAGAGCACAAAGGGTGCTAAAGGACTCTTAAATTTTCCTTATTATAAGATAAGAACCCTTCGCTGATTGATTACTCACTTCCAACCAGAGATGTTGGATATTTAAGACTTGGAGTCTATCGCAGCTTTGGTGACACTCATTCTAGATCTGTGGAATGTAGTTTAGGATAGGCGACACACATAGCCTATCTTGAATGCCTCAGCCCATTTAGGTTTTGTTTTGAGATGACTTTTTTACTGCTTCAAAAAACAGCTTTCTAGCACAAAAATTTATTTTTTGTGCTAGAAAGCTACTTTAATAAGTAGTAAAAAAGCCATCTCAAACTAAGGCCTCATTTAAGATGGCTTTCTAACTACTTTTTAAAGCAGTTTTTTAGTATAAAAATTTTAATTTTTGTACTATAAAATTATTTTGAGAAGCAATAAGAAAGCCGTCCCAAACAAAGCCTAAATCTTAGACACTCACTCTAGATTGTTGATTGATCACTTGAACTTGCTAATAGTCCTATTGAAGCAAAATAGTATACCCACATCACACTACTCTAAACACTTGCCTGATTATTGATAGCATTCTTGTGATATTAGGGTATGCCAAGCTGAGAATAAGATGACTTAACAAAGAATATGAATTATTGTCACAACTAGCATCTTCATAATGGAGTTGACAAAAAGTCTTCTGCATTTAAAGACAAGAAAGAATACTGACGACTTATGATCCTATGATAAAAGAGAAGTCACTTCACGATATAGGTATTTGACTTTTACTTCATTACGTGTGTTGCTTACAGAAATTATAGATGCAATTAGCATAAGCCATGACCATAACAAGCTCCTTCATTAGTATTGAGTGAAACTGTAGTTTTCAAAGTGTTTGTCTACCTCATGAAATGAAACAAATTCTTTTCTTCACTAAAAGCTAAAGATGTGATTATAAAGATAACATCATAAATGTGTTAATAAGATATTTATTGAAATTCGAGAGTCCGACTTAGTGTTTTAATGATTACAGATATTATTTGATTGATCATTTATTATTCTATACTTCATATATATTACATGTTGCTTTTGTGCGCTACTAATATTTTAGGTACAACATACTCAGAATTGGATTAAAGAAGTAGAATCAAGGAAGTACAACATCGAATTCTAATTCACTTGTAACAAAAGTCTGTAATTTTATTTTTCTTGAGTATTTATGTAATTAGGTGTATGTTGGCAAGACAATCGAGCACACACCCACGAGTAGGGATCAAATTTAAACACCTGAATTCTCTTTAAATTGAATTGTATGATCCCAGTGATAGTGTACGATCTATTAATCCATAAAATGAAATCAAGTGTTTGATAAAATTAATTAAAGTAATTGACAGTATAACTAATCATACAGTATGACCTACAATCATATAGGACGATCATGTATTTTAAATAAATTGCACCATCAAATCTTGGTTGCCAAAATTATGCAAATTTAAATTTTGAAATTTGAACAAACTTATTGCACGAACGATTTTATAATGTATGACTATTACTGAATGTTGCTTAATTTTATTTGTAGATCAAGGAATAAAATCATGATCACATCTTAATTAAATATTATATTATACGATATAAATCATACCGTTAAATTTAATAGAACCTTCACTAGATAATCCCTGATTTAATATAACTGATCATAATATACGACTAAATATTGCATAGAATGATCTAAAATGGGAGTTAAACTAATTGGATAGTACAAATATAGTATCGTACTATACGATCAAAAGCAATAAACTAAAAAAATTAGGGTTTTATTTAAATAACCCACTCTAATTATTTCAAACAAGACCCAAGGGGAATGTTGAGTAGCCAAAGACATTTTTCTTGTGTGAGAGAGCCTTGGAGAGGGAGAAGTGTCTCCTTGCTTGAGAAAGAGTTTGTGGGCTCCGAAAAATAGGCCCCGGCCTCCGCCCCCTATTTGTTTTCTTTTCGGGGGGAGTTTTAACGAACTAAGTTACGGGGTAAATTTTGGAAGGCAGATGGGTTCGTAGATAAGACACTACCCAGAGATTTTGCCCTCATTTTGCGAGGACTTTATGATCTGAGTTCTGGTTTCCTATAGGTGCAAGCCCCTATAGTTAATTACCCCTCCCGATCATGAGAGAGAACTTTCGATTAAGGCTAGTCGTCAATCAGATACGTAAGAAATACGCGTTATCTGGCATAAAGTAGCAGCATGAGTTTGGGGTTTAAAAGATTGGAAGGGTTTGATATTTAAAATAGAAATTTCACCATCTCAGACTTAAAGCGGATGGTGGGGGAATGGATGATGGATCCGATCAAGATCTCATGGTTCCGTCGTCCCGGGCCATCGTGGTCCCTGGTCTACTTAGTCAGAGGAGGTAGTCGACCCAACCTGACAGAAGGATCCTTGTCGGCAGCCATGGGTTGCTTCATCCAAGGGTACCTTGTAGACCTGGGGGGAATGTTCATATAAGGGGACAAATTTGAATCCACCTTAGCTAACAGAGGGCTTTGTGCCCTATCGATCATATCCTATTGATTCATATCTCAAGAATTTGGTGCCATTGGGGAGCATACGGGCTCTGGCCATAACCATAATATAATGGTGCCATTTGGCGGCGACCACCTGGTTCAGAGGGCCCCGAGTCATAACCGTTTATCCTGCAGGGCCATTTGGCGGCGAAACTGCCAGTTAGAGGACTCGTACCACGTCCTTGCTGGCAGGAGATTGTTTGAGAATGGATCCTAGTGATATTTCCGACCAGGCATTAGCTCTTTGTGAGCTGAGATTATTTTCAAGTTATCCACCTCGGTAAACTGTTGCGGAGGATGAATGGATTTTGCTTTAAGTGTTTTGATAGTTAGATTTCAATTTTTAAATATTTTTGGAGTTTTGATGATTTTGGGAATTTTTGTGGAGTTTTGGGTATTTGGGAATTTTTGTGGAGTTTTGGGGTTTTGGGTATTTGGGTGGTATTTGAAATGATCTGTGTGGACCCCTCCGGTTGATATTTGCATTCAACACGGCCATCATCGGGGTACCTGGGATTACTTGTATTTATGGATTGGACCTTGTCAACTCTGTTTACCTGCTAATAGAGGATCGGGTTTCATAGACTTTGGACCTTTGTTAGTGAATTCTCTTGATTATAGGCCTTGAAGGCCTAATATGAACTATAAAATAAATATCCCGGTCGATCTCGCGACCGCATATTTATTTAATGGTTCGAGCCGTGTCGACTCCTATCCACCCGTATAGGAGGATCGGGCTCGAACTGGAATTCACTTATTGACCCGCGCAGCATCCCTAGACGTCACATGTGTACCAATAACACGCTCGCCGGGGCCCATGCGGGTTCATGATACATCCCCTTATGTGTACCTACGTGTATACAAGTTACGGTGCATGTGCGGGGATACATTTGAAATATTTGTAAACGCCTTCTGTCCGCTTGCATGAAAGTTGCGGATCCGGTGGCGTATTGTAGCAGCTCCTAGATTGAGTTATTTGCTGCTCTGTACAGGTAGACTGTCGTGCACTAGTTACTTACTGCAGGTGGATTGTAGTGCACTAACGAATCTCCTGCTTCGTCGTAGATGTTGTTACCTACTATAGTCCTTTTGTATCCTTCTTGTAGACAGCATGTTAAGTATGTAGCGGATTTCCTACAGAAGCTCGTGGGTACTCACATTTGTTGCCTCCCACCTGCCTTTACTTGATGGGGTTGGTGTATTCGACTGATGTTGGATAATTATTTGTCGTGGAGGTACTACAGTGTCTTTGCTACTATAATTGGAAGGTACCTCGAATATACTGTGGACACGCTGTCTTTACCTGCATGAGGATCAATGTGTTCGACAATTGATGCATGATACTGTCTCTATATTCATTTGTGGGCAAGTTGTAGTATCTTCAGGCATTTATAACCCTTTCACCGATATTCTCATGTGAATGCAATAGGAATTATTTCATCTTCTTGTATGACTGTTACGAAGAATGTCATCAACTCTGACTTTGCTGCTTTTGGGATGTATCCCCTTGCGCTTTGAAGTCAGCTGCAGAACACTATTACACTTGATGTATATTGGCCTCGTATCGTAGAGGACTGATGCATTCATCTATGATTTGACAAGTGTTGACTGTAGGATCCTACCATACTCACTTCCCCTTGCTACATAGTTTGCAGATGCTTTCATTTGCACCATCTCCTCTATGTTTTGCTTGTGACTTTTCGTATTCATAGCAATTCAATGGTTGCTATTTTCCAATAGACTGCATCAGGCATGATTGCTTATGGATAGAATACTATGTATTCATTTGCAAATTATTCATCATTGATTGAAAGGGAGTTATATCTTCCACATTTGTTATGACCTTCAGCCTTCATCTGAAAGTGACATGTTACATGCTCATGTTCATAGAGGATTCCTCTTTCCTATAGCGTACCCTTCATTATTGTCTGTTGTGCAGAGTAATACGCTCATTCGTAGCTTGATGTTTGTTGACGGTTGAGCTACATTCACTGATGATCTCTTCATGCATTTTGCTCTGCAAATCATCACATGTTGACTATCACTGCTTGTAGTGAGAAGACACTTGATGCTAGTTGTAAAGAGATTGTTGCTCTTGCGTCTTATCTATCGTCGTTATCTACAAGTGGACTCGTGTACTTGCATGATTGTCGTAGGGACTATTATCCTCTCTATTCGGATGTAGATTAGAGAATTGCTGCATTTGCTTGCATTTATTTCAACACTTGTGGGAGAAACTAGTTGACATTAGTTATAGAGAGACCGTATCATCACAAGTCCATTGCTTGTATCATCACTACATCCTCCAAGAATTTTCTAGTGAGTCAACACATTCATTAGGAGTCTCCCACATTGGTGATTTCAGATTACTTGCCTAGACTTGCGAGTTTATTAATGCAGACATCACGAGCTTCATATCATTTAACCGCATAGTACCTCACTACCACTTGTTGATATTTGTTTGCACTCCGATTACATACTGAATCCTCTTAATCGGAGTGCAAACCAAAGTCCCCTGTTGTCTTGTAGGAGTTCAAGTCTTGTATGTCAAGTTCCTTGTTGTCGCTTATTTGAATTCAAACCATGTTGAGTTCAAGTTCATGTTCAATATTAGAATACAAGTCCACGTCCTCTGTAGCCTTGCAAGTTCAATTGCTTGTTCAACATGAGTTTAAGTGTAGTCCCCTGTTGTTCATTTAAGTTCAAGCTCTAGTCCTCAACTGGTTCACTTGAGTTCAAAGCGCAAGTCCTTTGCTTGTGTTTATGTTCACTACACTTGGCCATTTTGGATTTGAACTTCTTTATTTGTTCAAGTCAAGTTTGAATTCAACCCCCTTGGTCATCTGATTCAAACCAAGTTTCAAATTGTTTTGAATTCAGCTCGAGTTTGTCATTCGCTTAGGTTCAAATTCTGCAAGTTCTTTATTATCCAAGCGTTCAAGTTCTTGTCCAAGTCTCCTGTGATCTAACTCAAGTATTTTCTTGAGTTCAAATGTTCAATTTAAGTTCTTCTTGATTGGGTTTAATTCAAGTCCCTGTTCAAGTTTACAAGTAAAGCTCCATGTTGTTATTTTAGTTCTCCATAGTTTGCTCATTTCAAGTCCAAGTCCACAAATCAAGTTCAAGTTTAATGCATTCAATTTGAGTCCCATGTACTCCAAAATTGATTCAAATTTGATTTGATTAATTTGGGTTCAATCCTTTATTAATCACTTAGATTTTGTTTATATCCAAGTTCAAATCCAAGTCTCTAATTTTGCTGAAAATTTTGGTAGCCTCCCGGCGTCTCCCCCGTTTAGGGGAAAAACCAGGAGGCTGTCTTCCCCTCCACGCGACGTGCGCGCTTCAGGTAGATGTCCGTAGACACCACGGCATCAAATTTTTCTTCAATCCCCGCCCGCTACATGAGCATTTAGGGGTCTCGGGCACCTGTTGCAAAAGAACACAAAGATTTCCCCACATGTGGGTACTTAATTTTTTGTCCCCCTCGCGCTACATGGGCGGCCCGTGGATTACCCGTCTCGTCGTGGGCGCCGCACAGGTTTCCCACCCTACTACGCTACGTGAGCGCGTAGGGGGTTTACCGGTTCGTCGCAAGCATCGAGGGCGGGGTTTAAGGCGATTGCCCGCCTCGTCGTAGGCGTCGCGCTAGCTTCCTTCCCTACTACGCTACGTGAGCGCGTAGGGGGTTTACCAGCTCGTCGCTAACGATGAGAATGGGAATCTAGGTTTAGGAATTATACCTTTGCAAGTGTGGCGACGGAGTTGGCACGTAAATCAAGGCAAGAGAGGGCAGCCTTGCATTTTTTATTATTAATTATAATTAAACATAATTAGTAAAAAATTAATTGTAATTAAAAAGAATTAATTATAATAATATAGAAATTAATTATGATTAATATTAATTAATCATAATCAATTAATTAATATTATTAATTAAATTAATTAAAATTAATACTAACTAATTATGATAGATTATAATTAGTGATAATGATCTCTAATTAAATAGGATTTATGTAAGAATTTGAGCAGGATTAGGTTTAGTCTTGGTAACAAGGTTTAGGAAACTCTTAAATCTCACAATTGAGTTAGATCCTCAGTTGCTCTCTGTTAGCCGTGATCCTTCACGGGATTTGACCAAAGAGGTGCAGGTAAGGGAGAAGGATACCTTAATAGCCAACGAACCCCAGTTGTTTCTTCCGATCTCAAAATGTCGTAACTTTCGATTCAAAAGGAAGGGAAAGTCATCGTCGGAGGCGCGTCAATCCTCCCTCTCTCTCTCTCTCTCTCTCTCTCTCTCTATCTCTCTCTCTCTCTCTCTCTCTCTCTCTCTCTCTCTCTCTCTCTCTCTCTCTCTCTCTCTCTCTCACGCACACAGTCGGAGGAGGTCGGATGCAGGCTGGGGCAGAGGAGGCGACGGGTTCAGCTAGAGGTAAGAAGAGATCTAGCGACTGGTTTGGATCGGAGCCGAGGTCACCTGGGGTTGGTGAGGTCGGGAGCTTCTGCGTCCTGGAGGCGTCGGGATCCAGGGAAGGAGGCGACGGGATTCACCAGTGGGAAGGGAGAAGGGAATCGGCGAGAGCTGAAGCGAGATAGTGTCCGATAGAGAGCCCCTTTGGCTCTCATTTTATAGGCGAATACAGAGGCGGGATCGGGGCAGCCATGCACGCGAGGAATGGGCCTCTGGCATTCGGCGCCATTCGCAGACTGCGGATACGGCACGATCTTTGCAGGATTTACGGGATGAGGCTTCTGACTTCGGGCAGGTAATGATTTTTTTTGTTTCATTAGCAGAGGTCAACAAATGCCCCCCAATAAATGTGGTTCACGTCTAGAGCGAATCACGTTTATTGTATGTTGATCGACCCTCTGGATCTCTAGATATTTGCTCTAGATGTCACATAAATGTCTTCATTTAGTGGATCTCCAAAAGCTTGTTTGGACGTCACACTAAGAATTTTGTTTAGTGGATCTCCAAGGATTTGCTTGGATGTCACACTAAGATCTTCATTCTGTAGCTCTTCGAGAGTATATCTCTGTGCCTTTATAGGTCTTTAGATGTTGGTTCTTGTCTAGTTGAGATCCATATGATAGTGATAGAGTACTTTGTACTTAGGTCTCTAGAGCACCACTCTGTAGATTAATGATGGTGGATAGAATCACCCCCATTCATTTTCTTTTATCACTACCATCACTTTAGGTTATGGACTTTCTGTTTATGCTCAATGTTCTTCTTTATCATCATCATGTGTAGATGTGATATTTCTTTCACTTTTGCTGATTGTATCTTTCTCAAATTGTACTTTTTGATGGTGACACATTCAGTTTATGGAGGATTCTTCCCTCCTTTAACTGTATTTCGGCAAGAAATTTTAAATATTTATTTGGGGATCTCGGCATACGGCGCGATATCGACCCAAATAAATATTTAAAATGCCCCCAGCCCTTAGGGACACTTGTAGATGTCATTCGGGATACCTCTCTTTATAGCTTTAGCTTTTCTGAGATTTCGGTTCCTTCTGTCCTGTGCTTTGTGCTGCGGACATTGATGGAGAATTATCTGATTTGTCTTTACTGACTTGTTAGGTGGTTTGTACCTTCGGCCCTTTGCTTCTAGCTTTGGCGGGCTTGATGAAGGAGTAGATGCCGGTGACCTAAACCTTTTAGGTTTGTAATGAGTCGGTGGCGAAAAGTCATCAGTCCAGGGCTTTGTGCATAGCGGACTTATTGATGACGGAATCCTCATAGTTCAGCCTCATGCTTTATGCGAACTTTAGGATGATTTCTTCGGTCCTTTGCTTTGTGCTTTGGTGGACTTGTTGAAGAAAAGTTCCTTCGATCCTTGCTTGATGCTTTACGGATTTGTTGAAGGATTTGCAGGTTTTGGATTCGGTTGATAGTACCAAACTTAGGTAGTATTTTGATACTTAACCACTTGAGGAAACTTTAATCTGAGTCACTTGAGTTCATCAGATTGGGCGAGCTGGGATTTGACAGCTCTTCATCCTCTGGTTGCTGAGATGGGGGTTCCTCTACTGCGGCCTTTCTTATGGCGTGTTGAGTAGATGGAGCTGCCAGCGATCCAGCCATATTTGGGCTTGTTGGATCCGACCTTTTACACCCATTCAGGCTTCAGACTTGAGCTAGGGGAAATGTGCTTCCCAATGCTGATTTTGCTGAAGTTTATAGATTTGGAGTCTTCTTTTGTGGTTGAAGATTTAGAGCCTACACGAGTTTGGTAGTTGCTCGAGATTCCTTCTTCCCACTGGAATTTTAATTCTCCGGTCAATTAGGAGAATTTGGTAGACTACGATCACTTGAACTTGTCGAGTCAAATTTGCCTTCGTACTTCCTACAGTCCCTACTGACGGGTTGACGAAGTGGGGTTCCGCTACTACGGCCTTTCTTATGGCGTATTGAGTAGATGGAGCTACCAGCGATCTGGCCATATTTGGGCGTGTTGGATCCGACCTCTTACACCCACTCGAACCTTAAGCTTCAGGCTGCTGAAAGACTTCAGGTTGTTCTGGCTCAATTTGTTAGAGTGTGTAGTTGCAAAAGTCTCTTTCTAATCTTTGAAATCTTAGTTTGTTGGAGGAGGTGGCGTCTCGCTCTTTTGAAGCTCACATGCATATACTTTGAAAAGAATTCGTTGTATTCTTCAGTATGAAAGAATATTTGCGTTGGTGATTTTAAATATTTATTCGGGGATCTCGACATATAGCGCGATGTCGACCCGAATAAATATTTAAAATGCCCCCTGTCTTGCAGGGACATTTCATAATGGAGTAAATTTAAAATTTTGTGGTTTTTAAATATTTATTTGGGGATCTCGGCATGCGGTGCGATGTCGACCCAAATAAATATTTAAAATACCCCATGTCTCGTAGGGACATTTCAGAATAGAATAATTTTGATATTTTAAATATTTATTTAGGGATCTCGGCGCGTAGCACGATGTCAACTCAAATAAATATTTAAAAGGCCCCCAATCCTGTAGGGAGATTTTGAAATTCATTCTTGCAACACAAGAGAATTCCAAAAATATAAAATGTGAAGTGTATGTAAATATGCATGAAATACACAATACATTAAATATAACACTTCTTCGGGCAATCTTATGCATGGTACTTCTTCAGATGTCGACCGTTGATCGGCGGCATAAGCCTCTGACCGTGCAGATCGATAAGCTGGTAGGCTCCTCCTTGGTACACCTTCTCGATGACGAATGGGCCTTCCCAGTTGGACACGAACTTGCCACCAATTCTTCTGTGTGGGATGATTGGTCTTCTCAACACTAGGACCAATTCCCCTTCTTGAAAGGATCGAGGGCGCACCATCCGATCAAATGATTTCGCCATCCTTCCTCGGTAGATTTCTAAGTTCTGTTGGGCTTGCAACCTGACTTCGTCGAGTGCATCGAGCTCCTCCATTCTTAGGCGAGCATTCTGCTGTTGAGTAAGCTCATTCTGGATAGCGACCCGAAGAGACGGTAATTCGACCTCTAGCGGAAACACTGCTTTAGCTCCGAACACTAGTGAGTAGGGAGTGGCCTTGGTCTGTGTTTTGTAGGTCGTACGATACGCCCACAACGCTTCTGCCATCTTTGTATGCCATTCTCTTTTGTTCTTGGTGAAGATCTTCTTCAATAATTTCACCAACGTCTTGTTGAAGGCCTCGGCCAAACCATTGGCTCTTGGGTTATATATAGATGAGTACCGCCAGTCAATCTTATGACGATCAATAAACTTATAGATTTTTGTGCTTTTGAATGCTGTGTCATTGTCTGAGATCACTCGGCGTGGTACACCAAACCTGTAGACCATATTGTGGGTGAAGAAGTTGATCACGTGCTCGGACGTGACCTCCCTGAATGGAGCTGCTTCTGCCCATTTTGAGAAATAGTCTGTTGCTGCCAGTATAAAGCGGTGTCCTGCTGAAGACAGCGGATCTATCGGCCCAATTATGTCTATGCCCCAACATTCAAATGGCCAGGACGCTATCGTTGGGTGTAGCGGATTTGGTGGTTGATGAATAACATCACCGTGAATCTGACATTCGTGGCACTTCTTAGCGTGGTTGATACAATCTCTCACCATCGTAGGCCAGTAATAACCCATTCTTTTGATTTTAGCAGCCATTTTGGGACCTGATTGGTGTGCTCCGTAGAGTCCTTCATGAACTTCTGCTACCACTTTATCAGCTTCCTTGGTCCCTAGGCACCTTAGCCACATTTGATCAAAAGCTCATCGGTACAGCGTATTGTTGACAAATGCGTATCACAATGCTCTTTTTCTAATTTATGTAGCCAGAGATTTATCTATTGGGATATTGCTTTCTTTGAAGTAGTCGACTAATGGTCGCCTCCAATCATCTTCGACTTCAGCATCTAAGTAATACCACCATGATTCTGAAGTTATACTGGCCTTACGTCTTCTCTTAGGAGCTTGATTTTCTTCATGTTGATATTCAAGATCGACTGGTTGGGGAAGTTGAGGATTAATTGGGGTTATATCCTGCTGGCTTGAATTTGGTATTCCCTTTGCCTGCGGGAACTATAAGATTGCTGGCTCCAAGACCTGGCGATTTTTAACCGTAATGAATATTGGTGGCCTTTTGTCCTCATTTGCAAGCTCCTTGGCCAGCTTAGCTAGACAATCTGCTTTTACATTCTGTCCCCGAGGAACTTGAGTTATCTTGACATTCGGTATTTGTTTTAGAAGCTCAAGAGCTCGTCGATGGTAGTGGGCCAATTCAAGTTTGCAAATCTTGTAAATGCCCAGAACTTGATTTATCACAAGTTGAGAATCGCCAAAAATTTGGAGATATGTGATTTGGACATCAATTGCAATCTCTAGTCCTGTTATTAGAGCTTCATATTCGGCTTCATTATTGGTCCGAGGTTCCGTTAAACTGAACGAGAATCTCATGATACCTCCCTCGGGTTCTATAAAGACAAGACTGATGCCAGCTTGAGCCTTTGCAAGGTTTGGAGGTCTGGGAGACTTGATAGACGATGCCCCATCAAAGTATATCTCCCAAAAATGGTAGTTTTTCTTCTTCATCAACCTGCATGATTTGTTCATCGGGCAAATCATCATTGAGCGGAGAGTCAGCTGGGATTGGATGTGCGGCGAGGAAATCTGCCAAAGCTTGTCCCTTTACTGTCTTTTGTGGCATGTATACAATATCGAATTGTAGTAATAGTACTGCCCACCTCGCTAAGCGACCTGTCAACGCTGGTCTTGTCATCAAGAACTTCAGCGGATCGATCTTTGATATCAAGGTGATCTTGTGGGAGAGCATATAGTGACGGAGCTTCTGGACTGCAAAGATTAATGCCAGACAATGCTTCTCGATTGGAGAATATCGCACTTCTGCTCCGATTAATCTCCGACTAATATAGTAGAGTGCATTTTCCTTTCCTTCCTCATTGTGTTGAGCCAGTAATGCTCCAAGGGACTCTTCTAGTGTTGCCGTATACAGTATAAGAGGCTTCCTCGGAATTGGCGCTGCGAGAATGGGTGGATTCAACAAGTATCTTTTGATGCTATCAAAAGCTTCTTGACATTCTTCATCCCACTTGAAGCGAATGTTCTTCTTCATCAATTTTGAAAATGGCTGGCATCTACCCGACAGATTCGATATGAACCGTCGAATAAAAGCCAGCTGTCCTTGCAAAGAGCGAAGTTGACGGAGGCTTCTAGGCGGTGGCATCTCTATAATTGCCTTAATTTTATTGGGATCAACTTCTATGCCTTGATGACGAACGACATAGCCAAGAAATTTACCGGAGGAGACCCCGAAAGTACACTTAAGGGGATTCATCTTCAAGTCGAACTTTCTAATCCTCTCGAATACAATTCCCAAGTCGTTTAAATGATCTTTCTGGTCCATGCTCTTAATGACCAAGTCGTCTACGTAGCACTCGACCTTCTGATATATTAATTCATCAAAGATATGGGTCATCGCCCGTTGGTAGGTGGCACCAGCATTCTTCAAGCCGAAGGGCATGACTGTATAGCAGAAAATACTGATGGGCATTCTGAATGATGTATGCTTTTCATCTTCGGGCGCCATCTTGATCTGGTTGTATCCTGACGATCCATCCATAAACGAGAACATGTCATAATTTGACGTGTTGTCTACTAGGAGTTCGGATACAGGCAGCGAAAAATCGTCTTTTGGACACGCCTTGTTGAGGTCCCGAAAGTCAATACAGATACGAATCTGTCCATTCTTCTTCTTCACCGGGATGATATTGGCGATCCAATTGGCATATTTCTCTTCGCGGATGAAGCCCGCTTCTATGAGCTTTTTCGTCTATGCGATCACCTGCTCTTCAATCTCCAATCTCATTCTCCTCGGAGCTTGTTTAACAGGTGCCACGTCAGGCTTGATGGCTAATTTGTGAACTGCTACCTCAAGGGATAAGCCGGGCATTTCAGCATATGTCCAAGCAAAGCAATCCCTGAATTCACAGAGAAGTTCTTTAATTTCTTCCACTTGGTCTTTTGTCAGAAGGGAACTAATAAAAGTTGGGCGAGGGTCCTCCTCGGTTCCCAAATTGACTTCTTTCAGTTAGTCCATAGTGGTTGCCTGTCCACCATCTTCAAGCTCTTCAGGTGCTAGCTTGGCCTCTACAGGCTGATCGTCGCGATCATTAGCTTCATAGACCTCTTCATCAAAACCATCATTGGATTCAACTTCCCTGCAAGTGATGGCTCGGCAAGTCTCCTTCCGGATGCATTTTCTCCTGACGAACCCAATACCTTTAAATGCATTCATCTCCTTCCGCCGCATTGGACGTGGATTCCATCCATACCAGAGACTTAGGCACATACGAAGTTGTCGTTTGGAGGTGGGAATATTGATCCACTTTCACAACATTCTTTGAATACCTTTGGTATTAAACCTAGGTAGCCTCGTAGGTAGTAATTCTTCAGAATCGATGAAGATATGATCCCAATCACGATTCACTTCTTCATCCTTTCTTACGGAATAAAATATATTCCCTGACTCAATCCCCTTTCTGATTGGAGGTAGATAACGGGTCACAAGTTCTTCAACTTTATGCACATCTCGTGAAATTATTTCTTTGAAATACTGTAGGGGAACATGAGTGACTACGAGCACACTGTCTGAGATTGACAGGCTATCTATCCTTCTAGAGAATACCTCTTGTACCGTATTCATATAGATAGAGTCGTAATCATAGTCATCATTTGAATATGTGACCTCCCTACTCCATTCGTCCATCGAATGACATACCCTCTGGGATTTCGTAGAGGTGACATCCTCTTCATCTGTGTCGCTCCCAAGGTGAGGTACATGCTTCTTTCTTTTAGAAGTAGCTTCTGATTTGGGAAGAGCTGGCAATGCCTTCTTTCTCCCCACTTGCTTCTTCTTAACTTCTTGTCCAGGTTGCTTTGCACTCTTTGGGTTAGATGCTTGAGCCTTTAGAGAGCTTGATAACTTTTGCTTCTTTGGCATGAAATACTGCACATCTTTATAGATTGTCGCTTCATGAACTGTAAAGGGCTGGATGTCACCAGAGATCCTGAACTCCTCTCCATTCCTGAGATACTTCATGCACTAGTGTAATGTTGACGGGACAATGCCATATTCGTGCAGCCAGGGGCGACCTAGTAGCACCTTGAATGAAGTGTCCGTGTTAATTACATGGAACTTGGCTTCTGTATGAAATTCTCCAAAGACAAGAGGGAGCATAAACGATCCAAGGGTTTTCTGCCCTTTCTCGTTAAAGCCGTGCACCATAAGCTTATCTGGCCCGAGATGCTCTATGTTGAGGCACAACGACCTTAGTGCTTTTAAGCTCATAAGGTTGATAGAGGACCCAGGGTCGATCAGAATTCGACTGATTACCAGATCGTCACTCTCTGCAGTAACATACAGAGGTCGATTGTGGTCTGCAGTCCCGAGCATCATGTCATCCTCAGTAAATGTGATGAATGGTTCGTTACGAGCTTGCAGGACCTCAGTCAGGTTGCGCTCAACGAAGTATGCCTCATATCTTTCGTGGTCTTTGAGAGCCTGAATCAAAGTCTCCCGAAGATCCTTAGACATTACCAGAGCGTCGTATATGCTGAGCTGGGCAGGAATCTTCCTCAGATGGGATAAGATATTATAATCTATTCCCTTGACTGGAGTATGTTTCTTCTTGGGATCCTCGGAAATAATGTTTTCATTGACAACTATCTCTTTTCCCTTATCTTTATTGGATATCCCTTTTTTCAGAGGAGATGGCAGTATCTTGCCGCTTCTCAATTGTACCTGAGCGATCTCCTCTTGTTCAGACTCGCTTGACAGTGCATTTTCTTCTGAGTCGGCCATTGTCGTGTCTAGGGATTCGTCTGTTGATTCAGAGTCACCTCCCAGATTTACATGTCCCATCTGTGACGCTATGTCAGGGTCTGACCCATCTGTCTTTGGAAAATATAGATCCTCCTTTGAACTGTAGTTCATTGGTGACACCATCATACAAGATTCAGAGGGTACTTCTTCAGTACATTCTTCTTTTGTCAGCGCATTTGGAGCCACTGAGATGACCCGACATACCTCCGCTGGAAGAGAGTCTTCACTGCTTTCTTCAGCTTCCTCTATTTTAAGCTCTGACATGAAATCAGCAAGCTTAATAGGGCGTCTTGCTGTCTGATAATATTCATCCAAACTGTTAATGACCCTTTGAGTTGTAGTCTTTTTCTCCTTGGTCTTCTTTAACTTTGTCTTCTTTTTGGACTTTGCCTTTCCAAGTTTTGAAGGACCGGCTTGATTGGGAAACTGTTTAGAAGCAGATGCCTGTGCCACAGGCAGTGCCTTCAGATTTAACACTGGCTCCGTAGGAGATTTTCTTTTTACACCCGGAACTCCTTCAAGCTGTTTTAGCATTTTCACAATTTTCTTAGAGACCGCAGTCTCCCACTGTTCTTCTTGAGCTGGCTTCTTTTCATTTTTTCTTTCTCCAACCGGGGGTACGGAGGAAGTCGTAACTACCCGAGTTGATTCTTTTCTGGGATGAGTCAGCACATTATCGGACAATGTGAGCTCTCCCCTTCGATATTTTCTTTCAAGCCAATCTTTGAAGACATAGCAATCTTCAATTGGGTGACTCATCACCCGATGATATGGACAGTAGTTTGGATCGCCACTGTGTTTTGACTCCTCGGGTCTCTTGCACTCTGGCAGTTCTAAACCCGCTTTCAATGCTTGTCGAAATAACTTGGCGACACTTTCCCTCTTGAATGAATATTACTTATTCATTTTATCTTTGAGGGAGGGAAACATTCGATCACCAGTTCCCGTTATTTACCGCGGGCGTTCTCCACCGCCCTGATAAGGTCGTGGTTTATCATTACCCCTGAGTATCAGCTTCAGCTGGGGGTTAGGGTTGTAGACTTGCTTAGGCTTTTCTTGATACTGCATCGGCTGCTTGCCTTTGTCTACATTATACGTCATCTGTTTCTCCTTATCAGCTCTGGAGAAAAATATGGAGTCAGCCTCACCTCTTCTAGCACCTGAGGCTTTAACCTTTTTAGGCTTATCAGAATAGTTCTCTGATTTTGACAAGTTTAGTTTCTCAAACTTTGCCACTCTATCCAGTAGATCCTGAAATGTGGTAATAGTAGCCATGCACAGAAATGGTTGCATTTTATCGTCAATGTTTCCCATTAACAACTATACGGCATGCTCTTCTTCAAGCTACAGTTCACATTTCATGCTCAAGTTACGCCAGCGAGTGATATATTTGGTCACTGATTCTTCTTTCTTTCTCTTATTCAGAGCAAGGTCGGCGATCATTATTTTTTCGGTCGCATTGGCAAACCTCTTCACAAATATATTTTCTAACTCTGCAAATGTCTTTACAGAGTCATTTGGTAGTTCAGCGTACCATTCTAAAGCAGCTTCCGTCAAACTGCTAACGAATTGTCGGAAGAGTAAAGCATCATTTCCTCCAGTGTTCCCGCAGGTGGCCTTGAATTGTGCTAGGTGCTGTCTAGGATTTTTATTGCCGTCGAAAGTGTTAAACTTAGGCACAGAATATCCCTTAGGGTATGGCACCTGATCATACTCAGCCGGGTACGGACGACCTTTATCCACCAATTTCTCTGCCTGATCAATAGCAATAATAGCATTAATCTTCTCTGTAATGATCCCTTCAAGCTGTGCAGCAGTCACAGGCTCGGAGGTACTTGCAATATTCTGCGGAGTGGGCTGACGAACGGTGTTATGGGCTTCACGACCACCTTCGGGAGCTCCATGTACTCCTGACACTTGTGGCGATTGGAAGTTTAGATGATCAGGGGAAGGATTGGGCATAGGACCGACTGTAGCATTTTTCTGCATCATCTGCATCATTGTCGTCATTTGGGTCATCATCTCGGTCATTTTCTCATTCAACTGAGAGATTTCCCTGTCCTTGGCCCTCATTTGTCTTCTCATTTGCCGCCGCATATCGGCAAGCGTGACATTTTCAACATCAAAAGGATTTTCTTCTACTTCCTCCACTTCCTCTTCTCCTTGGGAATGGCCACCTCTACCAGTAGTGGACCCATCTTCGCGGCGACGCCGATATGCTTGTCTAGGCGGAGGTTGCCAGCGGTCATCATCATCTTCACCTTCGTCGTAGTAAGCTTCATCATCGACATTGATATGCCTCACCATGTAGACCACTTCCATGTATAAGGTGTTGTCTACATCTTCTAAGTTTTCTTCAATGTATTCTCCTAAATTTTCTTCTACCAGATTTTCTTCCATATATTCTTCAATATTTTCTTCTCCCATATCTTCTTCTCCTTCTTCTAGTACTCGGATCTCCGAGCGGCGGCGCCACTAAATCTTCGGTTCTTGGTTAGGCAGGAAGATCTCTTCAACCCGTGGGCTACGGTCAAAGTTAGACTCTTCCTTGGGAGGAGTTGGTGAGCGACGGGATCCCCTGGAGGATTCTCCAAGGTGTCTACCGTTGGGATTGGCGTCATCATGGGTCTTCTTTTGGACCCATTTCTGATGTTGTTTGTAACTGGGGGCGGATCTCCGGGAAGCAGTACCGGATGTCACGCCCAAGTCAGTCTTTTTTCTTCTATCATCTTCTTCTCTGGCAGGCCTTGGCCTCCAGATTTGCTTTCCTTTCCACCGGGACCTTTCAGCGGCGGATCCCTGAACTCGAGGTTCAGGTGTCACGCCCCGATGTTCACCGTGTGGGGTAGATATTTTTTCTCTTCTCTGCATAGTAAGAGATAGACGTTCTCTTGGTGGAATTCTCCTGGCTTCGACCATCAGCGGTTGCTGATATCTTCTCTTTTTCAGTCCTCTCTCCTTCACGGTCTTCAGGACTCGATATACCCGGGCTGAAAGAGTTTCAGGCTCCTTCTTCTTTGAAGGAATTGGGACATCAGGCTGTCGGTCCCAGAATGATTTCTTCAGCTCCCCGGTTGAGCTGTTCCTCTTAACCCATTTCAGATTTATAAATTCGTTCCGGGTAGGAATGTTTGCCTCAGGTTCCTGGGCCGGAAGGTTGGAGGGATGGGTTGAGAATTGTTGCTGAACTCGAAGTTCAGCATTAAGTTTCCTTCTCTGCCTTCTTGTCAAGTTTCCTCCATATGAGGAAGCTTCAACAATGCTCCCTATAGGTGCAGATAACCCAGTTGGCAAAGGTCTGGTGTTTGCAGTCACCACAGAGATTCTTCAACCAGCCACAATTCTCTTAGTGGTTGGGGCTTCTGGCTGTGACAGCCGTTCAAAGACGAAAATCCTCCCACGAGGGTTCCCGGCAGTAAGTCATTGTGTTGGCAGATGCACACGACGGGTAACAGTTTCAGTAGGGTGGGGCCTCCTAGTAGACCCATCAGCATTTCTTCCATTCGTAGGAATGGTGGTAGTCCTTTCAACAACGACAGGGAAGTCAACGCTACCAAACTGGATGGTAGCTCCAGCATTCCCTGTCTCAATGATAGCATTCGCCAGTTGGATCCTGGCTCCTTGTCCCAGCTGGACAGTCATCGGCATATTCTGTAGATCCATCTGTATAAATGAAAGATAAGGGTTAATGATCAAAATTTGATACATCACCCCACACTTTTAAAAATTCAGAGACTTGCACAGAATAGAAAACAAAAAAATAGATAACATTAGCGAGCAAATTCAAATAATACAAATTTAAAATTATGCTAAATCGTTATCTTAATGAATTTGTTTGAGCGATCATTTTTAGAATATTCAAAATTTTGATTCATTAAAAGATCACTTTTGAAATATTCAAAATGTTGAATCCGAGTTGAAAATAGCTGCTACTGTAGCACTGAGATGACTAGCCAAAGATGGAAAGAGAAACCATTCCCCAGCGGAGTCGCCAGAAATCTGTGGGCTCCGAAAATTAGGCCCCGACCTCCGCCCCCTTTTTGTTTTCTTTTCGGGGGGAGTTTAAACGAACTAAGTTCCGGGGTAAATTTTAGAAGGCATATGGGTTTGTAGATAAGACACTACCCAGAGATTTTGCCCTCATTTTGCGAGGACTTTATGATCTGAGTTCTGGTTTCCTATAGGCGCAAGCCCCTATAGTTAATTACCCCTCCCGATCACGAGAGAGAACTTTCGATTAAGGCTAGTCGTCAATCAGATACGTAAGAAATACGCGTTATCTGGCATATAATAGCAGCATGAGTTTGGGGTTTAAAAGATTGGAAGGGTTTGATATTTAAAATAAAAATTTCACCATCTCAGACTTAAAGCAGATGGTGGGGGAATGGATGATGGACCCGATCAAGATCCCATGGTTCCATCGTCCCGGGCCATCGTGGTCCCTGGTCTACTTAGTCAGAGGAGGTAGTCGACCCAACCTGACAGAAGGATCCTTGTCGGCAGCCATGGGTTGCTTCATCCAAGGGTACCTTGTAGACCTTGGGGGAATGTTTATCTACGGGGACAAATTTGAATCCACCTTAGCTAACAGAGGGCTTTGTGCCCTATCGATCATATCCTATTGATTCATATCTCAAAGATTTGGTGCCATTGGGGAGCATACGGGCTCTGGCCATAACCATAATATAATGGTGTCATTTGGCGATGACCACCTGGTTTAGAGGGGGCCGAGTCATAACCGTTTATCCTGCAGTGCCATTTGGCGGCGAAACTGCCGGTTAGAGGACTCGTACCACATCCTTGCTGGCAGGAGATTGTTTGATAATGGATCCTAGTGATATTTTCGACCAGGCATTAGCTCTTTGTGAGCTGAGATTATTTTCAAGTTATCCACCTCGGCAAACTGTTGCGGAGGGTGAATGGATTTTGCTTTAAGTGTTTTGATAGTTAGATTTCAATTTTTAAATATTTTTGGAGTTTTGATGATTTTGGGAATTTTTGTGGAGTTTTGGGTATTTCGGAATTTTTGTGGAGTTTTGGGGTTTTGGGTATTTGGGTGGTATTTGAAATGATCTGTGTTGACCCCTCCGGTTGATATTTGCATTCAACACGGCCATCATCGGGGTGCCTGGGATTACTTATATTTGTGGATTGGACCTTGTCAACTCTGTTTACCTGCTAACAGAGGATCGGGTTTCGTAGACTTTGGACCTTTGTTAGTGAATTCTCTTGATTATAGGCCTTGAAGGCCTAATATGAGCTATAAAATAAATATCCCGGTCGATCTCGCGACCGCATATTTATTTAATGGTTCGAGCCATGTCGACTCCTATCCACCTGTATAGGAGGATCGGGCTCGAACTGGAATTCACGTATTGACCCGCGCAACATCCCTAGACGTCACGTGTGTACTAATAACACGCTCGTCGGGGTCCCATGCGGGTTCATGATACATCCCCTTATGTGTACCTACATGTATACAAGTTACGGTGTATGTGCGGGGATATATTTAAAATATTTGTAAACGCCTTCTGTCCACTTGCATGAAAGTTACGGATCCGGTGGCGTATTGTAGCAGCTCCTAGATTGAGTTATTTGCTGCTCTGTACAGGTAGATTGTCGTGCACTAGTTACTTACTGCAGGTGGATCGTAGTGCACTAACGAATCTCCTGCTTCGTCGTAGATGTTGTTACCTACTGTAGTCCTTTTGTATCCTTCTTGTAGACAGCATGTTAAGTATGTAGCGGATTTCCTACAGAAGCTCGTGGGTACTCATATTTGTTGCCTCCCACCTGCCTTTACTTACTGGGGTTGGTGTATTCGACTGATGTTAGATAATTATTTGTCATGGAGGTACTACAGTGTCTTTGCTACTATAATTGGTAGGTACCTCGAATATACTGTGGACACGCTGTCTTTACCTGCATGAGGATCAATGTGTTCGACAATTTATGCATGATAATGTCTCTACATTCATTTGTAGGCAAGTTGTAGTATCTTCAGGCATTTATAACCCTTTCACCGATATTCTCATGTGAATGCAATAGGAATTATTTCATCTTCTTGTATGACTGTTACGAAGAATGTCATCAACTCTGACTTTGCTGCTTTTGGGATGTATCCCCTTGCGCTTTGAAGTCAGCTGCAGAACACTATTACACTTGATGTATATTGGCCTCATATCGTAGAGGACTGATGCATTCATCTATGATTTGACAAGTGTTGACTGTAGGATCCTACCATACTCACTTCCCCTTGCTACATAGTTTGCAGATGCTTTCATTTGCACGATCTCCTCTATGTTTTGCTTGTGACTTTTTGTATTCATAACAATTCAATGGTTGCTATTTTCCAATAGACTGCATCAGGCATGATTGCTTATGGATAGAATACTGTGTATTCATTTGCAAATTAGTCATCATTGATTGAAAGGGAGTTATATCTTCCACATTTGTTATGACCTTCAGCCTTAATCTGAAAGTGACATGTTACATGCTCATGTTCATAGAGGATTCCTCTTTCCTATAGCGTACCCTTCATTATTGTCTGTTGTGCAGAGTAATACGCTCATTCGTAGCTTGATGTTGGTTGACGGTTGAGCTACATTCACTGATGATCTCTTCATGCATTTTGCTCTGCAAATCATCACATGTTGACTATCACTGCTTGTAGTGAGAAGACACTTGATGCTAGTTGTAAAGAGATTGTTGCTCTTGCGTCTTATGTATCGTCGTTATCTACAAGTGGACTCGTGTACTTGCATGATTGTCGTAGGGACTATTATCCTCTCTATTTGGATGTAGATTAGAGAATTGTTGCATTTGCTTGTATTTATTTCAACACTTGTGGGAGAAACTAGTTGACATTAGTTGTAGAGAGACTGTATCATCACAAGTCCATTGCCGTATCGTCACTACATCCTCCAAGAATTTTCTAGTGAGTCAACACATTCATTAGGAGTCTCCCACATTGGTGATTTCAGATTCCTTGCCTAGACTCGCGAGTTTATTAATGCAGACATCATGAGCTTCATATCATTTAACCGCATAGTACCTCACTACCACTTGTTGATATTTGTTTGCACTCCGATTACATACCGAATCCTCTTAATCGGAGTCCAAATTAAAGTCCCCTGTTGTCTTGTAGGAGTTCAAGTCTTGTATGTCAAGTTCCTTGTTGTCGCTTATTTGAATTCAAACCATGTTGAGTTCAAGTTCGTGTTCAATGTTATAATACAAGTCCACGTCCTCTGTAGCCTTGCAAGTTCAATTGCTTGTTCAACATGAGTTTAAGTGTAGTCCCCTGTTGTTCATTTAAGTTCAAGCTCCGGTCCTCAACTGGTTCACTTGAGTTCAAAGCGCAAGTCCTTTGCTTGTGTTTATGTTCACTACACTTGGCCATTTTGGATTTGAACTTCTTTATTTGTTCAAGTCAAGTTTGAATTCAACCCCCTTGGTCATCTGATTCAAACCACGTTTCAAATTGTTTTGAATTCAGCTCGAGTTTGTCATTCGCTTAGGTTCAAATTCTGCAAGTTCTTTATTATCCAAGCGTTCAAGTTCTTGTCCAAGTCTCCTGTGATCTAACTCAAGTATTTGCTTGCGTTCAAATGTTCAATTTAAGTTCTTCTTGATTGGGTTTAATTCAAGTCCCTATTCAAATTTACAAGTAAAGCTCCATGTTGTTATTTTAGTTCTCCATAGTTTGCTCATTTCAAGTCCAAGTCCACAAATCAAGTTCAAGTTTAATGCATTCAATTTGAGTCCCATATAGTCCAAAATTGATTCAAATTTGATTTGATTAATTTGGGTTCAATCCTTTATTAATCACTTAGATTTTGTTTGTATCCAAGTTCAAATCCAAGTCTCTAATTTTGCTGAAAATTTCGGCAGCCTCCCGGCGTCTCCCCTGTTTAGGGGAAAAACCAGGAGGCTGCCTTCCCCTCCACGCAACATGCGCGCTTCAGGTAGATGTCCGTAGACACCAAGACAGCAAATTTTTCTTCAATTCCCGCCCGCTACATGAGCGTTTAGGGGTCTCGGGCACCTGTTGCAAAAGAACACAAAGATTTCCCCATATGTGGGTACTTAATTTTTTTCCCCCTCGCGCTACATGGGCGGCCCAGGGATTACCCGTCTCGTCGTGGGCACCGCACTGGTTTCCCACCATACTATGCTACGTGAGCACGTAGGGGGTTTACCGGTTCGTCGCAAGCGTCGAGGGCGGGGTTTAAGGCGATTGCCCGCCTCGTCGTAGGCGTCGCGCTAGCTTCCCTCCCTACTAAGCTACGTGAGCGCGTAGGGGGTTTACCAGCTCGTCGCTAACGATGAGAATGGGAATCTAGGTTTAGGAATTATACCTTTGCAAGTGTGGCGATGGAGTTGGCATGCAAATCGAGGCAAGAGAGGGGAGCCTTGCATTTTTTATTTTTAATTATAATTAAACATAATTAGTAAAAATTAATTGTAATTAAAAAGAATTAATTATAATAATATAGAAATTAATTATGATTAATATTACTTAATCATAATCAATTAATTATTATTATTAATTAAATTAATTAAACTTAATACTAACTAATTATGATAGATTATAATTAGTGATAATGATCTCTAATTAAATAGGATTTATGTAAGAATTTGAGCAGGATTAGGTTTAGTCTTGGTAACAAGGTTTAGGAAACTCTTAAATCTCACAATTGAGTTAGATCCTCAGTTGCTCTCTGTTAGTCGTGATCCTTCACGGGATTTGACCAAAGAGGCGCGGGTAAGGGAGAAGGATACCTTAACAGCCAGCAAACCCCAATTGTTGCTTCCGATCTCAAAATGTCTTAACTTCCGATTCAAAAGGAAGGGAAAGTCGTCGGAGGAGGCGTGTCAATCCTCCCTCCCTGTCTCTCTCTCTCTCTCTCTCTCTCTCTCTCTCTCTCTCTCTCTCTCTCTCTCTCTCTCTCTCTCTCACGCACACAGTCGTAGGAGGTCGGATGCAGGCTAGGGCAGAGGAGGCGACGGGTTCAGCTAGAGGTAAGAAGAGATCTAGCGACTGGTTTGGATCGAAGCCGACGTCGCCTGGGGTTGGTGAGGTCGGGAGCTTCTGCGTCCTGGAGGCGTCGGGATCCAGGGAAGGAGGCGACGGGATTCACCAGTGGGAAGGGAGAAGGGAATCGGCGAGAGCCATGGGAGAGAGCCGAAGCGAGAGAGTGTCTGATAGAGAGCCCCTTTGGCTCTCATTTTATAGGCGAATACAGAGGCGGGATCGGGGCAACCACGCACGCGAGGAATGGGCCTCTGGCATTCGGCACCGTTCGCAGACTGCGGATACGGCACTGTAGCAAACGGCACGATCTTTGCAGGATTTACGGGATGGGGCTTCTAACTTCGGGCAGGTAATGATTTTTTTTGTTTCATTAGCAGAGGTCAACAGAGTTCAAACCACTTGGGAAAGAGAGAAGGTAAGGTTGAGGGAGTGTTTTCTTAAGAGAGTCAAGGGGTGTGAGGGAGTCGCATCGTTATCCCTGTCGGCCTGCACCTTGGGTTCTCCAGGTTGTGGTTATGGAGCTCTTAGAGAAGAGCTCTAGGGAGTCTTTCAATGAAAGTCTTTACTAGACAAGGAGGCTAGGGGAGCAGCATCTATGTCGTTATGAGAAGCAGAAGAAGGGAGCAGCATCTTTGCTATTGCGAGGAGCACAAGGAGTGAGAGGCATCTCTGCCATTGTGAGGAGTAGAAGGAGGGATTGGCATCTTCACCATGCTAGTAGGTAGAAGGAAAAAGACTTTCAGGGTTAGAAGAGTATGTAAAGGTTATTCTCCACCTAGTAAGGGAGATGGGCTTCTTCGTTTGGTTGATTGCTAAAGGAGCACTTTCTAGTGGAATACTTAAAGAGGAGGACCTTTAAGCAGTGGATGTAGGTCGATTTTAATTGAACCACTATAACAACTTGGTTTGCATTTCTTTTAACTTTTCTGCATTTACTTTCCTGCACTTAAGTTTTTATTTCATATCTTTGTTAAAACTGTGGTTGTTGAATTTTTTGTTAAGCTTTTGCATAAAGTTTCAAAAATTAAAAAGAAAAAATTGAGGCAAAAAAATGTTTATGCATTTAATATTTTATTTTCTTAACTTCCACATAATACTTTAATTTTAAGAAAAAAAGTTTTTTAAAATACCAATTCACCTTCCTCTTAGTTATCCAGAGCATTTTCAGGTATCAAAGTGGGGCTCTTCTTTTATCGGTTTAATCAATTGAGTAGATCCACATGGCATATTTTTATAATAGAAATATTTCAGAAGGATATTCAATTATCCGGTTGCCGCAATTTGATAACATTCCATTTGATTTTTGAAAAATTAGAATGTTCATTTTTTGCAACTTATTAATTTTTGTATGTGATATATGATTCATACTAGTTATTATCTGCCTTATAGAATTGTAAATGGTGTTAAAGTTGAAATTTTAGTTACTAAATCGATTTTAGAAGATCATGATGGACTTTAGAAGATCATGATCTTGCTCAATTGAATGCAAAATATCTTAACTGCTTTTTTTATGCATTAAATTTAGCAGACTATGCATGTGTCTACTTGTACTAGTGTTAAAGAGATTTGGGATGAATTATGTATCACCTATGAAGGCACAAGTGAAGTTAAGCAATCCAATATGAATGTACTTTTGTATGTGCAACCTAGTGTTGCCCTCATTTTTGTATGAGCTCAGTAGGACTAGTCCAGACCTTAGGATCTTTCCAATCCTTAGGGTCAATTTTAACCCTAGGATCAATCTGATCTTAGATCAATCCAAACTTTAAGATCAATCCAAACTCAAAACAATCCTGACCCCAGATCAATGCAATTTAAGACAAATCTAGATTCTAGGATTCTCCTAGACTTCAGACCCTAGGATCTATTCTAGACCCTAGGATTCTACCTGATTCTACATCATATAATCCTCTTAGACCTTAGGATTCTCTTAGATCTATCTAGAGCTTAGGATTCTTCTAGATCCTAAGACTATTCTAGATTCCAGGCCCTAGGACTTCCAGACCCTAAGATCATCCTAGAAATCAAACCTTAGGATCTACTCTAGATCCTAAGATCCTTTTAGATCTTGAATCTTAGGATTCCTAGATCTTAGGATTCCTATATCTTAGGATTCTTCTAGATTATAGGATTCTTCCAGACCCCAGATCCTAGGATTTTCCTAGGATTTCTAGATTCTAGGATCTTCCCAGACTCCAGTCCCTAGGATCTATTCTAGACCCTAGGATTCCCTTAAGCTGATTTGGACCCTAGGACCTATTCTAAACCCTAGGATTCTTCTAGATCAATCCAAGCTTCAATTCAATCTAGACTTAATTCAAATCCTATCATTCAAGCTCAAAATCCAATTCAAAACCAGATTTCCAGATTCAAATCCAAGGCCAAAGGCTTAAGTCCTGAAAGCCTTTTCCAGTGAATCTTTGAACATTTCAAAACCCTATCAAATGACCTCTGATTCAAGATCTATCAGTTCCACACTGATATGACATGTATCTAGAGGCAACCCTCCAAATTTGAGCTCATTCTGAGATCTCTAACCTCAGAAACTGAATTGAAATCCAAAGACTGTAAAACCTTCAAATATTTACAGTCCATGCCACTGGACCTACCACCCAGTGGATTTTGATCCTGAAGCTTTCTCCAAAGCCTCCAATCACCTCCAGACCCTTGATTATGACCTATTGAGCATTAAACTGTATTTTGTTGGACTCAATTTGACCCCCAGTTGACCAGGGGTCAAAATGACCAAAATACCCCTAAGGGGGTGTAACTGGTCACTTGAACCAAATGACCTCCAAATCAAATGCAGTCACTTCCAGCAAATTTCAAATGTCAAACCAAACCTGTTGAACCCATTTCCAGACCCTGGACCCACCTGGTTGACCAAGTCAACCAGGGTTGACCTAAAAGGCCCCTTTAGGGTCAAAACAGGTCATTTTGACCAAATGACCTCCTCTGACTTTAGGACCACCTCCATTGGTCTCCAAATGTCATTTCAAGTCTATTGAGCCTATTTCCAAACCCTGGACCCACCTGGTTGACCAGGTCAACCAGGTTTGACCTAAAGGCCCATTAAGGGCCCAAATAGGTCATTTTGACCAAATAACCTCTCCGGACCTTGAGACCACCACCAGTAGACTCAGAATATTATTTTGAATTGGTTGGACCCAATCCTTGACCCTGGGTCAACCTGGTTGACCAAGTCAACCTAGTTGACCCATTAAGCCCATTAAGGGCCCAAATAGATGATTTGACCCAAATGACCTATTCAAACCCTCAAACCACATCTACCAGACTCCATTTACCATTTGAAATTGATTCAGTCCAGACTCTAGCCCTGGGTCAACCTGGTTGACCAAGTCAACTCATGTTGACCAGTTCAATCCTTAAGCTTTATCATATTTAATTAGGCTTCAAGATTAATTACAAACCTATCCAAATTCATTTGGGCATTTCCCCCAATAGTTTGGATTTGACTGGACCCTTGACCTAGTCAAAAGTTGACTTGGTCAACTGAACCCAAGTCTAGTCAATTTTAGCTTGCTTAGGTCAAATCACTTGGCATGATCAAACCAACATCCTCAAGACTTCATTGAGCTTTCTAAATAAATCCATTCCATGATTCAAGTACTCTCCAATCAATTTTGAGTTAAATCTAATTTGATTTGACCAAGTCAACTCATTGAAACTTGGTCAAATCACTTCAAACCCCCTTTCAAGCTTTAAGCAAATCATATTAAAGCTTTGAGATGCATGTATTCAATGTCTAAATCCTAGGCCATGTCCACTTAGGCTTAGGTTGACTGTTTGACCAGTCAAACAGTCAACATAGACCTTTGAATGGGTCAAAAGTGGTCAAAAAACCTTCCTAAATCCATTTCAAACTATTCCAACCTTATTCAACTTGTCCAAACAGCTTTCTAATATTACTCCCTTGCCACCTCAGCAGTCCAAATGGCCTTGGACTGGTCAAACAGTCAAAATAAGGATTTAGAGTGGTCAAACTTGGTCAAATGACCCCCTAAGCCTAAACTCCTCTAATTTAAATCCCTCCAGCAGCTCTAACAAATTCTGGAAGCTTCCTAAAACTCACCTTAGCCCTCTGATTAAGATCAAATGGCTCTTAGCCATTCCACATGTGCATATAAGGACAAAAAGAGCTTTCCAAGTCATGGTCCTTTGTGTCCTTTGATTCCCTGCCATCCCAACAACCCCAGGCCAGGTGGCATGCATCCAGGAACCCCTTCAGTTGATCTCAGCCCTCCATTCAAGTTGGAGAGACTTGAATAGGGCAAAACCTCAAGAGAACCATTCATTCAAACCCAACCTCTCTCTCTCTTCTGAAGCCGCCTCAGACCTCAACTCCTATTCCATTAAGCTTTAGATAGATCCTTCTTCAACTTCCCATCGGAATTCCTCCGGTCAGAGCCTCTCGACGAGTGGATTCCGGCGAACTTAAGCCAAATCCGTCCAAGAGGCTATAGGTCCAGATCCAGACGTCGTTAGCTCGAGAAGTCTTCTGGAGAACTACACTTGGACAAACTACAAATTCAGAGAGCTCGAGTTCATCTAAATCCATCCATTGTGTAAGGTATAATCCTAAACCCTAGGTTAAAACACTCTAGTTTAATTAACTTTTGATTAAGTTCGTTTTAAGTCGAATCAAATTACCCACATCATTTCTGTTCGTATATGTGATCTAATTCTAAAATTTCGTTCAATTTGGTTAACCGGATCGAGCATACGAAGCAAAAAACCCCCTCTAGGGTTTCGGTTGAACTATGTTCAACTAGGCTTTCTTTTGGACCGTTGATCGCGCGATCAACGGTCCAGATCAAGGCCTTCCGCGGTTTTGTTCGACCGCGCGGTTGATCAGGCGGCTACGTATCCCGTCCGGCTCGATCAGATCTGTTCATTTCGAAACAGCGGAGATCCGACGGTCGAAACCACGTGCTGACGTGGTTAAGTACTGCGCGGATCGAAACCGCGCCGCCACCAATCATTGGAAATGATTGCGCGGCTGCGCAATCATTTCCAATGATTGCCCGCGGTTTCGCCCGCCAATCTGGATGCGCCATGTGGCCCCGTGGTTTGAAGCGGCCAACCAGAGCCCGCCACGTGGTCAGCTTTTTTTTTAATTATTCGTTTTAATTTTAATTTTTTTAAAATAAATATTAAATAATAATATATTATATATTAAAATATAATATATATATTAAAATATATTTCAAAAATTAAAATTTTTTAATTTAGAATTATTATTAATTTAAATTTTATAATTATATTTTTTTTAATAAACTAATAATTAATATTTAAATATTAAATATTTTATTTAAATATTTATCATTAAATATTAATTAATTTAAATAATGTACAACTTTAATTAATAATTAATATTAAATACTTTATAATATTATTTAATACTAAATGATTTTTAAAATATTAATTAATGTTAAATTATTTAAATATTTAATTAATATTAAATAGTTTATTATTTTAATTAATATTAAATGATATTAAATTTTCATTAATATATAAATTATTTAATATTTTCATTAAATACTTTATAATTTTTTTTATTTTTATTTATTATTATTATTTAATATTAAATAATTTTAAGATTTTAATTAAATAACCTTAAATATTTTAATTAACATTAAATAAATTATAAAGTTTAAATATCATTTAAATTATTTTAAAAGTTTAAAATAATTTTAAATGTTTAAATATCATTTAATATTTTAATTAAATAGTTAAATAATTAATTAATGCTTAATTAATCTTAAACTTAATATTAATCTTTAAAATATTTGAAAATTTAAACAATATTTAATTGAAATTATTTAATATTATTTAAATAAGTAATAATATTTTAATACTTTAATAATTAATTAATATTCACTGATTTAATTAATTAATATCCAATAACTAAGTAATTAATCTTAAATTATTCTAATTTTGAAATTAAATTAATTCAAATTATGTTTTATATTTCAATTAACTAATTATTTAATTATTAATTAATATCTAATTAACGATTAATAATTTAAATACTTTTAAAAATTAATATATACTTTAATTAATATATAATTTAAAATAATTTTAAAATTATAGAAAATTTTTAAGTTTGAATTAACTAATTTTTAAATTATTTTTAACCTTTAATTAATTTAAAATTATTTAAAAATCCCTTTTAATTGGTTTAAATTTCAAAAATTCATAAGAAATTCATTTTAAATCAGAAAAATTAATATAATATATCAAAATTTTCAGAAAATTAAGCACTTTAATTTGAAATCAAATTCAGAGATCAAAACTTGATTAATTTTAACTTATTTTAATTACTTAATTATTTTATTATTTAATTAATATCTAATTAAATATTAAGCAAACTTATTTTCAAATGATCTTAATAGATCAGTAGGTCTCTCAATTAGATATTAAAATCATCCTAATCATATCTTAAGTATGCTTAATTTAAAACCTATATCTATAGATAATCCTATGAATAAATTAAGTGTATTTTAAAATTGTTTTGAAATATATACATAAATACTTAAATATTTTAGGTTGAGAGATCTACTACGAAATTTTAAACATAGATCAACATACTTGAATAGAAATCATGTGGGAATGCTAGTGAATGATTATGATCTAATCATTCATTAGTCTAATTAAGAATATTTAATTAGTATAAATCTTTGCATGCTTAAGGACATACACACACCACTTAGTTTAAGGCTCTCTTAGACATATGATTGAATGTGTTTGTATATATATTTATCATGCATATGTTAATCAAGGGTTAGTATAAACTTTGATTCAAACCCATTCAAAACTAGTGACATTAAGGACAATAATTAAGGACCTAAGTTTAGAGAAATTAGAAAAATTCCAATAATTAGGATTCACTTCCTATTGACTTGAAACTCAAACCATTTAAACTTAATGACACTCTCAGCCTTAAGGAAAAGTTTCACTGAATTTTGAGATCATTAAGCCCCTTAATTAACTTAATCAAACTTAAACCTTAATTAAGCCTTTAAAACTTTCAGAAATTCTAATAAATCAAATTTAAATCCAAAAAATACAATCAACCCCTCAAACTGACCAGAATTGAACCCTTAACTAATGAAAAATAAAAGCCCCTTGACTGGACTTCAAAATTGAGTTTAATTTAAGTTTAATTGAAATCTGAAATTTAACTAAATTAATTAATTACAAATAATTAAAAATTCCAGAAAATTTCTAAACACTTGGAAGTCACTCCTTAGGTCATTCCTGACCTTTGGAGATGATTTCAAGGAGTTTGGAGATCATTTGGATCCAAATCACAAAGAGGGTCTCTAATTAAACAATTTAAATAATTCAATAATACTCAAAACTTCAAAAATTCATAACTAATTCAAATGAACTCCAAATTGAGCAAAATCAAAGGCATATGACTCATCTTAAGCTCTAATATTTATTAAAAATGTTAAGTTTCCAGAAATCAATCAATTTTGAAAAAGTCAACTTTTGGTCAAACTTAGTTCAAATTTAAGTCAAAACTTCAAACCTTCATAATAAAATGTAGAAAAATTCAATTTCAGTGTACTTACTGTCTAACTGATCGTATTAAGGTCTAGTATTTTAATAAAATATTAAATTTCCAGAAAACACTTTAAATCAAAAAGTCAATTTTTGCCCCTTGAATTAAATCATTAAAATAATCCAGAAAATATCAAAATTCAATAAATCATTCAAAATTCCAGAAAACATTAATTTGAACTTAAAACCAGCAACCAACTAATTCTAATTAAAATTTAATCAACCTTCAAACCTTAATCAAACTCAAATCACTTAATTATATCGGGTACCACTAGGTAACTCAGGCCTACGAGGCTATTAAATTAGCCCCAAGGAAGGTGAAATAAACTTCACGGCCTCGGTGTGCAACAAAGGTGATATCCAACAAACAATTAAAATCAAATTTAAAAAAATCAATTTCAAGTCATTAATATTTAAATTCAAATTAAATCTTCCCTTAAACCCTCAACCAACTTGAACCTCAAACAACTTCAATCAATTGCCTATTCAGGACATATCAAAGCCACACAGCCTACTTCACACACTTTAGATGGTTTGCTAGGACAACCAACTCTAGTCTTAGGCTAGGCCGGTGTTTACTTTTCTGCTGTGTGCCGGGTTTTTCGAGCTTTTACTGCATGCTGTTTGCTAGTAGTAGAATTGATGTGATTGTTTATTTATTTAATGCACTCTGTGATGTGATTGATTGTACGATTAGATCTACCCCTAGGCTAGGAACGATTTGTACTAATTCAATCTTATGCAGGTGGCCATGCTCATACAGGGCATAAATTAAAGGGGGCAAAAATCATAAATATTAAATTGCACAGGTGCTCCAGAATGCTTAAGTCCCCCTTTAAAATTAAAAGAGCATGGCCAAGTGTGGCTGCGATTGAGTATTTTAATTTTAAATATATAACTGCTTGGGATGTCAAATATAAACTGTTGATTATTAGGATAACCCTGCAGGTTGTTGAGTCTAGATTTTTAATTTCAATTTGATGTAATTTGATTTAAATTAAGTTGTAATGTTTTAAGTGATTTGAGATTGAGATACTTAAATATCCAATTTGGAATCCAAAGAGGAAGGAACATCCCTTAGGGGAGAGCTCCTATCCATTTGGAGATCCAAATTAGGATGAAGTTCAAGTATCCAAAGAGAAAAGATAACACCCCTATCAGGGGGAGTTTCTTTTCATTTGGATATCCAGACCCGACGATCCAAGGAGTTCTAAGGAGACGAAAAAGTGAAGAACGAGAAGAATCTCAAATCTCAAAGTCACTTGAGTCTTAGGAGTAGAATCCGGGTTGTAGTCAGTGGTACCCGGCCACTTTACTTTACTGCAGACCCTGGATTGTATTATTAAGGGCACTTGCCTATGGACTTTCAGTTTGAGCATTTATTTAATTAATTTAATTAAATGTTGATTTGATTACTTGATGTTGATTGCGATTAAGGACCCGCATGTTTTTAGTAGTTTATTTGGCGCTATTGCATGTCGATTTTGATTTAGCCTGGAACCCGATCGGAGGCTCGTGAGGGTACGGTCATTAACCTTTTCTACTTAAACAAAATTAAAATTTTTAAGCTCAGATAGAAACTCTAACGCTTTTAAGAAGTAAGCCCGGACTCGCCGGGAGTTTTTCATGCATACATATTGACTTTTCTCATCCGTGTTAGGCACCTCCCCGCCTGCGGGTTCTGGCAGACCACCTGACCTATTAGGGTGCAGTTCTGTCCAAAGGGATGTTGTGCAATCTTTAGGATAAAACCTATTTTTAAGCCTATTTTAAAATTGCTTCATATTGATTTAAGCATTTTATCGAATCAACTAGCATGCATTGCATTAGATACAAATTAATAATTGAGTCTAAATCTTTAATTGCATTTCTAGCTTAAGCATTTAACCCAACATATGTTAAGGGGTCAATTAGGATCTGCTCTAGATGTCGACCCCAATTCTTTAAACCAATCTTAATCAATATCCCTAACCACTCTACATTTAAAAGACTTTGACTCATGGTTTTAAATCGTTTAGGTGGTTTAGCTGGCTCCCCAATCCAGGCCGGGGTAAGTCCAGGATTGCATTGCATTAGCTAGGTTCTGGGTCACTAATTCTCAGTACCCATTTTAGCCTTAGGTTCTGAGGCAAATGTTCAATCTTAAGACTTCAATCTTCCGGGAATCTAATTCCCACTTTCTAATAAAATTGACCACTCAAACATTAAAATATCTTTCAATCTAATTCAAGCCCAACACTTAGGATAGTTTGAGGTGTTTTCTGAAGTGATTCATAATCTTAAAGCACCTTCTACTCTTCTTCCTTTGACTCCAGAAAGAACAGCTCAACCTTGAACCAATCCCACTTGAAAATTCAAGTCCTTAACCTTCGTTGATATCAATCTTTGAAATCTTAAATAAAAATCGCTATTTTAATCGAGAGTATTCGTAGGAAATTTTCTGGTTTCCTACGATGTAATTAACTACGAGGGCTTGCGCTCGTAGGAGATTTAGAAACCCAGACCTGATTTCAAAATCAAGCTTTTTCAAAACTTTTAATTAATTATCTTTGAGAAAATCAAAAGTCAACGATCATTATCGTCATTTTCAAATGATCGATAACAGACGATATCCTCTTTCCTTGGAAAGATATATCGTACTATTATCGTGATCTTGATTATGAAATTAATGACCTCTTTACTAGATCATTGTAGTGAAACATTGGATTAAACATTATTTTGATTCTTAGGGATCATATGTTGTTTCTCCTTGAGTTTGACTACGATAATCAGGGTAAATCAAGATTTGTAATCTGAACCTATTAGAGAACGATATATTCAGCTTTCGAGATGATATATTATTCATAATAAGTGTTCGATTATAAAATTCAAAATTCCAGAAATTAAACATTTCCCAAAGAAAATTAAAACACTTTTCAAACCATATATTTTTTCAATCAAACAAAAATTGGCGACTCCGCTGGGGAATATCTCTCTCTCCATCTTTAATAGCGCTACGAATTTTATTGCATCGGTAGTTTTGACTACCTTTCTTCTGTTGGTCCCTCTACCCATTTCTTTCTTGGGTGAGTGTGGCCAACTCAATTAAGACATGTGAAAAGAGAGGTGAGTGTAGGAAACCTCCCTCCAAGTCTGGCTTTGACATTTTGCCTCCAAGTTCATTGGTAGAGCGAAAGAGTCAAGTTGAGCTTTTCAAAATCTTTCTGTACATGTTGCAAACTTGCATGCAAATAAATCATAGCGTGCTAAGTTTCACAATTTACAGAAGATTTCTTTAACTTTAAAGTCATAATTTCAACTGTCTAGCAAAATCTCATTGTCCTCAAATCTTAATCGATTCCTGTATCTTATCATCACAGATAGGATTGTAACTTCTATAATTTAATATGTGTGATAGGATACAGAATCCTTTTCCAAATTTTAATCTAAAGTTTGAAATTTTTTGGTTAATCTAACCTTCGACATTACAATCCCGAATCACTAGTCGGAATGAAAGAGTCGGGTTAGCTTATAACATCCCCCCCTGTTTTTGTAAACCGTTATGTTGAACATACGTTCAACACTTCGAGTTTCAAAATAAGGGGAGATGCTGCCAAAATTTCAAAATTTTCAAACATCTATAATCATTGTAACTATATATTCTACAATAATTATTGTAGTTGTATATAATTAATATACTTTCAACTTCTTCGGTTGTTTCAGTCCTTGACATTTCATTCTGAATCATTCATCGGAATGAAAGAGTCAGGTTGAGTTCCTAGAATCTCCCTCTTATAGGTTTGTAAACCGTTATGTTGAACATATGTTCAACACTTCGAGTTTCAAAAATAAGGGGAGATGCCGCCGGATTTTCAAAAAAATTTCAAATCTCTTTTCAAAGTCAATCAAGTTCAAACTGCATTGCCATATATTTCTCTATAACTATTGTTGTAGCTTAATATATGCAATATTTATTCAAATTTATCCGGATAAATCAATCTTTGACATTTCATTTTAAATCATTCTTTTAAAATGTAAAGAGTCAAGTGATTTTCCCTAGCATTCCCTAACATTTGTAAACCGTCGAGTTGAATGCAAATTCAACACCTCGAGTTTCAAAATAAGGGGAGGTGCTGCCAGAAATTCAAATTTTCAAAAAAATATCCGTTCAATTCTCTCCAAGTTTTAATCATCACTTGTCGAATGTTCTTTTACAATACCTCTTGTAGATTAACATTGACAATTCAAATTCAACATTTATTTTCAGTGTCTTTCAAATCTTTGAACTCTGACATTTCATCTTTGATAAGATATAAAGAGTCGAGTTTCTTTTCGTAAAATTTTCCTTAATATTTGTAAACTGTCTTGTTGAATGCAAATTCAACACCTCGAGTTTCAAAAATAAGGGGAGATGCTGCCGGATTTTTGAGTCATTCAAATTCCCTTTCAACTCAAAATTAATTTTCACTGTCACATGTACTACTACAACATTCTCTTGTAGTATAACATGTACCATTTCCAGATTCAAATTTAATCATCTAGTCTTTTCATCAAGTCAAATCTCTGACATCTTATCCCTAGCCTGATTAGTGGGATAAGAGAGTCGAGTCAAAACTCCTTGATTTTCTTTGATATTTGTTAACCATTAAGTTGAAATCAAATCCGACTTATTGGTTTCAAATAGTCAAAGAAAATCTTTCAATTTTCAAAATTTCAAAACCCCGTCAAATTCTTTCAAATCAGATCCAGAGCATTGTTGTTATACGTTCTCTATAACATTCTCTTGTAGTTGAACATATACAATAAAAATTCAAATTTTCTTCAAGTCAAAATTGATATCTATGCTTTATCACTACATATCGGATTATAATTCCTATAATTCGATTTATGTGATAAAATATAGAAAATTTCTTGTCAAAATTCAAATTCAAAAGTTTGATTCAAGTCTTCTCTTTCAAATTTCAGACAATCAAATCTTCTGCAATGGCTAGAAAACTTCTGTTCTCTGTTGACCGAGACCTCCAAGTCGAAGAGTTAATTCATAGCAGTGCGATTCAGTTTGGGATGGGTTTCAAGACTCTTAAACTGTCTGTTAATGGTGGAACAATCATCAATCTCGCTGCTGAGGGCGAGAATGGTCCAGTAGTGGAACTAGCTGTGGGAGCTACGAGTGACCTTCCCCCAGTGTTGGAACTGGCAGCAGGTGCTACCCTTACACCTTCTGCACCCTCAGTCTAGAGTGAGGACAAGAAAATTGAAGTAAAATCTATTGTTGAAAAAGGGTCTTCTAGTTCTGCAGCACTGTTTGGCACTAAGAGTGCTAGGAAGAACTACCTGAGAAGGACAAGGAAGAAAATTACTAAGTCAAGGAAAATAGCTGAACAGAAAGCCCTGAGTTTAGTTGAGCCTGAGGCTGCTGAGGAGCTGCCTATCCCTGCCTCTTCTCCACTCCTGAAAGGGAGTCGTTTTCACCCCCTCGCAGCTGCTGCAGGGGAGGAGAGAGTCACGCGGATTGCTAGCTCTCCACCTAGCCCAATCGACTACACTGTTAAGAGAACCACCAAGGAAAAGAACACTTTGAGAACTAGGATGTTAAGGAACATCATTCATACCTGTGCTGCTGAGACAGGTCAGACCAAAGAACAATATGTAAGACACCTGAAGGGGGTGATCTCACATAAACTTGAGAAAGAAGTTCTGAAAGAAGAAAAATCTGAAGCAAGAAACCTGACTCCTCAGCCAGTGAGGAGAAACAAAAAGTTTGTTAAGCAACCAGTTGCCTCAGTACTAGTGGATGGATATCATTGGGTGCCTCGTCTCCCAACTGCCAAAACTGAGGAGATAGTTTTAACTGGGTCTGGTAGGAGTCACCCTCTCAGTGGTAGACCTCCAGTTCCCCCTTCAAGACTCTCAAAGTTGGCCCCTGTGATAGCCAAATCAAAAGAAATTGTCAAAAACTTGCAACCAGTTGATGTTAAGGGCAAGAGGCCCATACCTTTGGATGAACCTTATGTGCCAATGAAGATAAGCAGAACTGTTGGGATTCAGATTAGAGAAACACCAGTTAAGACACCAGTTCAGCCACCAGTTCATTTACCAGTCCAGTCACCTGTTAAGGTCCCCCGACTCCTTATTCAGGGATGTGAGGATTCTCCTCAGATTGATGTTGGAGTTCCTACAAGTCAAACTCCTTCGTCACCTGTTAGGTTAGATATCCCTCACCCTGTTGAGGATGTCACCCTCACGACTACCGACCCTGGGACAATCGGAGGGGAGGGGATAGAGCTTGAGGATGATGAAGAAATGTTAGATCAGTTGGTAGCAGAACCTACCGCTGATGACCTACAAATCCAAGAAGTCCTCACCAAGCTAGGAGATGAGGAATTTGAGGAGATGATCAACTATAAGGGGTACCTACCAATCGACCTCGAATCAATTGAGGGTAGACCGGTCGATGAGGTGGTACAAGAAATAAGGGATATACTTAAAAACAAGGCAATTGAAGCCTTTGATCCAGAAGCAGATGATCTGATGGAAGAAGATTCAGCTGGGAACATTTGTATGGTTGAGACCAGAGCATCAAATAAAGATGCTGAGCCTTCAAGACACCGATCTGGTAAAGAAGAAGCCTCTGTAGCAGTAGATTCAGACTCCGATGGATCAATTAAATTGAATGAGAAAGATGAATACATCAAGAGTCTGGAAAATAAAATTGAACAGATGATGCTCAAAATGGAACAGATGCAAAATCAAATGATCAAAGCACAACAATCTCAATCCGAGCAGTTGCTACCTACAACACACACAGTGGGTGAGCACAGCAGGAAAACAGAATCAAGTCCTAGAACTCCAGAGGTTGCTTCCCCAACCTCTCCCGTCGACAAAGATATCCACTAGATGATCGAAACCCAGGTAAGGGAGGCCTTAGCCCATTCTCAAGGGACTGTATCTATTCCAAAGGGTAGACCCTACCCTGAAGAATATGATTCAGTCTCTTATCCTAAAGGCTTTGTGCCACCTTCATTCAAAGTTTTTAGTGGTTTAGAAAACCCAAGACAGCACCTGGCCCACTTCCGAGCGAGCTGTTGCAACGCAGGAGGGTCAGATGCTCTACTCTTTCGCCAGTTTGTGAGTAGTCTATCCGGTATTACTTTTGAGTGGTACGCAGATCTACCTAATGGTTCAGTGAAAACATTCGCAGAGCTCGAGAGTCTATTCTTAAAGAGATTCTCAGGAGCTCAGCAACGTGTAACCGTTGGTGATCTCGTCATCGAAAAACAAAAACCGGGAGAGTCTTTGGTCGAGTACATCTTGAGATGGCGAAATCTCTCGATGAAGTGTGAACCCCAGTTGCAAGAGCAACATGCAGTGGAGATTCTTTTAAAGAACATCCACGGGCCTATTGCTTTTCTCCTGAAGGGTTTCACTATCAAAACCTTTGAAAAACTTTTGAATAAGGCTAGTAATCTACAGGAAGAGGCTTCCAAAATGCCATTCCTGAAGGATTCTACTGAGGAAAAGAAAGCTAGCAAACCATTGAAGTCCTTTGAAAAGAGAACAGCAATGGTTTCAGCTGTTGATAAGGGGAAGAAACCAATGAATGTTCAGTCTAGTAATTCTCCAACACAACAAACTCAGAAATCTCCACCTTTTCAGGTAACTTCTCAACCTACAAGAGATTCTCACCCGATTTCTTTTAAAGAGAGATTGGCTCGTACATATCCATTTAAGAGGGAGTCGGTGAGAAAGATCTTTAAAAGTCTTCAGAAGAAGCCAGATTTTCGATTGCCGGAGGCCAAGAAGCCGGAAGAGGCAAATAAGAAGGATGATCGAACTTTTTGCCCCTACCATCGCATGTTAGGCCACACAATCGAAGACTGCATCATCTTCAAAGATTGGCTAGAAAAGAACTTCCGTCAAGGTAATATTATAATTCCAAAGGAGTACCTGGTCGATCCGGATCAGGGGTCTGTCAAATCTATCTCAGGTATGAATTCTAACTCTTCTTTGTCTATTGAAGATGGTTGGGATATAGCACTATCCCGGGCATTTAAAAAGTCGATTAATAAATCTTTTCGTCTTTCTCAACAGTTACCGACGAGAGCCCGGGACCCGATCTGAGAGGTTGACCTCGAGGCTTCGCAGGAGGACGTTGGGACAGTTTCCTCTCCAGTAGTTTTAGGAACTACTGTACTGAATAAAAATGAAAAGAGTGAACTTTCTGTAGAGAGGAAATTTGTTGATGAGAGATCTGTACAAGTGGTTGATGGTGGCTCAAAACCTCTGTCACCACTGAAATTATCTGACTTTTACTTTGCCCCATCAAAGGCAAAGGGTCGAAAATTAAATAAAAAGTCTGATCCTTCTGCCCATATTTTGATGATTAATGTTGAGAATCAAGATGTTAATGACTCTTCTGTTGAAAATAATCAAGAACAAGTTGAGATCAATCAAGAAATTCAAACACTCAACTCTCCAGATTTGACTCTTCAAGAGAGAAACGAATCTGATGTCTTATCAGATAGTGAAACCCCTGAAATTAACTTTCAAGGAAGTCCTGTCGTGATAGACTTTTCAGATTCGGACTCTCGCTCAGATAACGACAATCAATCGCCTAAGGAGAGCGTAGACTCCCCTGTAGTTTGTTCTTCCGATGAAGTCGTGCAAGTACAACTACGTGGTGAGAAGGTCTTACCCCCTAGGCTACCTCCTCAGGATAAAGGAAAACAAGTTGTTTCTGATGATCCAATTCAAATCCCCGCTCAACAATCAACTCCAATTCTTTTAAATCCATCGGGTCCCAACGTTAATGTTCCAAGTGTTGATTACAATGTCTTAGCTCACCTTAGGAAGTTGCCCGCCAAATTGAGCATTTATGATGCCCTTGTCCTTTCAAAAGAGATGAGGGAGACTCTAATTAAAGCGCTTCTCGACCCAGAGATTTGCTTAGCTCAATTAGCCTCAACATCCGAGGAAGAAGCTTTGTACTTTAAGGAAATCCCTGGGGTTACCTTCTCTGACGAAGATTTACTCCTTGGAACCGCCGACCACAATCGTCCACTTTACATCACAGTAAATGTGGGCAAGTTTAAGTTATCAAGAGTTTTAGTTGACCCGGTGCATCGGTCAATGTGATGAACATAAAGACTCTCGCATACCTTAGAATTGATACTAGCAAGCTCTCAACTGACAAGTTAGTGCTTCGTGGGTTCAATGAAAAGGGCGAGAAGGCTTTAGGTTCAGTTACCCTTCTTCTAGAGATAGGAGAATTGAAAACTGAAGCGAAATTTCATATAATTGATTCGGCAACATCCTTTAATGCGCTCCTAGGAAGGCCCTGGATCCATGAGTATAGGATGGTTCCTTCTACCCTACATCAATGCATCAAGTACCAACGAGATGGCATTGAGTTTGAAATTAAGGGTGATCTGCAACCATTCTCTATTCATGAGATCGGGATCTACGAGGATGCAGCGTACTACGTTCCTAAAGGGTCCACTACCTGTTCTAAGGTAGAGATCAACGTCAAGGAGGAAAAGGCAGAAAGTCAAGGTTCAAAAGCAATTCAAAGATTGAGAAAAGAAAAAGTCAAAAATCAAAAGAGACAAAACTCAAGTAGTGAAGACGACGTCGAGCGTGTAATCTTCAGGCCTCCAAACATTATACCTCAAAGAGGTGGGAGGATGGCCCAAAGAGCACGCGGTCGAGGTCGCCCTTCCATTGAAAAAAGAAATTCCCCGATCTATGTCGAACTTGAAACAAGTTCTGATGAAGATTCAAGAAAAAGGGGTGCCATATTTGCTTTTGACTATACAAAAATCAATCCTCCTCCGAAGTTTGATCTTACTTTAGAATCAGATAGCGACCAGGAGGATACAAAATTAAATATTCAAAGTGACGAGCCTGAATTAAGTTTGTATGAAAAGCTTAATAGAACGGTTGAATCCTTAACCTTAACCCCACTGTCTGCCGACAGGGTCTCAGGGTTAGTAATTAAGGATGCTCAGAACTTAGGTGGAGAAGTAAAAAAAGCCAAGAAGTTCTTCCCTGGCTCTTCCTCCTCAAGGAATGAAGATGATGTAATCCTTGAAGAGGCAAATTTCAATGAATTAATGAAATTACCTTTTGGCTACTTTCCTGCTGGTGTTAAGTCTCTTATCTCTAAAGGTTTTATTCCGAGTCAATGGACTAAGGGTCAGGCTAGATACCACGAAAGTCTTTGGAATTCAAAATTTAATAAACATTGGACCAGTGGTATCGGCTTTAGTACCGTTAGATCATTTGACGATGACGAATTTTGTCTAATGATAACTAGTCGTCCTGAATTTAAAAATGTCCCTACTAAAGTCATTGATTCATTCGATGGACTTTGTTTGGAGACTTTTGATGATTCTGACGAACTTCAGGTTCGGGATGCACCCCCTGAATTCGAAGAAGAAATTAAATCAACAGTTGATGAACTTAAAGAAATTAACCTTGGAACAGAGGATGACCCTCGCCCCACTTTCATAAGTTCTTTGTTGAGTGAGGATGAGTCTAAGGATCTAACTCAACTTCTATCCGAGTTTAAAGATTGCTTCGCCTGGACATACGACGAAATGCCGGGGTTGTCCGCTGACGTAGCAATCCATAAACTTGGAATCCGGCATGATGACATTCCTGTCAAGCAAGCTCCACGACGTATGCGTCTGGAGATCGAACAACAAGTCGTTTCTGAAGTCAAGAAGTTGGCAGAGGCTGGATTTATTCGAGAAGAATAATATCCTTCTTGGGTAGCCAGCGTCGTGCCAGTTCGAAAGAAAAATGGTCAAATCCGAGTCTGTGTTGACTATAGAGACCTGAATAAGGCATGTCCCAATGATGAATTTCCTTTGCCAATCCCAGAACTCATGGTGGATATTGCCTCCTCGCACGTTGTTTTCTCCTTTATGGATGGTTCGTCTGGTTATAATCAAATCAAGATGGCCCCAGAAGATGAGAGAAACACTGCCTTCAGAAGTCCTATAGGGATCTTTTGTTATAAAGTGATGCCCTTTGGCCTCAAAAATGCTGGTGCAACTTACCAGCGGGCCATGACTCATATCTTTGATGACTTAATACATAATCAAGTCGAATGTTACATCGACGATTTAGTTGTCAAGAGTAGAGTGAAAGAGGCTCATCTTTATGATTTAAGAACTATTTTCGAGCGGTTGCGCCGCTATGACCTTAAAATGAATCCCTTGAAGTGCGCTTTCGGCGTCACGTCAGGGAAATTCTTAGGTTTCGTAGTTAGGCACCGTGGAATCAAAATTGATCCTGCTAAAATTGAAGCTATCTTAAATATGCCGCCTCCTAAGAGTCTCACTCAACTGAGATCTCTCCAGGGTAGGCTGGCGTATATAAGAAGATTCATTTCTAATCTTTCTGGAAGATGTCAACCATTCTCTGTCCTAGCTAAAAAGGACGCCAAATTCATTTGGGACGAGAAATGTCAAAATGCTTTCGAAAATATCAAACAATACCTGACAAATCCGCCAGTTTTGGCAGCCCCCATTCTGGGAAGACCTTTAATCCTTTACACTGCAGCCCTTGACGAATCTCTTGGGGCTCTTCTAGCTCAAATCAATGACGATGGGAAAGAGAATGCCCTCTACTACCTGAGTCGGAGATTACTTCCAACAGAAATCCGATATCCTGCAATTGAGAAACATTGCCTTGCCTTAGTCTTTGCAGCACAAAAATTAAGACATTACATGCTTTCTCATCAGGTCAGTCGGATTTCCAGTGTCAACCCCCTGCAATATCTTATGACCCGGCCCACGTTGTCAGGATGTCTGGCTCGTTGGTCTATGATATTGTTACAATTTGAAATCACTTTCATTCCCCTGTGTGCTGTGAAAGGGCAGGCCGTCGCCGACTTCCTTGCGGCACACCCGCTACCGGCGGAATCTCCTCTAAATGATGATTTACCTGACGAGCAAATCATGAGTTTCGAGGAATCCAATGTTCAAACCTGGGAAATGTATTTTGATGGTGCAGCATCCTCTCAAAGGGGCAAAACACCTCAATCTACTATTCCCAGAAAAGCCGGAGTCGGTCTGGTCTTCATAACACCGGATAAGGGAATGATGCACTTTTCCTACCATTTATCAGAACCTTGTACGAACAACGAAGCTGAGTACGAAGCTTTGATAACTGGTCTAGAACTTGCAATCCTGATGGAGATTAAAGAGATTAAGATCTATGGTGACTCTCAACTGGTGATCAACCAAGTTGCAGGGACCTATAAGGTTTTGAATCCTAAACTCTTGAAATATTACCAATACACAATGCACTTACTCGAGAAAATTCCTATTGTAACTATGTATAGGGTTCCTCGTGGAAGCAATTCCTCGGCGGATGCCCTAGCAAAGCTTGCAAAGGAATTTGCTTGCCCAGAAGAAGACTTCATCCCTATAGAAGTTCAGGGTCGTCAAGTCCTGTCCCCTGTAGACATGGAATACCTCAACAATCAATCCTCCCAGGTCCTTTTTACATTTTCAGCAGTCGATGAAGAATAAGATTGGAGACAACCAATAATCAAGTATTTGCAAGAAGGCAAGCTTCCCCACGACAGGTCTCTTGCCAATCAAATTAAGAAACGTGCCCTATCATATGCACTAGTCAACGATACGTTGTACCGACGATCGTTCGATCAGATGTGGCTCCGTTGTTTAGACAAACGAGAGGCCCTGAAGATCGTTAACGAAGTCCATGCTGGACTGTGCGGTGCTCATCAATCGGGTCCTAAGATGAAAATGAAAATCAAAAGACTTGGTTATTACTGGCCTACGATGATTGACGATTGCATGAAAATTGCAAAATGTTGTCATCAATGCCAAGTTCATGGTGTGGTTTTACATCAACCGCCTAATGTGTTGCATCCTACGATAGCCTCGTGGCCCTTCGAAAGTTGGGGCACGGATATCGTCGGGCCAATTGACCCTCCTTCTTCAAGGGGTCATCGCTTCATCTTAGCAGCGACTGATTACTTTTCAAAGTGGGCAGAAGCAATACCACTAAGAAATGTAACATCACATCATGTAATGAAATTCTTTCGTGACCATATCGTATATTGATTCGGCGTGCCTCGCAGAATCATATCCGATAATGGGTCCGCTTTCAAGTCTACAAAAATCAATAACTTTGCAAGTCGCCATGGTATTGATTGGAGATACTCAACGATCTATTACCCACGAGCTAATGGATTGGCTGAGGCCTTCAATAAAACCCTGGTACAAATCATCAAAAAGACCCTGGATGACAATAAACGTCAGTGGGATGAGACGTTGGTGGAAGCTCTGTGGGCCTACAGGACCACATATCGAACCCCGACCCAATCCACACCGTTTGCACTAGTGTATGGGTCCGAGGTCGTACTCCCTCTGGAAATTCAAATCCCTTCACTCAGAACTGCAGTCCAGAATCAAATCACAACAGAACAGAATGCATAACTTCGACTTGAAGAACTTGAGGGTCTTGAAGAACGTCGTCTCCAAGCCCAGCAGAATCTAGAACTTTATAAAGCCAGAATGGTTCAAGCTCATGATAAGTTAGTGCGACCTAGAACCTTCCGAGTAGGCGACTTGGTCTTGGTTCTTCGGAGGCCTATCTTAGCCCACTGAAAGCTCGGTGGAAAGTTTGAACCAACCTGGGAAGGACCCTTCGTAGTGGAAACAGTTTACGAAGGAGGCTTGTATCAGCTAGTGGATTGTAAAGGAGATCACCCAATGCTTCCTGTAAACGGGCGATTCCTGAAAAAATACTATGCTTGATGTAGCTCGAATTTTGAATCAATAAAATTTTCAAATTTTTGGGATCTATTCAGCTCAATTTTGTCCAAGTTTTTTTCAGAATCCAAAATCAAAATTCAAAATCCGAAATCAAAATCAAGATGAATCAAAATCAAATCAAACTTCAAGTTTAAAATTCTTCAAACTCAAAACTCAATCAATTCAAATTCAAAAATCTTTCAAATCTCAAATTCCAGAATTCAAATCCGATCCTCTATATAGAGCAAATTTCCTCTATATACGATCAATCCTGACCTGATCCTCTATATAGAGCAAGTTTCCTATATATACGATCAATCCAGACCTGATCCTCTATATAGAGCAAGTTTCCTCTATATACGATCAATCCAGACCCGATCCTCTATGTAGAGCAAGTTTCCTCTGTATATGATCATTCCAGACTCGATCCTCTATGTGAAACAAGTTTCCTTCACATATGATCATTCCAGACTCGATCCTCTATGTGGAGCAAGTTTCCTCTACATATGATCAATCCAGACCCGATCCTCTATGTAGAGCAAGTTTCCTCTACATATGATCATTCCAGACTCGATCTTTTGTGTGAAGCAAATTTCCTTCACATACGATCATCCAGACCTGATCCTCTATATAGAGCAAGTTTCCTCTGTATATGATCAATCCAGACCCAATCCTCTATATAGAGCAAGTTTCCTCTATATACGATCATTCCAGACTCGATCCTCTATGTGAAGCAAATTTCCTTCACATACGATCACTCCAGACCCGATTTTGTGCGAAGCAATGCTTCCTTCTCACAGGATCGTCCAGTTTTCTTTTCCTTAAGGTTAGATGTGAGTCATCGTGCTTTCTATCCTTAGGATTAGATCCGCTAGTGGTGGAGTACGCCCTTCGTGGCACCATCCTAGCTTCTTCCAGTTTTCTTAAGGTTAGATGTGAGTCATCGTGCTTTCTATCCTTAGGATTAGATCCGCTAGTGGTGGAGTACGCCCTTCGTGGCACCATCCTAGCTTCTTCCAGTTTTCTTTTCCTTAAGGTTAGATGTGAGTCATCGTACTTTCTATCCTTGGGATTAGATCTTCTAGTGGTGGAGCATGCCCTCTGTGGCACCATCCTAGGTTTAAAATCCAGATCTGACCTTCTTTGGGAAGCAATACTTCTTTCCCTCAGGGTCCCCCAGTCTTCTTTTCCTTAAGGACAGATGTGAGTCATCGTGCTTTCTCTCCTTGGGACTAGATCTACTAGTGGTAGAGTACGCTACCTCAGCACTACCCAAGTATCATTTCAAATTCAATCTTCTAGGGCTAGGACCTCCTTCCCTTAGATCCAATTTCAAACCCAATCTTCTAGGATTAGGATTTCTTTCTCCCTAGAATCAAATCTAGATTCAATCCTCTATAGGTAGGAGCTCTTCCTTCCTATATGATACTCCAGACTTTCTTCTCCCTTAGGGATAGACTTTTCTTTTCCTTTAGGACCAGACCCACTAGTGGTAGAGTACGCTTTTCTTAGCACTACACTAGTATCAATTCAAACTTAATTCCCCAGGGATAGACTTTTCATCCCCTTAAGATCAAAACTCCAGACTTGACCATTCTATTCGGTCAACACCAATATGTGCAATAGAACTACATTCTATTACACATATTGGGGGTCCATTTGTTGCCTTCATTTTTGTATGAGCTCAGTAGGACTAGTCCAGACCTTAGGATCTTTCCAATCCTTAGGGTCAATTTTAACCCTAGGATCAATCTGATCTTAGATCAATTCAAACTTTAAGATCAATCCAAATTCAAAACAATCCTGACCCCAGATCAATGCAATTTAAGACAAATCTAGATTCTAGGATTCTCCTAGACTTCAGACCCTAGGATCTATTCTAGACCCTAGGATTCTACCTGATTCTACATCATATAATCCTCTTAGACCTTAGGATTCTCTTAGATCTATCTAGAGCTTAGGATTCTTCTAGATCCTAAGACTATTCTAGATTCCAGGCCCTAGGACTTCCAGACCCTAAGATCATCCTAGAAATCAAACCTTAGGATCTACTCTAGATCCTAAGATCCTTTTAGATCTTGAATCTTAGGATTCCTAGATCTTAGGATTCCTAGATCTTAAGATTCTTCTAGATTATAGGATTCTTCCAGACCCCAGATCCTAGGATTTTCCTAGGATTTCTAGATTCTAGGATCTTCCCAGACTCCAGTCCCTAGGATCTATTCTAGACCCTAGGATTCCCTTAAGCTGATTTGGACCCTAGGACCTATTCTAAACCCTAGGATTCTTCTAGATCAATCCAAGCTTCAATTCAATCTAGACTTAATTCAAATCCTATCATTCAAGCTCAAAATCCAATTTAAAACCAGATTTCCAGATTCAAATCCAAGGCCAAAGGCTATCAAATGACCTCTGATTCAAGATCTATCAGTTCCACACTGATATGACATGTATCTAGAGGCAACCCTCCAAATTTGAGCTCATTATGAGATCTCTAACCTCAGAAACCGAATTGAAATCCAAAGACTGTAAAACCTTCAAATATTTACAGTCCATGCCACTGGACCTACCACCCAGTGGATTTTGATCCTGAAGCTTTCTCCAAAGCCTCCAATCACCTCCAGACCCTTGATTATGACCTATTGAGCATTAAACTGCATTTTGTTGGACTCAATTTGACCCCCAGTTGACCAGGGGTCAAAATGACCAAAATACCCCTAGGGGGGTGTAACTGGTCACTTGAACCAAATGACCTCCAAATCAAATGCAGTCACTTCCAGCAAATTTAAAATGTCAAACCAAACCTGTTGAACCCATTTCCAGACTCTGGACCCACCTGGTTGACCAAGTCAACCAGGGTTGACCTAAAAGGCCCCTTTAGGGTCAAAATAGGTCATTTTGACCAAATGACCTCCTCTGACTTTAGGACCACCTCCATTGGTCTCCAAATGTCATTTCAAGTCTATTGAGCCTATTTCCAGACCCTGGACCCACCTGGTTGACCAGGTCAACCAGGTTTGACCTAAAGGCCCATTAAGGGCCCAAATAGGTCATTTTGACCAAATAACCTCTCCGGACCTTGAGACCACCACCAGTAGACTCAGAATATTATTTTGAATTGGTTGGACCCAATCCTTGACCCTGGGTCAACCTGGTTGACCAAGTCAACCTAGTTGACCCATTAAGCCCGTTAAGGGCCCAAATAGATGATTTGACCCAAATGACCTATTCAAACCCTCAAACCACATCTACCAGACTCCATTTACCATTTGAAATTGATTCAGTCCAGACTCTAGCCCTGGGTCAACCTGGTTGACCAAGTCAACTCAGGTTGACCAGTTCAATCCTTAAGCTTTATCATATTTAATTAGGCTTCAAGATTAATTACAAACCTATCCAAATTCATTTGGGTATTTCCCCCAATAGTTTGGATTTGACTGGACCCTTGACCTAGTCAAAAGTTGACTTGGTCAACTGAACCCAAGTCTAGTCAATTTTAGCTTGCTTAGGTCAAATCACTTGGCATGATCAAACCAACATCCTCAAGACTTCATTGAGCTTTCTAAATAAATCCATTCCATGATTCAAGTACTCTCCAATCAATTTTGAGTTAAATCTAATTTGATTTGACCAAGTCAACTCATTGAAACTTGGTCAAATCACTTCAAACCCCCTTTCAAGCTTTAAGCAAATCATATTAAAGCTTTGAGATGCATGTATTCAATGTCTAAATCCTAGGCCATGTCCACTTAGGCTTAGGTTGACTGTTTGACCAGTCAAACAGTCAACATAGACCTTTGAATGGGTCAAAAGTGGTCAAAAAACCTTCCTAAATCCATTTCAAACTATTCCAACCTTATTCAACTTGTCCAAACAGCTTTCTAATATTACTCCCTTGCCACCTCAACAGTCCAAATGGCCTTGGACTGGTCAAACAGTCAAAATAAGGATTTAGAGTGGTCAAACTTGGTCAAATGACCCCCTAAGCCTAAACTCCTCTAATTTAAATCCCTCCAGCAGCTCTAACAAATTCTGGAAGCTTCCTAAAACTCACCTTAGCCCTCTGATTAAGATCAAATGGCTCTTAGCCATTCCACATGTGCATATAAGGACAAAAAGAGCTTTCCAAGTCATGGTCCTTTGTGTCCTTTGATTCCCTGCCATCCCAACAACCCCAGGCCAGGTGGCATGCATCCAGGAACCCCTTCAGTTGATCTCAGCCCTCCATTCAAGTTGGAGAGACTTGAATAGGGCAAAACCTCAAGAGAACCATTCATTCAAACCCAACCTCTCTCTCACTTCTGAAGCCGCCTCAGACCTCAACTCCTACTCCATTAAGCTTTAGATAGATCCTTCTTCAACTTCCCATCGGAATTCCTCCGGTCAGAGCCCCTCGGCAAGTGGATTCCGGCGAACTTAAGCCAAATCCGTCCAAGAGGCTATAGGTCCAGATCCAGACGTCGTTAGCTCGAGAAGTCTTTTGGAGAACTACACTTGGACAAACTACAAATTCAGAGAGCTCGAGTTCATCTAAATCCATCCATTGTGTAAGGTATAATCCTAAACCCTAGGTTAAAACACTCTAGTTTAATTAACTTTTGATTAAGTTCGTTTTAAGTCGAATCAAATTACCCACATCATTTCTGTTCGTATATGTGATCTAATTCTAAAATTTCGTTCAATTTGGTTAACCGGATCGAGCATACGAAGCAAAAAACCCCCTCTAGGGTTTCGGTTGAACTAGGTTCAACTGGGCTTTCTTTTGGACCGTTGATCGCGCGATCAACGATCCAGATCAAGGCCTTCCGCGGTTTTGTTCGACCGCGTGGTTGATCAGGCGGCTACGTATCCCGTCTGGCTCGATCAGATCCGTTCATTTCGAAACAGCGGAGATCCGACGGTCGAAACCACGTGCTGACGTGGTTAAGTACCGCGCGGATCGAAACCGCGCCGCCACCAATCATTGGAAATGATTGCGCGGCGGCGCAATCATTTCCAATGATTGCCCGCGGTTTCGCCCGCCAATCCGGATGCGCCACGTGGCCCCGCGGTTTGAAGCGGCCAACCAGAGCCCGCCACGTGGTCAGCTTTTTTTTTTAGTTATTCGTTTTAATTTTAATTTTTTTTAAATAAATATTAAATGATAATATATTATATATTAAAATATAATATATATATTAAAATATATTTCAGAAATTAAAATTTTTTAATTTAGAATTATTATTAATTTAAATTTTATAATTATATTTTTTTTAATAAACTAATAATTAATATTTAAATATTAAATATTTTATTTAAATATTTATCATTAAATATTAATTAATTTAAATAATGTACAACTTTAATTAATAATTAATATTAAATACTTTATAATATTATTTAATACTAAATGATTTTTAAAATATTAATTAATGTTAAATTATTTAAATATTTAATTAATATTAAATAGTTTATTATTTTAATTAATATTAAATGATATTAAATTTTCATTAATATATAAATTATTTAATATTTTCATTAAATACTTTATAATTTTTTTTATTTTTATTTATTATTATTATTTAATATTAAATAATTTTAAGATTTTAATTAAATAACCTTAAATATTTTAATTAACATTAAATAAATTATAAAGTTTAAATATCATTTAAATTATTTTAAAAGTTTAAAATAATTTTAAATGTTTAAATATCATTTAATATTTTAATTAAATAGTTAAATAATTAATTAATGCTTAATTAATCTTAAACTTAATATTAATCTTAAAAATATTTGAAAATTTAAACAATATTTAATTGAAATTATTTAATATTATTTAAATAAGTAATAATATTTTAATACTTTAATAATTAATTAATATTCACTGATTTAATTAATTAATATCCAATAACTAAGTAATTAATCTTAAATTATTCTAATTTTGAAATTAAATTAATTCAAATTATGTTTTATATTTCAATTAACTAATTATTTAATTATTAATTAATATCTAATTAATGATTAATAATTTAAATACTTTTAAAATTTAATATATACTTTAATTAATATATAATTTAAAATAATTTTAAAATTATAGAAAATTTTTAAGTTTGAATTAACTAATTTTCAAATTATTTTTAACCTTTAATTAATTTAAAATTATTTAAAAATCCCTTTTAATTGGTTTAAATTTCAAAAATTCATAAGAAATTCATTTTAAATCAGAAAAATTAATATAATATATCAAAATTTTCAGAAAATTAAGCACTTTAATTTGAAATCAAATTCAGAGATCAAAACTTGATTAATTTTAACTTATTTTAATTACTTAATTATTTTAATATTTAATTAATATCTAATTAAATATTAAGCCAATTATTTTAAAAATTAAGAAACTTATTTTCAAATGATCTTAATAGATCAGCAGGTCTCTCAATTAGATATTAAAATCATCCTAATCATATCTTAAGTATGCTTAATTTAAAACCTATATCTATAGATAATCCTATGAATAAATTAAGTGTATTTTAAAATTGTTTTGAAATATATACATAAATACTTAAATATTTTAGGTTGAGAGATCTACTACGAAATTTTAAACATAGATCAACATACTTGAATAGAAATCATGTGGGAATGCTAGTGAATGATTATGATCTAATCATTCATTAGTCTAATTAAGAATATTTAATTAGTATAAATCTTTGCATGCTTAAGGACATACACACACCACTTAGTTTAAGGCTCTCTTAGACATAGGATTGAATGTGTTTGTATATATATTTATCATGCATATGTTAATCAAGGGTTAGTATAAACTTTGATTCAAACCCATTCAAAACTAGTGACATTAAGGACAATAATTAAGGACCTAAGTTTAGAGAACTTAGAAAAATTCCAATAATTAGGATTCACTTCCTATTGACTTGAAACTCAAACCATTTAAACTTAATGACACTATCAGCCTTAAGGAAAAGTTTCACTGAATTTTGAGATCATTAAGCCCCTTAATTAACTTAATCAAACTTAAACCTTAATTAAGCCTTTAAAACTTTCAGAAATTCTAATAAATCAAATTTAAATCCAAAAAATACAATCAACCCCTCAAACTGACCAGAATTGAACCCTTAACTAATGAAAAATAAAAGCCCCTTGACTGGACTTCAAAATTGAGTTTAATTTAAGTTTAATTGAAATCTAAAATTTAACTAAATTAATTAATTAAAAATAATTAAAAATTTCAGAAAATTTTTAAACACTTGGAAGTCACTCCTTAGGTCATTCCTGACCTTTGGAGTTGATTTCAAGGAGTTTGGAGATCATTTGGATCCAAATCACAAAGAGGGTCTCTAATTAAACAATTTAAATAATTCAATAATACTCAAAACTTCAAAAATTCATAACTAATTCAAATGAACTCCAAATTGAGCAAACTCAAAGGCATATGACTCATCTTAAGCTCTAATATTTATTAAAAATGTTAAGTTTCCAGAAATCAATCAATTTTGAAAAAGTTAACTTTTGGTCAAACTTAGTTCAAATTTAAGTCAAAACTTCAAACCTTCATAATAAAATGTAGAAAAATCCAATTTCAGTGTACTTACTGTCTAACTGATCGTATTAAGGTCTAGTATTTTAATAAAATATTAAATTTCCAGAAAACACTTTAAATCAAAAAGTCAATTTTTGCCCCTGGAATTAAATCATTAAAATAATCCAGAAAATATCAAAATTCAATAAATCATTCAAAATTCCAGAAAACATTAATTTGAGCTTAAAACCAGCAACCAACTAATTCTAATTAAAATTTAATCAACCTTCAAACCTTAATCAAACTCAAATCACTTAATCATATCGGGTACCACTCGGTAACCCAGGCCTACGAGGCTATTAAATTAGCCCCAAGGAAGGTGAAATAAACTTCGTGGCCTCGGTGTGCAACAAAGGTGATATCCAACAAACAATTAAAATCAAATTTAAAAAAATCAATTTCAAGTCATTAATATTTAAATTCAAATTAAATCTTCCCTTAAACCCTCAACCAACTTGAACCTCAAACAACTTCAATCAATTGCCTATTCAGGACATATCAAAGCCACACAGCCTACTTCACACACTTTAGATGGTTTGCTAGGACAACCAACTCTAGTCTTAGGCTAGGCCGGTGTTTACTTTTCTGCTGTGTGCCGGGTTTTTCGAGCTTTTACTGCATGCTGTTTGCTAGTAGTAGAATTGATGTGATTGTTTATTTATTTAATGCACTCTGTGATGTGATTGATTGTACGATTAGATCTACCCCTAGGCTAGGAACGATTTGTACTAATTCAATCTTATGCAGGTGGCCATGCTCATACAGGGCATAAATTAAAGGGGGCAAAAATCATAAATATTAAATTGCACAGGTGCTCCAGAATGCTTAAGTCCCCCTTTAAAATTAAAAGAGCATGGCTAAGTGTGGCTGCGATTGAGTATTTTAATTTTAAATATATAACTGCTTGGGATGTCAAATATAAACTGTTGATTATTAGGATAACCCTGCAGGTTGTTGAGTCTAGATTTTTAATTTCAATTTGATGTAATTTGATTTAAATTAAGTTGTAATGTTTTAAGTGATTTGAGATTGAGATACTTAAATATCCAATTTGGAATCCAAAGAGGAAGGAACATCCCTTAGGGGAGAGCTCCTATCCATTTGGAGATCCAAATTAGGATGAAGTTCAAGTATCCAAAGAGAAAAGATAACACCCCTATCAGGGGGAGTTTCTTTTCATTTGGATATCCAGACCCGACGATCCAAGGAGTTCTAAGGAGACGAAAAAGTGAAGAACGAGAAGAATTTCAAATCTCAAAGTCACTTGAGTCTTAGGAGTAGAATCCGGGTTGTAGTCAATGGTACCCGGTCACTTTACTTTACTGCAGACCCTGGGTTGTATTATTAAGGGCACTTGCCTATGGACTTTCAGTTTGAGCATTTATTTAATTAATTTAATTAAATGTTGATTTGATTACTTGATGTTGATTGTGATTAAGGACCCGCATGTTTTTAGTAGTTTATTTGGCGCTATTGCATGTCGATTTTGATTTAGCCTGGAACCCGATCGGAGGCTCGTGAGGGTACGGTCATTAACCTTTTCTACTTAAACAAAATTAAAATTTTTAAGCTCAGATAGAAACTCTAACGCTTTTAAGAAGTAAGCCCGGACTCACCGGGAGTTTTTCATGCATACATATTGACTTTTCTCATCCGTGTTAGGCACCTCCCCGCCTGCGGGTTCTGGCAGACCACCTGACCTATTAGGGTGCAGTTCTGTCCAAGGGGATGTTGTGCAATCTTTAGGATAAAACCTATTTTTAAGCCTATTTTAAAATTGCTTCATATTGATTTAAGCATTTTATCGAGTCAACTAGCATGCATTGCATTAGATACAAATTAAAAATTGAGTCTAAATCTTTAATTGCATTTCTAGCTTAAGCATTTAACCCAACATATGTTAAGGGGTCAATTAGGATCTGCTCTAGATGTCGACCCCAATTCTTTAAACCAATCTTAATCAATATCCCTAACCACTCTACATTTAAAAGACTTTGACTCATGGTTTTAAATCGTTTAGGTGGTTTAGCTGGCTCCCCAATCCAGGCCGGGGTAAGTCCAGGATTGCATTGCATTAGCTAGGTTCTGGGTCACTGATTCTCAGTACCCATTTTAGACTTAGGTTCTGAGGCAAATGTTCAATCTTAAGACTTCAATCTTCCGGGAATCTAATTCCCACTTTCTAATAAAATTGACCACTCAAACATTAAAATATCTTTCAATCTAATTCAAGCCCAACACTTAGGATAGTTTGAGGTGTTTTCTGAAGTGATTCAGAATCTTAAAGCACCTTCTACTCTTCTTCCTTTGACTCCAGAAAGAGTTGCTCAACCTTGAACCAATCCCACTTGAAAATTCAAGTCCTTAACCTTCGTTGATATCAATCTTTGAAATCTTAAATAAAATTCGTATCGCTATTTTAATCGAGAGTATTCGTAGGAAATTTTCTGGTTTCCTACGATGTAATTAACTACGAGGGCTTGCGCTCATAGGAGATTTAGAAACCCAGACCTGATTTCAAAATCAAGCTTTTTCAAAACTTTTAATTAATTATCTTTGGGAAAATCAAAAGTCAACGATCATTATCGTCATTTTCAAATGATCGATAACAGACGATATCCTCTTTCCTTGGAAAGATATATCGTACTATTATCGTGATCTTGATTATGAAATTAATGACCTCTTTACTAGATCATTGTAGTGAAACATTGGATTAAACATTATTTTGATTCTTAGGGATCATATGTTGTTTCTCCTTGAGTTTGACTACGATAATCAGGGTAAATCAAGATTTGTAATCTGAACCTATTAGAGAACGATATATTCAGCTTTCGAGATGATATATTATTCATAATAAGTGTTCGATTATAAAATTCAAAATTCCAGAAATTAAACATTTCCCAAAGAAAATTAAAACACTTTTCAAACCATATATTTTTTCAATCAAACACCTAGCAGAGTCTATTATTGATACATACATCAGGTTTATTAAAATCATTAAATCCCTATATGCTTTAGGTAGAGATAATTCAAATGCTAAAATAATCAATGTGAATCTTACAATGCCAAGGTTACTGCAATTTCTGAATCTAAAGATCTTAACTCTTTTTCTATTGATAATTTACTTGAATTTTTGATTGCTTACAAGCAAAAAAGTTAATCAAAGATATGAAAATATAGGTCAGAATAAAAAGGAGAAGATTGTTGCACTAAAAACAAATGACATGATAACCAGTAATTCTAAAACAGATCGAAATGAGGATATTGCACTAATAACAAGATAATTCAAACAATCTTTGAAGAGTAAGCAAAAGTGCCACGATGATAAATATTGAGGTAAAATTTCTAAATTGAATAAATTTCCTACTAACATAGTTTGTTATGAATGTAAAAACCCAGGGCACATTAGATATGATTACTCAAACCTAAAAGACCAACCAAAGAAAGAAAAGGGTGAAGAAAAGGCATGATAAAAAGGGGAAAATGGAGAACTCAGAAGGCTTTCTTGCGAATTCAGACTCGAAATTGTTAGAAATAGAGGCTAAAGAGGACGAAACAAATTTATGTCTCATGACAAAGAATAGCACTGGTGATTCTGACAGTGATCATGTGAGCTCTCACAAGAGGTCTAATGAGAGCATGTGATACTTGGACAACAAGTGTTCTCAACATATAGTTGGAGATATGAGGAAGTTCATCACACTAAAAGTCAGGAGCAGATAAAAAGGTAACACATAGAGATAACACTACTAGAAATGTAGTAGAAGGTAGAATAGGTAAAACTAATTATTTTTTAATTGAAAATATTTTTCTTGTGGAAGGTATAAAGTATAAGTTATTAAGTATAAGTCAACTTTTTGATGAAAATTTTGACATAAAATTTCTTCCTACAAGATGCTTATTAATGTTGAATGACAAAATTGTGTTAGAAGGTTTGAGAATTAATAATATTTACATGATAGATAACTACATTGATAAATCTAATGTTGTTTGTTGCTTGAAATCCACTATAGATGAATCATGGTTTTGACATAGGAGTCAATGCCATACAAGCATGGGGACTCTTAGGAAGATTACCCAATTAAAATTAGTTAGAGGCATTCCTAAGCTAGTATTCTCAAAAGAATACATTTGTGAAGCATGCCAACTAGGGAAGCAATTTAAGTATTATTTTCAATCCATTAAGGACGTAGTTACTACAAGGCCATTAGAAGTGCGTTATATAGATTTACTTCGACCTATTAGTATAATCAGTCTAGGAAAATTTTTTTTTGGATTTGTAATAATTGATGATTATTCAAGTTTTTCTTGGGTTAAGTCTCTGGAAAATAAAAGTGTCTCATTTGAGGAATTTGAAATATTTTTAGTTTGGATTCAACAGAAAATAAGTTGTTTAATTTTAACAATCCATAATGACCATGGAGGAAAGTGAGAATGAGAAATTTAAAACTTTTTTATCAAGAATTAAATATAATTTTTCAGCCCCTAAAACCCCACTGCAAAATTGTGTAGTTGAAAGGAAAAAAATAGGACATTGGTAGAGGTTGTTAGGGCGATGCTTAGTGAGTATAGCCTACCTAAGAACTTTTGGGCAGAGTTAGTGAATATTGTGTGCTATATTCTGAATAGAGTAAATATAAGGTCTAACTTGAATAAGACACCATATGAGTTGCTAAAGTATAGAACACCAAATATATCTCATCTTATGTGTTTATGTGTAAATACTTTATGTTAAATAATAAAAAATCACATATAGGAAAATTTGATGCAAAGGCAGATGAAGTTGTGTTTCTAGGATATTTCTCAGTAATCAAGGCATAGAGGATATTTAATAAGAGAACCTTAGTTGTTAAAGAGTCCATTCTTGTTACATTTCGATGAATTTGATAGAGTTTTGATACACAGGTATGGTGTGCACATCTGTGGAGCTATGAATGCAATTATATGCTATGCTTTGGATTAAAAAATGCTTAGGTTTTCTTTAATATGAATCACCCACTAAATACGCAGATGCACGTATCGATCAAGTAATAAAGTGATATTAGAGAGTGTCAATCCCATGAGAAAGTATTCTGCTAACATGCAAGTAAACTAGTATTATCTACTATAGCTACAATGCTTATCCTAGTGAACAAAAATCAAGGTTTGATTTTGTTATTATAGTGAATTACAAAATAAAAGATATGATATAATATGATAAAAATATTTTGGACTAATGAATGTGAATTACCCAAGTTTCCTAATAAGACTCTCATTTGTTTATAGGGATCAGAGCATATGCATCTTTAGATGTGATGTCCCAGAATCTAAATTGAAAAAATTATTTCTTTTATCTACACAACTAGAGCTAACTAATAGCAACAGAAATTAAACTATCAATCAAAACATCAACACACACACACGCATATATATATATATATATATATATATATATATATATATATATATATATATATATATATATATATATATATATATATATATATATATTCATTTTTCAAAAATCATATATAATACTTGGGATCTATACAATCATATTATACTACTTTGTCCTAAGTATAAAAGAATAACTAAAATAAAAAGAAATAGAACATTAGAAATCCTAATCTGATCAATCTCACACACCTGATCCTCGGCCTTGACCTAAAAATATTTAATCGCATATATTGAGTTAAAAAAGCCCAATAAGTCATCAAACCTACAACTGAACTCAACATAAGGTAAAGGAGCAATATGCATGTCAGTGGACAAATCATAATAGTAGCATTCACATGATCATATGATAATACAATAGAGAAATAAGTAAACTAATACAAGCGTCAAATCACTAAAATAATTGTTATATTAATACTACAATAAATAAAGAAATAAAATAAAACATTAAATTAAAATATCAGTAAAAACTATCAAAATCATGTCAATGCAGAAAAATCATATAAAAATAACTATATATGTGTATCACATGCTCAGAAATTTCATATCAATGTTAACTCGCTATCAATGTCCAGAGCACATGCTCAATATATATCACATGATCGGCATATTAATAATAGTATAATAGTAGTAACATCAACATCATGGATGGAAGTAACAGTAAAGCCGAACAGTGGTAGTGATTTAGTAACATGCATTTTAATAATCATATTAAACAAGTAAATGTCCTAGTTATAGCGGTGTTTTTCCAATATCAGTGTCAGTATCAGTAACTTATTGGCTCAGTAAAAATAGCTGTCACTCTTTATCTCTCGGCACAGTAATCATCTCCTTATAACTCTCAATCAGTGTATCGCGTAAATCAATAGATAATAACACCCAACCATAATATTTAAAGGAAATTCTGTCGACCCACCATCCTATACAGGTCAATCAATCTCCATCCAACATTAATGAATAACCAGTCTTTATTTGCCCCCCCCACACACATATTATTATCCACACTCATTTTCAATGCATTGTAGTAAATAAAGCATAATTAAGCTTAATTCAAAAAGTGCTAAAATGTACTAATGATAGGCAATAAAAAATCCTACTGAGCAAAAAATCATGTTTTTATAAATTAATCAAATTACTATGGATTGTATAAAATAATATGATGAAATTTTAATTGAACTAAAACACTATTTTTAGATGTCAAAATAAATTTTTGAATAGGTAAAAATTACTGTTTTTTCAAAATCACCTGATGAACAATTTCAAATAAATATTCAAAATATTCGTAATCTCGATTTCTATAACATATAAAAAGTTACACGATGAAAGTTTTACCAATACAAAATTATCTTCATTTTTAGGTTATGATAATATAAATTTGATCGAAAAAATACCAAAAATATAAAATTATTGAAACCAAAAATAGGGTAAAGGTTCCTTATATCGAGACGAGCAAATTTTCCAACAGGCTCGATTGACGAAAATCGCTCTGTAACATCTAAATCTTAATCTTCCTTTCTCTTTCTCCTTACATTTGAATATGAAAAGATGGATTTTAAAAGGATTTAAGGACTGTTAGTGATTTAGGATATTTTATAATAAAATATTAATATAATATTAATATAAAATTTAATTATTTTTTTAGCATAAAATTTATATAAATTTTTTTGGGCTTTGAAAATTATAGAAAATATACATAAAATAACTCATTTTATTTAAAAAATTTTGGTGAAATCGGTTTGCAAAATAGACACTCGACGGTTAAAAAATCCCTGCTTATACCAAGAGGTGTCAATTTCTTAAAGATTTTCACTAGTGCCCAAAAATTACGAAAAAATTAGTGTAATTAACTCACTACAATATCAATGTTATGGAGAAAATGGTTTGTGATTTGAACTTATAATGACTCTTAAAAAAATTTATTTGCTTGGGTTAAAATACGGGCTATTACACTATATCTCTGTCAAGCGTATAGCGATGTAAAGGAAGGTTTATGGCATTCCTATGATAATTATATCTCCATAGAACTTAAAAGGTTAAACATTCTATATCTAGGTATGTAAACATTCTATTTCAATACTTTTGTTTATTCTAATATTCCTCCATCGAGATAAAGGAAGGTTTATGGCATTCCTATGATAATCATGCTCGTTTTTAACTACACATATGACAATTGCATGTATTAAATTAAGTATGAGAGATATTGAAAATATCAATTATGCATGTTAAAGCACAAGAGTATATATTAGTAATAGCATTGAGATCACACCATTAGTCCAAAATTAAGAAATTAACCAGACATTATAAAGAAAGAAAGCAAACCAATTTCCATTCCTTATATAAAAGAAGATATAGGAGGAAAACTAAAGTAAAATGTCAACCAGATAATGCAAATGCACTCTCCACACTTTTTTTCTCCAAATGTAGGATTGTTCTCGACAAGATAGGCTAAGATCTTCAAAGATAGTATATTGCCCTTCCCTAGCCTCCCTTAGACTTAACTCTAAGGGGGCACTAAAGAAAAATACAATACAAGACTAAAAAATAATAAAAAATGACAAAAGTCTTATAATAATCCTCTCACAAGTACTGAAAAATTATTTATACTAGTATAGAAATAAACTTAGGCACCTCAACACTCGACATGGTTGCATTGTGATGTTAAGATGAACTAACACCTCAGCACTACTGTGCTTGCTCCACTGTGGCGCTAAGCTGACCTGGCGCTATTAATGGCTAAACCGATGCATTTTTGACTAAGTCGGTGCAGCTCCTCATTTCGGCGACGGCTCCCTTGTGGCGCTGTAAATGTTGAGCACTACGGAGCTTAAAAGTGTCTTCCGACACTGCGGCATGGTGAATCTCGATGCCTTAGCACTTAAATTCTCGAGACTTAGGTGCTACGACACTATGAAGCGTTGTGGTGCTGACCTTGGTTCCACCGGGGCGTTGAATTAATTATCATTTTTCCTGAGACTCCAACCCTACGATTTTTTGATTTGGCGCCTAGGCATTGTAGATAGTGCGACACTGGTAGTATGAGCGCTGAGGTGTTAGTTTAAGACTTGTGAATTTTTATCCTTTTCGTGAGCATTTCCAACACTACATCAACAAAAAAAATATTTTTACTAATAATTAAGATAATAAAATACTATAAAATTTACTCTTAACAAATTCCTCCCAGTTTAAACTCTTATTTGTCCTCAAACAATGGTATAATCACATATTGATTAACTTACTAGCCCAAAGAAAAATTGGTAATTTAAAATTACTAAAATGTAAGAAAATACTTCACTATCTAAATGTAATTTGGAATGATCAAAGTTATGCAATTTTAATTTAAATGATCATAAGTAATTATCCTAATCAATCATCCTTGTTATTACTTGAATTGAGCTTATTCACTACAAGTGCTAGTGCAATGATGTCTAATGATTTTTTATATGAATAATGTATCATTTTAGAGATTAGTTGTGATTGTAGTTAAATTGTTAAATTCATTAGTGAACCTTTGTATGCATTAGTTCACTTACCCTTTTCCTATTTAATTTAAGTATTTAGAATACTTTTAGGAATTGAGCTTTATCAGATACTAATTTTTGAAGTACTCATCTTTCTTTTTATTTTTTTCTTTTTAATTTTTATATTTTTCATATTTTTCATCTTTATAGTACTAAATAATGATTGTGAATATCTGATTGCTTTCATCCTTCAAGTAACCCTAATTGAATTAATGTTAGGATCTTGGTAAGCTCACTAATTTCATAATTAAGTTTATAATGATTTTCATAATTTAATCTATACACTCTCTTTCTCCAAACTCAATTATTCAATCATTAAATTATTAGTCTGTGTTTAAGTATAATCCAAAGCAAGTCAATAACTTAGATGATCTTCTTTAGTTAATTACTATAATTTTCAAAATGAAAAAAATGTGATACTTTATTCATCTAAATTATCACCTAAAGCTTAGTATTATTCTTAATTTTCAATAGCTTTTAATTATTATTTTTATTTTGACTAAATGAGCAATTATAGTGCTAGCGTTATGTAGAGGACATTTCCAACAGTTAAGTAATAGTTGGAATTTCATAAAATATAAATTGAACTAACACAATAATAACAAAAATAATCAACCATAATAGGTAAACCACATCACCAATAAATAGAACATATCAAAATATTGAAAAGAAAATAAAAATACTTACAACAACATATAACATAATTGAGTTGCCTCCCAAACAATACTAACTTTATAATCTTTAGTCAGACTTGCCTAAATTTACCATTTGGCTAGGATGCATCACTATCACTCCTAAAGTGGTCCACACTAAGAGCCTTAATATCATGGGATAAAAAATAGAAATTATGTTATAAGTACATAAGAAATTAGAAGAGTGGGAGCCCTACCTCACACAAGGCTAAGAAAACAATAAGCAATCATAATATTTATTGAAAACTTAAATTTCATTCATAAGTTTATTGATGTTTATTAGTAAATCTGAGAGAGAGAGAGAGAGAGAGAGAGAGAGAGAGAGAGAGAGAGAGAGAGAGAGAGAGAGAGAGATCAAACCTTAAAAGATGGAGAGTGGATCATTGTATGTTGTGCAGTAATTGGAAATGTGACTGATCAGTGAAGATTTGGTTTGAAGCAGCTGAGTGTAAAAAGATCCACTGAGCTAAAAAAACGAAAGATCTGAAACGATATGCAAATGGGTCCTCATGAAAAGACCTTGGAGCTAATTATTGTGCATGCGGGCTTTAATTAAATTTGTATTAGGCCTCCGATAAGACACCACCAAAAGGTGATTAAATAGGCACCGAATAACCAGCAGATAAGTTTAGCATAAAGGTCTTCATCATGTTAGCACTTAGAATCCCGTAGCTGAAATAAGTATAAAATGTGAAAGGAAGTTTTCGTTTCCCGTACGTTAAGCTGTTGCTATTGAATAACGTCATTGTAAGATTTATGTGGGACAGTCTTCAAAACGACGTTGACAGGAAAGAATAAAAACTCAAGAAGCTGATGATTAAGGCTCCATTGGGAATAGTTTTTTATCTCTACTTTCTTTTAAGAATTTTGTATTAAAAAATTATTATAGTCTAAGGTTTCGTTTAGGACGGTTTTTTTATTGCTTTTTAAAACAGAGTTATAGTATAAAAATTAATTTTTTTGTACTAAAACTCCGTTTTAAGAAGCAATAAAAAAGCCGTCCCAAACGAAGCTTAAGACTTCCTTTGAAACGAAGCTTAAGACTTCGTTTGAGACAACTTTCTTGCATCTTCTTAAAGCAGCTTTTTAGTAAAAAATAAAAATTTTTGTACTAAAAAACTGCTTTAAGAAAACTTTCTTGCATCTTCTTAAAGCAGCTTTTTAGTAAAAAATAAAAATTTTTGTACTAAAAAACTGCTTTAAGAAGCAATAAAAAAGCCATATCAAACGAAGCCTAAAGTCATCTATCTTATAGCTTCTTAAAGCAGCTTTTTAGTACTAAAAAACTACTTTAAGAAGCTGTAAGAAAGCCATCCTAATTTTTACTATTATTTTTTGTTATTTTCGAGAAATTTTTTAATTAAAAACCTGCTTATAAAGTAATAATAAAATTATCATAAACGAAGCCTAAAATTATAACATTGAACATAAAAATAAAAAATTATGGGAAGATGACACATCGTAACATCTTACATAGTGATGCTTATGAAAGATCTATCAACATGCACAGAAGAATAAAAATTATAGAGATTTAAATGGAAACACGTATATGAAATTTAAAGGTTAGTCATCCTGAAACAAGAAATCAAAACACATAATACTCTATATGAATTGAGAAGTTGGGTAGCAACTGACAGGATTGAGTAAGAGGATGTTTATTGAAAGGATATTTACCTTGATAGTTTGGAAAATGTGGCATACATTTCTTTCATGAAGCAGGATAAATCCCTTAAAAGATTTTGGGTAGTGAACTAAGAGAATGAATGTATATTAGCCAACATGGCCTTAAACTATATTCATGTAGCAACTTGGCCTTCTCTTTCTCTTCCTCGCTTTCATTAGAATTCGCATAGATTCTTCTCTAGCTTCCTTTTCCAATTGACACTCCTTACCTGCCATTACAACAGAGTTAGGGCTAATCTTGAAGAACAAATGGAACATATGATGATACAAAACTGGTGAAATTTACAAACAATAACAATAGACTGAAAACGGCGATGATTACCAAACAAGCATTGCTAAAGAGAATAAACATTATTTAAAATAAGAGGAATATAAAGATTTATTGAAGTAAAGAAACATAGTATATTTTGGTATGTTGAAGCTCTAAGGTAAAAAATTGGTATATAATAAAATGGATGGTTGATATTTAAAGAATCTGGAAACCTAACATGCTAAAGCTTTTATCTGGCCATAGTACGGATATAAGAAAACTGCACGATGCTATATACATGGGAAAAACTACCCAATGTATATGTTCTATTTCTCTACACCTCAAACCTTTTTTGTTTTTTTCATTTTTCCTTTTATAAACAATGTGAAACCCTTATCCATACTTAGCATCATATTTTATCAACACTCTAGACTTGGTTAGAAAGTATTAAAAATGATTTTTTTATTAGATTTAAATGAGAATTTGACTCTTAATAGGATATAATGGAGATAAATGATTTATGTAGCAGACCTCGCGTAGTGGGATAAAGATTTGTTATTGTCGTCATCGTCTAAACTAAAATGCTTCATGATAACCATTAATCTAATTGCATCAATCATTTTTATTACAAAAAAATTGCAAAAAAATAGCATATAATACAGTTTATCTCAATCAAAAGCTCTTCTACATGGTCCAAATGTTTCTGAGTATCACTGGTTGCTATCTAATGTGAGATAGAGAAGTCCAAAACACTAAGAAATGAGTTCTCCAAATGCAACTCGTGACTTTGATGACTTGAACAATCCTAGGAGATTAATCGTCTAAGCAGCTTTTTCAAGCGCAGAAGCTAATTGGAACGGATATGTTATTTAGTATATTTAAACCTAGGTCGCAACCCCAAAGACTATGTTTCAATCAAATGGAAAAGCAAAACTATCACACAAAGTCGTGCAAGATCGCAATGATTTTCTGTTAATCCAGATGTTACAAACACTAGCAAAGCCTTTCCAAACCAGAAAATATATAATAATTCTCTGACCTTCTAGCACAAAACTAGGAGGCATTGATCGCTTACAGAATTTAAATAATGAATTGGTAACTCAAATATGCTCTCAGATATCAAACATAAGTAAATTTTCTGAATAAAGTGTTTTTTTTTTAACATGGGAGATGGATGAAGTACATAAAATCAGTAAACTGCATTATTAGTCTTACTAAGAACACCGGTTTCTTTCTTCACTAGGATGCAGCAAGGACTTCCATCACTCTCCTCATCTGACTCAATGAGTATCTGCTCCTGAATTCCAAATATCAAGAGTTATGCTCGGACAAAAAATCAGAGGAAATCATGAGTTCATATCTGTATTTTGCAGTATTTAAGACATTTAAACAGAACCGAAATGATCAATACGGAAGAAAACTCTTAAGTTCATAGTTCTCGTTAGTGCATATCCTAATTATAGTTTGGATTGTTGCCAAGAGAAACTACCTTAATCACAATCCACATTTCCTGGTTATAACATGCATGTAAACGATTGGAGAGAATGGAACAATATTGTATCAGTAAAATCTTTAAGAGGTACCTGCAGTGCCATTGGAATTTCTTCATGCTTAACCATTGCGTATTTACTAGAATTTGTCATTTTTGGTTTTAAGACCTTTAGAGATTCGTCATTCTTTAAAACTGCTTCCCTTCTCATATGGCCGAATGAAGAATATACTGGCCTGATTTCAACAATGATTATGAAAGAGTACAGGAAATTCAAGTTGTTAGAATTACTCAAACTGATGTGACAAATAAGATATTGTTTTGTGAATAATTGAAAGGACTGAAGAACTTTAGAACAACAGGAAATTCAAGAATAAATTTGGCTTTCCAAACAAAAGCGTATATTCTCTAAACAATCTAGAACACAAGGCTCGCAAAACATAAAGAGGACATTCAAGTAGCTTACTATAAGAACATAACCATCATTTCTACACGCTTGCAAACTCTTTCAGCCAGCATCGCAATTGAACAACTCCAAATATACTTCATTTTGGTCCACATAATTCAACTAGAACAGGGAAGCAACTCAACAAGATCAACCACCTATATAAAATAGCGAGTAATCTGAAACTCAAACCATTGCGATTTACATACTATGTTTCCAATGGATTCTAAGTAGACATTATCCAAAACTGCTCATATCTTCTTCATAAACACAAACTCCCAAGAGATTACCAACATAATGGCTGATTCAAAATGACATTCCATCTGTCTTAGTTTATCTATCCATTCACTTAAAAAGAGGAAAAAAAATGCAAAATACCATTGAGAAATTTGACATCCATAATTGAAATACTTATTGAACAGTTGTTTCACTTAGCATTATAAAAAGCAAAAACCGTCAATTCCCAAACAAGTGGATTTGCATAATCACATTCGTATGCATATGGGTGCATAAACGGAAAGATAGTTATTCAATAAGTGCCGTATGTGATGCGTTTTGGCAGGCAAGTATTTACCTCAGAAAAATTATATTGACGTTAGTTGCATGATTTGCATTAAAAATATATATACTTACGTTAAATACTTGGGCCGAAATGCATATAAATCCGTGGCCTCTTTTGGATCCTAGTAAAACATACACGTGAACCTTAGTAACTCAACTTCCCATTCTTAAATCCATTTATAATTTTTCTAAGAAATTTGGGCAATGTTTTAAGTAAAAGTCAGCCTTCACAGTTTTTCAAATAAATATTAGTTTTTAACAGTTACTTGATTTACCCCATAAATCATAAAATATCAAATGCTTGAAATCTAAATTTAAAGTGAAGAAATGACAAACCTACAAGATAACAAGAACACAGTTACAAAAATGCTTTAGGCATTCAGAATTTACATAATCAAAACAAGACCTGAGAAACTTCTCTGGTGCAAGATCTTTTGATGAGAATACGACCACAACAGGCTAGAAGAACTTTCAAGGGCACAAAACTCATGAAAATCTAAATGGATACGTTAAAGTATAACATTTAATCAGTAAGTACAATATACGGAATACTGTGATACAATTCTACCTAATCAATGCAATGCAAACGTATTGTCTAATTGGGAAGGTTGTGGCCATTTGCAAAAATACTTATAGAAATGTTGTGAAAAAATAAATATTTTGAAAGCTAGTGTGAGTATTATAGATTTTTTTCTTTCAAAAACGTCCGGCAATAGCTTTTTAGTAGCTATCACACTCAGACAGATCTTGTTGCAAGAAATTGCTTCTCATCATAAAAATTTTTGAAAAACAACAAGAAAGTAATAACTAAACAGAAGTGTAGTAGTAGTCTTAAAAATAAATCATTGAAAAAGCTACCTTAAGCCTATCCTTAAAAAGCTAGCAATGATAAAAGAGATTAAGAGATTATGAAAAAATAACAAGATAAACAAATCTAATGCCCAAAAAGTAGATAATCTCCCTCGAAAGGATTTCAAATCTTAGGATCAATGATCAAAATCTCAAAATAAATGAAAAATGGTGTCCACATTAATGTAGGACAAAATGAAAAGTTATGAAATTTTAAAAAGTTAATCTTCATTAATCCTTTCAATTAAAAAACAATTAAATTTATTATTTGCTACAAGTTGAAAATTCATGAAGGGATTTAGACATAATATTAGTTATGTTTTTTGAATTTTGTGAAATATAGGATGACAAACTAAAAGAATAAAAAACATACTAAGTGATGAAACAACATTCTTGAAAAGTAGCAAGAAAGTAATAACTAAACAGAAGTGTAATTGTTGACCCCTATACAGTGGCGGGGCCATAATTATTTATTTGTGGGGGCACAAATTTCTAATTTGAAAAATACTGTCAAGCTTTTTCATTCAAGCTTGAAATTGATATTAGTGTTTTAATTTTTTTTTAATATCTAACTTAAGGTTTTCATATCTAATTTAAATTAAAAGATAATTAAAAAATATTTTATAACGAGCAATAAATATATAAAAAAGCTGCATCTTATTAACATAAAAATATATTAAAATTTATAATTAGCATATTTTAAGATATTTGATTTAAATTTAAATATTGTAATCTTTATCTAGTGTAATTTGTTGACTTTAATTACATAAATTTCCTATAAAAGATAATTTGGAGATTTTAAAATAATTTAAAAAAAATTGATGAAATTTTTAATTTTAAAAAAACTAGTAATGTTAAGATAAATGATTAAAATGGGAAAAATATATAAATAAAGAGAGATAAATAATGTGACGTAGTAAAACAAAATTTTAAGATGGTCTAATAAAAAACACAAAAAAATAGCAAACCTCACAAGAGAGATAGTGGAAAATAAATAAAAAAGGTTTAAAATAATCTCACCCTCATTGTATCAAGCAAATGCAAATGAATGAATATGAAACTTATGGTAAATAAGAATCCAATCATCATTCGCTTGCAAGAAATCATCAGCAGGAATCAAGGAGATATGACCAAGTTCAAACGTATCAAATAATAATGCACTTAACAGAACATGCACGAATGTCAATAAATGGATAGAAGACTCATGACATGTGAGGGACATATAACGAATGTGAAGATTATGATGAACAAGATTCGAAATGCAGCTTATTTGCAAAAGAAGAAATAGCAACAAGGTCTCAACTTGCAAGTAATGACAAAAAAATTCCCAATAGGTATCAAGATATGCCGTGATGATTGAAGAACAAACACCAGCATGCAACATCACCAAGTCCATTATAAAAGCTACTTTTAAGGAATAGTGCAGAGCTTGTGATTTTCAACATGACTCGCTCACAAGTACTGAAGTTGAAGGGAATCCGTAATCTGATCGCAAGCAAGCATATAAAGATCTTGACACATGGATAATAATAACACTCACTTCAATCATGCTCACAAATAATCAAGGGCAACGACAGTGAGCAACGCATCCATGAGTAAAGCATGAAGAATACAATGAACTGTTGTCATTAATCAATATTAATTAAATGTTACTGTAGATGTTATTTCATATTAATTAACAGTTATTTCATAATGTCTATTAATTTGTGGGCTCCGAAAATTTGGCCCCGGCCTCCGCCCGCTTTATGCTTTCTTCGGGGAGAGTTTTAACGAATTAAGTTCCGGGGTAAATTTTGGAAGGCAGATGGGTTTGTAGATAAGACACTACCCAGAGATTTCGCCCTCATCTTGCGAGGACTTTATGATCTGAGTTCTGGTTTCCTATAGGCGCAAGCCCCTATAGTTAATTACCCCTCCCGGTAACGAGAGAGAACTTTCGATTAAGGCTAGTCATCAATCAGACACGTAGAGATACGTGAGTCTGGCTTATAGTAGCAGCATAGACATGGGTTGTAGAAATTAGAGAATTTGGAGATTTGATATTTAAAATTAAAAATTGCACCATCTTGAACTTAAAGCGGATGGTGGGAGAATGGATGATATACCCGATCAAGATACCATGGTTCCGTCGTCCCGAGCCATCGTGGTCCCTGGTCTACTTAGTCAGAGGAGGTAGTCGACCCAACCTGACAGAAGGAACCTTGTCGGCAGCCATGGGTTGCTTCGTCCAAGGGTACCTTGTAGACCTGTGGTGAATGTTTGTTTAAGGGGACAAATTTGAATCCACCTTAGCTAACAGAGGGCTTGGTGCCCTATCGATCATATCCTATTGATTCATATCTCAAGGATTTGATGCCATTGGGGAGCATACGGGCTCTGGCCATAACCATAATATAATGGTGCCATTTGGCGGCGACCACCTGGTTCAGAGGGCCCCGAGTCATTACCGTTTATCCTGCAGTGCCATTTGGCGGCGAAACTGCCGGTTAGAGGACTCGTACCACGTCCTTGCTGGCAGGAGATTGTTTGAGAATGGATCCTAGTGATATTTTCGACTAGGCATTAGCTCTATGTGAGCTGAAGTAAATTTTATATTTGTCCACCTCGACAAACTATTGCGGAGGGTGGATGGATTATGCTTTAAGTGATTGAATGGTGAATTTCAATTTTAAATATTTTAGAATTTTGAGATCTTGGGAAATTTCATGGAGTTTTGGATTTTGTAGGAGTTTGGGTGGTATTTTGAAATGATCTGTGTGGACCCCTCCGGTTGAGATTTGCATTCAACACGGCCATCATCGAGGTGTTTGGGGTCATTTATATTTTATTGATCGGACCCAGTCGACTCTATCTACTGGTCATAGAGGATCGGGTTTCGTAGGCTTTGGACCTTTGTTAGTGAATTCTCTTAATTATAGGCCTTGAAGGCCTAATATGAACTATAAAATAAATATCCCGGTCGATCTCGCGACCGTATATTTATTTAGTGGTTCGAGCCGTGTCGACTCCTATCTACCCGTATAGGAGGATCAGGCTCGAACTGGAATTCACTTATTGACCCGCGCAACATCCCTAGACGTCACGTGTGTACCAATAACACGCTCGTCGGGGCTCATGCGGGTATTTGGGGGTATTTTATAATTGTTTATTGAACCTCGTCAACTCCTATTTACTTGCTTTAGGAGGATCGGGTTCAAACTTATTGACCCGCGCAGCATCCCTAGACGTCACGTGTGTTCTTACTACACGCTCGCCGGGGCCCATGCGGGTTTTAATTGCATATCCCCCCTTTTTGTGTATCTATGTGTATACAAATTACAGTGCACGTGTGGGGGTATTTTAAAATACTTCAGGTGATCAATTGCGCGGGCAACTGTTATTTGAATGCAGCATTCGATTTGGAAGCTCGTAGACGCCTTCTGTCTGCTTGTACGAGTGTTGCAGATCCGGTGGCATGTTGTAGCTTGTAGACTGAGTTATCCGCTGCTTTATACAGGTAGACTGTCGTGCACTACTTGCTTTCTGTAGGTGGATCATAGTGCACCAACGAATCTCCTGCTTTCACCCGTGGATGCTTGAATTCACTACAGTTCTTTCATATACACTTGTAGATAATGTACTATGTGTACGATGAGTTTCCTACAGCAATTCATAGAAGTTTGCTTTTATTGTAGTCTCTTTGCATTTGTTCATGGATAGTACATTCAGTACAATTCTCTTTTAATTTTAGATCCATTGTTATTCGTTTAAATTCCCTTATAATTCATCCGAATTTGAGTTCAACATTATCAAATTCTATTAATATTAGTGTTATTTTTCATTTGTCCAAAATCAAGTCCTTGTTTGCCCAAATTTTGTTCAAGTTAGGTCCACGGTCCACTGAAAAATTTGGCAGCCTCCCGACGTCTCCCCCGTTTAGGGGAAAAACCAAGAGGCTGCCTTCCCCTCCACGCTACGTGGGCGCTTCAGGTAGATGTTCATAGACATCGCGGCAGCAAATTTTTCTTCAATCCCCGCCCGCTACATGAGCGTTTAGGGGTCTTGGGCACCTGTTGAAAAGAAAGCAGGAGGATTTCCCCACGTATGGGTACTTAATTTTGTTCCCCCTCACGCTACATGAGCGGCCCGGGGATTACCCACCTTGTCGCGAGCGCCGCACCGGTTTCCCGCCCTACTACGCTACGTGAGCCCGTAGGGGGTTTGCCGGTTCGTCACAAGCGTCGAGGGCGGGGTTTAAGGCAATTGCCTGCCTTGTCGTAGGCGTCGCGCTAGCTTCCCTCCCTACTACGCTACGTGAGCGCGCAGGGGGTTTATCAGCTCGCCGCCAACGACGAGAACAGGAATCTGAGTTTAGGGATTATACCTTCGCATGTCGACGGCGGTGCAGGCTCGTGGATCGAGGTACGAGGAGAGAGGGAAGAGCACCCTCTCTTTTTATAATTAATTATAATTAAGCATAGTTAATTAATAAATTATAACACTGCCGTTGCCAGGTCCCAAGTCCTGGATGAGAAAAGTGGAGGGTTGCGTTAGGTAGTCGACAGCCAGCGTACAACTTGTCGAATAATTATGACATGAATCCTTTAAGAAATTGTGTTAATGCTAGGGCGTCCCCTGGAAGCGACGCGTTGTATGGCCTGAATACAGCGACAAGTGTGCAAGGGCCGCTGCACCGCCGCCCGGGTGCAGTGTTAAATAGGCAAGGGTTACCACATCAAGGACGGATGTGGGCAAAGAAGCTAGTCCATGAAACTAAAATTAGGATAGGAACTTGGAATATAGGTTCCCTTACAGGAAAATTAATGGAATTAATAGATATTATGATTCATAGGAAGATAAATATTCTGTGCATTCAGGAAACTAAATGGGTTGGAGAGAAGGCTAAGGAGATTGATAGTTTAGGATTTAAACTTTGATATTCGGGTAGGAGTCGTACTAGAAATTGTGTAGGTGTGATTTTAGATAAGAGTTTGAAGGATAATGTTATAAATATTAATAGAATTGGAGATAGAATTATAGCTTTAAAGATTGTTGTTGATGCTAAGATTGTTAACATTATAAGTGCTTATGCTCCTCAAGTGGGTTTGGATATGGATTCAAAATTAAAATTTTGGAATGACTTAGAAGAATTAATACAAAAGATACCTCTTGAAGAAAGAGTTTTTATTGGAGGAGATTTAAATGGACATGTTGGTAGAGAGGTAGATGATTTTAAAAATATTCATGGTGGCCATGGGTTTGGAACGACAAATGAAGGTGGTAAGTCCATATTAGATTTTTGTTTAGCTTATGATTTTTTAATTGCTAATACATTATTTAAGAAAATGAATGAGCATCTCATTACTTATAAAAATGGATATAGTACAACTCAGATTGATTATTTTCTTATAAGGAAATTAGATCGTTTAGATTGCAAAGATTGTAAAGTTATTCCGAGTGAAAACTTATGTACCCAACATCGTTTATTAGTTTTGGACTTGAAGATAATGGGGAAAAAATTAAAAAATAAAGTAAAACGTTTTCCTAGGATTAGATGGGGGCATTTAAAGAATATTAACAAAAATATTTTTGAGAGTAAGATTTTAGATCTTAAGATTTTGTCTGTGCATGAGGATGCTAATGTTATGTGGGAAAAAGTGGCTAGTAATATTAAGAATATTGCAAAAGATGTGCTTGGAGTTTCAAAGGGAAAAGCTCCTAATAGTAAAAATAGTTGGTGGTGGAATCCAAATGTGCAAGAAAAGATTAAAAATAAGAAGATTTGTTATAAAAATTGGTTTAATTGTAAAAATTCTGATAATTGGAAATTATATAAAGAGGCACGTAAGGAATCTAAGAAAGCAATATGTGATGCAAAGAGTTTAGCTTTTAGTGATTTATATAATAGATTAGATACTAAGGAGGGAGAAAGATATATGTATAAGCTAGCCAAACAAAGAGATAGGAGTAGTAAGGATTTAGTTCAAGTGAAGTGTATTAAGGATGAAGATCAAAAAGTACTTTTTTTAGAAGATGATATTCAACAAAGGTGGATGAGATATTTTGCTAAACTTTTTAATGAAGAATGTGAAAATAAAATTGACTGTAATGACCTTAGCACTTTAAATGAAAATAAAGATTTCTGTTTTTATCGGCGTATTAGTAAAACCGAAGTTAGAGAGGCTTTAAAGAAAATGAATGGTGGAAAAGCTGTTGGACCTGATGATATTCCAATAGAGGTGTGGAAATGCTTAGGAGATGAAGGAATTTCTTGGCTTACTAAACTTTTTAATACTGTTTTGAAGACTAAAAAGATGCCAGATGAGTGGAGAATGAGTGTGTTAATCCCTATTTTTAAGAATAAAGGTGATGCACAAGATTGTGCGAATTATAGAGGAATTAAGTTAATGTGTCATACTTTAAAACTATGGGAACGAGTTATGGAGCATAGGTTGCGGCGTGATACTAATGTTTCTCAAAATCAATTTGGATTTATGACGGGTAGGTCTACTATGGAAGCCATACATTTATTAAGAGGTTTGATGGAGAAATATAGAGAGAATAAGGAGGATTTACATATGATATTTATTGATTTAGAAAAAGCATATGATAAAGTTCCAAGAGAAGTGCTATGGAGAGTTCTTGAAAAGAAAGAAGTTAATAACGCTTATATTCAAATCATTAAAGATATGTATGCATGAGCTATTACTTGTGTTCAAACACAAGGGGGTTTGACCAAGTATTTTCCTATTTCGGTTGGATTACACCAAGGATCAGCCTTAAGCCCATATCTTTTTGCTTTAGTCATCGATGTTCTCACTAGACATTTGCAAGAGGATGTACCTTGGTGTATGCTTTTTGCTGATGATATTCTTCTTGTTGATAAGACTAGAGAGGGAGTTGAAGGTAAACTAGAATTGTGGAGGTCAACCTTAGAGTCTAAAGGTTTTCGCTTGAGTAGATCTAAAACGGAATATATGGAGTGTAATTTTAGTAATAATAGACCTAGTGAGGGCATTGTGACTTTGGCCGATAAAGTCATTAATAAGAGTACACGTTTTAGATATCTTGGATCTATTGTTCAGAGTGATGGCGATATAGATGGGGATATTATCAGCAGAATCCAAGTTGGATGGTTGAAGTGGAGGAATGCATCGGGCTTATTGTGTGATAGAAAAGTACCCCTCAAACTTAAGGGAAAATTCTATAAGATGGTGGTGAGACCTGCAATGCTTTATGGTGCTGAATGTTGGCCATTAAAAGAGAAGCATAATTCTAAGTTAAGTGTTGCAGAGATGAGGATGCTCAGGTGGATGAGTGGCTTTACCCTTAGAGATAGGATACGAAATGAGCATATTCGTGAAAAGGTTGGAGTAGCTCCAGTGGAAGATAAGATTAGAGAGAGTCGCCTTAGATGGTTTGGTCACGTAAAACGGCGGCCTCCCGATGACCCGGTTAGGAAAGTAGAGGTCTTAGATTTGACTTATGTTAAGAAAGGTAGAGGTAGACCTAAAAAGACTTGGTTAGAAAATATTAGAAATGATCTTTCTTTATTAGATTTAAATGACAATTTGACTTTTAACAGGACACAATGAAGAAAAAGGATTCATGTAGCCGACCCCACGTAGTAGGATAAAGGCTTGATGTTGTTGTTGTTGTATAGTTAATTAATAAATTATAATTAATAATTAATCATAATTATTTATAATTAATTAATAATTAAGCATGAATAATCATAAGTAATTATTAATTAAGATTAAAATTAGTTAAATATAATTAATTATAATTAATTAAAATTAATAATTAATTATAATCATTTATAATTAATTAATAATAATTAGTTATAAATAATTATTAATTAAAATTAAAAGTAATTAAATATAATTAATTAGAATTAATCATAATTATTAATTATTCATAATTATTTATGATTAATAAAAAAATTGATTATGAATAATTATAAATAATTTTTAATTAAGATTAGAAATAATTAAATATACTAAATTAAACTTAATCATAATTATTAATTACTTATAATTATTTATAATTAATAACACTTAATTACAAATAATTATAATTAATCAAACAAAACTAATTATGATTAAAGAAGGATTAGGGATCTGTTTGGCAACAGGATTTATGGGATTTTGCCGAAGAAGCGTGCGAAGGGAGATGGCTACCTTCTCAAACGAGCAAGCTCTTGTTGTTACTTCCGATCCGACAGTGAAGGGAACATCGTTGAGGGAGCCAGAGTCGGAACAGCGAGAGGGGGGGGGGGGGGGGGGGGGGCTCTTCACGCTAGCGAGCTCCCGTATGGCTTCCGATCAAAATGTCGTAACTTCCGATCCAGGAGGGAGGGAACGTCGGAGCGAAGTCGGGCAGAGGCGAAGGAGTCGGAGAGGTTAGGGCTTCTCTCTCTCTCTCTCTCTCTGATCGAAGGAGGCGGCGAGAGCTAGGGCAGGGGCGTCGAGATTCCTTGAGGAGTTCGGTCGTGTGTGGAGGAAGCGGAGAAGGTTCTGCCGAAGGAAGCTTTCCTCGCCTCCGTTTTATAGACGAGAGTGGAGGCATGATCGAGGTCGGATTTGCGAGATTCGCGGGAAGAGATCGATTCGGCGCCGGATGAACAGTAGCAGGTATGCAGGATTTGCGGCAGATTCGTCTGATACGAGGTATGGCCCTTTTTTTTGTTTTTTTTATAATATGGCAGGGGTCAACAAATGCCACCCAACAAATGTGGTTCGCGCCTAGAGCGAATCACGTTTGTTGTAAGCTGATTGACTTTGTGGATCTCCAAAAATTTTCTCTGGATGTCACACAAAGATTTTCATTTAGTGGATCTCCAAAAATTTGTTTGGATGTCACACTAGGATTTTTATTTAGCGGATCTCTAAAAATTTGTTTGGATGTCACACTAGGATTTTTATTTAGCGGATCTCTAAAAATTTGTTTGGATGTCACACTAAGATTGTCATTTGGTGGATCTTCAAGAGTCTATCCCTATGTCTTTATAGATCTTTAGATGCACTTGTAGTCGTCAATAGGATTGACATGCTGGCTCTAGTTAGGTAGGGATCCAAAAGATACTGATATAGTATTTTATACCCAGATCCCTAGAGTGTTACTTCGTAGATAGCACTTTGTAGGTTGATGATAGTATATAGTAATGCCATTTTCTGTTCTCCTTTTGACACTACTGTTTTCTTAGTTTTCAGTTCTGATTTTATAACTGTACTGACAATTCTTTGTTTCTTGTGCAGGTCACTACAGAGATAGGATCCAGTTAGCTCACTGCTACAGAGGGATTTGGTTCTGGTACGTTTTTAGTTTGTTTGTTCTGTTCTTTTTCTTTCTTTGGCTGCTTACTGACCCTTGTTGCCCTGTGCAGGTTCTAGGAGGAGCGAGACACTAGTTCGTGAGCTACTATGGGAGACCTTGGTTTCAGGTACACTTTTCTTTTTAGTAGCTTTTTCATATACTTGCATAGTCTTTTATTTCTGCTGATATTTCTGTTGTTTTGTGCAGGTTCCAGAAGTGCAGAATACCTGGTCTTTGGAAGGAGCACAGCAAAGCTGTTGACTTTCTCTTCAGGCATAGCTTAGGAGACAAATTTGTAGTCCTCTGCGAAGGACATTGCACTTTTCTCTCTCTTTTTTTTTGTTGATATAAACTTGTAAAAGAGATATGAACTGAAAACTCGTACATGGATTCTGAATTAATAAAATGAAGCATTTTTTGTAAATTCAGTTGTTCACGAGCTCTCTTTCTACTGTTCATGTGATTTCTGCGATTGCACTTTGAGCTGTGTTGATGGTGATGTAAATAATTTTAAATATTTATTTAGGGATCTCGGCACGCAGCGTGATGTCGACCCAAATAAATATTTAAAATGCCCCCAGCCATTAGAGACACTTGTAGACGTCATTCGGGGTACTTCTTTTTATAGCTTTAGCTTCTCTGAGATTTTGGTTCGTTCTGTCCTATGCTTTGTGCTGCGGACATTGACGGAGAATTACCTGATTTGTCTTTACTGACTTGTTAGGTGGTTTGTACCTTCGGCCCTTTGCTTCTAGCTTTGACGGGCTTGATGAAGGAGTAGATACCGATGACCTAAACCTTTCGGGTTTACATCAGGTCGGTGGCAAGAAGTCATCGGTCCAGAGCTTTGTGCATAACGACTTGTTGATGATGAAATCCTCTTAGTTCAGCCTCAGGCTTTATGCGAACTTTGGGATAATTTCTTCGGTCCTTTGCTTTGTGCTTTGGTGGACTTGTTGAAGAAGAATTCCTTCGATCTTAGCTTGACGCTTTACGGATTTGTTGAAGGATTTGAAGGTTTTGGATTCAGTTGATAGTACCAAGCATGAGTAGTATCTTGATCCTTAACCACTTGAGGAGACTTTAATCTGAGTCACTTGAGTTCATCAAATCGGGCGAGCTGGGATTTGACAGCTCTTCGTCCTCTGGTTGCTGAGATGGGGGTTCCTCTACTGCGGCCTTTGTTATGGCTTGTTGAATAGATGGAGCTGCCAGCAATCCGGCCATATTTGGGCTTATTGGATCCGACCTCTTACACCCATTCAGGCTTCAGACTTGAGCTAAGGGAAATGTGCTTCCCAATGCTGATTTTGCTGAAGTTGATAGATTTGGAGTCTTCCTTTGTGGTTGAAGATTTAGAACCTACGCGAATTTGGTAGTTGCTCGAGATTCCTTCTTCCCACTGGAACTTTGATTCTCCAGTCAATTAGGAGAATTTTGTAGACTACGATCACTTGAACTTATCGAGTCGAACTAGCCTTTGTACTTCGTACAGTCCCTACTGACGGGTTGACGAAGTGGGGGTTCCGCTACTACGGCCTTTCTTATGGCGTGTTGAGTAGACGGAGCCGCCAGTGATCCGGCCATATTTGGGCGTGTTGGATCCGACCTCTTACACCCACTCGAACCTTAAGCTTCAGGCTGCTGAAAGACTTTAGGTTGTTCTGGCTCAATTTGTTAGAGTGTGTAATTGCAAAAGTCTCTTTCTGACCTTTGAAATCTTGGTTTGTTGGAGGAGGTGGTGTCTCGATCTTTTGAAGCTCACCTGCATATACTTTGAAAAGAATTCGTTGTATTCTTCAGTATAAAAGAGTATTTGCGTTGATGATTTTAAATATTTATTCGGGGAACTCGGCATGCAGCGCGATGTCGACCCGAATAAATATTTAAAATGCCCCCTGTCTCGTAGGGACATTTCATAATAGAATAAATTTAAAATTTTGTGATTTTAAATATTTATTTGGGGATCTCGGCGCTTAGCACGATGTCAACCCAAATAAATATTTAAAATGCCCCCTATCTTGCAGGGTGATTTTGAAATGCATTATTGCAACATAAGAGAATTTCAAAAATATAAAATGTAAAGTGTATATAAATATGTATGAAATACACAATACATTAAATATAACATTTCCTTGAGCAATCTTATGCATGGTACTTCTTCAGGTGTCGACCGTTAATCGGCGGCATGGGCCTCTGACCGTGTAGATCGATAAGCTGGTAGGCCCCTCCTTGATACACCTTTTCGATAACAAAGGAGCCCTCCCAATTGGATACGAATTTACCACCAATTTTTCGATGAGGAATGATTGGCCTTCTCAGCACCATGACCAATTCTCCTTCTTGAAAGGATCGAGGACGTACCATTCGATCAAATGATTTCGCCATTCTTCCTCGGTAGATTTCTAGGTTTTGTTGGGCTTGCAACCTGACTTCATTGAGTGCATCGAGCTCCTCCATTCTTAGGCGAGCATTCTGTTCTTGAGTAAGCTCATTCTGGATAGCGATCCGAAGAAATGGTAGTTCAACTTCTAGTGGTAAGACAGCTTCAGCCCCGAACACTAATGAATAAGGAGTAGCTTTGGTTGGCGTTTTGTAAGTTGTATGGTACGCCCATAATGCTTCTACCATCTTCGTATGCCATTCTCTTTTGTTCTTGGTGAGGATTTTCTTCAATAATTTCACCAGTGTCTTATTGAAAGCCTCTGCCAAGCCGTTAGCTCTTGGGTTGTATATAGACGAGTACCGCCAATCAATCTTGTGACGATCTACAAACTTGTAGATTTTTGTACTCTTGAATATTGTGCCGTTATCTGAGATCACTCGACGTGGTACACCGAATCTGTAGACGACATTGTAGGTGAAGAAGTTGATCACGTGCTCGGACGTGACTTCCCTGAATGGAGCTGCTTCTGCCCATTTTTGAGAAATAGTCTGTTGCTGCCAGAATAAAGCGGTGCCCTGCTGAAGACGGCAGATCTATTGGCCCAATTATATCTGTGCCCCAACATTCAAATGGCCAGGACGCTATCGTTGGATGCAGTGGATTTGGCAGTTGATGAATAACATCACCGTGAATCTGACATTCATGGCACCTTTTAGCGTGGTTGATACAATCTCTAACCATTGTAGGCCAGTAATAACTCATTCTTTTGATTTTAGCAGCCATCTTGGGACCTGACTGGTGTGCTCTGCAGAGTCCTTCATGAACTTCTGCTACCACTTTATCAGCTTCCTTGGTTCTTAGGCATCTTAGCCACATCTGATCAAAGGCTCGTCGGTACAACGTGTCATTGATAAATGCGTATCGTAATGCTCTTTTTCTAATTTGTGCAGCCAGAGATTTATCTGTTGGGAGTTTGTTTTCTTTGAAGTAGTCGACGAATGGTTGCCTCCAATCGTCTTCGACTTCAACATCTAAGTAATCCAACCACGACTCTGAGAATCTACCGGTTCTTCGTCTCTTTACTACCTGACGTTCCCCTGGTTGATTTTTAGTACTGATTTGTTGGGGAGGTTGAGGATCAACCGGGGTTGCATCTTGCTGGCTTGAACCTGGTATTCCATCTGCCTGTGGGAATTGTAAGATTGTTGGCTCTAAGACCCGACGATTTTCAACTGCAATGAATATAGGTGGCCTTTTATCTTCATTTGCAAGCTCCTTGGCCAGTTTAGCTAGACAATCTGCTTTTGCATTCTGTCCTCGAGGAACTTGAGTTATCTTGACATTCGGTATTTGTTTTAGAAGCTCAAGAGCTCGTCGGTGATAGTGGGCCAATTCAAGTTTGCAAATCTTGTAAATGCCCAGAACTTGATTTATCACTAGTTGAGAATCGCCGAAAATTTGGAGATCTGTGATTTGGACACCAATTGCGATCTCCAGTCCCACTATTAGAGCTTCGTATTCGGCTTCATTATTGGTCCGAGGTTCAGTTAGACTGAACGAGAATCTCATGATACCTCCCTCGGGTTCTATAAAGACTAGACCGATGCCAGCTTGGGCCTTTCCAAGATTTGGCGGTCGGGGAGATTTGATCGACGATGCCCCATCAAAGTACATCTCCCAAAATTGAGGTTTCTCCTCTTCCTCGACCTACATGATTTGTTCATCTGGCAAATCATCATTGAGCGGGGAGTCTGCAGGAATCGGATGTGCAGCGAGGAAATCTGCTAGAGCTTGCCCCTTTACTGCCTTCTGTGGTATATATACTATATCAAATTGCAGTAATAGCACTGCCCACCTTGCTAAATAACCTGTCAACGCTGGTCTTGTCATCAAGAACTTCAGCGGATCGATCTTTGATATCAAGGTGATTTTGTGAGACAACATATAGTGGCGAAGTTTCTGAACTGTTAAAATCAACGCCATGCAATGTTTCTCGATTGGAGAATATCGCATTTCTGCTCCGATTAATCTCCGACTGATGTAGTAGAGTGCATTTTCCTTTCCTTCCTCATTGTGTTGGGCCAGCAATGCTCCGAGGGACTCTTCTAGTGCAGCTGTATACAGTATAAGAGGCTTCCCCGGAATTGGCGCTGCAAGGATGGGTGGATTTAACAAATATCTTTTGATGCTATCAAAAGCTTCTTGACATTCTTCATCCCATTTAAAGCGGACGTCCTTTTTCATCAATTTTGAAAATGGCTGGCACATACCCGACAGATTCGATATGGATCGTCGAATGAAAGCCAGTTGCCTTGCAAGGAGCGGAGTTGACGGAGGCTTCTTAGCGGCGGCATTTCAATGATCGCCTTGATTTTGTTGGGATCGACTTCTATGCCTCGGTGACGAACGACGTACCCGAGAAATTTGCCTGAGGAGACCCCGAAAGCACATTTAAGAGGATTCATCTTCAGATCGAACTTCCTGATTCTTTCAAATACAATCCTCAGGTCGTTTAAATGATCTTTCCGGTCTATGCTCTTAACGACCAAGTCGTCTACATAGCACTCGACCTTCTGATGTATTAATTCATCAAAGATATGGGTCATCGCCTGTTGGTAAGTGGCACCAGCGTTCTTCAAGCCAAAGGGCATGACCGTATAGCAGAAAATGCCGATGGGCGTTCTGAATGATGTATGCCTTTCATCCTCAGGAGCCATCTTGATCTGGTTGTATCCTAACGATCCATCCATAAACGAGAACATGTCATAGTTTGACGTGTTGTCTACCAGGAGTTCGGATACAGGCAGCGGAAAATCGTCTTTTGGACATGCCTTGTTGAGGTCCCGAAAGTCAATACATATACGAATCTGTCCATTCTTCTTCTTCACCGGGACGATATTGGCGATCCAATCGGCGTATTTCTCTTCGCGGATGAAGCCTGCTTCTATGAGCTTTTTGGTTTCAGCAATCACCTGTTCTTCAATCTCCAATCTCATTCTTCTAGGAGCTTGTTTGATAGGCGCTGCATCTGGTTTGATAGCCAATCTGTGAACTGCTACCTCAGGGGATAAGCCGGGCATTTCAGCATATATCCAAGCAAAGCAATCCCTGAATTCACAGAGAAGTTCTTTAATTTCTTCCACTTGGTCTTCTGGCAGAAGGGAACTAATGAAGGTTGGGCGAGGGTCATCCTCGATTCCCAAGTTGACTTCTTTTAGTTCGTCCATAGTGGTTATCTGTCCACCATCTTCAAGCTCTTCAGGTGCAGGCTTGGCCTCTACAGGTTGATCATCGTAATCATCAGCTTCATAGACTTCTTTATCAGAACAATCATTGGGTTCAACTTCCCTGCAAGTGATGGCTTGGCAAGTCTCCTTCCGGATGCATTTTCGCCTGACGAATCCAATGCCTTTATATGCATTCATATCCTTCCGCCGCATTGGACGCGGATTCCTTCCATACCAGAGACTTAGGCACATACGAAGTTATCATTTGGAGGTGGGAATATTGATCCGCTTTCGCAACATTCTTTGAATAACTTTGGTATTAAACCTAGGTAGCCTCGTAGGTAGTAATTCTTCAGAATCAATGAAGACATGGTCCCAATCACGATTCACTTCTTCAACCTTTCCTACGGAATAGAATATATTCCCTGACTCAATCCCCTTTCTGATTGGAGGCAGATAACGGGTCACAAGTTCCTCAACCTTATGCACATCTCGTGGAATTATTTCTTTGAAATACTGTAGGGGAATACGAGTGACTACAAGCACGCTGTCTGAGATTGACAGGCTATATATTCTTCTAGAGAATACATCTTGCACCGTGTTCATGTAGATAGAGTCATAGTCATAATCATCATTTGAATATGCGACCTCCCTACTCCATTCGTCCATCGAATGGAGTACCCTCTGGGATTTTGTAGGGGTGACATCCTCTTCATCTGTGTCGCTCCCAAGGTGAGGTACACATTTTCTTTCTTTAGAAGTGGCAGCTTCTTTGGGAAGAGTCAACGACGCCTTCTTTCTCCCCACCTGCTTCCTCTCACCTTCTTGCTTAGGCCGTTTTGCACTCTCTGAATTTGATGCTTGAGCCTTTAGAGAGTTCGACGGCCTCAACTTCTTTGGCATGAAATACTGCGCATCTTCATAAACTGTCGCTTTATGGACTGCAAAGAGCTGAATATCACCAGAGATCCTGAATTCTTCTCCCTCCTTGAGATATTTCATGCATTGGTGCAGTGTTGACGGGACAACGCCATATTCATGCAGCCAGGGGCGACCTAGTAGCGCCTTAAATGAAGTGTCCGCGTCAATTACATGGAACTTGGCTTCTGTGTGAAATTCTCCAAATACAAGAGGAAGCATAAATGATCCAAGGGTTTTCTGCCCTTTCTCGTTAAAGCCGTGCACCATGAGTTTATCTGGCCCGAGGTGCTCTACGTTGAGGCACAATGATCTTAGTGCTTTTAAGCTCATGAGGTTGATGGAGGACCCAGGGTCGATCAAAATTCGGCTGATTACCAAATCATCACTCTCTGCAGTAACATACAGAGGTCGGTTGTGGTCTGCAGTCCCGAGCATCATGTCATCCTCAGTGAAAGTGATGAATGGTTCGTTAAGAGCTTGCAGGACCTCAGTTAGGTTGCGCTCACCGAAATAACCCGACATACTTCCACTGGAAGAGAGTCTTCTTCCTCTTTTTCAGCTTCGTTTATTTTAAGCTCTGACATGAAATCAACAAGCTTAATAGGGCGTCGCGCAGTCTGATAATATTTATCCAAGCTGTCAATGACCCTTTGAGTTGTAGTCTTCTTCTCCTTGAGCTTCTTCAGTTTGGTCTTCCTCTTGGAGGGCTTCACCTTTCCAGACCTTGAAGGGCCCGCTTGGTTAGGAAATTGTTTAGAAGCAGACGCTTGTGCTACGGGCAATGCCTTCAGATTTAACACTGGCTCCGTAGGAGATTTCCATTTTATACCCGGAACTCCTTCGAGCTGTTTCAGCATTTTCATAGTTTTCTTGGAGACCGCAGTCTCCCACTGCTCTTCTTGAGCTGGCTTCTTTTCATTTTTTCTTTCTTCAATCGGGGGTACGGAAGAAGTCGTAACTACCCGAGTTGACTCTTTTCTGGGGTGAGTCAGCACATTGTCGGACAATGTGAACTTTCATCTTCGATATTTTCTTTCAAGCCAATCTTTGAAGACATAGCAATCTTTAATTGGATGACTCATTACCCGATGATACGGGCAGTAGTTTGGGTCGCCACTGTGCTTCGACTCCTCGGGTCTCTTACACTCTGGCAATTCTAAACCCGCTTTCAACGCCTGTCGAAATAATTTGGCGACACTCTCCCTTTTAAATGAATATTCTTTGTTCATTTTATCTTTGAGGGAGGGGAACGTTCGATCACCAGTTCCCGTTGTTTGCCTTGGGCGTTCTCCACCACCCTAATAAGTTCATGGTTTATCATTCTCCCCAAGTATCAGCTTCGGCTGGGGGTTAGGGTTGTAGGCTTGCTTAGGATTTTCTTGATATTGCATTGGCTGCTTGCCTTTGTCTACATTATACGCCATCTATTTCTCTTTATCAGCTCTGGAGAAAAATATGGAGTCAGCCTCACCTCTTCTAGCACCTGAGGCTTTAGTCTTTTTAGGCTTATCAGAATAATTCTCTGATTTTGACAAATTCAATCTCAAACTTTGCCACTCTATCCAGCAAATCCTGAAATGTGGTGATAGTAGCCATGCACAGGAATGGTTGCATTTTATCATCAATATTTCCCATTAACAACTGTACGGCATGCTCTTCTTCGAACTGCTGCTCACATTTCATGCTTAGATTGCGCCAGCGAGTGATATATTTGGTCACTGATTCTTCCTTCTTTCTCTTATTCAAAGCAAGGTCAGTGATCGTTATTTTCTCGGTCGCACTGGCGAACCTCTTCACGAATATATTTTCTAATTCTGCAAAAGTCTTTACAGAATCGTTTGGTAGTTCAGCGTACCATTCGAAAGCAGCTGCCGTCAAACTGCTAACGAATTGTCGGAAGAGTAGAGCATCATTTCCTCCAGTATTCCCGCAGGTGGCTTAGAACTGCGCCAGGTGCTGTCTAGAATTTTTATTGTCATCAAAAGTATTAAACTTTGGTACAGAATATCCCTTCGGGTATGGCACCTGATCATACTCGGCCGGGTACGGACGACCTTTACCCACCAATTTCTCTGCCTGATCAATAGCTATAATAGCCTTGATCCTCTCGGTGATAATCCCTTCAAGCTGCGCAGCAGTCATAGGCTCGGAGGTACTTGCAATGTTCTACGGAGTGGGCTGACGAACAGTGTTATGGGCTTCACGACCACCTTCGGGAGCTCCATGTACTCCTGACACTTGTGGCGCTTGGAAGTTTAGAGGATCAGGGGGAGGATTGGGCATAGGACTGACTGCAGCATTTTTCTGCATCATCTGCATCATTGTCGCCATTTGGGCCATCATCTCGGTCATTTTCTCATTCAACTGAGAGATTTCCCTGTCCTTGGCTCTCATTTGCCGTCTCATCTGTCGCCGCATATCAGCGAGTGTGATGTTTTCGGCATCAGGGAGATTCCCTTCTACCTCCTCAACTTCATCCTCTCCTTGGGAATGACCACCTCCGCCAGTGGTGGACCCAGCTTCATGGCGGCGCCGATATACTTCTCTAGGCGGCAGTTGCCAGTGGTCATCATCATCTTCACCTTCGTCGTAGTAAGCTTCATCATCAACGTTGATGTGTCTCACCATGTAGACTACTTCCATGTCTAAGGTGTTATTTACATCTTCTAAATTTTGTTCAATATATTCTTCTATATTTTCTTCTTCAATATATTCCATATATTCTTCCTCCATATCTCCTCCTTCCTCTTCTAGCACTCGGATCTCCGAGCGGCGGCGCCACTGGATCTCCGGTTCTTGGCTTGGTAAGAAGATCTCTTCGATCTGCGGGCTGCGATCAAAGTTGGATTCATTCTTGGGAGGGGTCAAAGAATGATGGGATCCCCTGGAGGATTCTCCAAGGTGTCTACCGTCGGGAGGAGCGTCCTCATGGGCCTTCTTTTGGACCCACTTTTGATGTTGTTTACTGACGGGGGCGGATCTCCGAGAAGCTGTACCGGATGTCACGCCTGAGTCAGCCTTTCTTTCATTCTTTTCTTCTCTGCGAGGCCTTGGCCTCTAGATTTGCTTTCCCTTCCACCGGGACCTTTCGGCGGTGGATCCCTGAACGCGCTGTTTAGGTGTCACACCCCGATGCTCACCGCGTGGGGTGTATTTTCTTTCCTTTCTCTCCGTTGCAAGAGACAGACATTCTCTTAGCGGAGTTCCTGTTTCGACCATCAGTGGCCGCTAGTATCTTTTCTTTTTCAATCCTCTCTCCTTACAGTCTTCAAGACCCTGTAGACTCGGGCCGAGAGAGTTTCAGCTTCTTTTCTCTTCTGAGGAGCTGGGACATCAGGCTGCCGGTCCCAGAATGATTTCTTCAGCTCATCAGTTGAGCTGTTTCTCTTCACCGATTTCAGATTTGTGAACCCATTCCGTGTGGGAATGGTTACTTCAGGCTCTTGGGCTGGCAGGTTGGAGGGATGGGTCGAGAATTGTTGCTGAGCCCGGAGCTCAGCATTCAGTTTCCTCCTCTGCCTTCTCGTCAATTTTCCTCCAGATGAGGAAGCCTCAAAAGTGTTGTTTCTGGGTGTAGATAACCCTGTTGGCAGAGGAGTGGTGTTTGCAGTCACCACGGAGATCCTTCCTCCGGCTACAACCCTCTTGGTGGCTGGGGCTCCTGGCTGTGACAGCCGTTCAAAGACAGAAATCCTCCCACGAGGATTTTCAGCAGCAGGTCGTGGCGCTGGCAGATGCGCACGACGGGTGGCAGCTTCAGTAAGTTGGGGCCTTCTAGCATGCCCCTCAGATTCAATGCCGCATGTAGGAGCAGTGGCAGTCCTTGTAACGACTGCAGGAAAGTCAATGCTACCAAACTGGATGGTAGCTCCAGATCTCCCAGTGTTGATCAGAGTATTTGCCAGTTGAATGCTGGCTCCACGTCCTAGTTGGATAGTCATTGAAGTATTCTGTAGATCCATCTGCATAAATGAAAGGTAAGGGTTAGTGATCAAAATTTGATACATCACCCCACACTCTCAAAAATGCAGAGACTTGCACAGAATATAAACAAAAACAGATAACATTAGCGAGCAAATTCAAATAATATAAATTTAAAATACTGCTACCTTCTCAAGGGAGATGGCTACCTTCTCAAACAAGCAAGCTCTTGTTGTTACTTCCGATCCGACAGTGAAGGGAACGTCGTTGAGGGAGCCAGAGTCGAAACAGCGAGAGGGGGGGCCTCTTCACGCGAGCGAGCTCCCGTATTGCTTCCGATCAAAATGTCGTAACTTCCGATCCAGGAGGGAAGGAACGTCGGAGCGAAGTCGGGCAGAGGCGAAGGAGGCGGAGAGGTTAGGGCTTCTCTCTCTCTCTCTCTCTCTCTCTCTCTCTCTCTCTCTCTCTCTCTCTCTGATCGAAGGAGGCGGCGAGAGCTAGGGCAGGGGCGTCGGGATTCCTTGAGGAGTTCGGTCGTGTGTGGAGGAAGCGGAGAAGGTTCTGCCGAAGGAAGCTTTCCTCGCCTCCGTTTTATAGATGAGAGTGGAGGCATGATCGAGGTCGGATTCGTGAGATTCGCGGGAAGAGATTGATTCGGCGCCTGATGAACAATAGCAGGTACGCGAGATTTGCGGCAGATTCGTCTGATACGAGGTATGGCCCTTTTTTTGTTTTTTTTATAATATGGCAGGGGTCAACATAATTAATATTACTGTAGTGATTTTTTTATGGTTATAGTTGAATCAGCCTTTTAACTGTTAATTATTACATCTTGCTGTAGTCAAATCAGCCATTTAACTATTAATTATTGCATCCTGTTGTAGTCTCTCCACTTAGCCAAGCATGCAATGGCTTGATTAAATCCCATGGTTGAGAATGATTTGGAGAGATGTAATAGTGGAAATGCAGTAGATTATAATAGTATATTATCTAAGTTAAAAGCATTAGCTAGTATTAGCCATTCCCTTCTCTTTTTCCCATCATTTGGCTGCTGGCATTCGAAGGAATAGCGTGCCGTGAGCTAGGAGGCGGATGTGATGCTGAAGGCTATAGGTTCTGAAATTTATATTTGTTGTATTTGTTGTGTAAAAATAGATATGTATGTAGCTATGTTTGTTTAGAGCTGCTGAATTGCTGATTTTAGTGTGTAAGTACTGAAATCAGAATAGATGATGTTGAATTCATAATATAGGCTGAGTGGAGGTGGCTGTAGGCAACAACAAAAGCGATGAAATCAACTGTATTGCTGAAACTAGTAAGAAAAAGGGGAAGGAATACTAAAATCAGTAGATAACAAAGGAAAGGAGAAAGAGAGCAAAGTGAAGGAGTAGGTTGAATGAGGAGGAATTCAATTGGGGTAATTTGTAAGATATTTTTCTAAGATAGTCATATTGCTTGTTTTATCTATTTAAAAGCATGTCTGAATGGAAAAACAAAAATGTGTGTTTTAGGTGATGTATAAAAGGAGAAGAAGACAAGACCTAGAAGAACGAATTCCAAGTGAGGTGAGATACCCAACCGATGCATAAGAAATAATAAAAATTTCATATATTTGTAAATTGATATTTGTCATGTTTATGATAGCATTTCTTTCATAAGATAACATGTATTTCAATTTATTCATATGTGGAATACATATGTAATTTATTTCAGTTTATATAGATTGTTGATTCTTGATTTACTAAGTAATAGATATTACATTAAAAATTAATGATATAAAAAAAGAAAAATAAGTCATATATGGGGAATAGACCTACAAAAGTAAAGGCGAAAGATCTGACGAGGTAAACTTATACTCTCAATTCTAAAAGTTAAGAAGTTGGACCAAAACTTAAATGAGAGAGCAGCTTCAGTACTAAAAGTTGGGAATCTGTACTAAACTTTGAATTGAAAAGCTGAAAGAGTGCAAAAGCTTATAGCCATCATATGACTTGTTTAAAGGTGTTGAACAATTAGCAAGATGGAAAGTAATGTTATGCATTTACTATGATCAGTATGATATTTCAATGTATTCTAAATTAATTGTTAACCATATTATTATTATTTTTTATATATAGCTTGTGTATTTCATTGAGCCTACCTCATTAACAGTGAATGTACTGCAGGAAAGGGGAAGGAACCCGTAGGGCATTAGTCAAAAAAAGGGGTGACTGTTCTTTTTGGTGTGCATATATTTTGGGTGTACATAGAGGTTCAATACGATGCTGTACAAAGACTTTTGGGGTATGTAAGTGAATTTTAAAAAGTTCTCTAGTAAAGCTCTGTATTCCTTTTGATTATATGCGACTTTAAATGAGGTATATTATATGCTTCCTAATATTAAGTATAAAGTTTGATATATTATGAGAGTCTTAATAGATTACTTTTTAATCATCTGATTCTAATAAACGTAGTTCAGAATGGGTGTCAATAAGAAGGGGTCTGTTTAGATTTTTTCTTCTATGTTATACTACAGGTTGACTGTGAGGGGGGGCAAAATGGGGTGTGATAACGATGGCTCGGGACGATGGAATCATGGGATCTTGATCGGGCTTATCATCACTCCCCCATCATCCGCTTTAAGTGCAAGATGGTGAAATTTCAAATTTAAAATTTCAAACTTTCAAACACCAAACCAATGTTGCTACTATATGCTGAATACAATGTATCTATGGATACGATGTATTCACTCGACAACTAGCCTTAATTGAAAGTTTTCTCTCGTTAACTATAGGGGCTTATGCCTATAGGAAACTAGAACTCAGATCATAAAGTCCTTGCAAAATGAGAGCGAAATCTCTGGGTAGTGTCTTATCTACAAACCCAATCTACCTTCCCAAAATTTACCCCAGAACTTAATCCGTTAAAACTCTCCCGAGAGTAAGAAAGGCCAGGGCGCGAATTTTCGGAGCCCATAATAGTAGCGATCTTAAAAACAAAGCATTGAAAAAACTACCTTAAGCCTATCCTTAAAAAACTAGCAATGATAAAAGAGATTAAGAGATTATAAAAAATAACAAGATAAACAAATCTAATGCCCAAAAATGTAGATAATCTCCCCCGAAAGGATTTCAAATCTTAGGATCAATGATCAAAATCTCAAAATAAATGAAAAATGGTGACCACATTAACGTAGGACAAAATGAAAAGTTATGAAATTTAAAAGAGTTAATCTTCATTATTCCTTTCATTTAAAAAATAATTAAAGTTATGAATTGTTACAAGTTGAAGATTCGTGAAAGGATGTAGACATAATATTAGTTATGTTTTTTGAATTTTGTGAAATATAGGATGACAAGCTAAGAGATAAAGAACACACTAAGTGATGAAAGAACATTGATAATACTAGGCTAGTTTTATAGTGGATACTTGACCAAACCAAAATGCATAAAGACGATATTGAGGTCATAAAGCCATGGCTTATCTAATAAGGCATGCACGATGTCCTTGAGGTGGACATCATACCATATGCGATCAATCAAAGTAGCCAATTAAATGAGACAAGACAAAGCTAGGAGATGAACATCGTTGTCTTATCCTCCTATAATACCTTGCAAAGCTGTGGGTGAGTCTCTAGGGCTAGCCCTAACCTAGCCAATATAGAGGTGAAAACTACATTCATGCAACTATCAATATAAGTGATCAATTTGTTGAATAGAAAATGTAATGCCAGAGGAAATAGGTTGAAGAGGGAAGATAAAGCTACTATTTTTCTTTATTTCAAATTCATTTTTAAATAGAATTTAATATGAGATTGAACTGATGCTGGTTATTTTTATACTCATTCTCAAAGATTTGATCATGGCCACACATGTGTCCCAAGATGGAAACCAAAGATTAAAGTATTAATTATTGAAGGCACGATAAAAAGTAAAATTCAAAATTAAATATTTGGAAGAATCTATCTATGATAAAATCAACTTGGTAGGAATTTGCTTAGACTATAAAAATCCACTATGATATTATTGGATCTGCTTGAAGAATACACAATGACGAATGAACTATTGTCATTAATCAATATTAATTAAATGTTACTGTAGATGTTATTTCATAATGCCTATTAATTAATATTACTGTAGTGATTTTTTTACGCTTATAGTTGAATCAGCCTTTTAACTGTTAATTATTACATCATGCTGTAGTCAAATCAGCCATTTAACTATTAATTATTGCATCCGATTGTAGTCTCTCCACTTAGCCAATCATGCAGTGGCTTGATTAAATCCCACGACTGAGAATGATTTGGAGAAATGTAATACTGGAAATGCAATAAATTATAATAGTATATTATCTATGTTAAAAGCATTAGCTAGTATTAGCCATTCCCTTCTCTTTTTCCCATCATTTGGCTGCTGGCATTCAAAGGAATAGTGTGCCGGAAGCTGGGAGGCGGATGTGATGCTAAAGGATGTAGGTTCTAAAATTTATATTTGTTGTATTTGCTGTGTAGAAATAGATATTTGTGTTGCTATGTTTGTTTAGAGCTGTTGAATTGCTGTTTTGGTGTGTAAATACTGAAATCAGAATAGATGATGTTGAATTCATAGCATAGGCTGAGTGGAGGTTTCCGTAGGCAATTGCAAAAGAGATGAAATCAACTGTATTGCTGAAACCATTAAGAAAAAGGGGAAGGAATACTGAAATCAGTAAATAACTAAGGAAAGGAGAAAGAGAGCAAAGTGAAGGAGTAGGTTGAATGAGGAGGAATTCAATTGAGGTAATTTGTAAGATATTTTTGTAAGAAAGTCATATTGCTTGTTTTATCTATTTAAAAGCATGTGTTAATGGAAAAACAAAAATATATGTTTTAGGTGGTGTATAAAAGGAGAAGAATACAGGACCTAGAAGAACAAATTCCAAGTGAGTTGAGATACCCAACCGATGCATAAGAAATAATAAAAATTTCATATATTTGCAAGTTGATATTTGTCATGTTTATGATAGCATTTCTTTTATATGATAGTATGTATTTCAATTTATTTATATGTGGAATACCTATGTAGTTTATTCCATTTTACATAGATTGTTGATTCTTGATTCACTAAGTAGTAGTTATTACATTAAATGAACTATAGTAGAAAAGCAAAATAAGAAATATATGGGGGATAGGCCCGCACAAGTAAAGGCGAAAAATCTGACGAGGTAAGCCTATACTCTCAATTCTAAAAGTTAGGAATTTGGACCAAACCTTAAATGAGAGAGCAGCTTCAATTCTAAAAGTTGGGAATCTGTACCAAACTTTGAATTGAAAAGCTGAAAGAGTGCAAAAGCTTATAGCCATCATATGACTTGTTTAAAGGTGTTGAACAATTAGTAAGATGGAAAGTAATGTTATGCATTTATTATGATCAGTATGACATTTCAATGTGTTCTAAATTAATTGTTAACCATATTATTATTATTTTTTATATATTGCTTGTGTATTTCATTGAGCCTACCTCATTAACAGTGATTGTACTACAGGAAAGGGGAAGGAACTCGTAGGGCATTAGTCAAAAAAAGGGGTGACTGTTCTTTTTGGTGTGCATATATTTTGGGTGTACATAGAGGTTCAATACGATGCTGTACAAAGACTTTTGGGGTATGTAAGTGAATTTTAAAAAGTTCTCTAGTAAAGCTTTGTATTTCTTTTGATTATATGTGAGTTTAATTGAGGTATATTACATTCTTCCTAATATTAAATATAAAATTTGATATATTATGAGAGTCTTAATAGATTACTTTTTAATCATCTGATTCTGATAGAAATAGTTCAAAATTGGTGTCAGTAAGAAGGGGCATGTTTAAATTTTTTCTTCTCTGTTATACTACAGGTTGACTGTAGGGGGGACAAAATGGGGTGTGACAATGATGGCCCGGAATGACGGAATCCTGGGATCTTGATCAGGCTCATCATCACTCCCCCATCATCCGCTTTAAGTGCAAGATGGTGAAATTTCAAATTTTAAATTTCAAACTTTTAAACACCAAACCAATGCTGTTATTATATGCTGAATACTATGTATCTATAGATACGATGTGTTCACTTGACGACTAACCTTAATAGAAAGTTTTCTCTTGTTATCGGGAGGGGTAATTAACTATAAGGGCTTGCGCCTATAGGAAACAGAACTCAGATCATAAAGTCCTCGCAAAATGAGGGCGAAATCTATGGGTAGTGTCTTATCTACAAACCCAATCTACCTTTCCAAAATTTACCCCAGAACTTAATCCGTTAAAACTCTCGAGAGAGTTGGGGAGGCCGGGGCGCGAATTTTTGGAGCCCATAGTAGTAGCGATCTTAAAAACAAAGCATTGAAAAAGCTACCTGAAGCCTATCCTTAAAAAAACTAGCAATGATAAGAGAGATTAAGAGATTATAAAAAATAACAAGATAAACAAATCTAATGCCCAAAACAAGTAGATAATCTCCCCCGAAAGGATTTCAAATCTTAGGATCAATGATCAAAATCTCAAAATAAATGAAAAATGGTGACCACATTAACATATGAAAAATGAAAAATTATGAAATTTAAAAAAGTTAATCTTCATTATTTCTTTCAATTAAAAAATAATTAAAGTTATGAATTGTTACAAGTTGAAGATTCGTGAAAGGATGTAGACATAATATTAGTTATATTTTTTGAATTTTGTGAAATATAGGATGACAAGCTAAGAGATAAAGAACACACTAAGTGATGAAAGAACATTGATAATACTAGGCTAGTTTTATAGTGGATACTTGACCAAACCAAAATGCATAAAGACGATATAGAGAATAATACCCCTCAGATCAAATAACTGAATATAAGTTTAAATGTTTAATATAAGAATTGATCTATTGAAAAAAAATTGTTCAACATAATGACTCAACCATTCATGTCACCATTCATTGCATCCATTCAATGTTGAAAAGAAATGTCCATATACTAAAGTATAAATGTTCAAAAGATAACAAAAGAAAGGGAACATCTATGAACAAAGCAAAAGAATTAAGGTCTTCTCTCAACTTTTCTTTCAACATACAAAAACTTATAATCAATTCTCAAAAAAATTAAATCTTCACTCTTCTCTCTACAATGTATTTAGTTCATACAAATCAAACAGCTTATATCCCTATTTTTTACTTGTTTAATTTTTTTTATTTAATTTCCTAACCTGAACACAATCATATATATTTATAAACTTCCATTTTCTAAATATATTATTTATGCTATCAATAATAGTATTCACGTACAGAAATCAAACTATCAACTCCTTATATAATAAACTATCAACTCCTTATATAATATTAACACATTCTCATTTCAATTATTAACATTTCTAACATAAAATAACTTAACCCTATCTTTCTCAAGTGCATATGCTTGGCAAAATGTCATTCTTGATCAAATAATCTTCTCCTAAATTGAGGTCAACATCAATAGGATGGTTAGATGTTTCAAATATTATAATTTACTTGAAGCTTGGCTTTATTTGATGTTGGTGTAATACATGTTCAATGAATTGTAGAGCATGAGAAAATTTGGCTCTTTTAGAGTCACCAAGAAATGAAGCTATAGAAGTAGCATGAGTATAATAAAGATATAATTCAATTTTTATGGTTTTAGAGTTAGCTTAATTTAATGTCTCATGGTAGTTGAGACTTCTTTCATACTTAATAATTTCCAAAAGGCTATCAAAGAATATAAACACAGAAGTCATGATTTTTCAAAGAAATATCTTTCAACTAGCTGCCCAAACTATCAGAAGTATTACACCAAACTAGGTATTTTCTTCCAAAGTTTAGAAGTTCTTTAACTAGTTGCATAGGATATTATGATGACTAAGTTTATATTGTTGCAATTCGGGATCTCGAGCTTGTGATTTTGATGATAACAAATATTATTGATTGACTTCAAATTTCTCCTACAATTTATATTGTATATTTGCTCTTTGTCTGTGCTAAAAATTTCAGGTACATACACCGCTCAAGAATTTTTAGGGCTCAAGATTGGGTAGAATAGGATATGTTTTGAAAGAGTCTGTATTTTTTATTTCTTTAATTTTATATTTCTTGAGTCAATGCCATGTAAGGGTATATGTTGATTTGGCGACTGTAAACATACACACTGGGGAGTGAGAAAATAGATTTTAAATTTTTTTAATTAATCATACCGTACAATCCCAAACATATTGTACGATCGGTTATTCATAAAATCATTAATAATGGCTAATTATGTAATTAATATTTTTAACCTAATCGTACAGTACAATCCATATCGTACTAGATGTTCTATTTAAAACAAAAATCCTAGCCGCCAATCAAATTTAAGTAAGTATTTTTAATTTCTGATTTTATACTGTTCATACTATACGAATACCTTCGTACTAGACGATATTTGAAAACTTACTTAAATTAATTCCTATGATTAGTCAATCAAATCAAGATTTATTTAATAAGGCAGATCGTACTGTACGATATTGATCGTATTGTACGATAGGCCGAGACAAAATCTGATCGTCCCGGAGATCGTCCTGGATGAAATCTTGTTTTTTGAACTAATTGTACTGTATGATGCCAAGATCATCCTATACGATCGTAAGACAATTGAACTAATCGTACCATACGATCTATAGTTCGTACTGTAAGATCGGTATGCAAAACTTGAACAGTTTGTTCTACGATTGTTCCATCGTATTGGACAAACTCAGGTTTTAAACTAATCGTACTGTATGATTCTTGATCGTATTGTAAGAATAGAAGCGACAAAATTAAAATTTTAGGATGCTTTGAAGCCTTGTATAAATCTCTCTTATATGATTCATAATAATCTTTTGGTTGTTGAAGAGATTCTGAGGGAACTTTATAAGAGGTCTTAGGGCATTGGAGAAGGAGAATATGAGGTTGTGTGAGAGGGAGGAGTGTGAGGGGATTCCATATGGTTGCACCAAGCATGTTTACACCATGATTCCTCCAGTGGCTTTGTTGATTTCTTGGGGTTGCTCTGGGGAAAAAAACTTCAAGGTTGAAGATTGTGGGTTTTCTGCCTTCACCTAGAGGGTGAAAAAGGATTGCAAGATACTCTGCCTTCACCATGAGAGTGAAAAAACTTCTAGATTCACTGGCTTTACCAGGAGGGTGAAAAGAGCTTCCAAGGTTCTTTGCCTCACCAGGAGAGTGAAAAGAATTCTGGTTCTCCACCGCACCTGGTAGGTGGAAGTGACTCTTATAAGAGCTTCTCTGCCTTGTTGTGGGTGATAAATGAGAGATACTAAAGGTTTAGTGCAATACCTGAAGAGGAGGACTCTAAGGAGTGGATGTAGGTCATTATTTGACCGAGCCACTATAAAATTTGGATTGTTCGTTGTGTTTTTTTTTACACATTTTAATTTTTGCACTTCATATTACTTGTGATTTATTTTCTTTCAAATCTCTTTTGTGAACGTTATAATTGGTTTGGAGTTATTTCATGAAAAAAAATTTATTTTTTTATGTCGTGTGGTTTCTAGTAAATCAAACACAAAAAATTTCGTACATTTACTATCCTTTGCTTTGTTGGATATCTATTTCAATTTTGAGATTTGAATTTGGTAATTATGTTTTCAAAAAAAAACTTTTTTTTGAAAAATAAAAAGTTTTCTAAAAGCACCAATTCAACCCCCTCTAGGTAAATCTTGGGCAGTTCAACGAGGTTTAACACCCTCCCTTGAACTTTCATATATTTCATCTTAGCTGAGGTAATCATAGAATTATCATCATTTTAAACATTTTGCCAAAATATTTGAGAAGAACCTGCCAATTAAGAATAAGCAAAATTACTGTATAATTCTTTAATCATACGTTACTTAGTGAAGACAACATAAAAATTAGTAAATGGTTTAAAAAACAATATTAGAACTTTTTCAATAAGTAAAAGCAAATAGATAAGCTATATCAATATAGACATTAACATAATGAGAATTGTGACAATTTCTATTGTTGACCTCCACACATCCGCCAAATAAGCACGAGAAAAAGAGGTGAATTTGGCGACTCGAGCAACGGTCAATCGACGCGATGCTTCACTTGAATGGTCAAACGACCTCCGATTGCCAGACGGATTGCGCCGCTACGATCGAAGCGTCAAATTTACCTAAGAATGACCACCTCGCAGTCAAATTGGGCGAAAATGACCAAAATCAGTCAACACCCAAAATTGACGCGCGACGCTGCCCAAACGATATCCGATCTCAAAACAAACTTCGTTGTTGCGTCCAATACCTTGACAATACCCAAAAATGATTGTAATATTTCTTAGATGCTTGCACAAATTTTGATGGGACAACGGCATGCATTTCAAGGCGACAATGGCACAAATTTTGAAGCATTGGCACACAAATCGAGAAAACCTCATATGCTCGAATCCTGCCAAAATCTTGTATTGTCGGCTGCCCATCCCTGTTTTCCACAGGAAATCCTGCTATAATCCGCAGTCCTGCAAACGGCGTCGAATTCAGACGCCTATCCCCGCGTGCATAAATCGGCCTCGATCGTGCTCCTATTTGTGTCGTTAAACTGAGAACGAAAGCCTCACTTTGTTCGTTTTTACTTTCCCTCGCTCACGCTCTTGACGCTTCCTCCCGCTTCCTCTTCCACGCTCGAGCTCGAGAAAACTCCATATCCTGCCGAATACCTCCTTTCACGCATCCTATGCCGAGGCCATTCATGCCCTTTCCACGCTCTGCTCTTGAATGATAAAAGGGAGAAGAAAAGGAGCCTTCGACTCTAGTTCCCGCACGCCGACACCTCACGATCCCAACTCCTTCATCCAGACGAAAGCCGCGAGCGCCCGATCTTCCATGCACTATGCCCAATCCCAGTTCCTACAGTCGAGCACCCCGATTCTTCCTCCTCTACTTTGGTTGAACACGCCGAACCCAACCCAACTCCATCAAACCCTTTATCTGCAATCCCGAGCTTCACCTCACTCACGTCAATACGTTCGATATGAACACCACACCCGGTCGATCCCGCCTCCACCTCACGTCAACTTTGATCCTTGTCCCATTTTGTTCACCCTATCCCAGTTGAACCCACAACCCCTGACCCGCCGATTTTCTCTGCTCTAACTGAGCACTCTAGCCGGATCGACTGACCTAGCCGACCACCCTACCGTCCAATCCTCCATCCACCTAGCCTTCGACTTCCACACCTTCTCAGTCAGACCCTCTAGCCATAAATCATCAACCCTCCACTTCACAAGCCGAACCCGACACCTAGCTTCTGACCTTCACATCCAGCCAACCCTGTCACCTTGCTCCCTGCTCAAAACCACAGCAAGCCGCCGATTTCAGCCCTCAGCCAAATTGAATTACAAGAAGTCAAAGGCTCGACCCCGATCCGATCCCAGCAGTGCCAAACTCTACCTGCAGCAAATTGCAGCTCCAAACCCTGTACTTGTGCCGAATCCCTCCTAGGCCGACTCCACTACCAGCCCCCTCTCATCTACCTGATCTCACTAAATCCTCCAATAGCCCTTCAACACCTCTCCAACTCCTCCAACAAATCATTCCTCACAACCATTACCTAGCCTTGCACCTTTTAGCAACCCATATCCAATCATCTAAAGCAAGCCTTGGTATAACTTTCTCTCTAAATTCCCTCTAACCTTTCTAACAGAGAATAGCTCTCTATATATATATATCCTAATACCATTAATATTATCACTTATTACTATTATTATTATTATTATTATTATTATTATTATTATTATTATTATTATTATTATTATTATTATTAATAAAAAGGGAAAGAGAAGTGGAAAAAAAAAAGAAAAGGAGAAAAGAAGAAAAGAAAGAGAGAGAGAGAGAGAGAGGATAAAAAAAGAGGAGGAAAAAGACAAAAAAGTAAAGGAAAAAAAGAAGTTTTTTTCTATATTTTTCATCGCCGTCACCACGACATCGCCGTCGTCGACCTCGTCGCTAAGGTATAATGATCCCTCAAACTCAAAACCTCCAAAATCCTTTTTTCGGTGCTCGCGGCGCACCGGAAAACCACCTATGCATGATTTTTTCAGCGTGGTGAGAGGGGACTCGATGCGGTGCCCGAGGTGAGGCAGTGAGCCTTGTGCACGCTTTTCTTAACATGGCGGAAAAAAATCTAAGTACCCGTGTACGAGCTTTAGTGCCTACAGGAAAAACTGCGCATTTTCAAATAGGCACCCCTAAAGACCCATGCACACCTTTCTTGGAGTGATGGGATTGAAGATCATGGCCGCGATATCATCCAACACAAACCATGCACATCTTTCTTGACATGGTGGGAAGGCTAGGACTCCCTAAACTTCCCCTAAATGGGGAAGACGCCAGGAAGCTGCCGAAATTCCGACTAAAAATGCATAGGGCTTAAGCAAATACAAAGAATCTAAATTGAAAAAAAATATAAGGGATTTAAATGAACTACAAACGACAAAACTTACATAAATTGGCAGGGAACCAGACTTTAAATTGACAAATGCACAATCATAATGAAAATACAAGTGTTGAACAATAGTTCGGGTCATCTAAATGAACATCAATGAACAAGCAAATGACTCGTGATGAACAAGCCCTCAATGCACACGAATGCTAGATGACGAAATTTAATTAACTTGCAGCATTTAAATAATTGCAAGCAAGCACCAACAAGCAATACAAGCAAGTACATTAAACCCCACAAACAATGAAAATTGACATGCAATCGATTCGCCAATAGAACATGTCGGAGGAAGCTGTGACGAATACAAACTACCCATAGCTCATGCTAGTTGATTGCAAACAAATGTGTTAGCCCGACTGTGAGTAATGACAAGCGACATGTAATGGATGTAGCATGTCTACAAGTAAAGAAAGAAAACTGTAAAGAAGAAAGCCACCTCGCATACAATGCCACTTAACTACAAATGAACACACCAAGCTCTTGTAAGTGACGGCGGTTGATATGCAATAGCAGCCCGCTCGCAGGCAATTGCAAAAGATAGTGATATGATGATTTGCCTACAACCATGATGAGAAGGAGTGCACTCATTTTATTGGAGTTGAAAGTTTTGTTGATCAAGTATAACTAAATCCTCCAATTGATAATTTTAAATATTCTAACAGTGATAGTTGGGATAAAGAAGGGTAACTTGGTGTAAAGGGGAAGTCTGATGATATGTTATCATAGGAAGGTCCTAACTGTGGCACTAAGCATGTAAAGTTAAATAATTTTGTAAAGTCAAAGAATGATCAGTTGAAAATGTCTTGATGGGAGGACATACCAAAGCTGATTTGGATGGAAGTACCGTTGAAACTCGTATATTCTGTAATTCCTTCAGAAATACTGAGGCTTCTGGAGAAATGCTGCATTATTTGAATGGAGAGAAAATATCTAGAGATCAAACTTAACAACCTAATGTCCTATATGTATATTGTAAAAGCATGGAATGGGCTCCCCAAGTATACTATTCTGGTGAGAAGGTTGTGAATTTGGAAACTGAACTTTCATGTTCCTCCAAGACTAAATGTTGTAGCTGTGGGTTTAAGGGAGCTGCTCTTGGTTGCCATGTCAAGGGCTGTAGGAGAAGCTTCCATGTTCCATGTGCATATCAAATACTAGAACGTCATTGAAATACTGAAAACTATATAGTGCTCTGTCTTGTTCATGCTTCGAGGAGACTACCTTATGACAAAATAAAGATAAACAAATCTAATAGTGCATCAGTAGAGCATTTGGTTTCATTAGATTATGATACCTCATCCATCACAAAATGACCTTATGCAATTTGGAAGTCCTCATCTAGTCTAAGCAAGGATTGGATAATTTGTGAATCTGATCTCTCTAAGGGTGAGAAGAGTCTTACAGAAGAAGCTTAAAATTGCTGAGGCATTAGCTCTGAAGACAGGAACTGTTGTTCGTTATACATTATTCTTTAATGTTATGGCTGCCAATGATCTGCAAATGTTGTATGAAAATGCTATAATTCACCTGTAAGCAGAAGCAGGGAATTCATAGTAAAAACTGCGGGCCACTGATAAATTGAGACAGTAAACATGCAAAGCCAGGCTATCACACCGTATATTAGCTTATTTGCAAGCGATAGGTAGGAGGCCCCTGACGCACCGCACAACGTATCTACCGGTAGAAATATACTCTTGTAGGTTGAATATTAAAGAAAGTGACAACTTGCAGAAGACGAAATGAGCTAAACAACACTGTCGATGCATGATAATTGAAGCTAATCTGCAACATCCGTATAAGCGGACAGAATGCATTCACCAACTCTTCAAGGAAGCTCATGCATCTTTCAAATGATCACTACTTGCTAACAAGAGTTTAGCGTAGCACGACAGTCTACCTATAATAAGCAACGAGGAATACATAACGCAGCGCCACGCGATCGAATTCGCAACATTTATATAAGCGGATAGAAGGCGTTTACAAATTCCAAAATAAAACCTTATGTACTTGTTAGTGATAGACGTTTTCACAGCTAATCATTGACACCCCCTCGTGCACTGAAATGTGCATTGACTCATTCATTACATGCATACACATATTGCTACATGCAAGACACTGTACAATCATGTCATTTAGTATGCAAAGTTTGTCACGTTGTGATAACGCATTACGTTGACATACAATCACATTATGCATATATGCATTACAATATATAAAATGCATTATGCAAGCATATCATCTAACATGTAAAATGTATTATGCAAGTATTGTGTAGTGGTGAAGCGCTACGCCGACATGCAAACATATCAGGCAAACAGACAATGTATGTGTGTATTATACACATAGATCATGCAAATACATCATACATTATGATCGTGTATTAGGCCACTGCATTACATATCAACACATCATGCAAGCACGATTAAACAGTAAGTAAATGCATATGCAAGCATACATACATACATGTAATTAAATAGATGCATGGGCTCTGACGAGCATGATGTATTTACATACGTGACGTCTAAGAATGCTGCACGGGTCAAAGATATGAACTTAAGTTCGAGTCCAATCTTTCTATATGAATAGATAGGAGTTGACACGGTTTGAATCGTCAAACAAATCTACGATCATAGCGCCAACCGAGATATTTATTTTATACATTCATATTAGGCCTGCAAGGTCTATTACAAGAAAAAAAATTCACTAATAAAGGCATAAAGCCAATGACAAATCCGATCCTCTGTCGACAAATAAATAGAGTCCATAAGGTTCGACCAATAAAATGAAATTATGAATAAATACCCCGATGACCAGAGGGGACCCCAAAATTTTAAAACGTCTCTCATACTCATAAAATATAAATATTTATGGTGACAATAAAGCAACCCTAATGATGGCCGTGTTGAATGTAAATCTCAATAGGATGGCTTAATTTTAATTCTCCCAAAAATCCTAAAGCTTCATATCCATTAATAATAAAAAGATTCAAAATTGAAATTCAATCATCAAACACTTAAAGCAAATACCCATCTACCCTCCGCAACAATTTACCGAAGTAGACAATCTTAAAAATCACTTCAGCTCACAAAGAGTAAATATATGGTCGAGAATATCACTAGGATTCATTCTCAATATGTCTCTTGGTAGTAAAAACGTTGAACGTGTCCTCTAATCATAGTTTCTCCGCCAAATGACAACACAGGTAAACAGTTATAATCGGGACCCTCTGACCGGGTGATTTTGCCACCAAATGGCATCATTAAATTACGGTTATGGTCAGAGCCCATATATTCCCCAACGGCTTTAAATCTTTGAGTAATGAATTAATAGGATATGATCAATAGGGCATAAAGCCCTCTGTTAGCTAAGTTGGACTCAAATTTGTCCTCTTAGACAAGCATTCACCCTAGGTCTACAAGGTACCCTTGGATGAAGAAACCCATGGCTACTGACAAGGATCCTTCTGTTAAGTTGGGTCGACTACCTCCTTTGACTAAGTAGACTAGGGACTATGATGACTCGGGATGACGGAACCATGAGATCTTGATCGGGTCTATCATCATTCCCCCCACCATCCGCTTTAAGTACAAGGTGATGAATTTCTAATTTTAAATATTAAATTTTCAAAATCTAAATTATGCTGCTACTATACACTAGATATTATGTATCTGTGGATACTATGTATTTGTTTGACGACTAGCCTTAATTAAAAGTTCTCTCTTACTATCGGGAGGGGTAATTAACTATGTGGGCTTGCGCCCATACGAAACTGGAACTTAGATCATAAAGTCCTCACAAAATGAGGGTGAAATCTTTGGGTAATGTCTTTTTCAAAACTCAATCTGCCTTCTAAAAATTCGCCTCGGAACTTACTCGTTAAAACTCTCCTTGACGACCCGAAAAAGAGAAAGAGGACGCAGAGAGGCCGGGACGTGAATTTTTGGAGCCCACATATGTTTCCTATCCTCTCTATGGGATTGAATAAGTAATTGACATCTTTTAATGATTCTAGTAAAACCATAAATAAAGATGTAAACCTTTCATTGGATGTATCCAATTTGATGCAGGACAAACTAAAAAAAAAAATGAGAAATAGTCTTTGTAGGAGTAATCCTATATTCCTATATAAAGAATGAATAAGGAATTTTTCCTTTGATACCAATTTGATGCAGGACAAACTAAAAAAACAAAGTAGAAAAGATAAGAATGAATATAGAAAAGACTGAAAAAATTTACAAGATAAGCAAGCCTTCTGCTCAAATCGAGAGATAGCCTCTCCTGAAATGTTTTAGATTTCAGACCAAATTAATGATCAAAATCCTAGAATAGATGAAGAAGAATGTCCACATCCAGAATAAGAATTTTATGTATGTTATAAATTGTCAAACATGACTCGAAACTTTAGATTTATAAAGGAAAGAGACAAACTCATACCAAAAAGCTAAAAAATAGCTAACAAAGTATCAATAAAATGCAAACAAATCGCTAAAACTTCTAAGAAAGTTCTACACGCTTAATAATATTGACTATAAACAACCTAAAAAATGATCAAATCTATAATGCAAAAAATAACTCAAATATTTAACTATAAAAATTTAAAATTTATGTCCACATCACACTCCCTCTAATAGTACCATATTTATAAATATCTCAAAATGGTTCAAGAATGCCTTTTAACTTCAACGATATCTGAATAGTAATTTTAAGAATTGACCCATTTAAAAATTCATGCAAGATTTCATTAGTTTATCTTATATCATGAAAAGATCGCCAATTATGGAACCTAGCAACAGTAGTAATACATAAATTGCTTTACATAGTAACTTCTTGTTGATAGCTTTAAGGTATCCATGATAAAATAGGGATGAAAAACGAGACATGAGTGTAAAAGTGTACATTTCAGTTTTTGTGCGTTCATGTCTTCGAGCTGTAATACAACTTTTAGCCTGCAAGGGGAACATATTTTCAATTATAACATAAAAAACGTCGAGCATTATTTCCAATTGATATAGTCCTCTGGTAATGCAAGTCAATAAAAGATTTTACCATCTAATGGCATCAACAAGAGTTGAAAAGAAAATGATATAAGTAAAAGAAGAAACTAAAACGTGAAAAAGGACTATTTGATATTTGAATGTAGAAGTGAAATTACCTCTCTCGACAAAATAGCATCTGGCAAATTGTTGAAAACAGACTTCATATTCTTTGTTAAAACCTGCAAATTTAGTACATATTAACATTATGCAACTTCATCGAAGTCAACACTTGTGGGATTACACATGACCATGATATGCTTGAGAGGATAATGCAGAATCGTAAGACAAATCCACTAGTCCACATCAAATGAAAAGGAAGCAGAAGGCTCACAACCAAGAAAATCAAAAGCCACAAACACTATAAAGATTCAAAGACTTGGTTTTATGCCTCAAATGTTTACCTGGCAATTGCTGTAAGAAAATAAGATAAATATTGAACTGAATTTAATAGCTTAAGCCTTAGGTCAAATGGCTGCCAAAGTTTGAGAACGTATAAGTATGCCAAACTTCTAGAGCTGGATTACTAGTGAACCCATTAGTATAATTTGAGGAAAAGGTGTAGTGAACTTATGCTTAATCCCTATGGTCACTTGAAGAAGAATGGATATGCACATGACACGAATTTTATATGAGGACTACGCAAGCCTAGGATTGGGATTATATTATCACATCTAAAACATAGCAGCATATGCATGAAAACAAGCACTAATTTATGAAAAGTTTTAATATCCATCTCTAATATAAGTTCAAGTCTATGTTAAAATGAGGAATAAAATATGTATGGTTGATACCAACAAAGTTGAGATTTAAGAGCATGAATACAAGATAGAGTTGGAATCCAAGTGGTTCAGAGTGGCATGCCATCCATTCAATTAATAGCAAAATGAGCTTACGTGGTTTCCATTGAGAATCTAAAAGGTGTCTAAAAAGTTCAGATTTTTTTTGGTATAGGCTAATAGCCTGAGCCGACAGACATACCCCATATGATGTCATACCATGTCAGTGTGCACAGCACCCATTTTCAATATGAATGAACAGAACAACCTTTAGGATATCTCCTTTCATAGTTTCCAAGCAAAATGGGCTAGGTGCCACAGTTTATCATTGGACAAGTACTACATTAAGCTTCATCAAGTTGTTGCCAGTGTTAGAATGGTAATTTAAAAAAAAAAAATTGTATATGTAGATGAAGAACAAGAAGTGGAATCACGGGGGTTGTAACCCAATTGTTATATCGAGAATGGAAAAATGCCCTAATGATTTGGATTAATATTGAGAGACTTATAAATTTCATTTCAACTATGATGGATCTTATGGCATTGAAGAGCTTTTACACATTTGATCGCTGCATGAACTTCTATGTGATCCCCAAGAAATGAAATGAAACAATTGTGCACAAAATCTCCAATAATAATGGACAATAAATTGAGCGGTCTTCTATTAAATTAATAAGACACAAGAAAAACACAGTACCTCCATGTTTTTTGAGATGATAAAACAAATTTCACGCCGAAATCCCAGTAGATGTGCTTCTATGTCCTTCGTAAATGATGGAATTGAAGATGCAGTCTCATTTAGTCTATTAAGATCAGTTTTCTTCATCATTTCATCAGAAATGATTTTCATGCTTCTATCAAGACGTGCTTTGATATCCTCCTCTTCCTTGAGCTGCTATTTCAATTTCAAGATGAACACTTTAAAGTATTTAAGCAAATCAAGTATCATATCATTAATAAATGCTTCTCACCACTTGCTGTGTTGAACTATCAAGAAGATTTGCCTTCTGTCGTATCCCTTCCACTAAAATATGGATGCATTCAATTGATGTGTCCAAATAAGATATATCATACATTTACAGCTTAGGACACCCTAATCTAGTACATGGATTGTTGTACACATTAGTCCAGTGATATACATGAGAATGTTTATAATTCTCTTATCCATTAATTCTTCCACAATATCCACAAGACCAGAAGCTTACATATTGGAAGTTCAATCGTCCTTCATATTACAAAAGCTCATTATTACTTACTCTCTAAAGACACTTCTTTGACAGCTCTGTTCACTTGCATGACATCGCTTTGAAGGGAGTCTAGGATGATGCCCAGCTTACTCAGTGAACCTTCCAGGAGCCGTAATCTGTGTTCAAGCTCTTCACTAACATGACCTATTCAAGATTTTTGGGTTAGATATTAATCCAATAGTATTACAGGAGTTATAATTTGACATGAAACCTGCGAACACAAACTTACGTAAAAGAATGATCTATTTACACTAGAAACAACAAAAAAAAAGCTGATCCATTTATTAAAGGTAACACTCAACAAATATCATCGATTAAAGCACTGCAGCCCATACAGACAAGAACTTACATTTATTATCTGGAGCAGTGGCACAACTCCAACGTCGCATGGCATTGCTGGATGTCCCTGACAGCTGCATCTGAGAATCATCTCGTAGTGGCATTATGGGAGCTAATGAAGATATCCTTTTTGATGACTTCTCTCTTTCTTGAGAATCAATTTTCTAATACAACATTAAAGAAAACATATCTGAAGAGAAACTTCATGGAAGCAATTCGTCACTTGAAAGAAAACATTACAAAGATGCTACAACGACTAAAACAAAGTTTGGTAATCAAAACATGACGATTAGGAGTAACTTTAAACTTGCAAATGGCTGTGCCAAAAAGAAAAGGTATTTAACGCATGGTCTGTCCATCAATTGTCAGTTTACCGCATAACAAAGGAAAATGCAGAAGTTGTTAACAGTTAAGGAATTAAAATTCTAATTTCGTTATGTAACTCTCTAAACATGTTCAAGTCAGTAGCTCATTTTTGTACCCTCTACTACATATTTAGTCCTTTGTTATAATGCATGAAACATAGAACCCATAAGATGAATATATAATGTACAAATAGCCTACATAAGTGTTGTGTGTCGGAACGTTCGTAGTGGTTGAGAGATATAGAGTTTAACATCTTAGGTTTATACAAAGATCCAACACGCACATAGATAAGAGAAGAGTGCAAGAATTTTAAGAGGCATTTTTACGTTGAAAACCCAAGAAAGAGAAAAACCATAGTGTCTTACCCAGTTAAAATGATTCCACTAATATTTGTCATTAGTTACAAATGAAGTCCTTCGGGGAAAAGAATTAACTCAATGTAGTAAACATACATTGTATCGAGCATATTACGTGCTTGAATTTAGAAGAATTCGGTGGCATGACAGCTGTCTTTAAGAGATTGTTTGTTTGTTTATTTGGTCGTACACTTTTGAGAAGAGGAAATCAGAAAGTGAGAAGTCCAACATAAATCCTAGTGGTGAGTTTGGGAGTCGGAGATGATGTTGATGGTTTGCATCTGATGGTTTGCATTAATATGCTAGTGATGGTAGGTGCTAAAGTCAGCGACCGTCTGTATAGCTCGATGACAACTATTGGAAGATCATTTGACAAAGGATCATAATTGGGCGACGAAGGTTGTAGGATTGTAGATGCAACGGAGGTCAGATAACTATCATCAAGCAACTATAGCCATGGGACCATAATCGGGTAACGGTGGTCGGGGGATAATAGTTAAGCAACATTAGTCAATGATTGGTGATGCAACAATGGCAATTAGGCAATATTATGACAAAAATGTTAGAGTGATGGCTTGAAAGGCAACGTCAGGTGTTGTTCCAATGGTGCGGTCGGGCGGTTGTCCGATGGGCGATGGCCCGATGGCAACATTCTGGCGGAGGCCTTTTAGTAGCGTCAAGATGTTTGATGACGATGTTGGGTGGTTTTTCCAACTGTGTAATTCGGGTAGTGGTCTGCCAGCGACATTCATGTGGTGGTCAGATGACAGCAGTTAGGCACTGGCCCATCAGTGACAGTTGGACGAAGGTCCAACGGCAACATTCAAGCGGAGGTCTGTCAGTAGCGTCAAGATGTTGTCTGATGATGATGTTGGGTGGGTTATCCAACTATGTAAGCAAGTAGTGGTCTGCCAGTGACATTCAGGTGGTGGTCCGATGGCGACAGTTGGACGATGGTCCATCAATGACAGTTGGATGATGGCCCGACGATGGTGTGCCCAAGTGGTGCTCCGAGATCCCTAGAGTCTCTAAGCTCTCCTAAATCTCAAGCAAAAGTCCAAGATCTCGGTCCTCTTCATGTTGAGAGTAACAATTTATTTGTACTTTTTTAAGAGTGGTATGCACCATAAATATAGGCAAAATTTGAAATAGTCCATCAGATGACCCGCATTGATTCCCTTGATCATAAACTATTCAGTTAGTATTTAAGTGTTTTCTTAAACAATTTCGTTGTCAGGTTCTAAGTTCATGATGAGAAAAGTGGATAGTTGCATTAGGTGGTTGACAACCATCGTAAAACTTATCGAGTAAACATGACATGAATCATTTAATACATTATGTTAATGTTAGGGAGTTTCTTGAAAATGACGCACTATATGGCCTAAATATAGCGAGAAGTGTGCAAGGGACGTCACATCGGTGCCCGGGTGCAGTGTTAAATAGGTAAGGGTTCCCACATCATGGATGGATGTGGGCAAAGAAGCTAGTTCATGAAACTATAATTAAGATAAAAACATGGAATATAGGTTCACTTACATTACAAGCAAATTAATGGAATTAATAGATATTATGATTCATAGGAAGATAAATATTCTATGTATTCAGGAAACTAAATGAGTTGGAGAGAAGGCTAAGGAGATTGATAATTTAAGAATTAAACTATGATATTCTAATAGGAGTCATACTAGAAATAGTTAGGTGTGATTATAGATAAGAGTTTGAAGGATAACATTATAAAAATTAATTTAATTGGAGATAGAATTATAGTTTTAAAAATTATTGCTGATGTTAAGATTATTAATATTATAAATGTTTATGCTCCTCAAGTAGGTTTGGATGTGTTCAAAATAAAAATTTTAAAATGACTTTGAAGAATTAATACAACAGATATATTTTGAAGAGTTTTTATTAGAGGAGATTTAAATAGACATATTACTAGATGAGGTAGATGATTTTAAAATCATTTATGGTGACAATGAGTTTAGAGCGACTAATGAAGGTAGTAAAACTATATTATATTTTTCTCTGCCTTATGATTTTATAATTGTTAATACCTTATTTAAGGAGAAAGATGAGCATCTTATCATTTATAAGAATGGATATAATAAAACTCAATGATTTTTTTCTTATAACAAATATAGATCGTTTAGATTGCAAAGCTTATAAAGTTATTCCGAGTAAAAATTTATGTATCTAACATCGCTTATTAGTTTTGAACTTTAAGATGAAGGAACGGAATATAAAAATAAAGTAAAACATTAATCTAGGATTAGATGGGAGCATTTAGAGAATACTAAAAAAAATATTTTGAGAGTAGGATTCTAGATCTTAAGATTTTATCTATGCATGAGGAAGCTAATATTATATGAGAAAAAGTAGCTAGTGATATTAAGAATATTACAATGAATGTACTTTGAGTATCAAAAGAACAAGCTTTTAATAGTAAAACAAAAGTTGGTAGTGCAATTACAATGTGCAATAAAAGATAAAAAAAAAACTTTGTTATAAAAATTATTTTAAATGTAAAAACTCTGAAAATTGGTAAAAATAGAGGTTTGTAAGGAGTATAAGAAAGCAATATGTAATGTAACGACTTTAGCTTTTAATGATTTACATAATAAATTAGATACTAAGGAGAACAAAAGATATATGTATGATAGCAAAACAAAGAGATACGAGTAGTAAGGATTTAGTTCAAGTGAAGTGCATTAAGGATGTAGATAAAAAAATGCTTTTATTAGAAGGGGATATTCAACAAAGGTGGATGAGATATTTTGCTAAGCTTTTCAATGAAGATTGTGAGAATACAATTGACTTTAGTGATCTTAACACCTAAATAAAAATAGAGAATTTTATTTTTATCAGTGTATTAGTAAATTGAAGTTAAAGAGGCTTTAATGACAATAAAGTGTAGAAAAACTATTGGTCCTGATGATATGCTACTAGAGGTGTGGAAATGCTTAGGAGATGAAATAATTTTTTTGCTTACTAAATTTTTTAGTATTATTTTGAAGACTAAAAAGATTCAAATGAGTGAAGAATGGGTGTGTTAACTTCTATTTTAAGAATAAAGGTTATGAACAAGATTGTGCGAGTTATGGAGGATTGGTTACGATGTGATACTAATGTTTCTCAAAATCAATTTGGATTCATGCCGAGTAGGTTTACTATGGAAGCTATACATTTATTAAGAGGTTTGATGGAGAATTATAGAGAGAATAAGGAGGATCTACATATGATATTTATTTATTTAGAGAAAGAATATGATAAAGTTCTAAGAGAAGTGCAATGAAGAGTTCTAGAAAAGAAAGTGGTTAATAATGCTTATAGTCAAGTCATTAAGGATAAGTAGTAGGAGTTGTTACTTGTGTTCAAACACATGGTGGTTTGACCAAGTATTTTCCTATTTCAGTTGGATTACATCAACGATCAGCCTTAAGCTCATATATTTTTTCTTAGTCATGGATGTTCTCACTAGACATTTGCAAAGGATGTACCCTGGTATATGCTTTTGCTGATGATATTCTTCTTGTTGATAAGACTAGAGAGAGTGTTGAAGGTATACTTGAATTATGGAGGTTAACCTTAGAGTCTAAAGGTTTTTGTTTGAGTAGATCTAAAATCGTATACATGGAGTGTAATTTTTGTAGTAATAGATCTAGTGCTGGGATTGTGACTTTGCACGATCAAGCCATTAATAAAATTATATATTTTAGATATCTTAGGTCTATTGTTCAGAGCGATGGTGAAATAAATGGGGATATTACAAGTAGAATTCAAGTTGGATGGTTGAAGTGGAGGAATGTATTAGGCTTGTTGTGTGATAGAAAAGTACCCCTCAAACTTAAGGGAAATTCTATAAGATGGTGGTGACCCACAATGCTTTATGGCGTAGAATGTTGGCCATTAAAAGAGAAGCATAATATTTAAGTTAAGTGTTGTAGAGATGAGGATGCTTAGGTGGATGAGTGGCTTTACTCTTAAAGACAGGATATGAAATTAGCATATACGTGAAAACGTTGAAGTACTCCAATGGCATAAATGATTAGAGAGAGTTGCCTTAGATGGTTTGGTTACATAAAACGGCGGCCTTCCGATGACCTGATTAGGAGAGTAGATGTATTAGATTTGACTTATATTAAGAAAGATAGAGGTAGACCAAAAAAGACCTGGTTAGAAAATATTGGAAATGACCTTTCTTTATTAGATTTAAATGAAAATTTGACTCTTAACAGGACAAAATGGAGAAAAAGAATTCATAAAGTCGACCCCGCGTAGTGGGATAAAGTCTTGATGTTGTTGTTGTAATGATGTTGCAATGAACCGATCTTAAGCTTGTTGGATTCGTCCCGTCGAACTCTCAATTAAACAATAAGCATGACAAATTTGCAGATCATTTGTTCCCCTAATTAATATACTATAATTTTCATCTATGCTTTAATCTCTTGATATGGGCTCTTTGTGCTCGAATCAAGTCATTTTTGGAGCCTCTTCACTCGCCTAATCGAGCCTATTAGTTGGACTATAAGTTTGCTGACATTGGAGTTTGAATGATCTTGAATTTAATTTTAAAAATTTTCAACTCAAATATGCATCGACATTTGTGCCCAATTAAGGTGATTTTTTATCACTTATCAATACTAAAGAAGCCCTTTATTCATCAGGCATGCTCTTTTGACCTTAACAAGAAAGGAAAAATTACATCTCAAAAATTACTCTAACTTTCCAATAAGATTTCACTACTAGTTAGCTCATTTTTGTACTAATACGCTTGTCCCCAACATATATTCACACACCAAAGTGTAACTTCGATCTATGTCATCACGAAATGTTATAGTGAAAGCAATCACAATTTACTACTTTTCAACTCAACATCAGTGAAGAAATTGGCACAGGTATTTGGATTATTAAACCTATCATGCAGATCACAAGGTATTTGTGGTTTCTTCTGGCATTGATATGCAGTCCCGTTATTACCGAAGAGATAATAGCGGTGAAAGTAAAAGGGAAGCAAGAGAATGGGGACTGGAAAGCATGACAACATTCACTCTAGTGTCTTTTTCTTTCTTTCTATATAAATGTTGTTAGTCTTTTTCAATTGATTCAAAGATCGTGCATCACCTGATCGCTCCCCAAGATCTCGAAGGAGCTCTGAGAGATCTGAGACTGAGAAAGCCCCTGAGAAAATGACTGCTGAGATTGAGATCGGAGCTGCGATGCCTGATTTCTCCCCAACCCGTATGCATCCACTCCTGAATTCATCGTGTTCAGTCTCCTAAGCAAAATCGATCAATTACTGCGCGGAGGAGGAGAAAACAAGTACATCGAAAGAGATTAGCAAAGTACTGACATAAGGATTACGATCTGAACCTGGAGTGAGGCGGAAGCACTGAGATGGAACTCAGATCGGTGACCTTGTTAATATTAAGCTTCATTTGATCGGTTAGAAGACGCTAAGATCTCGATTCCGATGGAGATCTAACGGATGCTTTATTTCATTTACAATCCTTACGATATCTGGAGCAAAGTTTATTCCCGCAACCGCAGTAGCTGCTATCAGAGTGAAAGAAAGGGCGGAAAGTGGAGGGCATACAAATCGGCGGGGAAAGAGCGTGTCAATTCAAATTTATAGTGGCAGTTCGATTTCCATATTTGTGCCCAAAAGTTCAATAATTTGCAGTATCGTCCAAAAGTTTGTATTTGTAGGAAGGTTATCTGAGTTTGTTTGGATTGAAGGAAAAAAGAACTGCAAATTTTATTATATTTATTTATTTTATTATATCTTAGATCTATTGTTCAGAGTGATGATAAAATAGATGAGGATATTATCAGCAGAATCCAAATTAGATGGTTGAAGCGGAGGAATGCATCGGGCTTATTGTGTGATAGAAAAGTATCCCTCAAACTTGAGGGAAAATTCTAAAAGTTAGTGGTGAGACCTGCAATACTTTATGGTGCCGAATGTTGGCCATTAAAAGAGAAGTATCATTCTAAGTTAAGTGTTGTAGAGATGAGGATGCTTAGGTGGATGAGTGGCTTTACCCTTAGAGATAGGATACGAAATGAGCATATTCGTGAAAAGGTTGGAGTAGCTCCAGTAGAAGATAAGATTAGAGAGAGTCGCCTTAGATGGTTTGGTCACATAAAACGATGGCCTCCCGATGACCCGATTAGGAAAGTAGAGGTCTTAGATTTGACCTATGTTAAGAAAGATAGAGGTAGACCTAAAAAAACTTGGTTAGAAAATATTAGAAATGATCTTTCTTTATTAGATTTAAATGAGAATTTGACTTTTAACAGGACACAATGGAGAAAAAGGATTCATTTAGCCGACCCCACATAGTGGGATAAAGGCTTGATGTTGTTGTATTTATTTTATTTATAAAAATCTTATTTTTCTAATTTTTGAATAAATTCATTTGCTATATCTCAATTAAAATTCTATTTTAACTAAAAGCGATAGGCAATTTTACATGTCAGAATATTTGATGTAGTAGAGTTAGAATTTTTTATTCTTTCATTTTTATGAAGATACAAGACATACACAAATAGTAAAGGGATTGCGAGAGACATAATAATTTTTGACATGAAAAATCTATCAAAAGGAAAAAATTATAGTCGAGCCAAATTGGAATGATTCTACTAATGTTTGCTATGGGTTAGATCTATCGGGGGAGGATAAAGAGCTAGAACTTGGTTGTGAGCCTGTAATTCGTAGATCATACTAAAATTCGACTAATAAAATTATGTTCGCTAGAATAAGAAAAAGCACTTCTGAATTGGGCAGTCAGTGGTGGGGGTACCTATTCTTCATCATGGTTGGGCAAATTTCTTGTGAGAAAAAAAGGTGATATTTTTCAAAGAAAAAGGGAATGGAGTCCCCCTAAGCCATGCGAAGGGAAGGAAGTTGTGGTGAGTCGGAGGTTACTTTTCAGATTCAGGAGTGGTTTTGCTTTGCCAACTTGATTCTATTATCTTTGTATGGGAAAAACCTTATTATGGGTAAAAAAATTGGGATCCTTCAAACTAGGGCGTGGTACAAAGGCAGCTAATGCAAATTCTTCTTTTTCTTTTCCATGGGCCGTACCTTTTGGTCAGCGGGAGCCAATTGACATTGCCTTCTAAATCCTTCCCCTCATGTCACTTCACTCACTTCAAAAAATTAGAAAAAAAAAATAAAGAAAGAGGATCAAGGGATTGTCAAAACAAATATTTTTTTAGAGAAACTAGCACCTTTTAGTTTATAAGAAATTCTTTCATACTAATAGACATAATAGGTTAGCTTCATCCAAAGATTCCATCGTAGTAATTCTTTCTAATAGAGTCTTGAATTGCTTAGAAAGAGTTGGTCTCCCTTTAGATGATGTCTTCCTTCCTCCCTTCAATAAAGACGGCTGCTGGGGCTCGCCAACCTGGCTTTCAGCCTGGAGGAAAAAATGAAATCTCTTCTCTATTTCCCTTCTTTCAAACCAATTAACCAATTAGAAAAATCGAAATGCCAATAAAGAATAAGTGTGTCACTTTCTCGCCACCCCAGGGTCCCTATCATCGGATTTCTCCTACCGACTGAGTCAATTCATTATCCCGAGCGAGAGTGATCTACTTTGTACCTAAGTAGATCTAACTCATGACTACTGTCCCATTAGCTTCAGTAAAGACAAGAGTTTATTAGTGTCATCAGTAATGAACTAGTAGTTTCTTTCGACCCCTACAAGATAGAAGAAGGATGGAAGGTTGCATGGTTTAAGACTACCCGCAATATCATCAACAAACTCCAGAACCCCCCAATACCACTCATGGCTAAATTCTTACAAAAGCCTTCTCTACCATAGTTAGGTCAACCCGGCAGCTTCTATGAGGAAGGCGGCGCAAAGGAGGCTCGCATCTTCACTCTTCGGTAGACATAGATCTCATTTATTATTATATATACTCTTCGGTAGACATAGATCTCATTCATTATTATATATACTCTCTCCTAACACATCCGATTCTAGCCCATCTACTTGTTCGTCTATGGATTCATGTGATATATTATGAAAATAAGGTCCTTTACATGAAAGTGAAGTACCATGAAGATGGTGAACCTTTCTACTGGCCGATGCGCCCTTATGACCTCATCAAGCCACAACCTTGATGTCTAGCTCCCCAACTGGTAGATGGTTCCTTTCCCCCCAAATGCATGAAGAAGGGAGAGGTCAGTCAATTCTTCCGAAGAACCGAAAGCCCCTTCCATCCAACTCTCTAACTAAAGGAATTAATAGCCTTCTAATCCTTAAGCAGAGGGAAAAGGCATAACTTTATTGAATTCTGTGGGATGTTCTTTACCATAATTGGCACATGTGTTGATACAAACTTTATAGTATGAATTACGTTATGGAAGTTAGAAGAGCCCTGTGCCATCGAGTTGCCTTTAAAAGTTGTTTTGATTTTTTTAATGTTTGCATATTAAGTGTGAAAATTAAGAACCATGCAATCTAGCATAAATCATTTTTTTAATGTGGTGAATCATAGTTGGTGCATACGGCATGCAATGGCATTATAGGTAATGGCGTGCATTGATGTTCTTGGTGATAAGCAGGTGACAAAGTCAAAGGGTATTGCCATAGCAAGATTATTAGACAAAAGGTTGTAGGTTGGAGGACAAAGAGAAGGTGTTCAAATGACCGTAGTTGGATAAAAAAGGTTGGAGAATCATAGTTGGATGATGGTGGTTAGAAGGACAGTAGTTTGGCAACAAAGGGTTAGGATTATAGTGGGTAATGGTGGTCGGAAGGATCATAGTTAAGCGATGGTCAGGAGATTATAGCCATGAGATATTGCTAGGAGGATCATAGTCGATTGAAGTTGGTTGGACGAAAAACTGTAGTCGAGTGATGATGGTTAAGGTAAGAAGGATCATAATAGGGTTGTAGTGATCAGAAGGATCGTGGTCAAATGGTAGAGGTTGTAGGACCATAATTAGGAAATTATGGTTGAAAGGATTATAGTTATATGATGATGATGATGATTAGAAGGATTGTCGATATGAAATGATGGTTAGAATAATTGTGATCTGGTGACAAAGGTTGGAAGACCATAATCAGTAATGATGGTTAGAGCATCATATGGGTGATATTGGTTGGAGGGTTATCGTTGGGTGGTGGTTTTTAAAGGACCATAATTGGGGGTATGATGGTCAAAGGACCATAGTTAAGTGATGAATGTCAAAGGACCATAGATGGGTAGTCATATTTAGATGGATCATAGTCACACAATAGTGGTTGAAAGGACTATAGTCGGGCAACAATGGTATGAATGATTATAGTTAGACTACTGTTGCCAGAGGACTGTAGTTGGGTGATTTTGATAGGACTACTATAGACATAGGTTAGAATACCATAGACAGTTGATAGAGGTTAGAAGTACTATAATCAAGTGACTGTGGTCAAGAGAACTATAGTTAGATAATGGAGGATAGAGGATCAATGTCAGGTAATTATGGCCAAAAAGAGCGTAGTGAGGTGATGGTAGATAAAAGAATTATAGTCATGCAATGGTGGTTGAGTATACCATAATTAGAAAATGGTGTTAGAAGGATCATTATCAAGCAACAAAGGTTGGAAGGATTATGGTCAGGCTATAAAGGTCAGAAAAATATAGTCGAGTGATGGGGGTTAGAAGGATCATGTTTAGGTGATAGTGGTCAGAAGGATATTGATCAAGTAACAAAGGTTGGAGAACTGTAGGGGCAATAGTGTTTAGAGGATCATGATCAAGCAATGGTGATGCAATGATGTTGGTCAAGTGGTGGCCTGATGTAGGTAGTTAGGTAATGGTCCAACGACAGTAGTCAGGTAGTGTTCCAATGGTGGTGGTTGAGCTATGGTCCAATGTTGCTAATTAGGAAGTGCTCCAATGATGTTGGTTAGGTGGTGGTTTAATAATAGTAGACAGGTGGTGGTCCTAAAATTATGATTACATAACAGTCGAGCAGTGTTTCAACGATGACAATCAAGTGATGGTCCAATGGAAGCGATTGAGTGCTTTTCCCATGGCAGGGGTTAGGAGATGTTCTAAAGATGATGGTTGCAGATTATTTTCACAATAGAGTTCGAGTATTGGTCCAATGAAAATGATTCTGTAGTGTTTTGATGACAGAGGTCATATGGTGGTTTGGTATTGGTTCTCTATTGGAGTTGTAGTATTCTTAGAGCCTCGTAGTTCTCTTAAATCTCAAGAAAAAAGTCCTCCCACTCATGTATAGAGTGAGAGCCTCTTAGTTTTTTGGAGAGTGGCATGCCCCATAAATAACGAGAAAATCATAAACACTCCATTGGATGGTCCATATTAATTTCTTTGATCATAGGTTGTTCTTTCCATATGTAGGTGTCCTATCAGTGTCAAAATTAAGTAATCTTAGGCTCATTAGACTCATCATGTCAAAATGTTTTATTTGATTATAAGCATGTGAGATTTAGATATCATTTGGTTATCTAATTTATCTTGAAGTTTCCAATTATTCTTTAGGTGTTGGGCTGATTAATAATTAAATCAAATGACTTCTGTTGTTGATGGGTTCATCTCATTTTCATGTTCTATTTTATTATCGTTTTGTTAAGAGAATAGTTTGAATGTTTAGGGATTTAAATATGAAAATTTTTAATTCAAATATGCATCTAGATTCTAGCTTTATTAAAATGATTTTTTATGATAGTCAACCTATTTTAGACGTTATGTTGTTTGAAAAAAATATATTTGAGTCTTCTAAAAACTTTGCAATATAAAAATAAAATTTTAGAAAAATTATGAGGCCCAATAGCTCCCAAGATGCCAAAATTGAACTCCCCTTGAGGGCATTGACCATGTTAAAATCTCTTTAATTATAATTTCAACATTATTAGAGTTAGGGCACCAATTAAAGTGAAAATTATTGAAATTGATGGCTCCAAAATTTTAAAAATCATTTGAAATTAATAGTTGAGGCTCTATATGGCTCTGAATAATGTTAAAATTGAGTTTAAAATGTCAAAGAATAATTTTTAGGCCAAAAAATGTCAAAATAAACTACCCATACCAAAAATAGGCTCGAACTAAGCATTTCTCGACTAACTAAGCATCTGTCGTTGGCTGCTAACTAGCATGTTGGCTTGGTTGGTTTAATTTGTGTATTGACTTAACATAAAAGAAATCGTTAGATTAATTTACTTACAATATATAATATTATCAACATTATTGCCACCAAATAGGCTAATGAGGCAAATAATGTCACCAATTTTCTTGATGATAACTTTTCTTAGTAATTATATAAATATTTATAGGTTTTGGTGTAAACAAACCTCACTTTTTGATATAGTATGTAAGATTAAGTAATCATAACTGCAATAATAAGTAAAGATATATAGCAATTATAATATAAACTAACTAGTTAAAACAAATTTGCATAAGATACAATAATAAAAAGCTAAATAAGTATTAATTCAGTTAGACATAGTTATGGTAGTCTAAAGTTTTATCAGTATTTTTCCCTTTATGGCATATATTAAACACATGGAATTATTAAAAAAAGGCACATGTATATCTCCAGGTTCGTTTTAATGTGTTTACTATTTTCTAAATTTTTTCCTTTTTTATATTTTCTTTAAAAAATTAAATTTTAGTTCAAAAAATTTTAAAAATTAAAAAAAAAAACTAAGAACTCTTCTTAATTTTATCTCTTTTTAGATCTTTAAATACCCCTAAGGGTTAGGGGAGAGGCACCATCTTCTTACACTAGCTCTAATTCTCACCTATAATTGGTGAAAAAATTGTCCAACAAGAGTTTAAAGATTATCAAAGGTAATTAAGGTTTGGTTACCTTATACAAGCTCAAGTTCTCACCAGTGAAAGGAAGAAAAATAGTATGGCAAGGGTTTGATATTGTTAGGGATGATTTAGACCCATAGTCCCTACGATGAATCTCTGACCTTCCCTTGTAAAAGGTGTTGACTATCCTTATCTAAAAGAGCAATTTGGGGGTAGTCATGACTTTTAGTCCCTATAATAAGCTTTAATCTTCCTCTGAATGAGGCATTGACATTTCTCAATAGGCAAACTAAATTTAGAGGTGAACAAGACTTTCAGTCCCTATGAAGATGCTCTAATCTTCCCTTAAAAGAGGTGTTAACTATCCTCATCAGACGATCAAATTTGGAGGCGATAATGACTTTCAATCACTTCAGTGAGGCTTCAGTCTTCTCTTAAAAGAGGCATTGATTATCCTTATTAGGTGGACTAAATTTAGTGGTGATTAAGACTCCAATCATTATGATGAGGCTTTAATTTCTTTTTGTTTATCTTTATTGGAAAGATTTAGAAACAAATAAGCCCTAATTTTGCACTTTTCTCAGAATTCATATTATAGTATCATTGATGCAAGCATTAGTGTTGGCTTTTATGCCATTAAAAACTTTTGAGAGGTGCCACAATTGAGTTTGAACATTTTTTTAAAAGCTAAAACAATCTTCATGGAAGAAGAGGCCACTCATTGGAAGTTGAGATAAAAAATTGAAGGCTATAGAAGACTTCTTAAAATCTCTTATAATGTTGAATACGGGTGTGATGTTATAATGTATATTCAATAGTTCTATTTATAACTTTGGAATAAGACTTCTTATTTGTATAACTCAAAATATAAATTTCGTCATGCAACTTTAGTATATTTTACAGTTAAGTAGCCGGAAGTAATGATAATAACTAACAAAATCTCAATATTTTGCATAACAATGATATAACATTCTAGGACCTTTCCCTCAGAGGGGACTAAACCTTTTTGGATGCATGCATCTCTTTTCTCTCCTATATAAGAATGCTTGATTTTCTATCATAATAGTGATTTTCATTACTAATGGTGTAATTCTAATTAACCTCCTCATTTATGCTAAGGAGGGTTATAAAGAATAAATTTGAAAATTATCTTCCTTAGGTCATTAGTGTGAGGTGCCACCCCAAACCTTAACTTCTGATGGAGAATATTAAGAGAAATCCACTAAGGAAGTTTCACATTATGGATAAATATATTGTGTCACTAGATTTCAATTTATTTTTCTATAATCAAATCTAGATAGCTTACAACATACTATCTTGAAAGACAGACTTGTATTTCACTATCATTTTGAATAAAGAAACAAAATTAATTTTCATAATTAAACTTAGCATAGAGAATATCCTATTCATCTCAAAAAATAAAATGATATTCTACTATCATTTTGAAAATGAAATTAATAATAGATAAAACTTTTATTTATGTCCAGAGATTTTTCCCTACTTTAGTGAACTAAAGTAGGGCTCATTTTTTACTAGGTTCTTGGTCCCTCATAAGGGCAAGCCTTTATGGTTAGTTACATCCCACGATAAATCTTGAGAAAACTCTCGATTAAAGTGGTGGCTACACTCTTTAGATTTATAAAGGTTTTGATTAAGGATATTGAAATAGACCTACCAACTAGGAAAGGTTAAAAATTTGAATACTTCTGTACAGATTCAAAGGATGAAAGATAAAGAGTGCTTTAGAATTCTAAAAAACTAGAAACACTCTAATCTATTCTAAAAGACAAAGTAAATTACTCATTCAATATCTTCAAATCTTCTAGCTCAAACATGTATCCATAGAATTCCAAAAGAAATTAACTTCTAAAAATAAGGATTCTTTTAGACTTCTACAATCATCTATAAGAAAATTTTACTTTAGACTTTCACAACTCTTTACACTAAATCTCTATTTACATTTGCATTTACATTTATAATTACATTTACATTTAAAAGACAAAATAACACCACTTCTGCAGGGTTAGTATGCAAAAAAAGGGTTCAATGTGTATATATACACATCTACATGACATCACAAAGTACAATAAAGATAAACATTCACATCATCACACATCCACCAAAACAGTAACAAACCATAAAAAAAGTGCAAGAAAGTAAACAATCCACCCTAACCAAGGCTAGAGTTGATTGTCCTATCAAGCAATTCTAAAGTGTGTGTGCTAAGTTTATGTGGTTTAGATATATCTTAAGTAGATTAATGATTGATGTTATCTACAAGTTGAATTTATTTATTATAGGCTAAAGGATTTGGTTTCAATTTAATATTTTATATTTTGTTAATGTGTTTTAAATGTTTAAGTTATTTAGTTTAAGTTTTAAAGAACCTTGGTAATTAATAACTCCAATGTGCTTGAAGTTATCAATCAACAAATCCTAGGCTTATGATATAAACACTGACACAGCTTCTTTACGTTCAATAAAAGATATATTAAGCTTAGAATAAAGTGAAGACTAAATTAAATGAAAGTGCATGTGTGGTTTAGTAATAAAGTTTAGAGTAGAGTGTCGATTCTATAGGGAACTGGACTATCCTAGAATTACTCTAATACTTTCTATATGAATTGTAATGTTTATCCTACTGACTCGATTGAAAAAGAGTTTTCAAAAATCCTATGGCAATTTACTAAAATGAAATCTTTAGTAAATGGAAGTGCTTTGAACCTATAATGGTGATGAAAGTCATGTTTACCTAAGTTTGACTCTCCTAGTATATATTTTTAATCAGAGCATATGCACTCTTAGATCTTTGTGAAGCTTGTAAGAGTTAAAAATAAAGTTTTCACTCCACTACAATTATTCTATTTCCTTGGAATCCAAAACCCCAGCCATTCTATTTTTAGGCATGGTAGTGTTTTATTTAAATTATACTAAATGTTCCCTTATTCCTTCATCAAGGAAATGAGTCTTGCTAGATTTAAAATTAGAGCACGACTGATACAATAATTAAATGAAGTATGGGAGCAATTAAAAATAATATTTAAACTTTGCAAGAATTGGAGTATACCTGAGTAAATCATGCTTTATCATGCATCACCAGTCCAAAATAAAGAATTTGGCCAGCCATGAAATTGAAAATACATAAAAAAATTTCCATTGATACAATTAAAAATAAAATAAAATAGAAGGGTTATGTGGGATGCACCCAAAAACACTTTTAAGATGAATTACAAACACTTTCTGCACTTCAGATCATTCTCTTTGAAGCACTCCCTCTCCACACACTCTATTAATGCTCACTTACTAATTTTCTTAAGAAATAAATTGCTAACCCTTACAAATTTAGTAAAAAAATTATTTATATTTAAGAAAAAAACTGATTCTGGCACTGTAGCACTATAAATTGAACTACCACTATGGTGTTGTTGATTCTACTCATCGTGACACTGGGTCTGAATTGACGTGATGTTTTACTATTGAACCATTCTTACTTCTACACCATGGCACTTGGGGGTTTTGGAACTATTGTGCCCCTTTGACGCTGTGGTTTATCCTCTTACTTGGCACTGTGGCATTGATCGATGCCATGACGCTCCATGATATAAGAGTAAATTAATTAAAAATTTTCTCGAGAAAATATTCGATGTAGTGCTATGTTGTAGCACTGAGGCGTTGGTGGAACTTTTGTGCTTAGTGATGTGGCACCATGACATTAATTTAATTTAGAAAATTCTCGAGAGCAGAAGCACTCCAACGCTAATAGCACTGTGGTACTTCATGATGCGTTGCCACTATGTTGGGGAACTTCTTCCTATTTTATAGCCTTTCTCCTAGAATTTTTTGCATAACACTGATAAACATAGAATTTTCACTATAAAATAGATATTAAAATTGTAACAACAATTTACACTAACAAATTCACCCAAACTTAAGGCATTGCTTATCCTGAAGCAATTTTAATGCACTTGTGATTATAACACTTTAGTTTCACTAAATTACAAAATTGGAAATGTTAAAAGCAAGATAATACTTCACTACGTAATGTTAATGATAATAATTTGATGATTGATAACTTTTATTAAGGCAATCATTAACAATTATCTTAATCAATCATTCCCCTGATATTCTTACTAAACTCATCTCCTAAATGTGTTTGTGCATTGGTTGACTGACTTTGTTAGGCTAAATGATTTTATAGGAAAATTGTGTATTTCATTTAATTCTCCAGTTAAATTATAAGCTTCATTATGTATTCTAATTCCTACAATGCCCCTTAGTTTAATTGTATTCTCAGATCCTTCAAGTAGATGTAGACTTTCTCTAGTATCAATTTTTTATATTAAAGTACTCTTTTTCTTTCTTTTCATTTTTTTACTTTTCATTTTCTTTCACTTTCATAGTGTACCCTTGTATGATTTTGAATACCTGGTTGTCTCTTCACTTAAAGAAATCTAAGTTAGCATTAATCAAGGTTTAATCGCCAGGACCTAAAGTGCCACAACTACTAGCTTTTAATGATTTTTCTAATTAATCTGATTACAACACTTTCACTAAAATTTAGTCATTCAAACCTATGTTAAGTAGTCATGTACTTCTAAGAGATTTAGGAGTTAATTTTAGTAGGAATTATTAGTTTAATGACTCACATTAGTTGTTGTTAAGATTCTTTAACTTCAATTGTCTTCTACTTCTTATTCAATTAATCATTTGGAGTGTTATATTTTTCTTATTTTTAACTAATCCAATTTGCAATTTTTTTAGTAATTAAATTAATAATCTTAAGTGTAATTTAATAAAAACTAGGAGTAAACAACCACTTAAAGCAGGAAGTAAGGCACTACATGAAGATGACATTGCATTTAACCACAAAGATAATACAAATACTCCACTGAGATACATAAAAACAAATAAGTAAAATGATAATGTAATTAAAAATGAAAGTATAAAATAACATAAAGATAACTCAAACATAATAAGAATATGAATTCACTCAATCCTCCTCCTCCTCTACCTTGCTATCTGCTATTGCTGTTGCTGTTGGTGGGAGAGGTGGAGGAGGTTCTTGCCATAGATAAGGATCAAAAGTGGGGACTTCAAGGAAAAAGTGCTGATTAGGACTCTGAAATAGCAAGCTATTTTGGAACAACTCTATGAAATTTAAAACTAAAAATTGGTACTTCAAGAATATTTATTAAATTTATTATTTCTTCCCTTATCATTTTAAGTTACTATTCAAGTTTTTTTACAAATCTTGTCATAAATATCGATTGCATTACTATGCATGCAATCTATAATTTATTGTCGAGAAGTTGTGATCATTGATCAAAACTTGCAGGACATCCTTCATATATCTAATATTGGCATATATACTTATACTTTAAAACCAACCTCACTTATAATTTTTAAATGGTTAGTCATGTCCTTAAGTAATCAGCTCCTCCTCACCATTAGCCTTTGGTCAGTGGACTCCTGTGGAATGCTCTTTTTATCTAATACATGCTTTGAGATTCTATCCTCCCTAAAACTGATGATCATAGAAAAATCAAACCCCTTCTCTCCCTTATCACCTAGTTTTGCATGATGCATAGTAAATTTAATTTAGTGAATATGTTCATTAAATTCATTGAAAACCTCCCCTCTAGTCACAATCTTAGAATTAGTTTTGGAACAAATTAATACACTAATATGATTTTCTTTATATTTCTTTAATCAAATTTGCATAGTTAACATCATATTGTCTCGATAGACAAACTAATGCTTCATTATTTATTCAAAAATAGAAATGAAATTTACTTTTAAAATCAAACTAAGCATAAAGAATGTGATATTAATCTCAAAGAATAAATGTAACATTCACTTATCATTTTGAAAATAAAATTAACTAATGTATGAAACTTTATCTACATCTTGAGATTTTTCCCCTGCCCTAGTGACCTAAAGCAGGGTTTATTTTTTTTATCAGGTTTTATATCTCCTATTGAGGAAAGCCTCTATTATTAATAACATCCCAAGAGAAGTCTTGAGAAACTCTTGATTAAAGTGTTGACTAGACCTCTTTAGATTTATAGGGGTTTAATCAAAGATTTTAATTTAGACCTACCAATCAAATGGGAAAGTTCAAAGCTTGAACACCTTTTTATGAGTCAAAGGAAGAAAAGGTAGAGAGTGCTTAAGATTTTGAAAAATCCATAAATACTCTAACCTACTATAGGGTTTGAGTTTACAGTTTAGAAAAGAATTTTATTTAGGTTTAAGTTTAAAATTTATTAGAAATCGAAAAATTCTCCTGAGGAAGGAATATATATAGAAAGTGTATGCAATTTGGACTTACATCTACTTGGAGTAGATTGCCAGCTAACCACCTAAGCACATAATTTTAAAACCATGCTTTTTTTAGGTCTAATGCATGCAAGATAAATAACTCTTGTTTAACTTGAATAGAGGATTTAGGTTAAGATTTTAATCAGAACATTAAAATATGTCTCAGGTTTAAATCACCTAATTAATATAATTTGATGTGACTTTACCCTAAAATCTAAGTCTATCTATAATTTCTACAAATTTATTATAAGTCTAAATTTTCTAGAAAACTTTGGCAACATAATAGCCTTATAAAACTAGGGAATACTATAGCGACCCCATCGCTTAAGCCCCTTATTCCTTTTTGTTGGTTTGTGTGCTAGGCTAGTGTATATTATAGTAAGATAAAATGTGTGCATATATGCATGTATAGGTAAAGTTGTTTTGGTATACAATACCAAACTGCATTGTCCTGGATCTAACATATGCATCCTTACGAAGGTAAGGGTACATACATCACCAAAACCTAAGAAACAATCTATCCTTTAATGCAATAATCTACCATCCCAAATGTATGTATGCATGATATATGAAACAATGTATAAATAAATTTTCTTATTAATTATAAAAGAATAAAAGTATAACCCAAGGTCTACTATAAAGAAAGGTGGCTAGGCTCCACTATAGACAAATTCTTTATATTTCTTAGTCAAATATGCATAGTTAATTATATCATCTTGATAGATAGACTAATGCTTTACTATCGAATTGAAAAGAGAAATAAGATTTAGTTTCATAATCAAACACTGCATAAGGAATGTTCAATTCACACTAAAGAATAAAATTTACATTCACCTATCATTTTAAAACTAAATTTAACCAAGGATATGCTTTAGTCTACATCCAAAAGATTTTTCCTCTGCTCTAGTGAAATAAAATAGAGTTTATGTTAAACTGGGTTCTTGGGCTCCTATTGAGGCAAGCCTCTATAGTTACTTATATCCCTGAAGAGAAATTTTTTTATTAAAGTAGAGATTAGACTTATTTAAAATTTAAAATTTAACAATCTTGATTTAATGATTTAAAGGTTTCAATCAGTCATTTTAGAAAGATTTTTGAGTTTATTAAACTTATTTAAAGATCGGGATAATCCTCCTGGAGGAAGTTTGAGGGGTGCAAATGCATATGGGCTTATGCTCGCTTGGAGTGCACTGAAAACTAACCACCTAAGCACGTAATTTTAAACTATGATTTTCAGATCTAATGCATGTAGATAAGAAAGCTACATTTAATATCAGAATCAAGGATTCTAGTTATGATCTTAAATTAGAGTTGAGTAATATGAGTTGGTTCAAATACAACTAGCTAATAAAGTTTTGACTCAAAGACACCCTAAACTCTAAATTTATTTTTAGTTAACACAAAATTTCTAAAATTTTTTAAGTCCAATTTTTTTAGAAAAATCTGGCAGTATAATGGCCTTAAATCCATAGGGTATAATAAAGCAACCCCGTAATGCCATGGGTCCCCCCCCCCCCCCCCTCCGTCTATTATTATAGGCTTTTGTGCTTTGGTTTAGTGTATGTTGTAGGAATATAAAATGTATGTATGTATACATGTCATGATAAAGATGATTGTATATATGGTACCACTATCGTATCATCCTAAAACTAGCATACACACACCAAAAGAAACCTATAAAAAGGCTATCCTTTAATATAAATCTATCACCCATATGAATGTTATGCATGTGACATGAAGTTATATGAAATAATAGTGTATAAATAAAATTTTTATTCATTTATTTTAAATATAAATATAAACCAAGGTCTGCTAAAAAGTAAGGTTGCTAAGCTCTACCATAACAAGCATAGATTTCTACTCCTACGAATGTAGGTCTAAATCTATTTGATTATTATCTCTTGGCTTCATGTCTCCTATAGGATTCTAAAAGATAATGCTTCTTATAGGAAGATAATGCATTTCTTTTTGGAGTCCTATATGTATAAGTAAATACCTTTAACCTTTTATAACTCTTTGTATAACTCACTCAAGATATATTCTAGACACTTTACATTTACATTGAAATCCTAAGTACATTCTAAAGACTCTATATTTTATATAAAACATATAGGCAGAAAATAGAACTGCAATATAATCCTATATACAACAACTAAATATAGTGCACTGTACAGGTAAAAGTGTGTAAACATGTATGATTATGCATAATACTAAAAATAAGTAAAAATACATAAGATGCTCTCCAAGCAAGGCATCTGCAAGCACACCAAAATAACCACCGACCTAACCTAAGCTAAAGTATATTGTCATGGTAAACCATCTACAATGTGTAAAGAAGGTCATGTTGCTTTGATATGTCGTAAGGGGATTTTATTATTTGAGTTATTTTAATTTAGAATTATTTGTTTATTAGAGGCCAAAGGGTGTTTTTAATTTGAGTTCAAGTTTTAATAATTTAGTGTTTTATTATTTAAGTTTTAAAATGTTTGATATTAATTATTTAATTTTAAAGAACCATATAAGCTAATGACTCGAAAGTGTATAAGCCACTAACCTACTAGTACTAAGGCTCATAATGGTAGTGCATTCATTCCCCCATATATGATAGAGTGATTGCATAGAGTCCTTGAAGTTTTATTTTAATATTCTGATTAATGATTTATAAGATAGTTATTATAAGGAACATGTTAATTGAAAACTTCAAATTACTTTGAAGCACTCAACCCCACATCATAAACCTTATGAATGGAATGCATGAAGGCCTTCCAAAAGGAGTCAAGCATAAGCAATAAAGGCTTCTATTTTTTAAAGAACTATAAATTTAATGCATTTGTGTCATCCAATGGAATCAAACACAATGTATAGAGGTATTGTTAATTTAGTTTAAGTATTTATTAAGTAATTTGATGTATTAGCTTTAAATTTAAGTTGTTTAGTTTAGTTGACTTGAGTTTAAGTGAGGTAATTTGAGTAATTTAGTTTGATTTTAATATTTTAAATTAGATTTAAAGTTATCTAAATTTAATTTGTTTTGTTTATTTATTTATGATTTATTATTATTAATTTAATATTTTATTTTTATATTTAATTTGTTCCTTATTGAAGGATCTTGGATTGGGTTTTTATTAATCAAATCAATCACAAATGTTTATATGATTGATACCATTGGTTAGGGATAACCCATGGATCAGTCCCTAAACATTTGGGATTATATAGAATAATATGTAATTTTATATTTATTTATTTATTTAATTATTAATTAAAGTTTAATTTTAAATAAATTTAATTTAATGAAATTTGAAGATTGATTTTATTTTTCCTTGATTGTAGGTTTGATTTTGAAATTTAATTTGTATTTTTATTATTTTTCTTTAATTAATAATGCATTTTAGAAGTTTTAGCTTCAAAATAGGGGTTGATTTTAGGGTTTGTGATTTAAATGACCTAATGAACTCCAATATAGGTGACATTAATTCCTAGGGTTTATCATGTCACTAAGTATGCTAGGTTTGAGTTTCATCCCTATTGGATGTTAAAGAAAGTTTCTAAATTTTTTTTTAAGTTCATTAGACCATACCTTGTGTCTCTAGTGTTCAAATGGGTTAGCAATTAATTATGTCTAACCCTTTCATAAATGTATATAAACCATATAAATTTGTTGACCAAATTCTCTATGGATTGGGTGCAAGGAATTTCCAAAGTTTCAGGTCAAATAATGACCTATGACTTTAAAAGTTTAATTATAGAGATTGGGTACATTAAGTTGTAGGAAACATCCCCTAATATACCCTATCCAAATTTGAACCCAAAATGACACATGGTAGAGAGTATTTAATGAAAACTAGTAGAGCTTCAAGTGTAAATTACTCCCTAAGCATACATTAAATAACTTTGAAATTATTTTAAATGTAAATCTCATCACCTTGGTTCCATAGAGCTAAAGATCATAAAATTTGATTTAGTGGTTAATTTATAGTGAATTTTACAAGTTCTAGATATATTAATAGAATTTAAAATCCATTTTAAGCAATCATTGGCGCAGCAGTGCAATAGTGGCAGTGGTGGTTACCAAGTAGTGCATGCTGATTGGCTCGCCAAAATGATGGACATTAGCACTTAACCCTGTCAGCATGTTGTGGTGCCATTCGATCTATATAGTCACAATCTGATGGCTAGGATTCAGTCAGACGAGATCTAGTCCATCCCATAGGTTGAAATGGGCAGATAGGAGAATCCTTCTGATGAAATTTGGGTCATTCGCATGAAATGGACGGTCCAGATTTTGTCTTCTTCCTCAGAATATATTTTCTTATGGAAATTTTTTTTGCTTATTATGGATTATATATTGAACCAAATTTCATGAAACTTTTAGGGATTATTTCTAATCATATAAACTTCCATTATATAAAGTTTGAGAGCTTTATATAGCATATTTTAAATATTATTAAAAACCCTAGATTTAGGATTAGGATTTGATATTTACCTTTATAGGATGAGTCTCAAAGCTTGATCTTGGGCTTTTTCTCTTCCTTAGCTCCTTGGGAAGAGCTTCTATGAAGTAGTAAAGAATAGATGATGATTATATGGAGATTTTGTAAATCTTGAAGGATGAAGCCCTATGTCACTCTTAGATCTCTTCACCAGTAAACCTTTAAGGCCTAAAAAGAGTGAGGAAGTGAAGAGGGATTCTCCTGGAGAAAAATGGTAGCAAAAATAGCTTTGGGGAGGCTCTGGATTGGGAGTATTGCTTCTATGAATATTTTGCCAGGCTTTCCCTATTCTAAGCTATGGAGGCTAATCTAAGGGCAAGGATGGCTCAGAGCCTTTTCCTGTATGAATGCCAAGTGTCCCAAGTGCTTAGGGAATAAGGAGTGGCCTAGAAAATTTGAAAGTGATGGGTTGTATCATTCATAAGGAGGGAACCACTAGCTTGCTTTAGGTTAAACCAAGGGCTGAGGATGGTTAAGAAGTGTTTAGGAATTTAATGGAAAAGATTTGAGTGCTCAAACCAACTGACAAACCTTGCTTAAGTTATTTCCATGTAGATTTGACCAATTTGAAGAATTTGAATTTGTTGATTAGTCAATAGGTTAAAGATGACTAGGATGGACTCTATGGAGTCCCTAGTAGCTATTTGAGTTGAATGTATGAGGTTTAATGCATTGGGTTTAGAATTTAAATTTGGAAATTAATTTTGCATGAATTTGACCTATTTTTACTATGTTGACCAAGTCAACTTGATCAAAAAAGGTCTTCCATGGGTTTTAATGGTTAAAAGCATGAGAATATTTGAATTTGAAGGTTTGGTGAAATTGGGTGTTTGACCTAAACTAGACAAGTTTGACCAATTTTATGTAGAGTTGACAAGGTTAACTATTAACTGGGCCAAGTTGACCAAACATGTTCAATCCATAAGGTGCTATGATTAAAATGATTTAGTGAAGTTCAGAGGAGAATTGGGGTTTGTAATAGTTTAATCAAGGGGTTTGATCAATTGGGCTAGGTTGAACTAGCTCAACTGGGTCAATTGGGTTAGGCACTAGGTTAGGGAACTAGTGTTGATAGATTTGATGTATGAAGCTCCTAATGGTATGATTTGAATAATGATTGAAGTCAAAAGGTCAATGTACTACAAGGAACAAAGCATTGAGCATGTTGATTTGGATTTAGGATTTTGCTTTTTAATTGACCTCTAACAGAAATTAGGGCAACAACAAGCCTGGATTTCTAGACCTATGAAATAATATAGATTTTAATGTGGTTACTTATTTAGTATTCATATCTTATTCCCCCAAGATCTTCTATAGAATTTCAAAAGTTAATGTCCCTCAAAGGAAGAGGAATGATTCCCTTTTGGAGTCCTACAAGTGTATAATAAGCAAGCACATTTAAGAATTTTATAACTCTTTTTATATTTACAACTCAATCTGCCTATTCAAAGAATATACAATTTATATTTGCATTGACTCTTTACCTTTACATTCATCCAATTTACAATCTACATTGACTCTTTACAATAAAGATAACTTTACTCTTACTCGACTAGAAGTGTATATGCAAATTAGTAAAGTGCAATGCAATATAAGAAAGTAAAGTACACTAGCACAAAAATAAGTGTGTAGAGTGCATGATATGACATCTAGAGTACATAAAAGTAAGCAAACACAACAAATGATACCTTCCAAGCAAGGCATGCACATCACACCAAAATAATCATCGGCCTAGCTTAGAACTAAAGTCGGTTGTCCAAGCAAACAAGTTCTACAGTGTGTGATGAATCACGTGTGGCTTTGATATGCTTTAAGGAATTTATATTTAAATTATCTAGATTTGAATTCATTTTTTTATTATAGGCCAAAGGGATTTATTTAATTTAAATTTAAGTGTTGATGTTTTAAATCTGTTATTAAAATTTTATTTTTAAGGGGTTAATGTAATTTAACTTTAAGTTATATAGAATTTTATGATTAATAATTCCAAGTGAAGTTTGGAATCATTAAATAACTAATCCTAAGGCTCACAATTATAAGGCATGTTTTGCCCCTATGAAGGAGAGAGCAATTTGATTGAGGATAATGGCCATTTTGAATTTGAATTGCGGGTTTTAGCGGAAGTGGTTATGGCAAGCATAGGAGCGGGGGGGGGGGGGGGGGGGCCGGCGCACGTGTCCCCCATAAAAAAAAATTTCGGGTTGTCGCCGCCGTGAGGAAAAGGAAGCTCGCCATGCCAGCGGACGCTGAGCTTCTGTATCAGGATAAGGAGCTTGATGTCGATATTTCGATTGCTGGTCGGCTCCTGCATACGGACCATTTGATGTAAGCAAATTATTTGTTTAAATTACGCTTAGAGATAAGAGTATTCTTATGCAAATCATATTACATTGAGCTTAAAACTTATATATATATATATATATATTACACTAATCTTAGAATAAATTAATTAAGTTATATAAAGAATTTATACTCCACTAATATTAAAACGAATATAATTATTTTCTACTATTTTCAAATTTGTCTTGATATAATTTTATGATGATAATTCTTTTTTTCTTTTTTTTTAATAATTTATAAACAATTGAAATTTTTGTAATTCTTTCTTTTAAAGCTATTTATTAATCAAGAGAAGCCACCAACATCTTTTTCTGGACACCTGAAAAGCATCAATGGTTCGTTTTCCCATTTGCTCCTCTCTCACAACTCGCAACTCATGACCTTGAGCACGGCTTTTGTTTTCCCTTTCGCTCCTCTCTCGACCCCAAACGAAGACCGCCCGTGATAGATGTTTATGTCTTCTATGCTCTAAGGGCCATGTTATTTGCATTCTTAATTTTGATCTTACAGCTCCTCTTGGCTCGGTAATGAGACGACAAATAGAACTATTTTAATATATTCTAACCTTTCAAATGAGACGACAAACAGAACTATTTTAATTTAGGTCCCCCTGAATAAAATTTTTGGCTCTGCCATTAGTGGAGACCGTCGGGCACTCTTTTCCGAGGAAGGGGTAGGGGTGGTACCGATTGGTTCCTATTGGGCATTAAAGGTTGGGTCTGGTGGATTGTTCCATGCTAGCGGGATTAGAAGAAGGGTTGGTCTGGTAGGGATTAGATGTGATGTGGGGGGATTTTCATCGGTCAAGTTGAGTGAGGGTGCTGGGTTCGTCCCTCCTTGTGGTGCCAAGTCATTATCCTGCTTCAAGAAGTGGAGGTAGTTCATGCAAGAAATTTTTCTCTTTGGCGAATCTAGTCAGGCTCATTGGATTGCTTACGAGGAATTTTCTCGAGATAAAGAAGCTTCCTCATTTTCTCGGTGGAGTGGAAGAGAGGTCATGGGAGGCCAGTTTGAAGGTTCTCCTTCTCTTAATAATGACATGTTTGAAATTCATTCTCATGTTATGTTTGAATATGTTGATCAGGTTTTGGTCAATTTAGTTGGTAAACATGATCTAGGAATGGAAAAATTGTGGAAATTCCAGTTGTTTTGGATCCTGATTTCGTGATCCTTAAGATGCACCCTCAAGGTGTTTTAATAAATGCCCGTATGAGGGTTAGAGTGTATAGATAGGTTGTGATGTCGTGCTTAGCAGTGAAGATTGGAGTGGTTGCTGCTTATGCAGATGCTGATGATGTGGTTGAGAATCCATCCAGGTTATTGGGGATGGCTTGCCATGATAAAGGGAAGGAGGATCTGGTTAATGGTGGTTCTCCTGTATGAGATGCTAGTAGGTGGTCTAAGGTGGATTTTCATTGGAAAATCAATGCCTTTCATCTCGGGAATGTTCGTGCTTTATTCTTGGAAAACCAAGGCTTAGTTATAGCATTGTAGAACTGCGTTCTTCTGAAATGTATTAGAAGAAAAATATTTGCCTTTCTATACATTTCATTGTGGGCTTAAAGGGAGAGCATATGTCTGGGATAGGGTTCGTGGATGCTGAGAAGTTTTTGTGTAACTAAGATTTACCCCGGAACTTAGTTCGTTAAAACTCCCCCCCAAAGAAAGCAAAAAGTCGGGCGGAGACCGGGGCCGAATTTTCGGAGCCCACAGATTTCTGGCGACTCCGTTGGGGAATGGTTTCTCTTTCCATCTTTGGCTAGTCATCTCAGTATTATAGTAACAGCTAATTAATACGTGCTAAAATTTTGAATTCCCTAAGATGATCGTTCATTGAATTTAAATATTAAATATTCTAAAAATGATCATTACATTCATCATGCATTCATTGAGATATCGTATTTAGAAGAGTTTTTAAATTTGTATGATTTTAATTGCTTGCTAATGATTATATATTTTTGTCTTTTGTTCTGTGCAAGTCTCTGCATTTTGAAAGTGTGGGGTGATGTATCAGATTCTGATTACTAACCCTTACCTTTCATTTGTGCAGATGGATCTACAGAATACCTCATTCACCGTCCAACTGGGACGCGGTGCCAGCATCCAACTAGCAAATGCTATGATCACTACCGGAAATACTGGAGCAACCATCCAGTTCGGTAGCGTTGACTTCCCTGCTGTCGTTGCAAGGACTGCTGCCGTTCTTGCGAACGATGCAAATTCTAAAAGGCCCATAAGGAGACTCCATCCTGCTGGAGCTCCTACTCGTCGCGCGCATTTTCCAGCACAGCGACCAACTACCGAATCTGCTACATGCCGGATGCATCTGCCAGCATCACGGACCACTATCGCCGCTAAAAATTCTCGCAAGAGAACATCTGTGTTCGAAAGACTTTCACAGCCTGAGGCTCCGACTGCCAAAAGAGTTATGACTGGTGGAAGGATTTCTGTGGTAACTGTGAATACCACACCTCTGCCAAATGGGTTACCTACACCCAGAAAGAATCATAAACAGCAGATGGCACCACCTTTGAAACATCATTTACCACATAAGAATGCAGTTCAACATCATTCATCATGTTCGGATGACTGTTCAACTTTGCATTGCTCAAAGAAGAACAAACACTATCCATAAAAACTGTCCGGTTGCGCCGCCAATCCGAATGCTTCAAATTAGATAAACAAAATGTATTTTTTAAAGGTTGAGAGCATTCCGGATGCGATGACGAAGTCCGTTCGTCGAACAGAGATCGTTTGGTCGACGACGAGGCTAATTTTCTTGAACTGCGCACTACCGTATTTGAATCAACTCAATCGCGCCGCCAATCTGTATGCTTCAAATTGATTAAACAAAATGTAGTTTTTAAAGGTTGAAAGCATTCCGGACGCGGTGGCGAAGTCCGTTCATCGATCGGAGATCGTTTGGTCGACGACGAGGCCAATTTTCCTTGAAATGCACGTTATCGCATCGCATCAAGATTGTTTTGATTTGCGTGCCACCACTCTGGTTGATCCAAATTAATTAAATAAAATGTAGATCTTTGATATTGATGATGTTCCAGACGCAACGATGCAATCCGTTTTGCAATCGGAGATCATTTGACCCTTCAAGTATGGTGTCGGACCAACCCGCGCACTACTTGGTTCATCATTTTTGTTCTTTTATGTGTGGTTTTAGATATAGGGGTCAACAGACAGTGAGAGTCTTCCTAGGCTTTTCGTTCCTGGCTTGAAGGTTGAACAAATTTTAGCAAAGGGTCAAACTGTAGAAGCTTCAATTAAGGGAGTGGATGGGTTAGTCTGTTCTAATGAAAGTAATCAGATGAATGGAAAATAATATTTAGGTTCTCCTTCTAATCTTATGATTAGTTTTAGAGGTAATAAGAATGAATTCAGTTCATTGGAAGCTAGACCAGATGGGTCTAATGTAAGGCTATTTAAGGAGTTCATACTCTTAGGGCCAATTGAATATTTACCTGGGGTAAATGGTAAAGTGGAAAGAGGAATCTCTACACCTTCTATCAGTGTAATGACTATGATGACTAGTAGTAAATTAATGGGACATTGGATGGAACAGGCGGCTCTAGGGCCACAGGGAAGTAAAAATTTCATAAAAATTGTTTATTTGCATTATGAGATTTGGGTAATGGACTTTGGGATTCTTCCTAGTTCTTAGCTTAGGTTAAATGGGAACTCTGGGATACTAATGAACCAATTTGGATATCTTTAAACTATTGGCATTCCCAACACCCCAATTGGTTCAAGGAGAGGAATAGTGGATCTCATATCCATTACAATAATTTCTTATTGCAGATAATTGAAAGGAAGACTAGGCTTATTGATTGAGTCAATATGCAAGGTCGATTCTTATGTTGGTTATGGGCAACATCGAGCCAAATTTTTCTTTATGCTTAGGTTTCTTTTCAATAAGTCTTCCTCTCTCCTTGTTTAGAGAGGAAAGGCAATTAGCTTTAATTCGCTTATAGTTTGTAATAGCTTTATTTCCCTTTATTAATGCAATTTGCACATCTTAAAAAAAAAAGGATAGAGCAATTACATGGAGTCCTTTGAATTTTATTAATGATTTATTAATAGTTATTTTAAAGAACCAAATGAATTCAAATTTCATTGAAATCCTTAATTAGTAAGTCCTAGGCTTATGAATTTAATGCATATGTCCCCCTCACCAAAAAGAGATAGAGTAAGAGCATGAAGACTTGAAGTTTATTAATGATTTATTATTAATAATAATAATAAATAATTTATTTATTTAAATTTAATTATGGGTTATTTAACTAAATTGATCTTAATTTTATTTGTTATTTAATTTTTTTAATTTAAATCCTTTAAATTTTTTAAATATTCTTTGATTTTATTTTTTTATATTTATTTTTGAATTTTAAATTTAATTACAAATTATTAATTAATTTAATTATTTCATTTTATTTTATTTTATTATGGCCAATTTTTTATTTATTTAGTTTTAATTTATTTAAAATTTATTTAATTCATTTTTTAAATTATTAAAATTTTAAACCTTTAATGGTGGGTTCGACCAGAGTTTGCCTTTTTAATTTATTGAAGATATATTTTTGTTTTAATTTTTATTTATTATTTAATTTATTTAGGATTAAACACAATTTAATTTATATTTTTATAAGTTGTATTTAATTAGTTATGGAGTTTACAAATGTAATACATTTTTTAAATTCTTTCTTTATAAAGGAACTTTGGGTTTATAATTAGTTGATTAAATGATTGATGCCATAGGTTAGGGATAACCCAAAGAATAATCATTGAGAAATTTGGGGTCAATTTGATTAATGGTTGATTTTATATGATTTAGTTTAATTCAAATTTAATTAAATTTAAGTTATTATTACTATTATTTTAATTAAATTTGATGGGGTTTTTAATTTTCTGAAGTTAAATATTGAATTTATAATCTAATGCACTTTTCTTTATATTTTGAGGATTTTTATTTGATTCATTATGAATTTTAGAAATTTTAGCCCCAAAATAGGGGCTTATTTTAAGGCTTGTTAATTAAGTGACTTAATGATTTCTAATAACCCCAAATTAATTCTTAGGATTTAGAGTGTCACTAAGTTTAAGTTTAATCCCTATTAGAGCTATGTTAAATTTCCTAGAACTTTTTTAAGTTAGCAAGACTCGACCCTAATTTGATTTACCTAAGTGTCTATACTATTCATGAGGGTTTGAAATTCATTGTATCTAAACCTTACACAATAACATACAATCCATGTAAATTTCAAAGCTTAATTCTCTATTAATTGACCACCATGATTTTTCAAATGTTTAGGTCAAATTATGACCCATACATTTGGAAATTCAAATATGGACAATGGGGTCTTAAAATGTGCCTTAGAAAATTATGGGATATAAAGGACATTCCATAATATATTCTTGCCAAAATAGAGGCCAATTAGAGTAATATTTAGGAAGTAATTAAAGAAAATCAATGGATATTTAATTGAAATTACTTTAGAAATGTACATTATATTCATTTGTTTTTTTTTTAAATGAAAGAGGTTTTAATTCTGAATTCATTGAGTGTTATAATGTGTAAAATAGTTTGGTGTGTGATTTACTATGATTTTTTAAACTTTTATCCATTTAATATTTATTTAAATCAAAATCAAAATCAAAATAATGATACTAACAAGGTATACACATTCCATGCGATGGAAAGGCCATTGGCTGCACGATTTGGTGGCTGTCAGTCACTTGTCCACATCAACGAACCTTATGCTGAATTGAATGGATAGCCATAATTAGATCTCCCATCTTGTAGTTTGGAGGGTTGAATGGGAGCTTTGGAACAACAAAATTCTGTCTGTTCAAATCAAATAGGAAAGAATAAATAGACATGATTTCATCTTCCTCAGATCAACCAAGAAGATAAATTTTATTTTGATTTAAACTTAATATAGGATGGATATCAGAGCACCAAATTAATCATGCAAGTGCTTCTATAGCTAAACATTCATTGTGTGAAGTTTGAAGACTTCATACAATGAATGGAATGCAAGATTTTTTTTTTTTTTTGGATGAATGGATGGAATGTAATATTTTTTTTTGGATGGAATGCAATATTTTAAGCCCTAAGTCTAAGATTAGGGTTAGACATTTACCTTAATAGAATAGGTTTTAGGAGTGGTTTTACCTGGTTATCTTCCTTAGCTCCTAAGAAAAATATTTGCTGAAGAACTTGAGGCTGGAGGAGCACTAGACTAAGAGTGTAGATGCTTTGGATGGAAGGGTTCATGGACCCTGGTGAAACTCACTATTGGTGACTTTCTAATGGCTAGAAAATGTTGGGAGAATGTAAAGAAGGGTTTGAGATGCAAGAACAAAACAAGAATTATTCTGGAGAGGCCCTGAGAATGGAATAGTATGTGTGTGAATCTTTAGCCTAATTTGCCTGATTCCATCCATTACAAGCCCATCTAATGGTTGAGATTCATCAGAAAGGCACTCTAGATGATTACCAAGTGATTTAGGTAGTTAGGGAGCAGGGTAGTGGCCTAAAAAGGGAGAAAATGACTTGGGGTCACTTTTTAGGGGGACCACTTGGGTCAGGTCTATGCTAGCCCAAGCCACGGGCTCACTTCAAGAGGCATTTAGGAAAGTTCTAGAATGGGTTAAGGCAAGACAAATTGGCTGGTGTGGGCTAAGGATGTAAATTTAAGTATCTTTGATAATTTAGATATTATAAGACTATTTGACCATTTTGACTGATCAATATTAGTCAAGTCACATAGGATAGACCATAGGAAGTATCTAGAGGCTATTTGAGTCAAATTTATGAAGTTTGGCTCAATGAATTTGAAGTTTATATGTAGGAGTCCAAAGTTGATTAGTTTGACCACTTCATGTGGGTTGACCAATTTAACCCACCATAAAGGGTCTAGGCCATGGGTTAAATGTGTTTAAGAGGTCAAATGGATTAAGCTTGAGTAATGAGGAAAGCCTAATTGATTTTATAGATGGATTTGACTCAAGCTTGACTGGTTTGACTAGTCTTAGGTTGAGTTGATTAGGTCAAACATTGACCTAGAGAAGTGGGCAAACATGTCCAATCCTCTAGGAGCATTTATGGGATCAATTGAGTGGGGTTTTATGGAATGATAAAGGTTAAAGAGGGCCAATGCAAAGGCTTCATCTATTGGGCTAGTTTAGGCTAGCTCAAACAAGTTAATTTGGTCAACCCCTAGCTTCAGGAGCTAGGGTTGATGAGTTTTGTGTATGAAGCACCTAAAATAGAAATTAAGATAAGGTTTGATGTCAATAGGCTAGTGTCATGTTTGGTGCAGTCTACTAGGCATATTCTATATAGATGAGGGTTTATATTGGCTATTAGATAAATCATGATTTAGTTTAGGGTTTAAAGTAGCTTAAAGGTATTCAAATTTGGTTTAAGGAGTCTTGAGGTTCAATGGCTATGTCTAGTTCATCAAGATAGGACCAATTCTCTCAAATTCAATAATTTATATATCCTCATCCACTATTAGATTAATGACCCTACAAATAATTAGGATTTATTTTCATTTTTGTGTGTAATGTATACTTATATATTTTTTTCCTTTCTACTTATCTTTGTGTGATATGTCAAAACAGGAAGTAATAGTTGTAGTTTTTTATGTTTTATAAGTGTTTCTATACATGTATCATTTTAAATATTTTAATCCTTTTAGTATGATATATATATATATATATATATATATATATATATATATATATATATATATATATAAACATGTGAAAAGTTTTTTTTTGCCAAATTACATGTCTACTATCTTTACTAAGGCATAAATTCAGAGGCAGTTACAAAACCCAAAAGTATATATTCACAACAAAATATATTTGTCCTTCTCAAAATGAGAGAAATTGTTACTCCCAATAAGCCTTAACTCGTAGCATATTTTTAATGATCACAAATATAATTTGATTTAATCATTATTGTATTATTTTATAGACTAGCACACTTACTATAGGATTTAAAACTAGCAAGCATAGGCGCACACAAGGACTAAATTCAAATTGAGTGTGTGAACCTATAAAGTAAAAAATCTGAATCATGACCCGAAGGAAAATATTAAGAAATTAAGACCAAAAGCAATAAATAGTATTTTTTTTATTTTTATTTTTTATTTTCTAATGTTCAAGTTAAAGATGTTTTTGAAATAACAAGCACACACATTCTAGAGTAAGTGGCAAAATTAGTTCTTAAAATTTCTTTCCAGGAATAATAAAAGTATAAATTGATCAAGAACTAATCATATTGTATGATCACAAATGTACTATATGATATAAACTTGATCCATAGAATAAAAGAAGACCAATCTATATTAGTTAAGAAATTTATAAATTTTTTATTATGATTAATTATACCATTCAATAAAAATTATACTATTCAATCAGTATTAATTTTATATAATCTATCATTATATGATTATTTTCTTAATTATATTAATGAAAAATCCAAATTATTCATAATGTATGATTACCTTCCCATATTAATCTAATTAAGTTACATAAATTAAGTGGGTAATAAATGTGAATTTTGACTAATCAAACATATATTATAATGCTAATTTTACTAGACGATTGGATAGAGTTTACTTTTGATGATATTTTGCCATTTTGTTCTATATAATTTGCCTTTATTTTCTAATAAAGCATATTTAGGAGGTTGTTTTTGGAAACTTAGTAAAAAAACCTTGAAACCCTAAAATATGTTTGAGACTATAAAATCTAATATGAAGAGCACTTTGAGAGAGAGAAAGATAGAACTTTAGAATTTTCATTTTGAAAATTCTAAGCAAGAAAATCTCTTTGAGAGCTTGTACACCCATTGTTGTTCTCACCTTCTTCTACCTTAAATTCTCCAATATTTTAGTTTTTGTTGTGGTGAAAATTTATTGCTTCATTAAGATTTTGTTAAAGATTAGAGTGATATGAAACATCTATTTATAAGAAGTTATGAACTAGTCAATTTATTACTGTAATGATCTTTTCTCTTGAAGTAGAAGAAGAGTTTCAAGTTGGAGTTATCAAGGCTTCTTAACTTTTCGCTTGATGTAGGTATTAGTGTCAACCACTTAAAAATTAGTTTGTGCCTTCTTCTCTTTTGCTATTTATTTACTTATTGAGATCACTTTTTTTACTTGATCTTTTGCACCATCGATAATATGTTAAATGATGATGTTAGTTTCTTTTGACATGAAATTTGTACTTCTCATATCATTTATGTTTACTTATATCATTTAAGAAAATATATAGAAATATATATTTTTCAAATTAAAATTTAAAAAAGAAGGGGGATTTCAAAATTAAGACCCACCCATTCAACCTATTCTTTGGTGTGGCCATACATTTCATGTTCATGAACTAGCCTTGTAGTTTTTAGATATGCACAATATCAAAGAGTTATGTATTCTCATTGAGTGTATTTAACATTTGAATTTTATTCTTCTAATATGTACTTGTAATGTTCAATGATCTACAAAAATATATGAGTACTTGAGTAGTATTAATTAAAAAAATTAAATTTATAATCATCAAAATATTATAATGTTGCCATAAGTTCATGGGGTTAGCAATAGGCCAATGAACCCTAAAAATTCATAACTGGGACATTCTCGAGTGGAACTAAACACTAAATTAAGTTAAATCTATAACGTAATTTATCTTCTCTCCCTATTGGTGTGGAATTGACCCAATACTATCACAATGAGAAGAATGCTAAATCCCTTGGCTTTATATTCCAGGGTTGGATGAGGAAGACAACAACCAAGCTGAGTGGTTCATCCATGAACCACTCGGCTTAGTTCATTGATCAATGTAAAGTCAAACCCATTTTCAGCTAGAAAGCCAGTATCATGTAAACATGTTTAAAAGGTAGTTGAGGTGGATATTAAGATTAGATTTAATTAAATTTATGTAGATTCATGGAATTTAAAAATTCATAATTAAACTGTTTATGATTCAAAATTTATGTACATCCCCTCTTTAGAATCATGAAAGAGAGACAAATTAAAATATAATTAAATCAAATCTTATTATACTATATGCATGGGGATAATAATCTCTTAATGAAATGAATCTCAAATTTAATTAAAGGTTAATTAAGCCTCAACTATTTTCAAACCTTTATGGAATACTCTATGTTTCATCCGTGCTCTTTATACTTAATTCATAGGGTTTGGAGGATAAAGACAATAATTTAAATCTTCTAAGATAATAATTTACTTAATTAACTATTCAAAAATCATAAAACCAAATAAATTCAAATTAATGATAAAACCCTCTATAAATAAATAGTGGGAATGACAACAATAAGAATATCGAGCCTTTATCCCACTACGTGGGGTCGGCTACATGAATGCTTTTTCTCCATTGTGTCTAATTAAGAGTCAAATTGTCATTTAAATCTAATAGAAATGCCACTTTTAATATTTTCTAATCAAGTCTTTTTAGGTCTACCTCTACCTTTCTTAACATATGCTAAATCTAATGTATCTACTCTCCTAACTAGGTCATCGGATGGCCGACTTTTTATGGGACCAAACCATATAAGGTGACTCTCTCTAATATTATGTACCACTAGAGCTACTCCAACCTTTTCACTTATATTTTCATTTCACATTTTGCCTCTAAGAGTAAAGCCACTCACCACCTGAGCATCCTCATCTCTGCAACACATAACTTAATTTTATGCTTCTCATTTAATGGCAAACATTTTGGGCTATGAAGTATTGTAGGTCTCACCACCATCTTAGAGAATTTTCCATTAAGTTTGAGGAGTATTTTCTATCACACAATAGGCCTGATGGAGTCCTCCACTTCAACCAACCAACTTAAATTTTATTAATAATTTACTAATCTATTTCACCAACACTTTGAACAATAGGCCTGAGATATATAAAACATGTACTCTTATTAATGACTTGATTGCCCAAAATCGTAGTCCCCCCACTAGATCTATTACTACTAAAATTACACTTCATATATTCAATTTTAGATCTACTCAAATAAAAACCTTTCGACTCTAAGATTTACCACCATAGTTTAAGCTTACTTTCAACTCCCTTTATAGTCTTATCAACAAAAAGAATGTCATCAACAATAAGCATACACCATGGTACATCCTCTTCTGAATGTCTGGTAATAACATCCATGACAAGAGATAAAAGATATGGGCGTAAAGCTAATTCTTGATGTAATCCAACTTAAATAGTAAAATTCTTGGTCAAACCACCTTGTGTTTGAACACAAGTAACAACTCCTGTATACATATCCTTTGTGAGTTTTTTTTCTTTATTTGAGAAATTTTATTTTTTAAGCATTTTTTATCTACAATAAATTTGTATTGAATATTAAGCCCAAATCATTATACATTATATAGAGTTAGGAGTTAGATTAAATTTATTATTTTGTTCATGATTTTTTTAGTCTAATTGCTATATTTTTTCCTAGCATATTAACTTAAATTAATTAAAACAAAAAATCTTAGAAATGTTAGTTGTAATTATGGTCAAAATTCTTTGATTTGTTAGCTAATAAGATTTAATGATTTTAAATTGGTTGATTAAATTTGATATGTCACTAAAAATTGCCTTGATATGGCATGAATCTCAATGCAAATATGCATTAGAAACCTCAATATTAAAATTTGGGATCATCCAAACTCTGATTTCAGCAAGCTTATAGTCAAATTGAACTTCTCAAGGAGACGAACCTAACGATACCAAATTCAGTCAAAACCCAGCCCAAATGGGCTTAAATCAAGGGACCAAAGCATTCTTGGAAGTTTCAAAGCATTGATTGGAAGACCAAATGATATCCAAATATTATATTCTTATAGTTTAATTGAGTAGCTCGATGAGATGAATCCAACGAGCCTAAGATCACTCAATTCTAACATCTCTAAGGCATTTAAATGCTTGATAAACATTACATGATCAGGGAACCACTATGAGTCATCCAATAGAACCCTCCAAACTTTTCCTAGATCTTCTCCATATTTATTGAGGAAGCCACTCCCAAGAAATTATAAATATCCCCCCATTCTTCACACGAGGGAGGAACTTAAGAGCTCTCTTTCACTCTCCTCCAATGCTAGTACTGCCAGAGTTCCTCTAGAGCACCAAACACTATCGAATTTTCATCTGCAGCTGGAACTCCTCCTAGACTCTATGGGTGTCAGATCATCTCTCGATCACCGTTGTTCAATGATTATGGTCCCTCTAACCTTTATTGCCTGACTATAGTTCTTTCGACCTATGTCACCTGCTGACTACAATCACTTTAACCACCAATGCCTAATTATGGTCCCACCGACCACCATCATCCAATTACAGCCTTATGGCCCTACAAATCAAATAAATATGCCAACACTCTCTTAAGAATAGCTGACATGTTCTCCAACTATGTATGTGCTCTATATAATGTGCATTTACTACATTGTGCTAGACTCCCCTCTGAGAAAGGGTATTATTTGTAATCAATCACCAATACTATGGATTTATTCAAACTGGGCTAGGCCCAACAATTTTTCCATTTTCAGGAATTTTAATATAAAAATCTTGGTATCTCTTATGAATGATGCACCCTACTCTTGGTATCTCTTATAAAGCTAGGACGTTAAACTTTATATCTCTCTACTATTATGAGTATTCTAGGATACAATAGTTTTGTGTCATTTATGGGAAATAATTCCTAGTTGAAGGGAAATCTTTGTTACAATCTCAAAAGGTTGTTCACATAAAGGTCTTAGGCATGGTTATAGTAGTCTCTTCGTGATGATTTATTACGAGCCACTATTGCATTAATTATGTGGGAAATAATTCCTCATTAGGGGAAACATTGGCTACAACTTCAATTGTGACTACGGCTAAAATTTTTTTTCCCAACATTTTTAACATCCAAGACAATGTCACTGTTAACCATTTTCCATAAAACTCCCAATAAATGCAAGGATGCTTCAAGTAAATTTCAAGCTCTATACAGTCCCTAGCTGGACTTCTACTATATGTAAAATTTGATTAGGTTGTTAGACCTAAGGCACTTGTCCCAATGCTAACCAAGAAGGGGGGGGGGGGGGTGAATTGGTTATTTAAAATTTTTTGGTTATTTTAAAAACCGATTTAAATAATTTGAGCACATATATAAATTTTCCAAAACATTTATTTTTCAACCACAAAAAAATAAATAACAATAAGGAAAATAAAAATGTGGTAAAAAGAAAGAAACAGAGAACATCAAATTTTATAGTGGTTCGGTCCAACAAGACCTACATCCACTCCTTAGAGACTCCTTCTCTAGGTATTGCACTAAATAATAGTGACTCTCCTTTAGCCCCCACAGCAAGGTAGAGAAGCCCTTACAAAAACCTCTCTTCCACCAACCTGGTGCGGTAGAGAATCGTCGTCCTTTTTCACCCTCCTGGTGAAGGCAGAGAACCTAGCATCCTTTCACACCCTCCAAGTGTCAGCAGAGTACTAAGTGTCCTTTCACACCCTCCAGGTATCAGTAGAGCAATGGATCTCCTTCTGAAAATCTTCTCTCAAAGGCCTTCAAGGAAGTAGGGAAGAACATTGAAGAATAAATAAGAGATCCTCACTATTGGGCACCTTTGTGAATTCACTCACAAATTTCTCTTACAAGATCTCTCACACTCCACTCTCACAATCTCTCCCAAATACACTCCTACGGCACACTCAAAAGAATTTTTGAAGCAAGTGATGATGACAGTTAGTTTTTAGGACCCTTTTATGCAAAGGATAAGAAAAATCATCCAAAATTGAAAATTTTAAGTTTGACGAAATAGGATCGTACAGTACGAACGATATTCATACATATAAATAGTGCAAAAAATGATGTACAATCATGTACGAATCTCATTTCATACATTGATTGACGTCTGTACAAACCAACATCGTACAGTACGATCAGTTCAAAAATGAACCATTTCATCTATATGATCGCGTACGAACCCTATTTCATACTCTGATCAGTGTCTGTATGAACCCATATCGCTATCAGTTCAAAAATGAACCATTTCATCTATACGATTGCGTACAAACCCTATTTTGTTCTCTGATCGGCGTCTGTATGACCCCACACCATACAATACGATCAGTTCAAATTTTTTGTGCTTTTATACGAGATGAACTGGACGAACTTGATTTCGTACTCTGATTAGCGTCCGTGATAAAATCACTTCGTACAGCACAAAATATACTTAGAAAAATTTTCAATCCATGTTCCAAACAACTTCGTTCTAGAGGGACATTTGTCTTAATCGTTCAGTACGATTCCAAATCATACAGTATGATTAGAACTAAAAATTATTTTTTCTTTTGCACCCCTTGTGTGTGTGTACGGTTACCCAATTTACAGTCACACTCTCTCAAATTTAAGAAAAGTATAAAAAGTACAGACTCAAAAAATAATAAACTCTAATCCAATCTAACTTGTAGTCTCCAACTGTTTGGAGTGTGATTTCTCTGAAATATTAGTACACAAAAATAACAAAAGCAATATATCCAATACATGTTAGGAGAAACAGTAGTCAATACAATAATATTTTGGAATCATAAAAAATATACATAATAAGAGAATATGGCTATGAAAATAAAGTTATGACACTCTATGGGCAAGGTCATAGTCTCAACCATAATATGGCAATAACGATCTAAAAAAAGACTAATCTTCACCTTCGATTTGGGAAGCATTCATTGCCTCCCAATAAACATTTAATCGATCCCAAGGGGATTTAATTTAGCCTCTTTCACACAAGTTAATGTCATCAAGCAATGCTCTGTCAAATAATCTCAAATAGATCAAACATCCTTAGTGGATTATCTTGGCCACTTCCATACACGTTAACATCATTGAGCAATATTTTGATAAATAACCTCAGATAGGTCAAATAACCCTTGTTAAATTTTGTTATCCTTTTAATATAAGATAATGACTTCAAATAATACTATAATAAATAACCCAGGAAGGTGCACCCATGAGGTAGACTTGAAAGGGAGCTAGTATTGGGTAAGATCCTCCCTAGAAAGACCCCATGAAGGCAAGTGGCTAACAAGGTCTCCACTTATAAACCCAGGTAGGCCTAACAATGAAATAACCTTAAAGGGAAGCTAGTAGTGGACAAGGTCTGTACTAGAAAGACTCTATGAGAGTAATTAATATGATCACCACTCATTCACAGATCTTATAAGACTAAAAGTGTCTAAAGGCATAGGTATATCAAAGATCTTAGAAGGCTAAAAGCCTAAAAAGACATAAGTGTATCAAATATCTTATAAGGCTATAAGCCTAAAAAGGCATAGGTACATCAAAGACCTCAGAAGGCTAAAAGCCTCAAAAGGTATAGATACATCGAAGACATTAGCTTGCTAAAAGCCTCAAAAGAAATAGGTACACTAACAACATTAGAAGGCTAAAATCCTTAAAAGATACAAAAACATAAAAGCTCAAAAGACTAAAAACTTTAGAAGATATATATTTTTTTATTCTCTAAGAACCTTAGAAGGCTAAAAGCTATTGAAGAAATAAATTCCTCTATTCTAATTGTTCTAACTAAAGAGCAATAAATCAAAATTTCTAAACAATGTTTAAGGAACTTTGTTCATATACAAAGATAAGTATTCATTAGTTCAAGTAAACATCAATCTCATAAAAAAAAATCTCTTAAGATAAAGAGAGATGAAAAAAATATTTCATAATAATTTTTTTTACATAATCTCAACATGTTCATTATCACTTGAAACTGTTTTTCTTAGCTCACTATCAATACCATCATCACCTAAATCTGATGGAGAATCCTTAGATGCCTGGTTAGGAGTCAGCCTTTCAATTATAACGCTAGTCTTATGCTATACCAGGTGAACTTCTTTTAAGAAACCACAAGCAAAGCCTTCCTTAATACTGATGCCCCAGATCCTTCAGTTCAACATCAAATAATTTGAAAGTTCATTAAGGATGTTAAGCCTAAGTGAACTTGTCCCTAGGCACACTAATGTGGAAGTAATACTTTCTCTTAATATGGAATCTAATAAACTTTTTAACTGTTACAATAATGGTGATGATAATTTAATCAACACAACATACTAGTAACCATAAATTTTCATCGAGCAATTATCACAGATAAATCTATCATTCAATCTTAGCAAATAAAAAAGTGTAAAAAAGTAAAATACAAAAAAATAAGAAATCAGAACAAACACACCAAAGATTTATAGTGGTTGGGTCAAACCAAGGCCTACGTCCACTCTCTAGAGTCCTCCTCTCCGAGTATTGCATTATCACTATAATGTCTCTCCTTTAGCCCCCACATCTATGCTGAAAAGCCCTTACAAAATCTTTTTCCACTAACCTAGTGTGGCAGAGGACCGTAATCTTTTTCACCCTTCTGGTGAGGTAAAGAACCTGAAATCCTTTTCACCCTCCTGATGAGACAGAGAACCTTGGAAACACTTTCATCTTTGCCGATTTGATGGAGTAGCTGGGTTCTTTATCACTAAAGAAATCTTCTTTCCCAAAACTTCCCTCAGGACAAACCTTGAGGCATGGAGGAACTCATGTGCAAGTTTGCTAGAACAACTGTGTGAACCCATCTCACACTCCATTGAAACCCACAAGGATTTTCTCCCTCTCTCAAACTCCACCCTTTCTCTCCCTAACTCAAGGCTCTGTCTTCAAGCTTTCAGAAGGAACAACTCAATGAATAGCAAAAAAAATCTTACAAAGTTTTATGAGAAAACTTAAATAAATAGCTTCAAGAAACCCTAGAAATTCAATTCTGTCATATCTAATCATCCAATATAATCCCATATCATACAGTATGATTAGTTCAATATATTCCTATTAGTACTATGAAGAGTAATGAGTTGTACGATCAGTTCAGGTATTTGAGCTGATCATCTAGTACAATATATACATCATCCAGTATAATTAAAATATTCAAATTGGATTATCTTCCTGTATGATTGGCGATAATAAATTATCATGCCCTACAGGAATCGGGTTGTACAGTATGATTTATACAATCATACATTACCGTCTCACTAGACAAATTAATCCAAATTTGATCCCTAATTACAGGGTTAATTTAGGCAAGATTTTATAACATCGTACAATATGATACATATCATACAATACGATTAATATATAATTTGTTTTTCAAAATATTGCCTAAATAATGATTGGCAATTAAATTCATGATTTCAACTAATCATTTTGTATGATCAAGATCATCATGTATGATTAGTTCAAATAGCATTAATTATCATAATTAGTCAATTTAATAATTTTTCTAAGTAACTGATTGAATAATACGATGTATATTGTATAATATGATTAGTTTAGAAATTTTTTTCTTTGATTTTTCTCACTACCTTACTCTCTTGAGTGTGTGTGTGTACGATCACCTGACTAGCATACACCCTTATAGGACTCGACTCAAGAAATTCAAAAATACATAAATGAATTTATGGACTCTTTCAGCATGCCATATTCTACCAAATCTTGGGCCCTGAATCTTCATGGACTAGTGCACGATGTACCTCAAATGTTAGTACACACAATAACAAATATGTAGTACAAAGACTAGGAGACATAAAGATATAATCAGTAATATTTATTATCATCAAAATTATAAACTCAGAAGCCCGAGTTGCAATATAATTTACCATAAGCTTCTCTGATTGATCATGTGGCGATAGGCTGAATACTTCTTAAATTCTTCTATAGCCTTTAAAGATATAGCTTCAATACAAACTTTAGTTGACTCCAAAAATGATCTTGTAATTTTTTATTCTATTTCCCAAGAGTTTCTTTGTCATCCTGAAGGGTATTATTCTCTACTACAAGAATCTTCAAAGATTTATTTATTGAGTTATTTCAAAATAGGCTTCAATCAACTCATGGCAAGAAATGTCAGCTTTCAAATTTTTAAGAGAAAGAGAAATGGACATTGTGGCTAGCTTAGCTCTACACTCCTTCAATTAGCTCTCCAAGACTGACGTCTCTTTAATCTTCACTTTTTGTATTTGCTGATATTATTCTTTTAGATATTTAACCTTTACAAACTCAGTATTCCAATCATCCAAAATTGATTCAAATAAGGATTCCAAGTCTTCCTTTTGAATCATCTACAGTTAAAATATAATTATGTTAATAATTATGAAGAAAAAGGGGAAAAAGGAGAAGAAGATTGAGGTAACTCACAATTTCACTACCACGATGTCGCTTGATGAGACATGCTTTAATACCTCTTCAAGAATGGGTAGCTTTAATGATCTGATCCCACTATCGGAATCAAGAAGAATAATATCAGTCATCAAGGGATGTGCAGTTTCCCTGTATCTACCACCATCCCTTGGCAAGATCACTCAGTTATCAAATTTCCTCTTCTTCAAAGAGGAAGATAAATCTTCTTTTTTTTACCTTTTAAAGGATACATGAGAGCACTAGGATTTACATCATGAACATCATGAACATCATTTTATAATTTTCAACCAAATTATATGAGATCTTCCTGCCTGAATGGAAAGCCTAACTTTATAAAGTTTCACCTTTGTCATATACTGACTAATATAGCATAACTCCCACTGAAGGCTTTCTATATCATAAAAATTAAGAATTTTTAATATCTCCTCCTCTCCTACATGGGGAGAGCTTGGTAGTTCTTTCAACTTCTCTCATTTTTCTAGAAGTCCTCACTTATTTGTTGACCTCATTTTTGTATGAGGTCACTGGGACCTACCTAGGTCTTCCTATGGTGACCTAATGATTGAGGAATGTCCACCACTCAATCATACAGGTCCCATTTAGGACCCAATCTAATCCTATTCAAATTCAAACTCCACCCTCCAAGTTCAAACTTCACTCCAATCCCAGTCAACCGCTTGATCAACATTCAATCACACTCCAATCATATTCAATCATTAACCATCATCTTTTTGACTATTAATGATGCATATAAGTCATTTCAAACCTTTTAAATCTAAAATCCAATCCAATTCCAAAATTCCAGACTCAAACCCAAGACTAAAGGTCTAGGTCCTGAAACCCTTTTTGGGTAAACTTTCTATCACCTGGAATCCCAATCATATGACCCCTGAATCATGATCTATCAATTTCATATTATCTATATATATCTCTAGGACCAACCCTCCAAATTTGAGCTCAATCCGACACTTCTAACCCTAGAAACTGAATCTTTTCCCAAAGGCTGCAAAACCTTTAATTATTTATAGCCTATGCCACTCGACTTGCCATCTAGTGGAATTTGACCTTGGGACCCTTTCCAAATCCTCCAATCATGTTCATGACTTTTGTTATGATTGGTTGACCAGTAAATTGCACTTTCCTAGACCCATTTTGACCCAGAATTAATCAGAAGCCAAAATGACCAAAATGCCCTTTAAGGGAATTTTTGGACTTTTGGCCAAATTTCAACATGCTCTAATCTCTTCAACCCTTAAAACTTCTTCCAATGAATCCAAAATATCATTTGGGATCCATTGGACCAAAACTCAAGTTTTGGTTTGGCCTCGCTGACCAAGTCAACCAAGGTTGACCAAAACACCCCTTAAAGGCTCAATGTCAATTTAAATCCAAATGACCTTGTGAATGCATGACACCACTTCCATTAATCTAAAAATACTCATATGAACTTTTTGACCCAAACTCAACCCGTGGTTTGAACAGGTTGACCAAGTCAACCATGGTTGACCAAATCAACCCTTAACCCACATTAAGGTCAATTTCAATGCTTGAACCCATTTTAAATCAAATCAATCTCTAAAAATCATTCAATTAGACACCCTTGATATGTACAAAGCTTTCCAAGTCAAGTAGCCCCTTGGGTTGACTTGGGAAACCCATTTGGAGGGGTCAAAACCCTCTCCAACCCCCTTTGAACTCATGAGAAAGAGCCAAATCATGGCCACATCACCATGCTACCTTAGCAAACCTTCATCTCAATCTAAAACCTACTCAAACCTGCTAGAAAATAGATCATTTTTCTTTCTTAAGAGGCCGTAAGCCAACCCCCTAAACCAAGCCAAGCATTGGTTAATCGAAATGGGGGAAAATGTGTGGTCCCCTTTCCCATGGACCAAGGGAGGTCACACTCACCACCAACTCTATTCCCTAGCTTTAGCAGCTTAGGGGACACTTAACACTCATCTATACCCTCCCTAATTAAATCTAAGCCATCCATTCAAAATCAAGGGATTTAGGAAGGGGGAAACTTGACCTAAGGTATCATCCTTGCTCATTTTCACTTAAGCTTCCACTTCAGTAGCCTCCAACCTTCCTAAAGCATTCCCCATCCTCTCTATCCACCTCCAAAGCTTTTCCAAGCTTCTTCCCTCCATTTCTAAGCCCCAAATCACTATTTTAGTGAGAAGAGAGCATTCTAGAGAGTGAAAGAGAATTTTCCAATACAACTTTCGATCTAACTAGATCCAACTCTTTATGTCTTCATCAAAGTTGTAGAGGATCACTATAGATTTCTAACGAGCCTAAGATCTCAAAAATCTGATGGTTGGACTATAAGTTATGATCATTTTAAGTTTAAACTTCAATTTGAAACTACTCAAAAAATTCATTACATGGGATCTCCAAACTCTAAGTAATAAAAGTTCATGTTCCCATGAGCCTACATTTCAAGTTTTGTTAAATTTTGATGAGTATTTTGAAAGTTATAAGCATTTCAATTTTCAAGTTCATTTTGAACTAATACGGCCCGGATCGATCTCGGCCGTTCGATTTTCCTTCTTTTTTGATCAGATGGCCCAGGGTTAGTGATGGCGCGGATAGGTGGCTGATAAACAGCGTGGCACATGTCAAAATATCACGCTCCGCCACCGTTTTGGTGCCAATCATTGCCAATGATTGGTGCCGGCTATTAATGGAATAAAAAAATTCAAAAAAATAGTCTGAACTTTCAAATTCATAGTAAATTCATTTCTCCACCAAATTAAGTAATTTTGGGCTCATTGGAAAGATAATTTAGTCTATTATTTATTAAAATTAAGTTTGAATTTATTTGATTACTGGATTGTGAGATATTCCTATTTCTTTGAAATTAGTTTTTTGTGAATTTCTCACAATCCAATGGTCAATTGGGCCCCAAATTTTGGTGGAAGGTATTTGGATATCTTAGGCATGCACTATAAGTTTCTCAGGGCTAGATACCCATTGAATTATTGTGATGTGAATTTTCAAAGCAATGGGTCCATTTTGGATCCAAAACTTTAAAAATTCATAACTCTTCCAATCTTTAGAATTATGCAGCATATTTTTTGTGGTGTGATTACATGAGTACAAGGGTTAGTTAAACCAAATTTCAAGGCCATTTGAATAGTAGAGACACCTAGGGAAAATAATTAGTAAAAAAATCTAGAAAAATTCCTAGGGGATTATACACACACCCAATAAAGGTGAAACTTGAACACAGAAAACTTAGTAACATCATGAACCTTAGGTTTAAATTTTATTGAATTTGGAGTCATTAGGTTAGAAAATTAATTATCCAAAATTTTAGCCCTTTTAAAGACCTAAAAAATTTAAAAAAATGTAATAAATCTAAATTAAGTCCAAAAAATAGAAATAATACCTCAAACTTACCAGAACTTAGTCCTCTACCTAGGAAAATTAAAATCTCCTTGACTGGATTCTTAATTCAACTTTAATTCAATTTTTAATGAGAATAATTAATTAATTAATTTAATTAATTAAAAATTATTAAAAATTATAAATAATTTCTAAACACTTGTAAATACTCCCATTGGTCATCCCTGACCTTTGGGAGTGATTCCATGTAGTTTGAGATGAGTTTGGATCAAAATGATCAAAACCTTTCTAATTAAGCAATTTTAAAAATTTAAAAAATTAAGAAAACTTTGAAAATTTATAACTATTTACAAAAAAATTCAAATTGAACAAACTTAGTTTCATTCAACTCCGATTAAGGTCTAGTATTTTATAAAAATGTCAAACCTTCAAAATCTGATCAAAGTCAAAAGTCAACTTTTCGGTCAATAGTAGTTAAAATTTAGGCCCAAAGTTCGAAAAATCATAACTTTTTATAGAAAACTCCAAATTATGCATACTAATAGTCTAACTACTCATCCTAAGACCTAATATTTATTAAAAATCTAAAACCTTTAAGATTAACTTTAATTTAAAAAGTTAACTTTTGAACCCTTAATTAATACTATTAAATAATTCCAATAAATCTAAAAATTCAATAATTCATTAAAATTTTAGAAAACTTTAATTTGATTAATAAAATACTCAACCAATATTCAAATACATAATAACCATTCCAAAGATGAAGTTTATTGGATGGACTACTCCAGACTGCGGGGCTACGTGTCCTAAGGAGGCCTAGTTCTTTGAGCGTTATGGCACAACGCCACGAATGGATTCAATGGAGTATTAAACATCAAAATTAAGTTAATTTTAAATATTTAACCAAATTAAAATTCTTAATTCAACTGCATCAGCAAGATTTTAAGGATGTACTACTCCGGGCTGCGGGGCTAAGTGTCCTAAGGAGGCCTGGTTTCTCGAGCCTGGTGGCACAATGCCAAGAACCTGTTGATGAAAATTATAAACTAATTTAACTCTTAAAAATTAGTAATTAATTAAATTAATTAATATTAATTAATCTTTAATGCCCAATAAACTAAATCAACTTAATCAACCCTAATTATAATTGGGTAACCGGGGTTGATTAAGTTAGCCCCAAAGAAAGTGAAATAAACTTCACGGCCTCGATGAGTAACAAATGTAGTAATCATTTAACCATTAAAATAGACTTAATTTAAATTTTAATATACTGATATTTGAACTTTAATCAAATCTTTCCTTAAATCTTCAATAAACTCAAACTTTAAATAATTCCAACAAATAACCCAACTTAGGATCTACCCCAGCCACATGACCTTCTACACACAGTTTAGATGGTTTGCTAGGACAATCGACTCTAGATCTAGGCTAGGCCGGTGTTTACTTTTCTGTTGTGTGCCAAATTTTTTGATTTTTAATTACATATTGTGATTAAAATTGATTAATGTGTTTGTTTACTTTTACTACACTCTATGAATTGATGTGATGGGTGATTAGATTACCCTTATGTTAGGAACAATCTGGATGCTCACTAAAATTTTTGCAGGTTGCCACGCTCATGCAGAGCAATAAATGGGGTAAAATAAATTATAAATATAAATACTACAGGTGCTTCAACTGCTTAGCCCCTAAATAAAAAAGGAGTGTGGCCAAGTATGTTTACTTTTATATATATATATAACTACTTGGGATGTATTTTAATATTTAAATGCTTAGGATAACCCTGAAGGAGAGTCTAGAATTTTTATTTTTATATTTATGTAATTTGTTTGAGTATTGAGTTATGAAAGTTAAACTTTGAGTCAGGATACATAGATCCAAAGGTTGGATTCCAAAGAGGAAAGGATACCCCTTTGGGGGATAGTCCTTATTCATTTGGAACTTTAAATTTGGATCACTTTACTACCCAAAATGGAAAGAGTAACCTTCCACTCGAGGAAAGAGTTCTCTTTTCTATTTCGGTATCCAGCTACAAAGAATCCAAGGAGTTCGAAGAAGAGAAGATTGAGAAGTTGAAGATAAAGAGTATCCCACTTAAAGTCACTTACGTCTATACTAGGAATAGAACCCAGGTTGTTATCAGTGGTGCCCGACCACTTTTAATTTCTATAAATCTGGGTTATAACAAGCAAGACAACTTACCTATGGACATTTACTTAATTAATTTGATTATTTAATATATTTAATTTGATTTGATTGCATATAGGATTGCCTGCTTTTCTCTGTTGGCGATTGTGTGTCATTTTTATTTTAGCTAGATATGCGGAGGCTCATGAGGGTACAAAAAAATTCTTTTACTTAAACTTTAATAAAAAATTTTAAGATAACATAGAAAATCTAAAGCTTTTAAGAAGTAAGCCCGAGGCTGCCAGGAGTTCTTATAGCATGTTGCTACATTTTCTTTTTATTTGTTAGGCACCTCTCCGCCTGCGGGTTCTGGCAGACCACCTGGCCTATGAGGGTGCAGATCTATCAAGGGGAGTCTGTACACTCTAAGATAAAATCTATTTTTAAATCTTTTTTAAAAATTGCTTCATTTCATTTTAAAGTATTTAATCTAGTCGATCAGCATGCATTGCATTAGAAATTAATTAAAAAATATGTCTAAAACTTTAACTGTATTTGCTCTAGTATTTTCACCCAATATAATTTAAGGGGCCACTTATGATAATCTCTAGATGTTGGCCCCAATTCTAAAAAAAAACTTTAATAAAAATGTCCTACCACTCTTACATTAAATGAATAGACTCATGATTTTTAATCGTCTAGGTTGTTAGTTGGCTCCCCAATCCAGGCCGAGATAAGTCCGGATTTTGCACTGCACTAGCTAGCTTCCGACTACTGTGTTCTAGTATCCAAATTTAGCTTTAGGATCCGTGGTAAATTTCTTTTTGAATCATAAGACCCCAATCTCCAGGAATATAATCCCAAATTTCTAATAAAATACTCAACTCAAACTAAATTCTCTCTCAATCTAAAATTTAAACCCAACACTTAGCTTAGGTTGAGACACTTCTGAATTATTTTTATAATCCTAAGGTGTCTCCTACCCTTCTTCCTTTGACCCCAAAAATAAGTGCTTTAATTTGATCTATTCCTAGTTGAAATTTCAAAATCTTGCTTCTTTGATATCACTCTTAGAAAATCTTTAAACAAAATTTTTGTCATTATTTTAATCAAGAGTTTTTGTAAGAGACTCAGGTCTCCTGCGATGTAATTAACTATGAGAGTTTTCACTCGTAGGAGATTTAAAACCCACATCTGATTTTCAAAACTCAATTAGACTTTTTTGGGAAAAATTAAATCATTAACGATCGTTATCATTATATTCGAAGAATTGACAATAAATGATATTTTCTCCTTTTGGGGAGATATATCCTTTGTTGATAAAACTTTAGATGTGAATTTAATGATAATCCTTTTGGACTATTATAGCTAGATATTTGTTTGAACTTCATTCCGACCTTTCAAGATCATACAAAGTTCTCTCTTAAATCTGGTTACGATATTTAAGATAGGATTTGTAATTCTAAATTTGAACCCCATCTTAAAATTTTGTTTCCACCTCCCTAGGTGGTATACTTTCTATGATGGGATATTTGATTTTAGAATTAAAACTCAACATCAATTTTTTTCACTTAGAGTGTACAGATCTATGAAGGGGAGTTTGTACACTCTAAGATAAAATCTATTTTTAAATCTTTTTTAAAAATTACTTCATTTCATTTTAAAGTATTTAATCTAGTCGACCAGCATGCATTGCATTAAAAATTAATTAAAAAGTATGTCTAAAACTTTAACTGTATTTGCTCTAGTATTTTCACCCAATATAATTTAAGGGGCCACTTATGATAATCTCTAGATGTTGGCCCCAATTCTAAAAAAAAACTTTAATAAAAATGTCCTACCACTCTTACCTTAAATGAATAGACTCATGGTTTTTAATCGTCTAGGTGGTTAGTGGGCTCCCCAATCTAGGCCGAGATAAGTCCAGATTTTGCACTGCACTAGCTAGCTTCGGACTACTGTGTTCTAGTATCCAAATTTAGATTTAGGATCCGAGGTAAATTTCTTTTTGAATCATAAGACCCCAATCTCCAGGAATATAATCCCAAATTTCTAATAAAATACTCAACTCAAACTAAATTCTCTCTCAATCTAAAATTTAAACCCAACACTTAGCTTAGGTTGAGACACTTCTGAATTATTTTTATAATCCTAAGGTGTCTCCTACCCTTCTTCCTTTGACCCCAAAAATAAGTGCTTTAATTTGATCTATTCCTAGTTGAAATTTCAAAATCTTGCTTCTTTGATATCACTCTTAGAAAATCTTTAAACAAATTTTTTGTCGTTATTTTAATCAAGAGTTTTGTAAGAGACTCAGGTCTCCTGCGATGTAATTAACTATGAGAGTTTTCACTCGTAGGAGATTTAAAACCCACATCTGATTTTCAAAACTCAATTAGACTTTTTTGGGAAAACTTAAATCATTAACGATCGTTATCATTATATTCGAAGAATTGACAATTAATGATATTTTCTCCTTTTGGGGAGATATATCCTTTGTTGATAAAACTTTAGATGTGAATTTAATGATAATCCTTTTGGACTATTATAGCTAGATATTTGTTTGAACTTCATTCCGACCTTTCAAGGCCATACAAAGTTCTCTCTTAAATCTGGTTACGATATTTAAGATAGGATTTGTAATTCTAAATCTGAACCCCATCTTAAAATTTTGTTTCCACCTCCCTAGGTGGTATACTTTCTATGATGGGATATTTGATTTTAGAATTAAAACTCAACATCAATTTTTTCCACTTAGAGTGTACAGATCTATGAAGGGGAGTTTGTACACTCTAAGATAAAATCTATTTTTGAATCTTTTTTAAAAATTACTTCATTTCATTTTAAAGTATTTAATCTAGTCGACCAGCGTACATTGCATTAGAAATTAATTAAAAAATATGTCTAAAACTTTAACTGTATTTGCTCTAGTATTTTCACCCAATATATTTTAAGGGGCCACTTATGATAATCTCTAGATGTTGGCCCCAATTCTAAAAAAAAAACTTTAATAAAAATGTCCTACCACTCTTACATTAAATGAATAGACTCATGATTTTTAATCGTCTAGGTGGTTAGTTGGCTCCCCAATCCAGGCCGAGATAAGTCCGGATTTTGCACTGCACTAGCTAGCTTCCGATTACTGTGTTCTAGTATCCAAATTTAGCTTTAGGATCCGTGGTAAATTTCTTTTTGAATCATAAGACCCCAATCTCCAGGAATATAATCCCAAATTTCTAATAAAATACTCAACTCAAACTAAATTCTCTCTCAATCTAAAATTTAAACCCAACACTTAGCTTAGGTTGAGACACTTCTGAATTATTTTTATAATCCTAAGGTGTCTCCTACCCTTCTTCCTTTGACCCCAAAAATAAGTGCTTTAATTTGATCTATTCCTAGTTGAAATTTCAAAATCTTGCTTCTTTGATATCACTCTTAGAAAATCTTTAAACAAAATTTTTGTCATTATTTTAATCAAGAGTTTTTGTAAGAGACTCAGGTCTCCTGCGATGTAATTAACTATGAGAGTTTTCACTCGTAGGAGATTTAAAACCCACATCTGATTTTCAAAACTCAATTAGACTTTTTTGGGAAAAATTAAATCATTAACGATCGTTATCATTATATTCGAAGAATTGACAATAAATGATATTTTCTCCTTTTGGGGAGATATATCCTTTGTTGATAAAACTTTAGATGCGAATTTAATGATAATCCTTTTGGACTATTATAGCTAGATATTTGTTTGAACTTCATTCCGACCTTTCAAGATCATACAAAGTTCTCTCTTAAATCTGGTTACGATATTTAAGATAGGATTTGTAATTCTAAATTTGAACCCCATCTTAAAATTTTGTTTCCACCTCCCTAGGTGGTATACTTTCTATGATGGGATATTTGATTTTAGAATTAAAACTCAACATCAATTTTTTTCACTTAGAGTGTACAGATCTATGAAGGGGAGTTTGTACACTCTAAGATAAAATCTATTTTTAAATCTTTTTTAAAAATTACTTCATTTCATTTTAAAGTATTTAATCTAGTCGACCAGCATGCATTGCATTAGAAATTAATTAAAAAGTATGTCTAAAACTTTAACTGTATTTGCTCTAGTATTTTCACCCAATATAATTTAAGGGGCCACTTATGATAATCTCTAGATGTTGGCCCCAATTCTAAAAAAAAACTTTAATAAAAATGTCCTACCACTCTTACCTTAAATGAATAGACTCATGGTTTTTAATCGTCTAGGTGGTTAGTTGGCTCCCTAATCTAGGCCGAGATAAGTCCAGATTTTGCACTGCACTAGCTAGCTTCGGACTACTGTGTTCTAGTATCCAAATTTAGATTTAGGATCCGGGGTAAATTTCTTTTTGAATCATAAGACCCCAATCTCCAGGAATATAATCCCAAATTTCTAATAAAATACTCAACTCAAATTAAATTCTCTCTCAATCTAAAATTTAAACCCAACACTTAGCTTAGGTTGAGACACTTCTGAATTATTTTTATAATCCTAAGGTGTCTCCTACCCTTCTTCCTTTGACCCCAAAAATAAGTGCTTCAATTTGATCTATTCCTAGTTGAAATTTCAAAATCTTGCTTCTTTGATATCACTCTTAGAAAATCTTTAAACAAAATTTTTGTCGTTATTTTAATCAAGAGTTTTGTAAGAGACTCAGGTCTCCTGCGATGTAATTAACTATGAGAGTTTTCACTCGTAGGAGATTTAAAACCCACATCTGATTTTCAAAACTTAATTAGACTTTTTTGGGAAAAATTAAATCATTAACGATCGTTATCATTATATTTGAAGAATTGACAATAAATGATATTTTCTCCTTTTGGGGAGATATATCTGGTGGGAAAATTTATATCGCCACGTAGATTTTAATTTCTCTTATTTTGTAATTGAATACTGCATTAAGAATAAAGTACAGTCTCGGGAGACTGGCACAATATTCTACAATGGATTCAATATCAAAACAGGGTTTTGAAAAATGATATTTCTGTGATCAAACATGATTCAGAGAATAACATATCATCTCGAAAGATAATTATGAAATTCTATAGAATATGTTTAAAAACAGAAATGAAGTTTTGAAAATTCAACCACTCTTTTGATTAGAGGCAACAAGGAGAATACGACATCATCTTAAAAGACGAACATGATATTCTTCAAGGCATCCAAAAATAAGAATGGGTTTTATAAAACTCATCACTTTTAAGATCGAATATAACGAGGAGAATGTTATATCATCTAGGGTGATGAAAATAATATTATACAAGTATATTCAAAAATTAAAAATGAGTTTTAAAAAAAAAATAATCTGCGTTCCCAGAGATTTTTCCCTTGTCTTATGTACATAAAACAAGGTTTATTTTAAACTGGAGTTCTCAAATCCCTATAGGGGCAAGCCCCTATAGTTAATTACATCCTAGGAGGGGTACTCCTAAGAAAACTCTTCTTCATCAAAGCGTCTCGACCACTCGAGCAGGAATGCAAGATCTTAACTAAAGATTCATCCCATAATTGAATTTATCTTGAGTAACTCAAAGAAAATAATCTAAATTTTCCAGAGTCCTCATTTGCAAGTTCTAAGAGAACTAAATGCAACATGATAAAATTTTTTAGAAAATTTAACTTTTGCATGAGTTATCAAGAAACAAGAAGAATATTTGAGCATCCTTTATAGTGAAAACGCCAAGGAATATCAAATACTCACAATGATTGAGAAAAGTTTGATTTTCATTAAAGAGTGAAAGCTTTATTTTACATTTGATGGTTTTCTTATAATATTTGAAAGTGATCACTCAAGTTTTAATCATCTTAACCCAATAAAAATAATATAGGAAAAGATTCAAAAACTCAATAAAAGATGGGTTGACTCCCTCTAAATTAAATTGATTGAATATGACCAAAATGAGTTTTAGTTAAATAGTCAAAACTTAACAACTTTCTATAAAGAAAATTATAGTTTCGACAAATTTTAGATTTCAATGCTATGGAAAGATTCTCTAACGGGGATAGAATTGTTTAGACTCTAACATCCTATTCTAGTTTATGATAAAATGAAGATATATCTTGAATTGAATTTTATATCATTTGACAAGGCCAACATGACTTTATCGGGAATATAATCCTTTCCAATTCTAACATCCAACACTAGTCAACCATGGACCAGGTCAAATTATAGCTTGATTTTGGTTTGAAGTTTGACAAAAATTCAAACAAAGATATCATCATCACTAAGGATAGAACCCCTCATGTTCTAACATCCTAGTTCAGTCAATGATAAATTTAAAATTAGATGAGACATCAGCTCATAATGAATGAGAACATTAGACAATCATCTCAAAACCAACTAAAGGGTATCCCTTAGTTTAGTTCAAAAATTTGAAGTTAGGACCCTATCTAGAATCTCATTCAAATTGAAAGATGTTCAAAGAGAGTTTAAGATATTTGGGTAATGGTTTATTTTTGCATCTCAATTAGGTTAGATATGTGAAACCCAATAATGCATAACCAGCACCATGATAATTCAAGTTAGATTGATCATCTTTGTGATTTTTCTTGATAATGATTTGAAGATATGAACTAACCTACTCAAGTTGCTAACTAGAGAGGTCTTGGGATTTAGATTTTGTTTTCCCGGATCAAAGCTCCCTACAAGCAAAATTGGGGTTTCCTTCTTCATCTTTTTTCTTCTTTTTGAATTAAGAACTAATCCAAAAAGAATTAAATTGGAGGTAGAAATCCAATCTTTTCAAATCTTTTAAATGGTATATATTTTACATCTAATAGAATATCAATGCTCGATGATGAACCAAAATTTTATATTCTCAAAGTCAAGTGTTAAAAATATTAAAAGATGAATGAGTCCTTTGATATTCAGGATTTAGAAAAGGAAGCCATCATTTTTTTCGCTACACATTTAATGATGTCTCTTTTTTCTTTTCCTTTTTTTTTCTTTCATTTTTTTTTTCTCCATTTTTTTTTCTTTTTTTTAGGAGGCTTCCTTTACTTAAATCTTAAAATGATTATTTCATTTATAAAATCATCTTCCAAGCATAAATTGAAAAATCCTCTTATGCAATGATGATCTATTTATAAATCGGACCCAGTTCTATGGTAAGAATAAACAACTTAACTGATTATGAACAGGTTCATCAACTTGCAAGATGCCTATAAGATGTATAACAACAAGGAAATGACCAAGACTTTCACCTCTATTTCCAATTTCAATTTGATATAGACCTTAATTCAAAAGAAAATACGTATTGATATCATAATAAGTGAATCAAATATAATTTTATTTTTATCAATAAGAGAAGGAAACCTTCAAAGATGTTATAAAATCACCTAACTTAGTATCAATTCGAGGTGTATCAATTAATATTAAGGAAAGCCACATGACAAATGAATATTTATTATATCATGGGTTAACCTTAATAAAGAACCTTGAACTGTCCTAAGTTTTTGACTCAAGTAGGAATTTAAGATGATCAATCTTAACAAGAACTGTTCATGAGTTTTCTCAGATATAGTGATAAAGCTAAGAATAAACTTAGCTAGATTTGATTTTAAAATATCACCATAAAAGAAAACTTCAGATGGCGAACAAAAACTTTTATATAATTGATTAGGTCATTTATCTTTATCACATGCTTTAAGATCTATTTTCTTTTAGGGTTAAACCACCTGGTAGAGGGCAAATTGTCGTATCCAGGTAGTACCCTTAAGAAATAAGATTTAAAGGCATCCTAAACTCTGACCTACTAGAAGGTTAAAGTTGAGGGAATTCAAAATAATTTTCAAACTTCAATACATCAACCAATAATTATACATTCCTAAGATTAGAAAAATCATAATATGGTTGAATATAAAATTTGAAAATACATTTGAATTTAATTCAGATGATTACTAGAAATCTAGCAAAATTAGTTGAACTTTTGTGCTTTGAAGTTTTAAAAGATTAGATATATCTTCATCTAAGGTGTCAATCCACCTGAGTGGAGGGAGGGAGGGAACAAACTTTTCTTTTTAGCATTGATAACTATAGGCTACATTCTTTAAGTGTTTAGAGGAGTCAACCACAATGAACTTTTATTACAATTTAAAGAAGATAGAAGTAAATTTCTTTCGAAAGAAATTAACCTGCTATCTTTTCTAACAAAATTATTTTTTACAAGCTTGACTTATATTTGAACATTCAAATTTTTCTCAAATTGAATCAACTTTAATCTTGAAAATCTTACATAGATCAGATTATGGACCCTGTCCTGGCAAATATATCAAGCTACAAAGGATATGTAACTACAATATGTTATTAGGACAAGCATAAAATTTTGATTTGAAGGTTTAAGCTTTTGGACCATGTCCTACCACACATATAAAGCTATAAAAATATATAACTGTAACATGTGGGTCTGGATAGAGAGAAAACTTTGATTTAAAAGCTCAACTTTTCTTAAGATTTGTCCCGCCACATATCGAGTTAGAAAAATATATAACTACAACATGTTAGCTAGGACACGAAAAAGTTTACAATTTTGAAGATTTAAAATTTTTTTTTGGACCCAATCCAAATAATATGTTGAGCTAATAAAAGAAGTAACTGTACATGCCACTAATGATTGGATAAAGAGATTTTTTTTAGTAGTCATATGAAGAGGCATAAAGAAAACATCCCATCAATAATTAACAGGGGTTCTATAAGACCTCATTTTATAATTTTAAGAGATGTCAATCAAATTATCCAAGAATGAAATGAATAATATAACCGACGGAAGAAGGGTAGTTACAACCTATGCCAAGCACAAGTATACTATCGATGTAAGAGTATGAATCACTGCTAAAGATGGAGAGAGGATTGATCCCCAGCGGAGTCGCCAGAAAAACCTTGGTGGGAAAATTTATGTCGCCACGTAGATTTTAATTTCTCCTATTTTGTAATCGAATACTGCATTAAGAATAAAGTACAGTCTCAGGAGACTGACACAATATTCTACAATGGATTCAATATCAAAACAAGGTTTTGAAAAATGATATTTCTGTGATCAAACACGATTCAGAGAATAACATATCATCTCGAAAGATAATTATGAAATTCTATAGAATATGTTTAAAAATAGAAATGAAGTTTTGAAAATTCAACCACTCTTTTGATTAGAGGCAACAAGGAGAATACGACATCATCTTAAAAGACGAACATGATATTCTTCAAGGCATCCAAAAATAAGAATGGATTTTATAAAACTCATCACTTTTAAGATCGAATATAACGAGGAGAATGTTATATCATCTAGGGAGACGAAAATAACATTAAACAAGTATATTCAAAAATTAAAAATGAGTTTTAAAAAAAAAATAATCTGCATTCCCAGAGATTTTTCCCTTATCTTATGTACATAAAACAAGGTTTATTTTAAACTGGAGTTCTCAAATCCCTATAGGGGCAAGCCCCTATAGTTAATTACATCCTAGGAGGGGTACTCCTAAGAAAACTCTCGATTAAAGCAGTGGTTCCGTACCCTTTGATTATAAAGTAGAAGAAAAGGGAAGAAGTAAGAATTTTCAAGGAGAAAGCTGAACGTTGAACAGTTATTAACGGGTCAAAGGAAGAAAAGTAGGAGGTGCCAGATTCTGAGAAGCTCAGAGGCAACCTCAATCTATCCTATGTTGGGCTTTACATTTTAAGAGACAAAATTTTAGGTTTGAGTTGATATTTTATTAGAAATTTGGGATTTTATTCCCAGAGAGTGAGGACTTAAGATTTGAAAATCTGCCTCAGAACCTGAGTCTAAATTGGGTACTACAAAGTAGTGACCCGAACCTAGCTAATGCAGTGCAAATCTGGACTTACCCCGGCCTGGATTGGGGAGCCAGCTAACCACCTAGGCGCTTCAAATCCATGTGTCCAGTCTTTTATGAAAGATGGGTAGAGACGTTATTTAAGTTTTGAGGAATCGGGACCGACATGTAAGACAAATCCTAATTGGCCCCTTTACTTATGTAGGGTAAATGATGCCTGAGAGCATAATGCAATTAAAATTTTAGACTCTTTTAATTTGTATCTAATGCAATACATGCTAATTAACTCGAATGCATAAAATGATTTATGAAGCAGTTTTAAAATCAGGCTTAGAAAATAGATTTTTCCGTAGAGATTGCACAACATCCCCTTGACAGAACTGCACCCTAATAGGTCAGGTGGTCTGCCAGAACCCGCAGGCGGGGAGGTGCCTAACAAGGAAGAAAAAGTAATAATATGCTTATGCTGACTCTCGGCGGTCCGAGCTTACTTCTTAGATTCGTTAGATTTTCTATGTGAGCCTAAAAATTTTATTTTAAATTTCATGTAGAAAAAATTTATCGTGGTCCTTACCAAAAAAACACTTCGATTCGTATCCAGGCTAAAACAAAACACGGCATGCAAGAGTCCTAAAAAAAAACTAGTGCACAAACAATGTAAACACTCAAATTAAATTATCCAAAAATATAATGTCCAATGTCCAGTTTATTTACAACCCAGGGTCTGCTGAAAAAGTAAAGTGGCCGGGTACCACTGACAACAAACCCGGATTCTAATCCTAAGACTGACGCAAGTGATTTCAAAATGGGATATACTATTCTTCTTATCTTCATTTCTTCATTTTCTTCATCTTCACTTCTTTGTCTTCTTTCCTTTACAAGCTTCTTGGATCTGCTACGAGCTCCTTGGGTCTGCTACGAGCTCCTTGGATCCGCTATGAGCTCCTTGGGTCCGCCAGGCCTGGATATCCAAATGAAAAGAAACTCATCCCCGAAGGGATATTTTCTTTTCTCTTTGGATATTAGAACCACCCTAACTTGGCTTTCCAAATAGAAGATAATACTCCCCTAAGGGACATTCTCTTCTCTTTGGATTCCGAGTTGGGTGTGATATCCCATTTTTGAATCACTTTCACAACACTTGACTTTAACAAAAAAAAAATTACATTTACATCTCAGAAAGAAAAAGAAAATCTAAACACACCTGCAGAGTTATCCTAGACATTTATAATAAAATCATTCCCAAGCAGTTATATATTCATATTAAATTTATCAGCCACACTTGGCCATGCTCTTTTAATTTTAAGGGGGCTTAGCATTTTCTGAAGCACCTGCAGAAAATATTGTTAATTTAAATCTTTAATTTTCCCCCTTTTTATTCAGCCCTACACGAGCATGGCCACCTGCATAAGATTCTATGAGCATCCAGATCGTTCCTAACATAAGGGTAATCTATCGCCCGTCACATCATATCACAGAGAGCAGTAAAAATAAATAAACACTCACATCAATCATGCATAACATGCAATGAAAATCGAGAAAGCCCGTCACACAACAGCAAGAAAGTAAACACCGGCCTAACCTAAAGCTAGAGTCGGTTGTCCTAGCAAACAAATCTAAGTGTGTGCTGTAGGCTGTGTGGTTTAAGGATATCCTAGGTTTACTATTAGTTAGAGTTGTTTAATTGATTGAATTTTAAGCTAAGATTATTACTAGATCTAAGGTGGGATGTCACTAAGTTTTTTATGTTCTGTGTTTCTATCCTAAAGTGTGCATGCAACCTAAGTCTAAATCTTCTAAGACTCAGTCCTTAATTTTTGTCCTTAAATATCACTAATGTTGTATAGGATAAAAAGTTTGTTATTACTAACCCTCAGGACTTTGCGCATGTGTAAAGGGGTCCAGGGATCTAATAATAAAAATAAAGTAATCCCAATAAAAATGAAGTTGTTACAGGAACCTAAAGGGTAGGAGTTCGCACAAAACGCACCACGGCCTCCTAGGGGCTTTCTAAGTTTTAAGAAAACTTACAACACCGGGGGCTATGACCCGGTGGATTTCGCCCGTAGCACCTCTACCCGGTTGGATAGAGGCGACTGGCGTCATTGTCCCTTTTCCTTTTGTTCACTCAATCGGTACCATTTCTTATTCCGTTCTTAATCCCTTTGATTTCCTTAACTCTGTATAGAGAAGATTCTCCAACGGGTATTGAAAAAGATAAGAACCAGACCAAGCCATCTTATCTTCTCCTTTTTTTTTTAAACCAGAAACTGAACGCCTAGGTAGTTCTTTCTCCTTCCCTCGTTCAGTAAGTACGAACCGCAAGCACGAAGGGGTGGAAGAGATGCAAGAAGTGGGGAAAATCAACCGTTTTTTTTCTAATTGTATACAATTTTTTTTAAAGCTTATACTTAATCAATTGATTTAAATAAATAAAATAGAGCTGAGTTAAACAAAGTTGGTAATTTAATTAAATGAGTTTGATTAAAATTTTGAATTATAAGGGCTTGAATCGATTTATTTAATTTTATTAATATCAATTTAGGTAACTCAAAGTCGTCGTCGTTCAAATTGAACTTGATTCGAATCAATTTAACTCGAAATCGTGTCGAATTGAGTCGACACACTTCGAGAGGAGCTTATTTAATTCAAATCATATTGAAATTGAATAATTTCGATTGGATTAATGTCGATTTGATCAATTTAGATTCAATTCATGTCAAACTTGATGAATTTAATTTTTGATTGACTTCAAAATAGCTTGATTTGATATCCAATTAACTCCAATTAGCCCGAGATGGGTATGTATGGTCGATTGAACCTGTCGAGTAGAAATTGAACTCAAATTGAGCTCAATTAATTCTAATGACGTTCGATTACACTATCATGATTAAAATCAAATTGGATTTGGGTTTAGTTTGGAGTTGAATTGGATTTTGATTGAATTGATTTTAATTTAGGTCGAGTTATCAAGTCGAGTCGATGCTACGTCACTGGGCGTCCACCTAAGAGGAAAATTCTATGGGAGCGACGTCTACACTAGGCTACGAAGACCTAGGTGCTAGAGTTGATTCCGGGGAAATTTGACCTCGATTAATGAGGTCAACAATATCCTTTGTTGATAAAACTTTAGATGTGAATTTAATGATAATCCTTTTGGACTATTATAGCTAGATATTTGTTTGAACTTCATTCCGACCTTTCAAGACCATACAAAGTTCTCTCTTAAATCTGGTTACGATATTTAAGATAGGATTTGTAATTCTAAATCTGAACCCCATCTTAAAATTTTATTTCCACGTCCCTAGGTGGTATACTTTTTATGATGGGATATTTGATTTTAGAATTAAAACTCAACATCAATTTTTTCCACTTAGAGTGTACAGATCTATCAAGGGGAGTCTGTACACTCTAAGATAAAATCTATTTTTAAATCTTTTTTAAAAATTGCTTCATTTCATTTTAAAGTATTTAATCTAGTCGATCAGCATGCATTGCATTAGAAATTAATTAAAAAATATGTCTGAAACTGTAACTGTATTTGCTCTAGTATTTTCACCCAATATAATTTAAGGGGCCACTTATGATAATCTCTAGATGTTGGCCCCAATTCTAAAAAAAAACTTTAATAAAAATGTCCTACCACTCTTACATTAAATGAATAGGCTCATGGTTTTTAATCGTCTAGGTGGTTAGTTGGCTCCTCAATCCAGGCCGAGATAAGTCCAGATTTTGCACTGCATTAGCTAGCTTCGGACTACTGTGTTCCAGTATCCAAATTTAGATTTAGGATCCAGGGTAAATTTCTTTTTGAATCATAAGACCCCAATCTCCATGAATATAATCCCAAATTTCTAATAAAATACTCAACTCAAACTAAATTCTCTCTCAATCTAAAATTTAAACCCAACACTTAGCTTAGGTTGAGACACTTCTAAATTATTTTCATATTCCTAAGGTGTCTCCTACCCTTCTTTCTTTGACCCCAAAAATAAGTGCTTTAATTTGATCTATTCCTAGTTGAAATTTCAAAATCTTGCTTCTTTGATATCACTCTTAGAAAATCTTTAAACAAAATTTTTGTCGTTATTTTAATCAAGAGTTTTTGTAAGAGACTCAGGTCTCCTGCGATGTAATTAACTATGAGAGTTTTCACTCGTAGGTGATTTAAAACCCACATCTGATTTTCAAAACTCAATTTTCAAAACTCAATTAGACTTTTTTGGGAAAAATTAAATCATTAACGATCGTTATCATTATATTCGAAGAATTGACAATAAATGATATTTTCTCCTTTTGGGGAGATATATCCTTTGTTGATAAAACTTTATATGTGAATTTAATGATAATCCTTTTGGACTATTATAGCTAGATATTTGTTTGAACTTCATTCCGACCTTTCAAGACCATACAAAGTTCTCTCTTAAATCTGGTTACGATATTTAAGATAGGATTTGTAATTCTAAATCTGAACCCCATCTTAAAATTTTGTTTCCACCTCCCTAGGTGGTATACTTTCTATGATGGGATATTTGATTTTAGAATTAAAACTCAACATCAATTTTAAAATTTCCCAAAGAAAACTAAACCTTTTAAAACACGCTTTCAACCCAAACATTATTCTTCAAAAGAAAAAGAATGAAATTTCCCAATTCTTAAGTGGATCTCATTTCATGAAATCCAATCAATTTGTATTGCCCTGATAGGAGACCCAGCCTTGAGAATCACTTGTGAATTTATACATTCTAGATAAGTACTCAATTGTCAGTGTCAGGCCCTATCATTCTCTAAAGAAAATAAACATGCCCATAATAATCGTTATTGCTCTACACAAAAATTGATGCAGAATAATGCCACATTCCTTAAAATTCTCAAGCAACTCAAGAGCTAAGGGGAACCTCAATCCTGCATGTAGCATTATCTCATACACTGTTATGAATCTCGATTGAGGGGGACACATGCTTGATCAGACTTTTTTAGGGAAATAATCAGTACTTCATTTGGTAAATAAAATTTCTTATGAATCACTGCTAAGACATTAGAGTAATGGTGCGAGTGACTTCATCAATTGGTATTACTCTAGAGGATTTTCTCTTATCATCGCCCTAATGGGGAGTAGAGGGGGTGACTTTTAATGCATTCTTTACTCCACCACCTAACATATTATCTAAATACTTGAAAAAATGTCCACATGATAATAAATGCAAATTGATCCATTGATTGCTAGTCCTAACAATATCCTCAATGTTTGTTTAAATTTTTGGCCACCGATAATCTCCGAGCTACCAATCTAAAAGAAGGCTTAGGTTGGCACAAGAGATTATGCTTTCACCCATCTCCTAAATATGTATTTATAGTTGAAAAGAGGGGTAGTTGAAAGGGCATTCCATAATTTTGGAGAATTTTTTAGATTTTTTAATAATTTTGGTAGAATTTTGAAAGTTAAAATCACTTTTTTATATTAAAAAATATAAAAATAAATTAAAATAAATAAAATATTTTTATATTTGAAAAATGATGAGGGCAATTCAATTGCTTTTAGGGTTTGTGACACCATTTTTTAATATTTCGAGCTCAATTTTGACTCTTTCAAAGCTAAACGAAGCCTCTACAGTCAATTTAAAGTAATTTCAAGATATTTGAAGCTCAATTTTATGATATTTTTCACTCTTATTAACATGCTAACTTCAGTAAATATTGAATTTATAATCCAAAATATTTTACATGATTCATGACCCTGAGGGGAGGTCTATGTTAATGTCCAAGGAGTAGTCATTCCTCATAATTTTTCTAAAATTGCATTTCTGCATTGTTAATTTTTCAAAAGCTCCAAAGCATATTTTAGACTTTGCAAGCTTCACTATCCGAAAATAGGGGGTAATTGATACGTCACCAAAAAAACACCTTGATCTATCATAAATCTCAATACAAATTTGTATTAGAAACTTCTAAAATAATATTCAAGATCATCCAAACTCTAATTTTAGGAAACTTATAGTCAACTAAACAACTCAAGAAGATGAACCCAATGACACCAAATTCAATCCAATCTGATACTAAATGTTCTCAAATTAAAGGACCAACGCATTCTTGCAAGCTTTAGAGCCTTCATTGGATGACTAAATGACATCCAAATAGGAGAAAACTTGAGAGCTCTATAGCATTCTCCATCCAATGTCATTACCACCGGAGTTCTTATGGACCACCAAATGTTGTCGGATTTCCATCTGCCACTGAAACTCCTCACAGACTCTACGGGTGTCAGATCTTCTTCTAATCACCATTGTTTGATGACTATGGTCTCTCCAATCTTTATTACCTAACTATGATTCTTTCGACCTACATCGTCTGCCAACTACAGTCACTCCAACCACCAACACCTAATTATGGTCCCTCCGAACACTATCATCCAACTGCAGCCCTATGTCCCTATGAACAAAAAAAAAAAAATGCCAACACTCTCTTAAGAACAGTTGCTATATTGTTCTCCAATTATGTAATGGCTTTATTCAATATATATTTGCTAAATTAAGCTAGCACTGTCCTCCAAGGAAGTTTATTATTTGTAATCAACTACCACTACTAGTGGATTCATTCAAATTCGGACAGGCCCCATGGTTTATCCCTTTTTTAGGATTTTCAATGTAAAATTCTTAGGTCTCTTATAAAAGCTGTACCATACTCTTTTATCTGTTTGTGTGCTAGATCTTCATACAAAGTTAGGATGCTAAACTTTATATGTCTCTACCACTGTGAATGTTTCAGGACACAACAAAATTTATCATAATTATCAATATATTACTCTAACAAATAAAATTATCATAACTCACATCACATTTATAAATATTAGAATACACATTTATATATAAATGACAGTTGCTGATATCATCAGCGACATAATTTTTTAATAATATAGCTAGTCACTGAAATGAGTAGCACTGGCTTTGTTTCATTTTCTTATTAGCTACATAATCTATTTCTTTTATATGTGGCAGCAAGCTCAGATACCAGTCATTAGTTTTGCTAGTGACTATGGTGGATTTTAAATTTTCTTTTTTCCTTATTTACTTTAATAATAGAAATTACTAACATTATTAGTTTTAAAATTTGTCCTTTTAAGATAAATCTTTTGTATTAATTCTTCCAAGTCATTCCAAAATTTTCATTTTGAACACATGTCCAAATCTACTTTTGAAGAATAAACACTTATAATATTAATAATTTTAGCACCAACAATAATTTTTAAAGCTACAATTATATCTCCAATTCTATTAATTTCTACAACATTATCTTTCAAACTTATCTATAATCAAGTTAAAGCCTAAATAATAATAATAATAATAATAATAAAGTTAAAGCCTAAATAAATAGTGCAGAATTCATAAAAAATAAAATTAAAGCCTAAAGATCTCTATTTGTAGAGAAAATAATATTCTGGTGAAAAAGAACTAATAATTAATTGAATCAAATGAGCTTCAAAAGCTTTCAAACTTTTATAGATCGATATGGAGGTCATCCTAGACCACTAGTTTTATTTCATGAAATTTGGAGCAAAGAACAATACACTCGATTTTTTTTCAAGTAGCGTAGTTTTTTTTTTTTTTTTAATAACTAATTCAATTACATCCTAAAAGCTAAAATCAACTTTCACATACTTATAATGTCACATAAAACATAACAAAATAGTCTTAGGAAGCCTGAAAGGGAAAAAAAAAAAACTTTCTTGTAATTATAAATTTTATAACATAATAATTCAAATAGTTATCGAAATTTCAAATGGCTTCCGGCTATCTCCAAGTTCTTATAAGATGCTCCATAGGCTACCCTTAGCCTCATTTCCTAATTTATTTTGTTTTTTGGATTATTTGGACAAAATGTAGAATATCCGAGCCATAGGGTAATTACTAAAATTTAATTGGCCTAGAACTTGAATAATTAATTAGTAAACTAAATTAAATCAAAGAAATTTAAAATAAAGGTACATAGAATCTTAAGAAATATTACAAGTAGTGAAAAATCATTTCAAATGATTTTAAAACGCTAAATTCTTAAAAGGCTAAAGAATTTATTATTGTCTCTAAATTCTTATGAGATGTTCTTTGGGTCACTCTTAGCATTTGAAATTAATTTCATAAGTTGTGAAATTCATTTGGCATTTAATGAAGTTTAATCATTAATTGTTACCATTATTTCATTAAAATTAGATAATCTTTAATTGCTTTCAGAATTTTATGTGATGTTCTTTGGGTCACCAATGATATCTTGGATAATTTTTATAAAAATTAAAAATCCATTTGAATAAAAAATAGAATTTTGAAACTAGTAGGTTAATTAATTGACCTAAAAATTGAAAATTTATCAATAAATCTTAAAAAATTTTGAAACATACAAAATAATAAATAATAAATTTCTAAAAAATATAGAAAAATAATAAATTAACTGAATATTATTTTAGGTTTGGAGATTAGGTTTCTTAATTTTCCAAAAAACTTGGGTAACCTTTTTATTTAAAAAAACTTAATTTAATTGGGTAATTTAATAACTGACCAAAGTTCCATGGCAATGATCATAGAGACATTAAAAACAATGGATTTTATTTTAATTAGAATTTGGATTCATAAATCAATTAAAACTTCACAATTTCACAATTAAAAAAATTCACCCCTTCACGAACATTAAAATCCTTAAATAAGCAAAAGTCATTAAATGCACCTTTGGTCTTTGCTATGATAGAGCGAACCATATAACTCACCTCTAACTAAGGTTCACACCTCTCATTGTCGTAAAACACAAATCATTTGAATTCAAATCATCCCTACACTAAGAGTTAAATCCCTCCTAAATTAAAAGTGAAACATCATATTAATATTAAAGTGCCACTCACATAGACCAGCATGCCAGATAGTGGATAGGCACAAGATTTAGGTTTTGTTTGTGACTACTTTCTTACTGCTTCCTAAACTAGCTTTATAGTACAAAAATTTTAATTTTTATACTAGAAAGTTGCTTTGAGAAGCAGCAGGAAAGTCATCCCAATGAAACCTTAAAGCTTATGGAACTAGAGTTTTCTTTTTCAACTTGATTATGCATTTTTTGTTGTGAAAATTATTGTGTGCACTTATACTAATCACTATTTTATTGGGGCAATTATACACTTTTTGCTTTTAAAAATATAATTTTTATAATAATAAACCTATATAGGGCCCATGGGATTACAAAATGGAAGGAAAAATAATAATGAGCTCTGTGATGATGATTTGGAACCAAGAAAAACTTGGAAGATAAGGGTTGAAGACTCACATACTAAAACCCATTTTATTTGTAGATTTATGCTAGGTGTGTTATGTCAAAGCCTACTTATCATTTGTTTTCTTTTTTGGGGTGAAGTATTTAATCTGGCCACACCAATCTTTATCTTATGGTTTCTTACCTTCATGTTTTCAATATTTTTGTGTGGAGTGGACTGGACTTAAGGATTCTATTATGTCCGAGAGAATATAAGCAACTAAAAGTAACCATAGGATAATTAAATGAATGAAGTAGAAGCCACTTCATGGATAGTTGTTTATAATCAATATTTGACTTATTATTTTATCAATAAAGATGCATTTATTAAAAAAAAAAAAAGCATGAAACCCTACTTTAACTGATGAATAACATGTACATGAATTTTAGGACAAGATTAGAAAGAAGATTATAGTACCTAAAAAGCATTTCATACCTTATTGATCGGGATACTTAGCTTAAGTGGATGACATAAGTCCTAGTATCTAAATAAAATAATGTAGCCTGCCATAAATTGGATAAGGCTTTGACATAATTGTTTTAAAAGTGATTAAGTGGCGGGATTATAAGTCCATTTTGGTGGGGTTTCAAGTTATAAGTCCCTTGAATTTGATAAACTTAGGTTCGAGTGACTACCTTGGTGATGGTTCTAATCATATTTTTGAATCTGAAGTCAATATTATTGATTGTTTTATCCTCATTTCTTAGGCTTTTTCTCAATCTTATGCCAAAAAAATGTAAGTCCCAAAAACTTAATAATTGGTTGATTCAAATACTAAATTCAAATTTAAAAATTGTGAAAACCCAACATAGGATACTTTTGAGTGATCTTTAGCTTCTTAAAATTTAGCGCTCCTTACTTTCGTCCTTTGGCTTCTTTAAAAAAAGTTATCCAACTTTAAATCAATCAAAATTGAAATTCCAAAATCACATCCTTCTCAAAATTATACAGGAGATTAGCTTGGTGTATAGGGAGTTATCTCCTTCTTTTGATATGAAGAATGGAACCATTAAGGTGCTCATCCAATAAGTTCCAAATATTATTTGGAATTTGTTGGACCCAACCTCAACCCCTGGTCAACTCTAGTTTACCAAGCTAAATCTAAACCCTCTAAACCCTAAATCCAATGCTTTAGACCATCCCAAGGCATCCAAACCCTATAGGACTGTTTATTAGGTCCCCAAGAGTCAACCCTAGGTTACCTAATCCTTGGGTCCACTTGGGTAAGTCATATGGCTTGAACCAAGCGGTCAAAAGGGGTTCCCCATGAACCATCTTCAAACCTATATCAAATTGGCCCAAGCCAACATTTACATTTGGTGCCCCATGACCTAATGCATCTACAATGGTCAGCCCAGCCAATGGTCTGACCTAGGTTAGCCAGTTGGGCTGACCCAAACCCCTTAATTCCCTAAATCAGTGAACCATGTTCTCACCTAAACTTGCCCAAAGCCAACCAATGCATGCATTACACTCAAGCACCTTCCAAACTACTAACCCAATCATCTCAGGCCAAGTGCTGGTTAGAGGTGGCCGAAAATCTAAGAAATAGCCACCCAATCACATGAGTTCACCTCTAACTGCCTAGCCATATGCCCACATGGGCTCAAACCTTCCAGAGTCTTCCCTTTAACCTAATTGGACCATCTCCAACAGAAATTGCGGCTACGTATGGCCTAGGCTGGCAAGAATTAGAGCCTAAAGCCTCCCTGTTCACCCTATAAATACTCGTAAATTTTACACTATATGGTTCCTTATTTTCATTCTCAGAGATTCCATAGGCTTTTAGCTTTCATTACTTAGCTGCTCAGTTTGCTCCATGGTGTTTTTCGACAAACCCATCCTTGCCAAACATCAACTCTTGATCTTGTGGACCTTTGGCCCTGCAACTTGAAGGAGGATTGATCGTTGAGGTCAAACAAACTCAACCCAATTGAAATTTGACAAAATTATCCATTGCGCTAAGGTTAGAACCAAACCCAAGCTTTGTATCCTTAGGTGTCACTCAAGTGTGTAAGAAATGGTCAATCCAACGGAATCTGACTATTAGATTGAACCATTATGAGATGAAGCCCTCTAATAAATTTCATCAAGATCCATGGAGTCGATCACTTGGATATTTAAGAAAACCATTCATGGCTTGTATTAATTGTAAGAGGTTGAAGATAAAATCTGAGCCATTCATTTCAATACACGATGTTGATTTTGTCGAACTAGATCCGGTGCTCCATCCTACAGTTCTGAGCCTTTAATGTAGAGTCATTCGATCTCAGATCAGATGGCTATTAACTAAAGCGCGTGATCCACCATGTCATCAAGACTACTTGGCCAATCAGATAGTGTCATGTGTTAAAGTGCGCACAATCAGCCGGCTGATTGTATAAATGAATTCATAACTCCTCACACACTTGTCCAAATTTAGTTATCTTAGAATCTATGGATTTTTCTTGAGGAGTACTTTAAAAGCCTTATAGTTTCAACATTAAATTTCGAATAGATAAAAAGTAATTTCATAAATACCATTTTGGATATTTATGGAATTATTCATTAAATACAATTCATTTTGATCTAAAATTTGGAGAGATTAATCTTGGATATGTATATGACACGTCGAAAAGTATTCCTCTTTATTTGAAATTTTTAACAACTACAATTAGCCAATTTGAAAATATGGGTAAAAAATTGACCCATAAATTTAAATTGCTATAAACACAAATCCATAAAGTATTAGGGTTTGATTGTTTGTGGTTTGTTAATATCATTTGTAAGGGTTAGAATGCAACTAATTTTAACCCAATCTCTATTTTCTATAACCTATAATGCAATTTCCAAGTGTATATTTATATTTATTGGTGATTAATTTCAAATCCTAGGGAGATCTTGATGGCTTCAAATTTGTTCGGTTTGAACATTGGGTTTTAGTTAATCTATAATTTAAATTTCAAGCAATTTGGAGTTCATTTGATCTTTCAATTAGTGAATCCTAATTTACATTGCATAATTGACCTAGGATTTTTAATAAATCTTTAAAAACTTAAAATAAATAAAAAAATACAAAGTAAATTTTAATGAGTCACAAATTCAATATACTTTCAATGAAAAATAAAAGCCCCATTAGAAACTTTAAAAATAAAAATTAATTTAAAATTTAAAAAATTTAAAAATAAAATAATTAAAAATATAAATAAATTGTGAAATGGTTTTAAATTCTGGTAGTCTTCTTCATAGGTCATTCATGATCTTTGGTGATGATTTTAAGTGATTTGAAATTGAGTTAAATAAAAAATCAAAATAGCCTAATTACTTGAATTTTTAATTCAAGAGAATGGGCTCGTAAAAATCATTAATAAATAAATCAAAATCAAAAAAATACAAACTAAATTTCATTCAACTCAAAATTAAATCTAGAATTTATTAAAAATTAGAATCCACTAAAATCTTAAGTAAAAATAAAAGTCAAAGTTTGGTCAACTCAATTAATATGGGAAATTAAATAATAATAAATATTCATTTGAAATCCTAAAAATTTAGAAATAAATTAACTAAATAAGTCAAGATCAGAGAACAAATAAAAAAATGATATAAAATTTATAAATTTAAAATATAATTAAAATTAAATAAATAAGATAAATTTGAATAACATAAATAAAGAAGCTAAATAAATCAATGGACTTTCATTAAATAAGACAATTAACTAAATATGTAGTTGATTTGATCCCTTAGGGGGAGTCTAATGCATTACAATTATGAGCCTAGGATCTTTCAATTGAAAGCTTCAAAATCTTGAAGTGATCAATTGATAAAATTCTTTAAAATCTAAATTATTAAAATACCTATATAGAATAAAAGATTTTATGCATTAGATTTGATCCCAGGGGAGATCAAATATATTATAAATATGAGCCTAGGACTTGTTGATCAATGACTCCTTCCACTTGGGGGTTGTTGAGCACTATGTTCTTTAAAACTTAAAATAAACAATTCAACATTTAAAATATATTCTTTACAATACAATTTAAATTATAAAATACTAAAATTTAAATTGAAATAAACCCTCTTTAACCCAAAACAAACTAAAAAATAAAATCTTAAATAAAATAAATAATAAATAACCTAGGATCTATCCAAACAATACAGCTTAGTACACACACAGATTATTGGATAGGGTTACTAACTCTAACCTAGGCTAGGTTGGTGGTGTGGTTTATTGTGATGCAGATACCTTACTTGAAGGGTGTCTTTTATTTGTTTACTTACTTTTCTGCATACTAGATATCATGATTATATTTTTTGTTGGTGCATCTTAAACTCTTATGGTTTGCATTGGATGTATTTGGTCTTACACACCTGTATTGCACTTTTATATTCTTTATATAAAATACTCTTTTACTTTCTTGCAGAAAGTTGAATGTACATAGGACCTGATGTAAATGTAAATGTATAAATATAAATATAAACTTCTTGATTATAGTATAGCTAGATTGAGTTGTACAGTGTCAAAAATTATAAATAGTAAAGATGATTACTTATATATATATATATATATATATATATATATATATATATATAGAAGTTGCAAAATGAAATAATTCTTCTTCTTTTAAAAATCATTGTCTTTTGGAATCTTAGAAAAGATCCTGGAGCCTAAAGATAAAGACTAAAGTAAGCAATCATATTTAAATCTATATTATATAGGGATAAAAATTCAGGCATGTTGTGATGGAGCATAACCACCTTTCCTTTTCAGCAAACCCTATTTTGTACTCTATATTAAAATTAAATGCATAAAAGTTTTATTTATACACTGCTCTTTCATAAATTGCTTCACTTTACATCCATTGCATTCATCTGGGTGGTAGATTTGCATTAGAGGGTAGCCTTTTCATAGGTTTCTTTCGGTGTGCATGTTTCGAACATGTATGCTAGTTCTAGGATGATACTATAGTGGTACCGTATACAAGAACACCTTTACCCTAATATGCATACATATATACATTTTAAATTCCTGCAATGTACACTAGCCTAGCACAGAAGCCATTGACAAGGAATGAGGAGCCTAAGAGTCGAGGCTGTCATAGTTTTCCTATGGTTTAAGGTCGTTATGCTGCCGAATTTTTCTAGAATATCCTGACTTAGAAAATTTTAGATGTTTAAAATTAACTAAAAATAAAACTTAAATTTTAAGATGTCTTTGAGTCAAGGTTGCACTAGATATGTGCATTTACATATTAAAGAGTCTTGATTAAAATTTTTTAAACTAAATGTCCTTGATTCCTTAAATATAGAGCTATATTATCTTACATTCTTAAGAAGATTGATTGCTTCTAGAATGTTAGTTAGCAACCCACTCTAGGCAGGCGTAAGTACATATTGAATACACATTTCTATAAAGACATATATATTGCCAAGAAGGAAATGAGAGAAATGACAATTCAAATTTTTACTAATGGATGTATAACATTGGCATTCCATTATTCAATATTATTAGGTATGATAGCTTTCATGTTGTAGTAGAGGCATTTTGACAATTTGATCTAGATGAAACCTCCTAGCTATTATAAGGCACGAACATTTGAAAAAAAAAGTGCCCTATCCTAGCTATCAAAATATTTACATGCGAGAAAATTGTATTGGATCCTTATGTGAATGAAATTAAGACAAAGCAAAAAACAACAAATCATCATAAAGCAATCATTTCGGAATAGTACTATTGTATATACCTTAAAAGTAGGTAACACTTTGTTGAATATGCTTATAATAATTGATGGAGAAAAAAGATTGCAACCTAAAGAAAAGCTTGCAACATTGGAGGTTTTTTCTCTATAAACCATTCTAAGCACCTTCAAAGAAGTAATTGTAGCAATTTTTAATAACAGTGATGAATATGAATAAATTTTTATTAATTATTGATAGATGATGGGAAGTGCAACTCCATCGACTTTTACATGTAGTTGGACATTTTTTAAAACATGAATTTTTTTTTTTTAAATAACCTTGATATTGTAAAGGGTAAGGAAATAATAGCTAATATGTTTTAAGCATGTATTAGAATATTAGCTAAGGATGTCAATGAAGAAGATTAATTTAGCAATGACTTGAGTGCATACATTATGGGTGAAGGACTTAATAGTATTCCTCGCAATAAGACAAAGGAACATTCAATAAAAAGGTAACATGGTTTGAGTAAAATTATAATAAATATATATTGAGTAATATTTTAATATTTAAATAATAAAAAATGAATTAAATATCTCATTACTTCCAACTGATTGGTGGTTATGTATAGCCAAGGAACACAATACTTTCAAAGTTTTGTAATCAAAGTCTTTAGCCTAACCTATAGGTCATCAAGATGTGAATGTTACTAGAGTATATATATATATATATTTATATATATATTTACTAGAGTATATTAAAACATGTAAGTACAAAAAAAATTATGTATTGATCATTTTCATAAATTTTTATAATTTTGTAATTGTAATGACTTTCAATTGTGGTTTCCTTGTAAAAGAAATAGAATGAATGATGGTCCCTTCAAAGATATTGTTGATGAAAAAAATATAATAAGACATTGATTTGCATATACAACCATCGTAATATGATAGAACCCATTTCTTTGAATGATATAGATAATGCAAATGAGTGGCTAGTAGAAAAAATGGATGATGAGACAGATGCACATAATGAACTAATTATTGACAAACAATAAAGATTTGATATTAAGTATTGTTGAAAAAATACTATTAGGGGTTGTTCAGTATCGCATCTGTACTTGAATTTACACCAGATTTACGGTAAATCCTGCCAAATAATTTTGGAGGACCTCGTAAATCTTGGATTTACGAATTTACACAGTAAATCTTGGAATTACTAAATCCCATCTTTCGGGGGATTTATGGATTTAGGGACTACAAGATTTAGTAGCTTGCGAGCGAACTAACTCCCGTCTTGAAAGGAAGGATGCAGCGGCTACCTATGCAACGAGCGAGTTCCCGTCGTGACTATCGATCCGACGCCTTCAAAGGAGGCGAACCAGCGAGCAAGCTCCCATCATACAAAACACGCACAACATGTGAAGCCGAAGTAGCCACAAAGAAATGACAACGAGGAAAAGCGACGAAGCCATAAAAAGCAACCCTACACGGCCTACTAAATTATAAATTAATCTAAGTTAACATTATTCATATAATTTAAACATTAATAATTAATAAATTACTTAAATAATTAATAGTATAATTAAGTAATATAATTTAGATAAATTAAATAATTAGTAGTATAATTATCATTAAATTAGTTTAATTACTATTTATAATTTGTTGGTTATTATAGTTATTAGTTGTATAATTATCATCAAATTAGTTTAATATTTAAATAATTAATTAAATTACTAATATGAGTATTAATTAAACAATTTATAATTTCACAACATAATTTACAAATTAATAATGACATAAGAATATAATTAGATAATTAGTAATATAATAAGTAGTTATCTTTTATAAGTTCTAACATATTAACTTTATTTTTAATTATCTTTAATAAGTTATAATGATAAATAATATAATTAGAAATTAATTTAATTATTAATGATTATCAAATTAATTAAGTGTTAATTATCAAATTACTTATCATATTACTTGATACATCACCAAAAAATTTTCTTGATCGAGCACGAATCTCAAGGCAAAATCAAGTTGGAAACTTCCAAAATTAAAATTGGGACCATCCGAACTCTGATTTCAGCAAACCTATAGTCGAACTGAATGTCTCAAAAATACGAACCCAATGACACCAAATTCAACCCAATCCAAACCCAAATGGGTCCAAATCAAAGGTCTGAAGCGCTGTTGGAAGGTTCAAACCATAATTTGGATTACCCAACGGTCTCCAAATATGAAGTGCTTATAGTCGAATCGAGCGTCTCAACAAGACAAATCCAACAAGCCCAAGATTGCCAAAATCCGATATCTCTAAGACCTTCAAATATCTAGCAAACAATCCACGATCAAGGGATTCAACATTGGCCGTCCGTTCAAACCACTCCCTAATCACCCTTGATCTTCCTCCAATTTACGGGCCATGCCACTCCCAAAAATCTATAAATAGAACCCCCTCTCCTCTTGAAAAAGGACCCCTAATCCTAAGGAGAAAAGAGAGAGATCGGAGATCGCTCTTGCCTCCTTGCTCCTCCTCAACCATCGCCGGAGTTCCGCCGGACCACCGCCTGACGCCGGAGTTCCGTTGGACCACTGTCTGACTCCGGAGTTCCGCCGGACCACCGCCTGACATCCTAAGTTCCGCCATACCACCACTTGACGCCCTGAGCTCCGCCGGACCACCACCCGATGCCTGGAGTTCTACCGGGCCACCAATTGAGGCCGGGACTTATGTCGGACCCCCACTTGAGGCCTAGAGTTCTACCGGACCACCACTTGAGGCCTGGACTTCTGCTAGACCACCACCTGACGCCCAGAGTTCTGCCAGACCACCACCTGAGGCCTGGAATTCTTTCGGGCCACCACTTGAGGCTTGGAGTTCTACGGGACCACCACTTGAGACCCGGACTTCTACTGGACCACCACTTGAGACCCGGACTTCTACTGGACCACCACCTGAGGCCCGGACTTCTGTCGGACCACCACTTGAGGCCCGAACTTCTGTTGGACCACCATCTGATGCCCAGAGTTCTGCCAGACCACTACATGAGGCCCAGATTTCTGCCGGACCACCATCTGATGCCCGGAGTTCTGTCGGACCACCACCTGAGGCCCGGACTTTTGTAGAACCACCGCCTTACAACTACGGTCCTCCAATTCTCCATTGCCTACCGAATATAGGCTTTCAGACCTCCAACACTGGTCAATTATGGTCTTTTTGACCCCCCGTCGCCTACCGACTATGGTCCTTCCGACCTCTAATGCCCGTTAATTATGATCTTCCTTCGTTGTCTATCGACTACGATCCTCCCGACCTCCATCGCCTGCTGACTACAGTCCTCCTGACCTCCGTCATTTGTCGACTATGGTCTTTCCGGCCAAATAAATATGTCTACATTGATTACTGTAATTCCTACCATGTAATGCACTCTATATGATGTATATTTGTTACATCAAGCCAATACCTTCTCCCAAGGAAAGGCCTCATTTGTAATCGACTGTAAACACTAGTGGATTCATTCAAACTGGGCTAGGCCCCGCAATTTTCCCCCCCTTTTAGGGGTTTCCACGTAAAAATCCTGGTATCTTATATGAATGTAACAACCTCTCCCTTATTTAATTTCGTGCAAGATCTTCGTACAATGCTAAGACATTGAGCTTTATATTTCTCTACCGTCGTGAATACTCCAGGATGCAACAGTTTGGCGCCGTCTGTGGGAATGTGGTTCCCGACCTGGGGGGCAATTTTAGCTGCAACCTCAAAAGGTCATTCATGTCAACTTCCTTACCTCAACTATCGATGCGCCAATTTCAGGAGAATCAGATGCCTACTAGGGGGCAATCTTAAGTCCAATTATGGCCAAGAAGACTCCTCCAATGCTTTCAATATTAAGATGATATCTCAGGAAACTCCTAGCAAATGCAAGGATGTTTTCAATAAATTTCAAGCGTCATACCGTCCATAGCTGGACTTCTACTCCTTGGGCATGGTCTTAATCTCAGCCTCAAAAAGGCAGTAACAGTCCAAAGATAGACCATTCTTCATCCTTAATTTGGGATACATGCGACATTCGCCCCCTCCTAATCAAGGCAAAATCAATCCCAAGGGGATTCGATTCGACCTCTTCCACACAGGTTAACGCCATCGCGTAAAGGCTCTGACATATAACCTCGGGGACATACATCCTTGTTGGATTCTCTCGATTTCTTTCATATAGGTTAACGTCATCGAGCAGGGCTCTGACATACAAACTCAGATAGGTCAAACATTCTAGGAGGATGTCAATCAAATCTTAAATCCTTGATTCGAGAAATATGCAATCTTTATTATGTCTCAATCACTGGATGATCGATCCCAGAGGGATTCGATCCGGCCTCATCCACACAGGTTAACACCATAAAACAGTGCTTTGGCATACAACTTTGGATAGGTCACACATCCTTGGTGGATTCTCTCGACCTCTTCCACACAGGTTAACGTCATCAAGTAGTGCACTTGACATATAACCTCGAATAGGTCATACATCTATGGTGGATTCTCTCGACCTCTTCCACACATATTAACATCATCGAGCAATGCTTTGACATACAATCTCGAATAGGTCATACATCATTGGTGGATTCTCTCGACCTCTTCCCTATAGATTAACATTATCTAGCAGGGTTTTGACATACAACCTTGGATATGTCAAATATCTTTGGTGGATTATCTCGACCTCTTTCATATAGGTTAACATTATCGACCAGGGCTCTGACATACAACCTCGGATAGGTCACACATCCTTACTGAATTTTCTCAACCTCTTTCACATAGGTTAACGTCATCGAGTAGTTCTCTGACATATAACTCGGATAGGTCATACATCCTTGGTGGATTCTCTCAACCTCTTCCACATAGGTTAACGTCATCGAGCAGTACTCTGGCATACAACCTCGGATAGGTCATACATCCTTGGTGGATTCTCTCGATCTCTTCCCTATAGGTTAACGTCCTCGAGCAGAGCTTTGACATACAACCTCGGATAGGTCAAACATCCTTGGTGGATTATCTCGACCTCATTCATATAGGTTAATGTCATCGAGTAGGGCTTTGACATATAACCTCGGATAGGTCACACATCTTTGGTGGATTCTCTCGACCTCTTCCATACATGTTAATATCATCAAGAAGCCTCCAACATTAAACTTCCTCCAGTTGCTGGACTCTTACCCGTCATGAGACTTTCATCGGGCTTTTACCTGACGTCGAGCTTCCTCCTGTTGTTGGACTTCTGCCCATGGTGAGACTATCGTCAAACTTCTACCCCACGCTAAATTTTTACACGTCGTAGGACTTTTGCTCGTCGACAGACTTTCATTGGATTTCTAACCGACATTGTACGTCTACCTGTCGTTGGACTTCTACCCGTCAATAGACTTTTAACGGACTTCTACCCGACAACATACATCTACCAGTCGTCAGACTTCTGCCCGTCGATGGACTTTCATCGGACTTCTACCCGACATCGTACTTCAACCCAATGCCAGACTTCTGCCCGTCGTCGGACCCTCGTCAGAATTCTACCCGACGTCGTACTTCTACCCATCATCAGACTTTTGCATGTCGACAAACTTTTGTCGGACTTCTACTCGACGCCAGACTTCTGCCCATTATTAGACCCTCATCAAATTTCTACCCGACGTCGAGCTTCCTCCTGTGCTGGACTTCTGTCCGTCGCGAGACTTTCGTCGAACTTCTACCCAATGCTGAATTTTTACCCGTCGTAGGACTTTTACCCGTCGACGGACTTTCGTCGAACTTCTAACCAATGCTATACTTCTACCCGCCATTGGACTTCCCGTCAATAGACTTTTGCCGTACTTCTACCCGACACCGTACTTCTACCCATCATCGGACTTCAGCCCATCGACGGACTTTTATTGGAATTCTACCTGACGCCGTACTTCTCTTCGACGATGGACTTCTACCCATCATCGGACCCTTGTCGGATTTCTACCCGACGCTGAATTTTTACCCGTCGTAGGACTTTTGCCCGTCGACGAACTTTCGTCGGACTTCTACCCGACGCCGAACTTTTACCCATCACCGGACCCTCATCGAATTTCTACCTGACACTGAATTTATACCCGCCGTCAAACTTCTGTCGGTCAACAAACTTTTGTCGGACTTCTACATGATGCCGTACTTTTACTCAATACCAAATTTGCACCCATCACCAGACTTCTTCCTGACATCAAACTTTCGTCCACTGCTAGACTTCCATAAGATCTCTAGAAGAAGAAGGGGAAGACTCCTGCTCAGTGACGGGCCCTAGACCTGAATAGGACTAAGGGAATGCCTCGGTATGAGGGAAAGAAGAAAAATGGGTAGAAATCTCCTTCTTGCAGTGAGGGGCCCTGGCCTGGACAGGGGATACTGCCTGTGCAGGGCCAGGGGAAGGCCTTAAATGAAAGAAGAGAAGGCAGAAGAGGAGAAGGGCAGAAGGGGGGAACCTCCTTCTTGCACAAAGAGGCCCTAGGCCTGAATAGGGGATGCCACTTGTACAGGGCTAGGCAGAAGCCTTGAGGGACTGGCTTTCTACTCTTTTCGGGAAAGGAAGCCTAAGAACTGCCTTGATTCTCTTCCATGACTTCAGAAATCGCTTGAAGGCACCTCGCTACTTTGACTTGAACTGCCAAGACTGGTTCAATCCCCTTAGTTTACTCTTGCTCTTATTTCAAAGAAAGAAAGTATGATGAAGATAAAGAAAGTATAGTTTCCCACTTGAACCTTTCACCATGCTTTGACCCTGAAACTCTTACAAGCACGATATGAGAGACGTCCTAAGCGGCACAACTCTAAGAGGTCTGATGAAATTGTGCTCACTGGAACTGGACAGTCGAGGTAGGTGCACACACAAGCGTAGTCGGTGCATCAATCACACCGCTCTTGACCACCTTCTCCTGTCCAGGGCATAAAAGATTTGATTCTCAGATACGTACCTGAGATACAAAGTCTTCCCCTGAAATAAGGTATTACTTTTGTACCTACATGGAAGTCTTTACCTAACACAAATGAAAGAAGAAAGGGAGAAGAGAAGAGAGGTGCAAGTTTTAAAGGCCCAAGGGGGGGCCTATTTATAGTAGGAGGAAGTGCGTTTTGGTCTTTTTTTAAAAAAAAGAAGAAAAAAATTATATATATATATATATATATATATATATATATATATATATATATATATATATATATATATATATATATATATATATATATATATATTATTTCTGAAAAAAAATTCTACCTTATCTACTGGTGGTTAGCTATGCGGTTAGGCTAACTACAGCCAACTGGCTGTGGTTGGCATCTGCCAGCGCGGGCGACCCGGGGCCGCGCTACGTCAGGGTAGTGTGGGCAACGGCGCAGGGGCGTGCGGGCAGGCTGGCTGGCGTGCGGCGGCGTAGCGTTGCCGCGGTGGCGGCGATTGCCGACGGCTTGTCCGTCCGGACACGTTTTGGGCCCAATTTTTGGCTAAGAAAGGTCAAATCAGATGTTTTTGGGATCTCCAAGACTATTTTTTGACGTTCCAAACTCAATTTTGACACTTTTAAGGCTGATCGGGACCTCTACGCTCAAGATTGGATTATTTCTAAATTTTGAATTGCACGAAAAATTTTTCGAAGACTGTGACATGTATTTTCAGACTTCTGGAGCTTCGACGTCTGAAAATAGTGGGGCTACTGATACATCACCAAAAAATTATCTTGATCTAGCACGAATCTCAAGGCAAAATTAAGTTGGAAACTTTCAAAATTAAAATTGGGATCATCCGAACTCCGATTTCAGCAAACTTATAGTCGAACTGAACTTCTCAGAAATATGAACCCAATGACACCAAATTCAACCCAATCCGAGCCCAAATGGGTCCAAATCAAGGGTCTAAAGTGCTGTTTGAAGGTTCAAACCATAATTTGGATTACCAAACAGTCTCCAAATATGAAGTGCTTATAGTTGAATCGAGCATCTTGACAAGAAGAATTCAGCGAGCCCAAGATCGCCAAAATCTGATATCTCTAAGACCTTCAAATATCCAGCAAATGGTCCATGATCAAGGGATTCAACATCGGTCGTCCATTCAAACCACTCCCTAATCACCCTTGATCTTCCTCCAATTTACGGGCCATGCCACTCCCAAAAATCTATAAATAGAGCCCTCTCTCCTCTTGAAAAAAGATCCCTAATCGTAAGGAGAAAAGAGAGGGATCGGAGATCGCTATTGCCTCCTTGCTCCTCCTCGACCACCGTCGGAGTTCCGCCGGACCACCGCCTGACGCCGGAGTTCCGCCGGACCACCACCTGACGTCCTAAGTTCCGCCATATCACCGCTTAATGCCCTGAGCTCCGCCGGACTACCACCTAACGCCTAGAATTCTACCGGGCCATCAATTGAGGCCCGGACTTTTAACGGACCATCACCTGAGACCCGGAGTTCTACTGGACCACCACTTGGGGCCCGGACTTTGCTGGACCACCACCTGAATCCTAGAGTTCTGTCAGACCACCACCTAAGACCTGGACTTCTGTCGGGCCACCACTTGAGGCCCGGAGTTCTGCCGGACCATCACTTGAGGCTCGGACTTCTGTCGGACCACCACCTGAGACACAGACTTCTATCGGACCACCACTTGAGGCCAAGACTTCTGCCGGACCACCACCTGAGGCCCAGACTTCTGTCAGACCACCATCTGATGCCCAGAGTTCTGTCAGACCACCACCTAAGGCCCAGATTTCTGTCGGACCGCCATCTGATGCCCGGAGTTCTGTCAGACCACCACCTGAGGCCCGGACTTCTGCCGAATTAGTACCTTATAACTACGGTCCTCCCAATCTCTGTCGCCTACCGACTACAGGCTTTCTGACCTCCAACACCAATCAATTATGGTCTTTATGATCCCCCCGTGACCTGCCGACTATGGTCCTTCCGATCTCTATCGCCCGTTAGCTTAATCTTTCGTCCATTATTTATCGACTACGGTCCTCCCGACCTCTATCGCCTGCCGACTACAGTCCTCCCGACCTCCATCATCTGTCGACTATGGTCCTTCCGGCCAAACAAATATGTCTACATTGATTATTGTAATTCCTACCATGTAATGCACTCTATATGATGTATATTTGTTACATCAAGCCAATACCTTCTCCCAAGGAAGGGCCTCATTTGTAATCGACTGCAAACACTAGTGGATTCATTTAAACTGGGCTAGGCCTGTGGTTTCCCCCCTTTTTAGGGGGTTTTACGTAAAAATCCTACCTTCTCATATGAATGCAACACCCTCTCTCTTATCTGATTGCGTGTCGGATCTTCGTACAATGCTAAGACGTTGAGTTTTATATTTCTCTACTGCCGCGAATACTCTATGACGCAACATTACTAATTATCTAATTATCAAATAGTCCATAATGAAATAAACCAACCACCTTAAATCCTGAATTATGATGTCAAACAATTTTAACTTACATCATACCAAACAATTTCAAGGATTTAACACCCTTAAGATTTACTAAATCCGGATTTACAGGATTTACTAAATCCCACTAAAGCTAAATCCCACTAAAGCTAAATCCTACTTGTTGCCAAATATTCGAGTACAATCTAAAAAGAAAAAGAAAGAATCTTCATCTAGGCTTAATATTGTTGCAAATAAAATAGAGATGACAAGGGTGAAGAAGAAGATTATGAATTAGAAGACGATGTAAGCTGGTGAAAGAAATGAAGTTTGTTTACTTTTGATGATGATGGTGACCCTCAACAAGACTAGTTTAATTTCATAGAATGATATTTATCACTTGAACTTAAACTATCACTTTAATTACTTTTATTATCATGATGATTTGTATTTTAATTTAAAATTGTTTTATATTAATATATATTTATTCATAATTCTTTAATATTTTGCACATATTTATAATGATGTGCATCATGCTGTGTGCTAATTATGCCATAGTGTGCTATTTGCAAGTTAACAAATACATGAATGACAAGCATCTCTCAATCTTTCATAAAGCAAAATGTTTTCCATCTCAGCCTTCACTGGCCTCCAAATCAAAATAATGCAATTATTTGTTCAAAACAACTCTCTTTATATCAGAACAACCTAACTTATTACATACGAAAAGCAGCAAAATTCATCAGAAAAGCAAACACCGATGAGAGAATCAAATCCTTTCGTTTCATCATACACTAAAAAAAGAATTCATACCTCACTTCTCCTTGTAGCCATAGTGTCTTTTGAGAGCCCTGGGCAAATAAACTGGTAAGAGAAACCCAAACAGATTAAACGCCCAGAACACCAGATTAGCCACCGCCAAGCCCCTACCGGCGAGCAATCTCAGCGCCGACCACTGTTCCCCGCTGGCTGCCGCTTCCTTCATCATCTCACACGTCACCCAATCTATGAGCGCAAACATCCTCAACGCGTTGTAGGAAACCGGCACAAACGCCCGGATCGGCAGCGAGAACTGGTAAGAGAATGTCACACCTTCCATGAAAACCTGGCTCGCTAGCAGAAACACGTGCGGTGCGGCGGCCTTGATCCCCTGCTTGTCTCCCTCCATAATGCCCTCAAGGATGTAGGCGATCGGAAGGAGAAGGCCGAGGAGAGCGCCGATGCTGACATAGACAGCTAGGAGGCGATTGCCAGCCCCGAAGACAGGGGGTTCGATGGATCGGGAGGAGTGGAGAGGGGGAAAGGCAAAGCGGGAGAGGAAGATCATGTAGGGCAAGGAGAGAAGTGCAATGACGATGTCACCGGCGGCAACCATGCCAGAGGCGGCGAGGACGATGGCGACCGCGAGTGCGTTGAGCTGCCGTAAAGATAGGAAGTGGTGGTGCGGAGTATGTTCGGGGACGGCGACAGTGTTGCCATCGCCCTCGGAAGGGAGGGCGATGTCCTTGGTAGTCGGCCCAATACCGCCCGACATCAATTTGATCTTCAATTAGGGTTTGTCCGAATCAGGTTTGTTACTGATCGAGTAGCAGAATCGAAGAAGGGAAGGAGTTGCAGAAAGAGAGGAGAGAGAGAGAAAGAGAGGAGGGAAAGGGTTTGTAGCGCGATCGGAGGACATGTGGCCGATGAGGAAGATTACGTGGAGACAATTGGTTAGAAGTTGACACGTGTGGTTGGAAGGAAGATGGGGCTTATTTTTTTTATTAGGAGCAAACAAATCCAACTTCATTCAAAAATGAACAGCAATTTTTTTTTATAGAAATCTAAATTCATTACACCAACATTCTTGTATTTATATATCTAACATTTTATTTTTCCTATTTATTCATATATCACATTTAGTTTTAAAATTCAAAACGTATCCCTTTAACTTCCATCTTTGACTTTGCCTTGTTATCCTCAAAAATAAAATTACAGTCTTCCTAACAAGCTACTTAGCTAATGGCATGACATTGATGAGTTTTTACAAACATGTTTAGCTTCACAAGTTGAGAATGTTATAAGGATTTGCTTCTTTGATATCAAAATAAAGACAGTATCTGCCACGAAGAATAGAAAATTGATGGTGCACTTTCTATCATTCAAATTTTCACTCTAATCGATATCATTGTATCCAACAATATCGAAAAGTGATGTAATATATAGGTGGTGTCTTTGATGCATCAAAGCATTCTATTCAAATTCTTTAAAAGAGAAGTTATTGCAAGTTTCATATGGAAGAACTACTCCCTTGTACAACTTAAATAGTGTAAGCTTTCAACGGGACTTTTTATAGAGGGTTTGATTCATCTTTTCACCTTCATTATTCCTGAATATCTTAATTCTGCATTCCACCGTTATTTTAATAAGATTATATTCATCAAACTTATATTTCTTGAGTATTACTTTAGCATAGCCTTCTAGAGCGATGAGAATGTCTTCATTTCTTCTCTTCAAAGCAGAGATAGAAAGGCATAAGTTTAATGTATGTCATCTCAAATTCTTTGGTCATTTTTTACTTAAACTCCTAAAAAATGTTTAAATTATTACTAGTAAAAAATAAGTCATCTACATGCAACACATAATTAAAATATTTATTTTGAACATTTATATAATGTCAATGCTCATATGGGCATGTAGTAATTTTTCTCTAAACTACTTATCGATTTGATTATTTCAAGCTCTTCTTGCTTGTTTTAGATCATACAAGGCCTTTTTCAATTTTAAGATTCTCTCTCCTTTCTGTTTTACTTTATATCTTGAAGATTTATCATTATAGAATTTTATCTTTAAGAACTCTATTCAAGAAAGCAAACTTCATTACATTTAATAGATCTTCGTCCATGTTTGGGTGTTAAGGAAATAACTAGTCTTATAATTTCAGTTAAATAATAGGAGAAAATTCCCCATCATAGTCAATACTACATTTTTTATTACATCTCTCCACATATCCTTTACATTTCCTATTAACTTTATATGCACATTTAACTTCAGTCACCTTTGTGTCATTATGGAAGTATAGTTGATGATGATGGAGGCCATTTTGGTCTAATTAGTTAATGAAAATGCTTAAGAATATTTAGTTTACTATTTAAAAAAGTGATATGGAGTTTTTGTTGAAAAGATAAGGGGTTTGGAGGGGTATGGTGAGAGGAATGACAAGACTAGCTAGTCTTATTTAGACTAGTTTGACTTGATTTATAGATCACTTTAGGTAATAGGTTTTGAGTGGATTAAATAACTAGAAGTGATGACTGTGTATTAGATTAGCATGTGAACTTATGATTTGATATAGATTGTAAAGATTTGTATGTTTAAAGTCTTATAGTGATATCAAGAACAAGACTTGTTAAAAGGGAGCCAAAATTAGGTTGAGGGCTTAAAGAAGGTTTTCGTTGATTTTTTTAAGCCTAAGTTATGGACGAATGGTCTTAAAAGATAGCAAGATTATAGGAGAAGATGCTAAAGTGATTTAGAAATAATTTAAAAAGAGTAATAATTAGCATAAAAGATAACTAACCAATCACACCATGGTTAGTCAAGGTAGGCCACCAAACATTAACCAAAAGAGAATAATTTTCTCCAAAATATTCTTGTCATTCAAAAGATAAATTTTCCAATTACATACTAGCACTATCTATAGAATTATAATGACTACCAAAATTCAAAAATATTTGTTTTTAAGGGGAAGGAAGAAAAGGAGTAGATTGCAATTAATGGAGGAATGTGTCAACAATATTTATGAATTCATCTTATCTCTATTAAATTGTTAACCCATACATGTTCTTTAAGATTTAAATAAAAACTACAAATCGTTAAATTTGAAATTTAAATATTAATGCTCTAACTTAATTATTTCTATTTAGTGGACTCTTATAATGGGCTTTGATTGGGTTCTTGCTTTAGCACCATTTTAAGCTCTTGTAATTTAGTCTTTAGCTTCATTTTTCTAATCCGACTGACATTATAAATCAACTCCTTTGTGGTCATTTAAACTTTTCTCCGAAAAGTTTAAATCCAAGTAGTGTTCTATTTCTTAATAGCCAAGCTTTTCTAAATCAAATCAAGTCATCCAAGTATCTTTTGTTGGGGGCTTATCCTCCCATCTAATTAGAAATCCATGAATGTGAGTTACTTGTATGGCACGTTTTCCATAATAATGGACTCAAGATGATGATTGGTGTGTGATTCAATAAGTAGGAAAAAACATCCACTAAAGAGTTAGATTGCATAAGCAGAGATTTTCTATCTCCTTATTATGATAGAATATCTTCAATTTTAATAATTAAATGAATGAGCATATTAGTAGGTAATGAAAAAGATAAGTATTTGATCCATTTTCTCTAAGAATTTCAAAAGGATTACAAGTCCTTGCATCTTATTGATTATATTTGGTGATTTGATATTGCTCAGGATGAATGTGAATAAAGAAAATAATTATATTCTATATTCTCATGTTGAACAATTAAAATTTACCCTCAAAATATATTCTATATTTGGTATCTAAATAAAGGCTTTAAAAGTTATTTGCAAATAAAAATATTGCATAAAAAATGCATGAGTTTGTAGATTAATTGCATCAAGTTGTATTATAGTGTTTTGACTATAAACTATCTTAAGAAGTGATTTATTTATAATTCTAGAGATAGTACTATTGTAGGCAAATTCTGTTATATGTAAATATGAAAAGTAGATTTTTTTAAGTTTCATCCTACCATCATCTAAGCAAGTTTCCAATAGTGCGATTGAATACTTCAGATTGACCATCAATTTGAGGATGAAAGGTAAAAAATTTATTTTAGTGTATAAGTGCCTAATTTTTATAATATTTTTTGGAATTATGGGACAAACCTAATATATCTATCTGAAATAATATTTGAAGGAAGACCATAGAGTCATACTATTTTCTTAATAAATAATCTAGTTATATGAGAAGCATCATTTGTTTTGAAACAAGACAATAAATGAGCCCTCTTTAAAATCTATGAACTACTATTAAAATTTATTATGGTCTCAAGCCATCTTGGGTAAGGATATCGATAAAAATTCTTAAGGCTTTAGGCAATGAGTAAGGTAATGTATTTTCCTGATCTCTATGTGGTACTTTAGCTCATTTATAAGTTAAGCATTTTGACATGGATTTTTTAACATCTAATTTTAGTAAAGGACAAGAAAATATATTCTCCATCAAATATATAATTTTATCATTCCTAAAATGACCAACTATTCCTTCAGAATGTCATTTAGTGATGAGAAAATTCCTAAGAGAAGTCTTAAGAATATAAAGTTGTTTTCCCTTATATAAATATCCACTTATAATTGAGAATGTTTCTTCTAAAGTTAGAGGTTTATCAAAGTATTCACTTTTTATTCTTTTCTAATTTGATCAAATCCTAAGATCCTTAGTTCTAATACAGAATTCATTAAGTTCACCCTTAAACTAGGAATTAACAAGTTTATTCTCTATTTCAAGTTTATGTTTGAGAATGAAGGAGTAGTACTGCAATAATTAAACCCATTTGGTATGTATATGACTCAACTTTCATTTAGTATTAATTAATTTTTGGTTGTGATGGTTTTAGTTGAGAATAAACTCCTTATGTTGAAGATATTGTCTCTAATATTTGAAGGATTGAATTACTGTGTAAAATCCTTTATTATAAGTTGAATATTTTGCTTAGCTTCATTCATCTTTTTACTCAAGAATACTATAGGGTAACTTGAAATTCTTTTAATTCTTATTCTGAAGCATTGCAAGTTACTTCAAAGACTTTAAAAATATCCAAAAACCTATGGAGTAGAAGAAGTAATATGAACCTTATGTTTACATAAGGATTTTTTTACAATAGGTTTCCAACAAGATTTATATAATTTTAGCAAATTAGTTATTAGGAAAATAATAGTATAAAAGTTCTTGATGAATCTCTTATAAAAAGTGGCTAAACCATCAAAACTTCTAACCTCAACAAAATTCTTAGGTGATTACTAATATAAGGTTTTATCTAACTTTGGAAAGGTCGGTCTAAGTTTAGTAGTGGAAATAAATCCTATTAAAAAATCACATCAGTTTGTAAAGAGAAATAGTTTTTTTAAAGCCATGTATAATTTTATTTTAGGGGCATGTTAAAGGTGTTATAGGTTTTCACTAGAACTGAAAATCAAGATATCATCAAAATACCACCTAAAATTTCTTTATATAAAATTTAAGGATATTAATTATCAATCTCATGAATTTGCTAAGAACATTTAAAAGTCTAATAGAATGAAAAGCCTTTATAAATTTGATCATGGCATTTAAATATAGTTATTTTACTCATGTGCTGATCTAATTTTAATTTGATTATAATCACTACTTAGATTAATTTTGAAAAAAAATGGTACTCTTGAGACTAAATCTAACATATCATCTAATCGAAAAATAGAATATATATATTTATAGTGATTTTATTTATCACTTGACTATCAGCATGCTCATCTTTCTTAAGGGTTAATATTATATGGGTTTGTTCTGCTAAAACTCTGCTAAACCAAATAGCATTTAATAATTTCTCAGCTTTCCTTTTAGTCTCAATATGCTCAATAGGGTTCATTCTATAGTGAGGAAGATGTGGAAGTTATGAATTAGATATAACATCAACATCATATTAATTGGCTCTAAGAGGGGGAAATTCATCATGAATCTCATTAAGTGCATTATCGTTGAAATCAAAGAGGATTGGAGAGACCATAACATGTATGTGAATTCTATTAAAGTTTTCTATGACTTATTTTACATGTAATAGGTGTAGGAGGATCAAATAAAAAATTTATTTTTATAAGGTTAGAAATCCTACTGTATATGTGATTGGGGTGAAAGAAGAAGGGCAAAATGGATGTAATGAAATTAAGCTTCGAAATGATAATACTATCCTAAGCAATAGAACTTTTAATGATAATTAGTTGAAGTTTGACATCTTTCTGTGGATTAGACAAGGGTTATTAATCAGAGGTTATCCTATGGGGTGATATCGAGGAAGTCTTCTCAAAGATTTCATAAGTAGGGTTTAATAGTCTTATTATTATGTTTAAGGATCTAAATATTTTTTTTTTGACCATAGTGAATAACATTTAAATCATTCAGGTAAGGTCTTCCCAGTATAATGTGACTAATCTCTAGGGGGATAACTTCACACCAAATTTGATCTTCATAACTACCAAATTTTATGGGAACTAGACATCAACAAGTGACTGGAAGAGAGTTGTAGTTGACCCAACTAACATGAAAGGGTTCATAATGAGATTTAGTTTTTAAGTTGGTTGTAGAAAAGGTATAGGTTGATATAACATTCATTATGCTCCCCTTTTCTATAACCAACCTACACCTCCTTTTAATATACATAATATACATGTTAAATATACTTTATTTCCTCTAGTCTTTTGCTTTATTTTTAATTACTAGAAGGCATCTCATCATAGTAATTTGAGGGTCATCAATGAATTATAATTCATCATTATATAGTGGGGTGTTATCATAAACTTATCCTAGGTTATCATCTATAGAATCCTCAATTTTTCTAGAAAAAAATTTGAGTTTTATATTAAATTTGAATATATTTTGAGTTTTATATTAAATTTGCAAATATCTCTTTTTTTTAACATTTAAAATAGATTGTTTCTATAGTATTCTTATAACCCCATTCAAAGGGATCTTTGGGTAAATGAGTTGGGCCAATGTGATGAGTGAATCTTGTAGCAAACTTGTGAAATGAAGTGGAAGGGACTTGATTCCCCAGTTTAGGAATAGAAGCATATTTCTTTTGTTGTTCAACTTATAAGGCCAAATGAAAAGCTTTTCTTAGGTTTGAGGATTAAGTATTCAACCTCATTTCTAAATCTAATGAAAAATATATTGGCAAGTTAATTATTGTCAATACAATCAGAGATATAAATTATGTCCTCAAAAGTATTTAAATATTCAATTATAGGAATGTCTAAAATAGACTAAGTTCTTCAAAGATGGTTTGGGTTGATTATATTAAGATGTGAACTTATATTTGAGAGTAGATGGTAGAGTTTATTGAGGCTAAAGACCTTGTAGTGGTATGAAGAATAAAATTAGATGCAAGGGAGCCTAAACTATGTCAAGTGCTTCAAAAAAACATTTAAGTTAATTTTTAATATTTATGTTGTGGATGACTAATCTTAAAAGATGTCTAAGGTATAGGAAAAGATGCTAAAAATATTTAGAAGATAAGGTAGGAAGAGTAACAATAAACATAAAAGATACCTAACTAATCCCATCAAAATTAGTTAAGATAGGCCCCAAAGCACTAGCCAAAAGAGAATAATTTTCTCTAAAATTTATATCATTTTAAATTTTAATTTTTTTATTACATATCCATATTATTTATATATTTATAATGATTATCTTCATTCAAACATAAGAAAAGGAATGAGCATCTCATTACTTATAAAAATGGATATAATAAAACTCAGATTGATTATTTTCTTATAAGAAAATTAGATCGTTTAGATTGCAAAGATTGTAAAATTATTTCGAGTGAAAATTTATGTACCCAACTTCGTTTATTAGTTTTGGACTTAAAGATAATGGGGAAGAAAATAAAAAATAAAGTAAAATAATTTTTTAAGATTAGATGGGGGCATTTAAAGAATATTAACAAAAATATTTTTGAGAGTAAGATTTTAGATCTTAAGATTTTGTGTGTGCATGAGGATGCTAATGTTATGTGGGAAAAAATGGCTAGTTATATTAAGAATATTGCAAAAGATGTGCTTGGAGTTTCAAAGGGAAAAGCTCCTAATAGTAAAAATAGTTGGTGGTGGAATCCAAATGTGCAAGAAAAGATTAAAAATAAAAAGATTTGTTATAAAATTTGGTTTAATTGTAAAAATTCTGATAATTAAAAATTATATAAAGAGGTACGTAAGGAATCTAAGAAAGTAATATGCGATGCAATGAGTTTAGTTTTTAGTGATTTATATAATAGATTGGATACTAAGGAGGGAGAAAGATATATGTATAAGTTAGCCAAACAAAGAGATATGAGTAGTAAGGATTTAGTTCAAGTGAAGTGTATTAAAGATGAAGATCAAAAAGTACTTTTTTTAGAAGATGATATTCAACAAAGGTGGATAAGATATTTTGCTAAACTTTTTAATGAAGAATGTGAAAATAAAATTAACTGTAGTGACCTTAGCACCCTAAATAAAAATAAAGATTTTTGTTTTTATCTGCGTATTAGTAAAACTGAAGTTAGAGAGGCTTTAAAGAAAATGAAGGGTGGAAAAGCTGTTGGACCTGATGATATTCCAATAGAGGCGTGGAAATGCTTAGGAGATAGAAGGAATTTCTTAGCTTACTAAACTTTTTAATACTATTTTGAAGACTAAAAAGATGCCAGATGAGTGGAGAATGAGTGTGTTAATCCCTATTTTTAAGAATAAAGATGATGCACAAGATTGTGCGAATTATAGAGGAATTAAGTTAATGTGTCATACTTTAAAAGTATGGGAACGAGTTATGGAGCATAGGTTGCGGCGTGATACTAATGTTTCTCAAAATCAATTTGGATTCATGCCGGGTAGGTCTACTAGGGAAGCCATACAATTATTAAGAGGTTTGATGGAGAAATATATAGAAAATAAGGAGGATTTACATATGATATTTATTGATTTAGAAAAAGCATATGATAAAGTTTTAAGAGAAGTGCTATGGAGAGTTCTTGAAAAGAAAGGAGTTAATAACGCTTATATTCAAATTATTAAAGATATGTATGCATGAGCTATTAGTTGTGTTCAAACACAAGGTGGTTTGACCAAGTATTTCCCTATTTTGGTTGGATTACATCAAGGATCAGCCTTAAGCCCATATCTTTTTGCTTTAGTCATGGATGTTCTCACTAGACATTTGCAAGATGATGTACCTTGGTGTATGCTTTTTGCTGATGATATTCTTCTTGTTGATAAGACTAGAGAGGGAGTTGAAGGTAAACTTGAATCATGGAGGTCAACCTTAGAGTCTAAAGGTTTTTGCTTGAGTAGATCTAAAACAGAATATATGGAGTGTAATTTTAGTAATAATAGACCTAGTGAAGGGATTGTGACTTTGGACAATCAAGTCATTAATAAGAGTACACGTTTTAGATATCTTGGATCTATTGTTCAGAGTGATGGTGAAATAGATGGGGATATTATCAGCAGAATCCAAGTGGGATGGCTGAAGTGGAAGAATGCATCGGGCTTATTGTGTGATAGAAAAGTACCCCTCAAACTTAAAAGAAAATTCTATAAGATGGTGGTGAGACCTGCAATGCTTTATGGTGCCAAATGTTGGCCATTAAAAGAGAAGCATAATTCTAAGTTAAGTGTTGCAGAGATGAGGATGCTCAGGTGGATGAGTGGCTTTACCCTTAGAGATAGGATACAAAATGAGCATATTCGTGAAAAGGTTGGAGTAGCTCTAGTGGAAGATAAGATTAGAGAGAGTCGCCTTAAATGGTTTGGTCACATAAAACGACGGCCTCCCGATGACCCGGTTAAGAAAGTAGAGGTCTTAGATTTGACTTATGTTAAGAAAGGTAGAGGTAGACCTAAAAAGACTTGGTTAGAAAATATTAGAAATGATCTTTCTTTATTAGATTTAAATGAGAATTTAACTTTTAACAGGATACAATGGAGAAAAAGGATTCATGTAGCCGACCCCACGTAGTGAGATAAAGGCTTGATGTTGTTGTTGTATCTTCATTCAAACATAAGATGATTTTTTTTTTGAGATTTGGGTTGGGCAGGGAGGGAGTAGGTGGCTATTAATGGAGGAAGGTTCCAACCAACTTTATTAATTTATCTTATTTCTATTAAATGGCTCGCTTATACATGATCTCTACAATGAAAAATTCAAATATTATAGATGCTAAATTAGAAATTCAAAAATTAAAATCCTATTTTAAGTATTTCTTCTTGATATGGCTCTTGTAGTACTTCTTCTTGGGTTCTTATGATTAGACCTTTAGCATCCTTTTTTTTAATTCAATTGATATGCTACATTATTAGCAAGCTCCCACTATTCATTTTTGGTGATTCTTTGATTTCATCATCTATATTATATACCCTCTTCTTTCTTTTTTCTATATCTTCATAGCCTAAAGGTTCACAATCTCTGAAGTGATAAAAAGACTATTGTCCTCCTGATTATTAATTGCCTCATAAATATCTTGTAAGTTTCAAAAATTTGATGTCATCTCATTTAAACTTCCACTTAAAAATATAGTTTCAGTTGATCCTTCTTATGTTCTGTTTTAGAATAGTGGTGTAGTGTGTTATTATGATTTTTCTCTTGCAATCTCTTTTATCTTTGATTGCTCACTTTTCTTCTTTTCAAGAAAAGAAACAAAATTGTGCTAATTTTCTTATATTTACCACTCATAAATTCTCCTCATTGAACTCCACATCATGATTAATGAGAGTCCTGCAAGTAATTTGATTATAATGCTTGTAATCTTTCTAGTTTGACTCATAGATGATGAATACATCATCAACAACAACAGCATCGATCAAGCCTTTATCCCACTATGTGGGGTCGCTACGTGAATTCGTTTTCTTCATTGTGTCCTATTAAGAATCAAATTCTCATTTAATTCTATTAAAGAAAGGTCATTTCTAATACTTTATAACCAAGTCTCTTTAGGTCTATCTCTACCCCTCTTAACATAAGCCGGATTTAATAAATTTACTATCCTAGCCGAGTCATCGGAAGATAGATGTTTTATGTGAACAACCATCTAAGGCGACACTCTCTAATATTATTTACCATTGGAGATACTCTAACCTTTTCACATATGTACTCGTTTCACATTCTATCTCTAAGAGTAAAGCCACTCATCCACCCGAGCATCCTCATCTTTACAACACTTAACTTAATTATATGCTTCTTTATAGATTATGAATACATACTTTTAATATTTTCATCAAAATTTATTTGCTTCTCATATTGAACATGGACATAAGCAACACTTTTAAATACTTTAAGAAGAGGGATTCGTGACTTCATTATGCCCTATGCTTTTTGCAACATCTTTCCAAGCACACTTCTTGAAAGGGAGCAATTTGTAGTTTGCACAAACAACCACTTTTATCTAAATTAGTTTGACTATTTTCTTATTTTTGAGCATGTTTCAAGCTATTTTGAAAGTTATTTGATTCTTCCTCCCCATAATCCCATTTTGTTGGAATGATATTAGCACCATTAGGGAAAATAAATCCATAATCTTCATAATGTTGTTAGACTTCATTGCATGTGAACTCACCCCTTTGATTAGTTCTCATAACTTTAATTTCATGACCACTCTCTTTCTCAAAATGAGCTTTGAAATTTAAAAAAAAATTAAACACCTCTAATTTCTCCTTCACCCATATTTTTCATAAAAAATTATTAATAAAGAAGAGAAAATATTTACTCACATTAAGGCATTAGTTTAATAGGACCACAAAAGTCTGTGTGTATGAGCTCAAGTGGCTTTATTGTTCTTGAAGTTTACTCCTTTTAGAAGCTTTTCTTAGATTATTTTTCAAGGAAACATTATTCACATAATTGATAGGGTTGGTTGATACAAGTTAGTCGCCTCATCAACTCTTTGTTCTATAAAAGTTCAAGGTTGTTAAAGTTGAGGAATTTGTGTTGTAGATGCCACAATTACAATGAATCATTAAAACAAGCTTTAAAAACTTTGCAGCCTCACAAACAATGTATTCTTTGACATAAACACCTTGCCAATCAAATTATTTTTATCATCTATTAAGAAAGCTTAATTTTCTTTTATATTAATATTACATAATTTCGTTTCTTATGATTGTAGTAAACATAAATGTTATTCTTCATATGGGGCATGAAATAAATATTTGAGTTACAAATTACTCACTTAGTAAAATAATCACACACATATTTCATATATGTATTGCAAAGCATTTAAATTTTTAATATATTTACTTTTTCAATTAGTTTATTTCTTTAGCAGTACTAAGCTTCTTTTCCTATGTGTGTCCATAAGATTATGAAAGCCAATTTTTATACCATTTCTCCTCTCCAATCTATTGTAGCTTCCTTGAGTCTTCCACACTGGCAATTCATAATATAGGAGGGGTGGAGACAAAAGTTAAGTGGCATGTGATTAAATATGTAAAGTTTTGAGCTAAATTTGTAAATAATAGAGATTTTGCTGTTATACATGTAAATAATTTTTTGTGAGGCATTGATTTGTTGATATTTGAAGGCGGCATCTGCACATGAGGTTGGTTTTTGTTTATATTGAATTAATGTTCTCATAGAGGTATAATATATGAAAATTTAATATATATATATATTGAAATTTTCTAAATTTTAATCAAAATATTCGTATATAATTTTTTTTTGCATTGCATTGCACTATGATAAAATCATTTATCGGTCTTCTAATGACTCAGTTAAGAGAGTAGATGTATTATATATAGCATATTTTAATAGGGTAGAAATAGAACTAAAAAGACTTGATTAGAAATTATTAGAAATGATCCTTTTTTAGTAGATTTAAGTGAGAATTTAACTCTTAAGAGGACATAATGGTGAAAAAGATTCATGTAGTCGACCCCACGTAATAGGGTAAAGGCTTAATGTCGTTGTTGCAGCAATACTAGAGTATGATAAAATACGTCTTATGTACATAGGCATAGGATGTCGTGAATTTATCATTAAAAGTATAATTATCAAAAGGAATAATTTGTAAGCTGCATAAATGACTTCAATTTTTATCACTGAGAGTTAAAATAACCATTATTGTTTGAGAAATGATTCAGATCTATTCATAATACTCTTTAGAAATTAAACATATTCATTGGAGTTTCAAACATAATCCTTATTTGACATATATATATATATATATATATATATATATATATATATATATATATATATATATATATATATATATATATATATATATTACAGTTATTTTCTAAACACTAGTGGAATAATTCTTTTTCAAAAATAAGAAGAAGCCATAAACTTTTTTGAGAAGGAGATGATATTTTAGGTAATAAGGATGTTCTAGTTGAAAAGAAGGGCAAATCAAACATTAGATTGTTGTTTGCAAAGAAATAATGTCTCAAAAATATTATGAAGCTTGAAGGAAAAATAGTTTTCAACAATAATTTTCATAACACTTGTTTATTTTTTTCTACAACTTCGACTTTGTGCCACACTTGCTGTATTAGAAAAAAATCACCCAAAAAATATGTAGGAGAAAATCCATAAAAAAGTTTGATAATTGACTACAAGGACCGAATCAATCTCCTTTTTGAGGCAGACAAAATAAGATTGAGGTATGTATAACTTTAAAAGTAAAATAGAAAACAAGATCATTAGTAACGTGCCTAATTGTGTGTATCCTGATGACTTGGATGTACCTTACTTCCTCGACGAGGATCCTCCCTCCGAGTGAGGCAAGAAGGTTGAGGAGATGGAGGAAGAGAAGCAAGAAAGTTAAAAGGATCCTACAACTGAGATGTGCCTAGCCTTGATATCCTAGAGGTGCTTTACTTGATGAGGAACGTTCCCGCGGGTGGTGGAGGTGGGGGTGGGCGTGCACGAGATAGTTAAAATGCATATTCTACTAAGAGAAACAATCTTCAAGGTGGGAAATTACCCATTTTAAACACTTCCTAGGTCTGTCCCTGATATACTAAGGTTAATTGTAAAGTAGAGCATCCACTAAATATAAGAAATTATAAATAAAGACTGACATTATTACATGATTAAGAGGATTCTAAATTCACCAGCAAACTAGAGTTAAATTCAATCCAAATAATAAAAATATTGTGAGCAATGCAGTACTTAAGGCCAAGAAATAAAGCATTAGTTTCAACACAGATCACATTATATTTAGGCATACCTGAAGCAAAGGCAAACACAAAATCGCCTTAGTAGTCCCAAGCAAGACCACATAGCTAGCTCCAATCATAGAAACAGAGCCATCAATATTAACTTTGAATTAATTTAAGAAAAGCTTCTTCCAATAAAAAATTATACAAGAAAAGGTCCTGCTATCAACCAACAATTGGATATGAAAGAAGGAAGCCTGATTACTATTCCCCTTAAAGTGCTTAGGAAGAAGAATGTTAATAGAGACAAGTCGGTGGATTTTATTCTTCAAGCAAATGACAATCCTATCAGAGCTTATTCTAATACCTTGATGCTTACAATTATATCTTTCAAGCCAAAGCAGCAAAAAACCACCATAAGAATAACATTCAAGAGATGACCAGCAAACCTATTATGAAACTAGTAATCTAAAAGAGCAAAATAGCTATCGTTAATAAAAATCATATTAATCCCTAAAACATTTTCCAAGAAATTTCAAACACTAAAGCAATATGCCCATCCAGAAAAACATGTTTGATAATCTCAATATGAAAATAGCACTGACACTTAGAGGTGATATAAAAATCCTTTTTAATTAACCTATCATCCATAGGGATCGAGCCCTTAAGAACTCTACAAGAAAAGGTAGAGATATTAGTAGGAGTAGCAGAGTTCCAAATTTTGCTAAAAACCAAATTGTGATTACTTTTTAATATGAAAACATTACATACATCTTTAAGACAAAAAACTCCATTAGAAGAAAACTTAGAATGGTTTGATCTTTAAAATAAAATTTGATAGGAATGTCACAAATAATATCAACCAATTAACAAAGAATATGCTTTAAAAGAATATTATCACACCAATGATTGTCCACAATAAAATCAACGTCCTTCAAATTCGATAGAGAATGCATATTAAATATAGAATCCAGAGAACCATTCCCAATCTAGCCATCCTACCAAAGGAGGACCCATCCCCAATGGCCCACTAAATACATTGCTCACCAAGCCATTTAGAGTTATAAAGCCTAAGCCAACCATGAGATTGCCCTTTTTTATAATAACATTGAGAGGGATGAAAATAATTATAGTACTTTTTATGCATATAATTAGCCCATAAACATATGTTAATCCTAAACTTCCACCATAATTTAATATAAAAACATTTATCCATATCAAAGATCAATTTAGAACCCAAACCACCCTCGCTATAAGGGCCAATGCAAGAGCTCTATGCATGCTAGTGAATCTTTTTATTCTCCTAAGAGGAACCCTAGAAAAGTATGTTAATGATTTTAGAAAGTCTACCACAACCTCCAAAGTAGGGTTAATAGTTTGAAATAAGTAGATAGGCATAGAACAGCCTACCACCCATGGAAAGTAATTTGAATTCCTAAGCCAATTGTTTTGAATATTCTAGAAAACTTTATCAAATAAAAAAGTCTTTCTATGCCCTTTATAAAGAGGAGTCCCTGGATAATAAATAGGTAGAGATTGTTTAGTGAAACCAGTACAATACTTAATAGAGTTAGTTTTCTCTTAGGACATATTTTCCCATAATAAAGGAACATTTCTTTTGGTTAAAATGAAGGACACTTTCTTTCTCAAAAAATTTTAGAAAATGATAAATCCCTTTGACACTCTTAAAAGACCCATTACAAAAAATAATATTATTATTTGCAAAGCACAAATGAGAAATATTCAAACCAGTGGCATTGATATAAGACAAACTTTTGTACTTAGAGAAAGTATAAAGAAAACCATGAGAGATATTCGACCATGATAATATAAAGAGCAGGAGATAAGAGATCACTCTACCTAACACCTTGCCCTACTTTAAAGAAACGATGAGATGAACCATTAATATTATTAGAAAATCAAACATTCTTGATAATATTAGAAATCAGTGCAATATAATTGTCATTAAAACCAAATAACTTCACAATGTTGTAGATAAAGGACCAATTAATATTGTTATAAGCTTTAGAAATGTCAAACTTCATAGTTATGTTTTTGACCGAAACTTTATAATTATTAATCTCATGAATAAGCACTTGGGCAAGCATAACATTATCAAAAATACTTCTGTCTTCCAGAAAACCAGTCTGATTAATCGAGATAATCTTTGGAAGAAAAAAGGCCAATCTGTTGGTCAAAATTTTAGAGATAATTTTATTAAAAATAATACACAAACTAATGGGTCTAAAGTCATTCAAATTTTTAAGATTTTCACATTTAGATATAAGGACAATAGAAGTACCAGTAAAACACTTAGGAGTAGATAGCCCATTAAAGAAACACATGATAGCTTTACATAAGTATTCTTTAATAATGAGCTAGCTTTTTTGATAGAAAGCAATAGTAAAGCCATCTGGCCTGCAATATAATTTTTGTTCATCTCCATAAGGGAGTTGTCAGGACATTTTGAAAACTGAATGTTATCATCAAAATTAATAATAGATAGTATAAACTGATGATTGGAAATATCATCCACATTTTTCGATTCACCAAGAAGAGATTTAAATTGCAAGATAGCATAAGCAACAATAGAATCCCTATCCTCCAACCAAACACTAGAAATCATCTTGATCTTATAAATATTAGACTTAGTTTTCTTGTTATGAGCTAAAGCATGAAAATATTTAGTGTTCCTATCACTCTCAAATATATGTTTGGAGTTAGCCTTTTGATGCCAAAACTCCTCTTTAGCAAGTTGAAGATTAGTCAGAAGATTTTTAGTATTGATTAACAGAACTTTATTAGCCTCAGAAGAATTAGAAATATAATTATTCTCTAATAAAATGACATATTTTTAGCTTTAATGATATTATCAAAAATATTGTCAAAAACATTTTTATTCCACCATCTAATCACTTGTTGAGATGCTTGATTTTCAAGGAGAATCTGACCGTATCATTAGAACCCTCGTAATATGATATAGGAGCTAACCAATTATTTGCAACCACATTCAAAAAGACAGGAGATTGCAGCCACATATTTTGAAAATTGAAAAGAGTAAAACGAGCATTATTTCTTTGATTAATACTTATAAGCAAAGGAACATGATCAGAAGCTGATCTACTAAGGTGTTCCATAGAGGTATTATGCAAGAGAGAAATCCAATCATTATTAAAAACAACCCTATCAAGCCTCTCCTAAAGCTTGTAATTAGTTCAACTAAACTTGGGTCCAACAAACCCAATATCAGTGAGTCCACAAGCCAAGAACATATTATTAGTCATCCATAGAAGATAAATTAGGAGGGGACCCTCTAATTCTCCCAGAGGCGGCATTACCAATTTTAGTACATCTAACATAACAAATAGAGCCCATGATAAAAATGTTGTGATTTTATAACTTGCAATGAATAATTTCATAAAATCACCCACAATAGAAAGTTTAATAGCATCATTCCAAAAAATCCAAATTTTACCATTCGAATTTGCATATGATAAATCAAATCCAAGGTGAAGCTTCTTAGTTTTAGAATTGTAGAGAAATTTGGCATATATACTATTAATCTACTATTGGCCAGCTTTAGGAATATTAAATGCCAGAATCCAATAGGCAATGGTGCTTGAAGAGCAAAACAGTAAAACTGAAAGCACAAAAGAGTGGGATAGCATTGGAAAATATATTTCCAATGCGATTGTGCTTCAAACTCTACCAGCTAAAATTGCCATTCATCTTTCACTGAAGTGCTTTTCTGCTTAATATATATTACTGGGTAGAAAAACTCATAAGAAAATGAAATTAATGAGATGCATGATTAACAATTGGCATAATTTGTCCTCTATTTACTGTAATGGAACAATAAAAACAGTGAAATTATCATATGATTGTCAAGCAATCTGCCTAAGTACCAATCATAATCTTTCAAGTAAATATTGTGGCATGTCCTGTATCTCTATCTCCCCTGACCTACAAATCAAAATAATACAATTGCTGGTTCAAAACATTCCTGTTACTATCAAGATCAATCCAACTTGTTACATACGAAAAGCACCAAAATTCAATAGAAAAACAACAAGCTCTGAGAGAATCAAATTCTCTCGTTTCATAAAACTCAAATCTCAGTACTTCTCCTTGTAGCTGTAGTGTCTTTTAAAAGCCCTGGGCAAATAAATGGGCAGAAGAAATCCAAAAAGATTAAACGCCCAGAATAACAGATTAACCACCGCCAAGCCCCTGCCGGCAAGCAACCTCAGCGGCGACCACTCTTCCCTGCCGGTGGCCGCTTCCTTTCCCATCTCACCCAGCACCCAATCGATGAGCGTGAACATCCTCATCGCGTTGTAGGAAACCGGCACAAAAGCCCGGATGGGCAGCGAGAACTGCGGCGAGAACGTCACGCCTTCCAAGAACACCTGGCATGTGAGCTGGAACAAGTGTGGCACGGCGGCCTTTATCCCCTCCTTGTCTCCCTCCATTACGCCCTCAAGGATGTAGACGATAGGAAGGAAAAGACCGATGCTGGCGGCGATGATCATATAGACGGTGAGGAGGCGGTTGCCAGCGCCGAAGACAGGGGGTTCGGGAGAATGGGAGGGGCGGAGAGGGGGAAAGGCGAAGCGTGAGAGGAAGAGGATGTAGGGAAATGAGAGAAGTGCGATGGCGATGTCGGCGGCCGAGACCATGCCGGAGGCGGCGAGGACGATGGAGAGGGCGAGGGCGTTGAGTTGCCGGAAGGATAGGAAGCGGCGGTGCGGGGTGTGGCCAGGTAGGGGGACGGTGTCGTCATCTCCATTGGAAGGAAAGGCGATGTCTTTCGCAGTCGGCCCGATTCCTCCAGACATCGATTTGATCTTTGATTAGGATTTTACTTTTCTGAGACTGAGGAGGCGGATCGAAGAAGAAGGGGGAAGTAGTTGCAGAACAGAGGACATGTGGCGGATGGAAGTTGATTACGTGGAGATAAACGGCTGAAGTTTGACACGTGTTGTTGGCTTCTTTGTCGTTGCAAAAGCGTGGTCGCCGGAAAGCTGGAACGGATAAACCAGTACAGATTTTTTATTTTTTTTATTTTATTTACAACGCTAGATGGATAGCGTTAATATCGACATTTGTGAAAATACTGCGCCGCGCGAGAAATTATTAGAATAAACTATGAATAATTATAATCAATCAGTAAATACTAATTACACTAAATAGAAGCTCTTTTTAAACAAGAATTCTAAACAAATTATATAAAAACTGAATGGATAATTTATTTTACATTAATTAGGATTACAATGCGGCAACAAAGATAAAGAAAATAAAAGGTTGTAAAGTTGGTGGGTATTTGGCCTTAAGTAATTTGATCATAGTCTATCGCTTCATATTGGTTGTATATTGTAGTGCATTTTTGCAGGCCTTCTATTTTTTTTTTTTTTTTTTGAGGAATGGTCTATGGCTCCACAATGAGAGGTAGCGTAACAAATGAATTAATGTATTCAACATATGTTTACAATCATGCTTTTGGCATATAAAAATTTGAGCATAAGTTGTAATAAGTGAAACTTCAATCTTGAGCTTTACACTACAAAAAATTGTCAATTACCGACGAAAATTGCTCATTTTTCAGTTGATTTCAGGAGAAAAATTTTGCACCGGTTAAAGTCGTGTAGGAAAAATTTTCTGGAAAAAAAAAAGTAGCAGGAAAATTTTTCCGACACGACTTTCCGGTGAAAAAAATCAGCCAGTAAAAAGAAAAAAAACAACAAAAAAATGTTTGGCCAACCAGCGGCAACCCGCTCATTACCTGCCCACATGCTACCTTAGGCCCCGGCCTACTACCCGCCTGCCCTGGCCCGCATCTAGTCGGTGCTGAGATTTGAACCCTGCTCCCTTGGACAATCTTCAAACATCTAACCACTACTGTAGAGAAAAATTTATTTGATTTGTTACTCTATTATATTTAAACAAGAATTGAATGAAAATTAAAATTAATAATTAATATAAAAATTAAAAATTGATAATTAATTAAAATTAAAAATTAATAAAATAAAATTTTAAGTAATAATTTATTAAAATTAATAATTAACTAAAATAAACTTTTAAAATTAGAAATTAATTAAAATAAAAAATTAAATGATAATATTAATATTTAATCATTTTACTTAATTATTTAAATTAATTAATATTATTAATTTATTTCAAATTGTTAATTAGTTAATTCAACTTTTTAAAATACAAATATATAATTTTTTCAGAAATTTTTAAAATTCACCAAAAAAGCCATCGAAAATATTTCTTCGCAAAGCTGCCAGAAAAAAATCGAAAAATCTGTTGGAAAATCAGTCGGAAATATTTCATCGCAGTCTGCCAGAAAATTGTCTGTCGGGAATCCGCTGGTAATGAGCGATTTTTCTATAATGTTAGCCAATGCATGTTCACAATAGAGACCCATCACATTAAATCTTTTATATGTATTCATATTCCTGTAAATCAACATCATTATTAAGATCATCATAAATGACCTGTAATTCATGTTGACTAATGGAATAGCTATCAAATTTTAAGTCTTATTCAAAAGCTTCCTCGAATGATTCATCAATTTTATTTATCAAAATAGTTTTTTAATTCACTATAATGATGCATATGTCAAAGAATGATTTTTGTATTGTATGCCTAAAAAATCCAACAAAATAGTCATTGAATAAGAGTGCACTTTTACTAACATTAGTGAAGCTTTTTGAAATACCAATTGTTATCAAGTTATATTAACTTTCAGAGAAGAAAGCATGAGCCCATCACTCAAAGCCAATTTCATTCCATAGATTGATAGCTATGGCTTGGTTCTTGACCCATATTTTTCCAAAGTTCTTATAGAACTTAACTACTTTGTAAGCTTTTGAAGCAAGTAACACTCATCATGATAGTTATTAGTATGTAACTTCACTATGATATTCTTTACAATATTATCAGGGAAAGTTCTATGGTCTGCCTTTGAAAAAAAGCCAAATAAAGCATTATTGATACTACTATGTCTATTAGAGAAAAGTATTACATTTTTTTCAGAGTTCCTACTGGCTTTCTTAGTTTACTCATAAAATAAATTCATAAATCATTAATTTTTTAGTCAATAATTGCAAATATCATTTAATAAATTTGAATGTTAGCATCTTAGGCTACTATCACTAGCAAAGTACTTCCACTAGAAGTATTCAAAAATATTATATCTACTCTTAATACTAGGTGACTCACATTTTTTATGTCTAAAATATAAACACCCAAGAAAAGAACATGCGTTTTTGAATCCTTGAATATATCAACAATCCCCCTCTTTATATCATTATTTGTTTGCTTTCTTTTTTAGTAAATGTCCAATCAATTTGATTATCTTTCATTTATTCTCCTCCACAGATTATAAGAATATTGATACTTGATTCACCTTTAAAACATAGTTGGTTATGATTTACTTTACTATCGAAGGGTCATGTGTTTGAATATGTATTAGGATCACATTGGAACTTATTTGAATGCGTTCGAACCTTCAGCATGGACATGTTCAAACAATCCTAGTTCAAACAAATGTTCGAATCGGCTCGCCTAAAGTTTTAATAATATTCAAACACATCTTCAAATAAGGTTTGAAATAGCCACTTTGATCCTATCTAGCCTTTTTTTAGAGCTCCATCAAAATGAGCAGATTAGCTTGGATAACCAAAATGAACTATGCTCACCCATAAACAAGTTGAAGTCGCCACTAAACTTTCCAAGTATGCAAAATATCACACAACATTATATTATTCTAACCAGCAACTAAAAACTTAAATTTAAGAAATCAATGCTATGATAACTGAAGGAAGTTACAGAGCAAACTCCTCACCAATATTTAATGATAGAATATAATTTTCATTCTTATTTGTTAGTTTGTGTGGAATCTGATTATGTCGATCAATCAGATTGTACTGTTGTCTCAAACTTAAATACAATCGGTCGATCTCACCGAGGGTTAGTGCTTCCTCTACTTAGAATTTTTTTTTCTTGTGCATGTATTGCAACACTGTATGTTGGAGTGCTGCAGCGGTCAAAGTTTGGACTGGAAACAGAGAGCGAAGCGTTTCGGCGCTCCTAGCCTCGGCATCGTGACGTTGCAAGTCAAGCTGAGCAGTTTTTCTTCCCTCTTTTTCTTGTTTCACTTGAAGGGTTACGTATTTTGATGTATTGAAAAAGTATCTATTTGCCTATTTTATGCATAGAATGACGAGAGACAAGATGAGAGTGTGAAAAGAGAGATTTATACAATTTATCTCTATTTCCATAGTGAATTTCTTGGTGTGGTGTGGCTCCAAGATTTTTTTCCAGTTTCAAGTTTTTTCACATTAAATCCTTGTGTTTATTTCTACTATTTTCTTTTCTTATTTGCTTCGTTGTGTTGTTTACTTCCCAAAATCATTTTACAAATTAATGATATTAAGTGTTGATACGTCATCAAAAAATTATCTTGATCGGGCACGAATCTTGAGGCAAAATCAAGTTGGAAACTTCCGAAATTAAAATTGGGATCATCCAAACTCCGATTTCAGTGAACTTACAGTCAAACTGAACGTCTCGGAAATACGAACCCAACGACACCAAGTTCGACGTAATCCGAGCCCAAATGGGTCCAAATCAAGAGTCTGAAGCACTATTGGAAGGTTCAAACCATAATTTGGATTACCAAACGATCTCCAAATGTGACATGCTTATAGGCAAATCGAGCGTCTCGACGAGATGAATCCAACGAGCCCAAGATCGCAAATTCCGACATAATTAATACCTTCAAATGTCCAGTGAACGATCTATAATCAAAGGATTCAAGATCGGTCGTCCATTCAAACCACTCCCTAACTACCCCTGATCTTCCACCTATTTACGGGCTATGCCACTCACAAAAATCTATAAATAGAGCACCCTCTCCTCTTGAAGAAGACCACCTATTCCTAAGGAGAAAAAGAGAGAGCTCTTGCCCCCTTGCTCCTCCTCGACCACCGCCGGACCACCGCCTTGACGCCGTTGCTCCGCCGGACCACCACCTGAGGCCCTGCTCTTCGCCGGACCACCACCTGAGGCCCTGCTCTTCTCCGGACCACCACCTGAGGACCTGCACTTCGCCAGACCACTGCGTGAGGTCCTGCTCTTTGCCGGACCACCACCTGAGGCCCTGCTCTTCGCCGGACCACCACCTGAGGCCCTGCACTTCGCCAGACTACCACCTGAGGCCCTACACTTCGCCGGACCACCACCTGAGGCCCTGTACTTTGCCGGACCACCACCTGAGGCCCTGCTCTTCGCCGGACCACCACTTGAGGCCCTGCACTTCGTCGGACCACCGTCTGACGCCGGAGTTCCGCCGGACCACCATTTATCGTCCTCAACTCTGCCCGACAACTACCTAAGGACCAAAACTCTGCCAGACCACCAGGAAACCCCGAAGTTCTGCCAGAGCGACCTTAGGCCCTCACAAGCCTCTAACTTTCACCCTACGGGTGATATTTGTAATCTGATCGCCCTTGAAGGCGAGTCAGTCCCCTGTAATCTGCTCAAGTTCTAGTTGAATCATTTCAACTGGGCCAGGCCCCGTGGTTTTTCCCCTTTTCAGGGTTTTCCACGTAAAAATCTTGTGTTCTCTGTGTGTGAGCTGGATATTCATGCAACGCTAAGACCTAGAATTCATACTCTACCGCCGCGTATATTCAAGCCCGCAATAAGTGTCAAGCAAAAAATCCCTATAATGTCCTAAACCTTCATACATAGGTGTGTATCTAAATTGGTTTAGAGGAAAAAATTCTAAAATATTTGTTCTAAGCAAAAAAAAGAAAGAAAGTAAAGATGCACTTAAACTTATCTCCATTAATGAATATTATATATGTAATCAATGACAAATTTGATATACTCAAGTCACAGAAAGGCATTGTTGGAGATAGATTGGATGCATTCTCCCAATTAATATATATCACTTCCACTCATGTTAACATAGCTCTGTTTTCTTTTACAACCATTTCATTTTGCACCCTTGCTTTTATGGATATTTTATAGTGCCATTAAGCTATCAGTTTCTATCCAGTTGCCCAACGAAACCATAAATAAATAAAAAAATGTCGAACATGGAAGTGAACACATAGTACTTGTACTTAGATATTGTTTTGCACTGTCATTTTAGCAGCAAGACCTGCAATGTCTTCTTCCTAAACTTCAAGACAATAATATGATATTTATCAATGATGAAATTTTGGTTTTTCATTGTTGTGGCCATCAATCTGTGTGAGAGACCTGCTTACCAGCAGGCACTCTTGCAAGTCATAGCTATGAGTTAAGCATGTGAAAAATATTACTAAAAAAGATATGAGAAAATCATTTCACAATAGGAATTAACCCAAAATCTATCATGAAGATGAACGATAAGCTTACAGATGTACTAATTTTAGTCTATCTATAGTAATCATGTTTTTGTTGCATTTATCATGTTAGGATTTATTTCAATATGTTTCATTTTTAAGACTTTGGTCGAGTTTTATCTTACAGGATTTCAGTTCAGTAGTTGAAGCTATCAATCATGATTCTGGAGACACCAAGAAACAAATCCCTCTACATTTCTAATTTCTCTGGTTTTGCATCCATAAAAATGAGTTAATCAGACTGCATTCACATGAAGATAAGTATTTGCAATCATCGTTACAAAAACCAATGACAGGAACAAAAATTATCACCTGGTTGCCTAAGAAGAACAAAGACCAACTATGGAGACACCCAATCCTATCGTGATGGCTATACATGACCGTCCAGAGTAGAACTGGGAGCCATCAAAAATAGATTTTTTCCTTGATAGTGTTGGCATTTTTCCATTTCGAAATCTTAAGTGTAACAACATTCCAGATGAGAGCTGGAACATTGGAGCTGTTATTGAAAGAGTCACCAAACTTCCTGCTATTCCTTTCTCTACATACATAATAAATGCAACAATTAATGCTCAATAGATGTGTAGATTTAATATTTTCAGAAAGAGAGCTAAGATAGGCAAAAATAATTCTTTAGTTTAGATGAAGAGCAACCCATCCAAGTCACTTGCTGAGAACAATCCAGAATAATAGGCATGGCAAGAATTTTTTGGCACAAAGTAGAAGGCCAACAAATAGGAGGCTAGGCTTCCAATGACCATTTTGAATGTTATCTGAAAAGGAGATATCAGTTTATTCATTTAGTCAAGTACTACATTTAGTTTTTTATATTTTTCATTATCCTTTTATACAACATTTTAAAAGGAACTGAACATTTTTAAACTTTCCCTGCTAATGTTATCTGGTGGTCTGGCTGAATCTCCTTTTAGGGTGATCTCTTCTATTTTTAGCAGAAGAAAAAAAGCCATTTCAAAGCTTGCTAGGTAGATCTCATCTCCCATCATGACCATTACCACCAACACCACCTTCTACAACACACCATCAGCATCCAGCCCAGCATACGTTTATCCAAATCCCACACAAACCAAATTATTTTATCCATATTCCTCATTCCTACCACCACCACCACCACCACCACTATCTTATATATATATATATATATATATATATATATATATATATATATATATATATATATATATATATATTGGCTTCTCTTCTACCATCATTGATTATACACATAACTGGCTCTGCATGATATAGTATATATAATTTGGGGAGATAAGAGGTTGCTACAATGATTGAGGATTTGCATGTGCGCGTAAATGAGAGGCCAGCAGAATGGAAGCTACGCACCTATAGTAAGAGAAGAGTTAGCAACAAGCAGTATGAAATTGCTAGGAACCTCGCCTTCAACAACTCTTCATGCACTTCTTCACCTCAGCTCATGATGCTGCACTGGCAGAGTTCAGACACTTCCATCTACCATTTCTGTCTCTAGCAACCAACGTCTCTCTTGATCAAATCTCAGCCGCTGCTTTCATAATAGCCATTAGGATAATACTGAATATGTATGCTGTAACTAACAATATATACAGACACCACTATTGCATCGCAACTCAAGCAATTTATGTATTTGGATATTGATTAAGCATTTCAAGATAGTGCTACACATACGTCAGTTCTATGTTTCTTCTCCTCTGCTTGATCATTAGCTTCTTCAGAAATAAGGAAGAAAATGTAGGTGAAGAAGAGAGTGAGAGTGGGGAGGATGACAGTGAGAGTTGTTAGAAATTAAACTTAAATTGACCCATTGATATTTGGGCTTTTGATTAAAGCCCATAATCTCAAGTAATCTATTGAAGAAGACTCTAGAAATCTATTATGGAGTAATTGTTAGAGAAGTGTAGAATAGACATTTAATGTCATTTATGATAGTAGATATGAGAATACTCTAGAGAGTCATTTATAACCATTAGATTGAAATGTATTGGCATAATCCTAACGGTGTACTACTAGTATAGATAGTGGTAGTGTCTTTGAGTTTGTATCAAGCCAAAAGTGAGAAATAAAATCTCTAGTTTCTTTCACTTATTCCAAAAGCAATTTTTTATTCCAACAAAGTGATATCAGAGCTAAGTTCCTTTCTAGAGATGACGAATGGAGGTATGGCTTCCTTCTAAGTTCCATTGCTCAAGACGACAAATTATAATAATTGGAGTATAAAGATGAAGGCACTTCTTGGAGCATATGATGTTTAGAAGATTGTAGAGAAAGGCTACGATGAGCCAAGCGATGAGTCTGTTCTATCCTTAACACAGAAGGATAGTTTAAGAGATTCAAGAAAGAGAGATAAGAAGGCTCTCTTCCTCATCTATCAAGTGTTAGATGATGATGGCTTTGAGAAAATCTCAAGTACTACATCAGCGAAGCAGGCATGGGAGAAGCTCCAAGTATCGTAAAAGGGGAGAAGGTTAAAAAGGTAGGTCTTCAAACATTAAGAAGACAATTTGATGCTTTACAAAAGAAAGGAGAGATGATCTCCGATTATTTTTCAAGAGTTCTTACTATTTCTAATCAACTAAAAAGAAATGGCGAGCAGCTAGAAGATGTGACTATCATTGAGAAGATTTTTCGATCATTAGAATTAAGATTTGATAGTATCACAACTATCATCGAGGAGATAAAAGATCTGCAAGAGATGACAATAGAGCAACTCTTGGGTTCCTTGCAAGCCTATAAAGAAAGAAAGAAGATGAATGAAGGGATTGCCGAACAACTCCTCAAACTAGATCTCAAATCAGCCAAAAAAGATGAAAGATTCAACAGCAACAATAAAAGCTATCGTGGAAGAGGTCGTGGACAAGGACAAGGTCGTGCGAATGAACAAGAAAGAGATTTCAACAATAATAATCGCAAAAGAGAAGAGCACTCAACAAGAGGGCATGAAAGAGGACGCTCAAACTCAAGGTACAAGAAATCTCAAGTTAAGTGCTATAATTGTAATAAATTTGTGCATTATGCTAAAGAATGTAGAGAGCCAAAAAGTAAAGCCAATGAATGAGTCAACTATGTGGAAGAAGAAAGAAAAGAATATGAAACATTATTGCTAGCTTACAAAGATAATGAAAGATGTGAAGATGGAACATTGTACCTAGACACTGGAGCAAGCAATCACATGTGCAGAAAAAGAAGCATGCTCGTGGAGTTTGTTGAATCAGAGAGCGGCAATGTATTCTTCGGAGATGATTCAAAAATAGAAGTAAAAGGCAAATGTAACATCCTTATTCGCTTGAAGAACGGGAAGCATCAATTAATTTCCAATGTCTATTTTGTGCCAAATATGAAGAGTAATATTTTAAGTTTGGGGCAACTTTTAGAGAAAGGATATGATATTCATTTACAAAATAATCAACTTCTCTTAAAAAATAATATCGGCACTTTAATTGCGAAAGTGCCAACGTCAAGAAATAGAATATTTTTGCTAAACATTCAAAATGATGTTGCTAAGTGCTTCAAAGCTTGTTATAAAGATGTTTCTTGGTTATGGCACCTCGGATTTAGGCATCTCAACTTTGGAGGACTGGAGCCGCTTTCAAAGAAAGAGATGGTGAGAGGTCTTTCGTGCATCAGGCATCCCGATCAAATATGTGAAGCATGTCTACTTGGAAAGCATTTAAGAAAAAGTTTTCCAAGAGAATCAAGTTCGAGAGCTCGAAAGCCATTGGAGCTCATACATACAGATGTTTGCAGACCAATAAAGCCAAGCTCACTCAATAAGAGCAACTACTTTCTTCTCTTCATTGATGATTTCTCACAAAAAATATGGGTGTACTTTTTGAAATAAAAATTAGAAGTATTCGGCGTATTTAAGAAATTCAAGGCCGCCGTCAAGAAAGAAAGTTGACTCAAGATCAAGGCTATGCGATCTGATCGAGGAGGAGAGTTCACCTTAGAAGAATTCCAATAATTTTGTGATGCCAATGGGATATGTCGATATCTAACTGTCCCTTGATCCCCTCAACAAAATGGAGTAGCAGAAAGAAAGAACAGAAGCATCCTTGACATTGGCGAGGAGTATACTTAAAAGTAAGAGGTTGCCGAAGGAATTTTGGGCAAAAGCGATCTCATGTGCATTTTATTTGGCCAGCCTTTCTCCAACAAGAAGTGTGTGGGGAATGACTCCACAAGAAGCATGGAGCGGAAGAAAGCCCGGCATCTCCCACTTAAAGGTTTTTGGAAGCATAGCTCATGTACACGTACCTGACATGAAAGAAGTAAGGTAAATGACAAAAGCGAGAAGTTCATTTTCATCGGCTACGACAACAACTCAAAAGTATACAAGCTATATAATCCAAATGTTGGAAAGATAATTATTAGCCTAGATGTTATACTTGATGAAGAAGGAGAATGGGATTGGGGATCACATGATAAAGACTACAAATGTAAAGAAGAAGATATGGAGCAACCAAGGATGGAGCAAGCAAGAGAGGAGCCTACTACTCCACCAACAACACCAACTACTGATAATCAAGAAAGCTCAAGTGAAAGAATACCATGCTTCAGGAGCTTAAGAGATATAAATGAGGTAATAGAGAATCAAGAAAATCTTACACTCTTTTGCCTCTTTGCAGATTAAGAGCCCATGAATTTTAAAGAAGCCATACAAAATAAGGAGTGGAAGGATGTTATAGATGAAGAAATCAAGGCAATCGAAAAGAACGGCACATGGGAGCTAACTTCACTTCCTCAAGGACACAAGGCAATAGGTGTGAAATGGGTGTACAAAGCAAAGAAGAATGTTAAATGAGAAATTGAAATATACAAGGTAAGACTAGTGGCAAAAGGTTATAGTTAAAGAGCTGACATCAACTATGATGAGGTATTTGCTCCTGTCACTCGCTTAGAAACAATTAGACTAATCATCTCCTTGGTAGCTCAAAATAAATGGAAGATACATCAAATGGATGTAAAATCAACCTTCTTGAATGGAGTTCTTAAAGAAGATGTATATATTCAACAACCACAAGGATACGAAGTCAAAAGGTGAGAAGACAAGGTTTTGAAGCTGAAGAAAGCTCTCTATGGGTTAAAACAAGCACTTAGGGATGGAACAGCCGCATCGAGAAGTATTTTGTTGGAAATAACTTCATCAAATATCCTTATGAGCATGCCCTCTACATCAAAGTCAAGGATGGAGATATTTTGATAGTATGCTTGTACGTTGATGACTTGATCTTCACTGGAAGTAATCAAAGTATGTTTAAAGAATTCAAGCATATAATGACCAAGGAATTCAAGATGACTGATATTGGGTTCATGGCCTATTATTTGGGCATTGAAGTCCATCAAATGGAAAATGGCATATTTATCTCATAAGAAAGCTATACAAAGGAGATGTTGAAGAAGTTCCAAGTGGATAATTGCAAGCATATAAATACTCCTATTGAATATGGAGTCAAGCTATCAAAGCACGATGAAGGAGAAAAAGTCGATCCTACATTTTTCAAGAGCCTAGTTAGGAGTTTACGCTATTTAACATGCACAAGGCCTGATATTCTTTATACTGTCAGACTTGTAAGTCACTATATAGAGACTCCGACCACCAGCCACTTAAAGATTGCTAAAAGAATCCTACGCTATATCAAAGTTACAATTCACTTTGGCTTACTCTACTCCTCATCTAACGATTTTAGACTTATAGGATATAGCGACAATGATTAGGTTGGTGACATGGATGATAGAAAGAGCACCACTAGTTATGTGTTCTTCATGGGAGATACAGCTTTCACCTGGATGTCAAAGAAACAACCAATTGTCACACTATCTACTTGTGAAGTAGAGTACGTAGCTGCAACATCCTGTGTTTGTCATGCAATTTGGCTTTGAAACTTGTTGAAAGAATTAAGCTTACCTCAAGAAGAGGCAATGAAGATTCATGTTGATAATAAGTTTGCAATAGAATTAGCCAAAAATCTAATTTTTCATTATAGAAGCAAGCACATTGATACACGTTATCACTATATAAGAGAATGCATTACAAGGAAGGAAGTGCAATCGGAATATGTGAAGTCACAAGACCAAATTGCTGATATCTTCACCAAGCCACTCAAGTATGAAGACTATATCGAGATGAGAAATTTGCTTGGAGTCACAAAATTAAGTTTAAGGGGGGATGTTGGAAATTAAACTTAATTTGACCCATTGATATTTGGGCTTTTGATTAAAGCCCATAATCTAGAGTAATCTATTGAAGAAGACTCTAGAAATCTATTATGGAGTGATTGTTAGAGAAGTCTAGAATAGGCATTTAATGTCATTTATGATAGTAGATATGAGAATTCTCACGAGAGTCATTTGTAACCATTAGATTAAAATGTGTTGGCATAATCCTAACGGTGTACTACTAGTATAAATATTGGTAGTGTCTTTGAGTTTGTACAAGCCAAAAGTGAGAAATAAAATCTCTAGTTTCTTTCTCTTGTTCCAAAAGCAATTTTTCATTCCAACAAAAGTGACTGTGAGAATGAGTGTTGAAAATGAATGAAGCAAATATTTATTCTCATGTTTTTAGTGTTTAATGTTGCATTTGTTCTATGAGTAATTATTATATTCTATGTTAAATGGTTAGTATAAAATATATGGTTGATTCAATTTTTTTAATTGTATTATCATTTAGCTATTTATATGAAATATTTCTTTTTGGTCTTTTGTGCTTTGCAAATAAAATATTTATGTTTTGATATGAATGATTAAGCTTTTAGGAGGTGTTCCCAAATAAATTCTTACATGTTTTTGGAAGAAAATTTATTAGAATTCAATACGAGAAAGTGAAAAAAAGAATTACTAGAGGCAAAACTATTGAAGCTGATCCGTTAAATTTTCTATAAAGATTTTACGAAGAAAATCTTAGACATTCTAGATCGGTTCAATAATTTGATTGGGTTGAATCGGGGTCGAATCAGATGATGTAATAAATATTAAAAATATTTAAATGATAATTAAATAATAATAAAACTTTGTGATAATTATGAAATAATATAATTTTGGTACTAAAAAATAAACTAAGTTCATACATAAATAATATATTCTATAATTTTAAAGTTAAATAAAATAATTATTAATTTATATTATATATTTAAATATTAATAATTACTAATTTTAAATTTAAATGTAAATATCTCCAATCTTCAATTTTAATTCATATTAAATTGACATTTAGTTTATATATAAATATATAAATTTAATATAAATAATTTCTAATTTATGTTAAATATTTAGGCATAATTTACACCTATAAGTTATATATATAATTCACATTATTAAATTAAATTTATAAAGTCATACAACATATTTATTTTATGTTTTTTATTTTTCTTATTATCATTTAATTTCATATTTAGAAAGAAGTTTAAGAACTTCAAAAATTATAAATAATAAATTTTTATTTGAATAATTATAAATATACAAATAATTACAAATTTAAATACTTTAAAAATTAGTATAATCATTTTTTATTTGAATATTCAATACAATTTTTTTCCAAAAAAAATTTTATGAAAGCAATCCACCATGCACATATTGTAAAAATTTCTACTAGTTGTTTAGTCCCACATCAACTTGAGAGATTTGTAAAAAATTCTTATGAAAGCAATCCACCATGCACATATTATAAAAATTTCTACTAGTTGTTTAGTCCCACATCACTTGAGAGATTTGTATTGTATTGTTTATATAGTTTTCTTATAGTAATGAGTTAAGAGCTCACATATGATGGTGGAACCATATGGGTGTGATGTATTAATGCATAATACCAAGGTTTTCAAAACTGGACCGGATCGGCCGGTTCGACCGGTTCAACCGTGAACCGATCCGGCGGGCGGTTCGGTTTGCATTCAGAACCGGGTGGCTTTAGAACCGGATGAAAACCTCTCCAAAACCCGGTTGAACCGGGTAGCTGTCGAACCGGAGGGTTTTTAAAAGAACCGGCCGGTTCTAAATTTTGTGAATCTCAGCCGTCCATCCACGATCCAACGAGCGAGGAAAAAATTTTATGTATAGACTATTGCTACTGCCCTAATATTCATTCGACGGATGGTATTTCGACGACTCCAAGCAAGGTATACAAGATCGACTCCTCCATCCACATGAACGACTCCTGTGACCATCTTCGACCATCCCAGCCGTCGGCACACTCCTCTGACCTCGACCAGCCACCGGCGTAGTCCTTACCGTGAGATTTAATTTTGTATTTTACTATTTTGATAATTCTTTCCATTGCTGTTTGGTTTATACGACGACTCCTCCAGTTCGTCTCCTCCGTCGGCGTACTCCTTAAGTTGGGGAAGAAGTTACATTTGGCCGCCTACCCAACCGTCGAGCTCGGACATTGCTATATCCCGACGCAGGTTCTTGAAGTTTATATTTTTGAGTAATTTTTTACACATTTATGCTTGCATTTCTTCTCCGAATCGTATCGATATGGCTTAGTTATTCTACTTTGTTTATCCTTTATTTTTACCTCTTCCTTGCTGTAATGGTAGAGAAATACTGTGCAGACATCATGATTTTAGATTTTTAATTATGGTTTTAGCTGAGAGATCATAGTGGAAAATTGTTCTCTATTTTTCTTTGAAGTCTTATTATCTTAGCAAAGCAATCTTGTTATCGGTATTTGGAATCCCAGTTGTGTTCTGTTTTCGATTTTCCTGATAGCTCAAATCGCCAAATCGGTGAATGGCCACAACTTTCAGTAGAGAATGTAAGCCCAGTTAGACGATTCTATAACTAAATAAATCTGAAGCTTAATCAAATCATATCATAAGTACTATAAAGCTTAGTTGTAATATAGAAAATTCATAAAAACTGAGCCATTGGTCTCCAAATGAAGTTTATTTGCCTTGTCAGTAGTTTTAAACATTTTGTAAATTATTTTTTTATTTATACATTGGTCTCCAAATGAAGCTTAATCAAATCATATCATAAGTACTGTTACTCATTGAATTTTTTTTTACTTTAGTTGAAAATGGAAGCACTTGGAACTCAGAGTGCAGCTTCTAGTTGTAGTGTACGTGAGAAAGTAGATATTGCGTGGAATCATTTCATTGAGATAAAAGGAGCTGATGGCAAGAGGCAATACAAATGTTTGCATTGTAGTATTGCATACAAGGGAGGAGGAATAAATAGAAAGAAACAACATCTAGCAGGAGTTAAGGGGAATATAGCTGCCTGCAAGAAGGTCCCGTATGATGTTCGATATCAAATGCAGGAGAATTTGAAGGAGATTTCAAAAAGAAAACAACAAACACAGGAGGAGTTGGATAGTATACCATTTCCTGTTGATGAAATAGCAAATATAGCATCCACTCAGCCTACACCTGGTAAGCTAGTGAAATATGAATATATCATTTAAATAAATTAGAAAAGTACAATCTTATTTAATATTTTTTAATTTGTTGGTGAAGGTGAACTAGAGAATGAAGGTGATGGAGATGACATAATTGGCTTCAATGATTTAGGTGCTTTTGTGGCTGCAGATTTTGATGAAGCGGGACATGGAAACTCAACTCATGAGGATATCTTTCATGAAGAAAATTAGGATATATCATATATCTGATTTTTCTTTTGTGAAATTATTAAAATTATTGAACTAAGAAAGAGAAATATTAGCAACTCTATATATGTATTATGAATGTGTTCTCTTTTTTTTTTATCAGTTATTGTAAAATGTCACAATTTTACTATAATATTTTGCTTATTTACTTCATATTATGTGCTCATTTTCAGAAATTTCAAATTTTAGCTTCACTAACTCGAGATAGAAACTATAAGATATCAAAATTTTCTTTTATACAGTTTATAGAAAGAGAACTGAAGATGATTTGCATTCCTCAACACACAATAGAGCTCGACAAATGTATTTTTAAAAAAATTCTCGTTTGGTGAGTTATTTACTTATTTATGAAATATTTGTTTATGTTTTATTGACTTATTTGATGCCACATTTATATTGTGTTAAATTTTTATGTTTTATAAATTTAGTTGATGCAATATTTATATTATTTGATTAGTTTAATATGAAAATGGAATTTAGAGTGAAGTTATTACAGGAAAATTTTTTGTTCATTTTATAATTTTTAATAATATTATTATTTATTACGTCATCCGGTTCGACCCCGGTTCGACCGATCGAATCGTGAACCCCTCCTTCTTCCGGTTCATTGTTCGGTCCGATTTTCAGAACCTTGCATAATACATAACAATTTAATTTTTTTGAATATATATTAATAAATAAAATATATTATATTTAAATTAATTTAGTATTTAATTTATTAAATTAAATTATTTAAATATATTATGAATTTAACCAACTCAGGACCAATTCAACAGTTGGTCGGTTGAACTGACGGTTTAAACCGGTTCTCACCAAATCAATTTTTCATGACCACTGAACTTGCCATATGATCGGTTCACTGTTGAACCGGTCGATCTAGCCCATATTTCAAAACCATGCTATTTTATATTGTGACCTATGGTTCTTTTGTTTAGAAGAAAAAATGCAGACTAAAATAATATACAATGCAAAATAAAAAATAGTGCATTTAAAATATTTGCTATTTAGTTGATTGCAACATAAATATAGGTGATTCACTACAGAAAAATAATGAATTACCGGTGAATTTTTCGGCAAAAAAATTTTCATTTTCAGGTGGATTTGAAAGTTTTCCGGCAAATTTCTGATGAAAATTTTTTTAACAGTGAGCATCAGTAAATTTTTCGGACGCAAAAAATCCGCCCAAAATTTTTTCTGGCGAAATAATTCGCCTAAAAAAAGCTGCCAGAATAATTTAAAAAAAATCCATATCGGATACCTTCCCGCTCCGCTGGAGCTGGCCTCCCCTACCCTGCCGCCCAAGCCCGCCCGCCCGCCAGCTGGAGCCCGACCCGCCCAGACGCCTGCAGCGCGGGGCTGCCCGAACCTGCCCGGAAGCCTCCCGCTCTGCCCGATTGCCGCGCATACGGGCTTGCGCCAACCCGCGCAAAGGCGCGGAATTATCGGTGAATTTTTCGGCAAAAAAATTTTCATTTTCAGGTGGATTTGAAAGTTTTCCGGCAAATTTCTGATGAAAATTTTTTTAACAGTGAGCATCAGTAAATTTTTCGGACGCAAAAAATCCGCCCAAAATTTTTTCTGGCGAAATAATTCGCCTAAAAAAAGCTGCCAGATAATTTAAAAAAAATCCATATCGGATACCTTCCCGCTCCGCTGGCCTCCCCTACCCTGCTGCCCAAGCCCGCCCGCCCGCTTGCTGGAGCCCGACCCGCCCAGACGCCTGCAGCGCGGGGCTGCCCGAACCTGCCCAGAAGCCTCCCGCTCTGCCCGATTGCCACGCATGCGGGCTTGCGCCAACCCGCGCAAAGGCGCGGAATTACCGGTGAATTTTTCGGCAAAAAAATTTTCATTTTCAGGCGGATTTGAAAGTTTTCCGGCAAATTTCTGATGAAAATTTTTTTAACAGTGAGCATCAGTAAATTTTTCGGACGCAAAAAATCCGCCCAAAATTTTTTCTGGCGAAATAATTCGCCTAAAAAAAGCTGCCAGATAATTTAAAAAAAATCCATATCGGATACCTTCCCGCTCCGCTGGAGCTAGCCTCCCTTACCCTGCTGCCCAAGCCCGCCCGCCCGCCAGCTGGAGCCCGACCCGCCCAGACGCCTGCAGCGCGGGGCTGCCCGAACCTGCCCGGAAGCCTCCCGCTCTGCCCAAGAGCCGCGCATGCGGGCTTGCGCCAACCCGCGCAAAGGCGCTTGCGGGTTTCGAACTCAGCCACCTGCATAGGATTCCCTAAGGCTCAACCAATTTGCTATAAAGTAAGATGCGTTCTAGTATATACTATTATTTATTTAAATATAACAACGATAAAAATTAAAATTTAAATAAAATTAAATTATATTATTAACGACAAAATGTGTTACAATATAGTTTAATTATTTAAAAATAAATTAAAATATAATGCTAAAGTTAATAGTTAATTAAAATTTATAATTTTAATTAATTATTAAAATAAGTTATAAAATTAACAATTAATTAAAACTAAGTTATTAAATTAACAATTAATTAAAACTAAGTTATTAAATTAACAATTAATTAAAACTAAGCTACAAATTATTAATTAATTACATTACGAAAATATGAATTTTTCAAAAATTTTAAAAAATCGTCGAAAACTCCGTTGGAAATTCTGCCAGAAATGAATCCTCCGAAAAATACGTCGAAAATTCGTCAAAAAATCTGCTTACAACTTAGTTGGTAATTTTTTTCATAATCCGTCGAAAATCCACCGAAAACTTTGCCGGAAAATTGTCCGCCAGAAATTCCACGGGTAATAGGTCATTTTCCTGTAGTGATTACTTTTTCTTTTATTTAGTTTGAAATAAAATGAATGCAGTGTAAAATACAAAAATGATGATGGTTGATAGTCAGGTAGCGGTAGCAACAGAGGTTACGGTCGATGACGATTGTAGGTGATGAGCAACAATGATGATAGGCGATGGCGGTTGGTGGCCAGTGGTGGTAGCAACTGAGAACGAGCAATCGATAGGTGGCAGCTGATGGTCAATGGTGGCAGAGGCCATTGTTATGTAGTAATAATGGTGGGCAATGATTGGTGGTGGTGATGGTTGGTGGCCAGTGGCAATATATGGTGTCAGGTAGTGGTTGGCAACAATAGTGGTTGGTGACAGTAATGGTGGGTGGTCGGTGATGAGTAGGGGGTTGTGGTAAAAGCGATGAAGGTTGTGGAAGAAAATGATAGGGAATTTACAATGTCTTTAGAAATAAGCTAAATCTAATGATTTCTAAATACACTGAAAGTGAACTAAACGATAAATTCAAAATTTTTTTCATTTGAAATACTTTACATCCTTTATTACTTCAAATCAAACATCTCATTGTGGAATCCTAAGTTATTTTGACCTAGGGTTCCACTAGAGCATAACGAAGCTCCCATTATAGAGACCTAGTACGTAAAGCTCTATAGGAGAAAAAAAAGGGTATACACTCTTAGATGGAGTTTAGAGGCCACGAAAATAAATACAAGTGTACTACTCATGATGGCTCAACATAATGTGGGTCACAAAGGTCTTGGGTTTAACTTATTGGAATGGAAGCACAGCCAAAGTTAGATTTGACAACTAAAGGTCATTAGAAGCCAAGGGTGCTTGGCCACTTAATTAGCTTAACCTAGTCAGACAAACTAATTTTTATATACCTATCCTAAGCTAGTTCAACCTTTTGTTTTTATAATATGCATACTCTTTATAATATTCTTAAGCTAAAATATTTTCTAAAAAAGAATTATAGTTTTACTATGAATGAACTAGATTGAGTTTTCAAAATTAGGTCTTAGTACTTTTGTTTCAAAATAAAAATAACAAATTTAGTTAATTTAGAGGTATCCACAAATCATTGCCACAGCGTTAAAGGGTTGCCACAAACCTTTTTATACACATTGCTGCATCATATAGATTTTGGCCACGAAAATTAATTATTTATGGGAGTGATCAACAAACTCATTATCAGTCTCTGTGAATTGGTTAGCAATCCTTCATAACCTTTTTTGCTCCTCCATTAATTCGACTTTTAAAAATGTTTAACTAGATGTAACCATATTGTTTCAAGGTTAATTAAGGGAAGAAATCAAGCGATTTATAATATTGTGACCAAGTAAAAACATCTAGGTTTGAATCCTTATAATTTCTACAATATATTCCTAATGTGTTTATAAAAGCTACTTTTAATGCTGTAGTATATATAGGAGGCCAATTAGTTCAACCCAAATAGAATGTTTGAGGGAAAACACAACTTTTCTTACAAAACCCACCACCACTTATTTTTTCTTCCAAAGACTTTCAATCTACAATAGACCTTCAAGGGAGAAATTGTAGAAGTTGCTACGTCACAATGCTTACACTTAGAAACTATGGTTGATTTACTTGTTTTCGTCATGCAATTGTAGACCTATGTGTAAAATTATTCTTACTTAAAATTTATTTTTAAGTTATTGATTCTTTTTGTATTTGGCTAAGTTTTTTTCCAAAAGGTGAATACTTAGAGGAGAACCACTTGCTTATAGATAAAAGGTGAATTGGAAGATTATTTGATGTGAAAGGTTAGTGTAAAGGCTTCTCCACCTATTAATGAAGTGATTTGATTTAGTACAAGTCCATGAAAAAAAATCCTAATTGATGCCATGAAGCCACAATGGGCATAGGGATGCGATCTAAACCAAATAAAAGTTGGTTTGTGCTTATTATTTGAGTACATGTGCCAATTTCATTTATTGGTTTTAGAAGCTAAAAATTTATTGGTTCTCATTGTGGTAAGATATTCTCTTAAATTTATAAAAAAAACTTTTTAGAAGTCAAATTCACCCCCCTTCTATGTTTATTTTACACTCATCCAAATAACACCAAACATTGCATATACATGACATTCCTTTTATGTTGTATTTCATTTTTCTTTGAATTCTTTTATTAACCAGCCAAATGGCTCCTAAATATGATAATAATATGAACATGAACAATCTTAAAATAAGAAAGGAGATTTGGAACCAACACTCGTTCACATACAAAAGAACCAACAATGTTCATGAAACTAGAATTTACATTTTGATGCAAGAGCATGAACTTTTTAGAATGAAGATTGAAGAAATTATTCTAAAGATGCTTGTTCAATTCAAAAAAATTATGATTGACCTTTATCATTATCAAAGAATAGGTGAACAAAATATCATTATCACTTCCCAAGGAATGAAAACTAAAAGTGATGATCTTTTAAAAAGAAAGATCATTGACCACCAACTCAATTGATCAATTAAATGGATCTTTGGTAGCACATAAGTAAAGGATGTTATTGAGAAGATAAAGAGGAAGAGCAAGAACATGGATTTAAAGAGTTACAATTTGAATGATTGGGAGCATCATTATAAAGGAGAAAAAATGATAAGACACTACTCCAAACATGTTGCTTTAGGCAGATATTTAGGAAGAGCTCCTACAAAAATAAAAGTAAGTGAGATAATGATAAATTTCATAAGAATAAAGCAAAAACTAAGTCTTAAGATGTGGGAAAAGGAGACAAACATATTTTAATTTTAATAATCATGAACTCTGTTAATATGAGCTTCCACTCAATAAAAATAATGGAGACCTTTTGACACATATTGTAATATCTGTCATTTAAAATCCTGATAATTTCTTATTAATGATCATTGATTCTAAGTTAATTAGGAATTATGAGTTTTAAAATGTTTAATGAGACTTGAATGAACCTAGGTTTGGGGTTGAAAAAGGAGAAAATGCAACTTGGGAATTTGTTTTGTAGGTGCCACGATGCTGGGGTTGGCGGCCTCCTGACTTTGATCTCTCAGGAAAATTGATAGAAAAATAGGTTTGGGCATGTGCTGTGGCACTAGGGAAACACCATCGAGGCATCAGGTCTCAGGTGAAGATATTCTGGTAGAAGTTGGAAGATTTTCTAAGGGCGCTGCGGTGCTAGGGAGGTGAGCATCGCGGTGTTGAGCCAAGTTAGTGTATTTAAAAAACTAAAATATCTGGAATAATTGAGGAGATAGAGAATTTGAAGGACAAAAGTTAGGGTTCGTTCGTCAGGCTAGCTAGTTTGGGATATTATAGAGCTCGAGGTAGACTCCTAAACCCCTATCTTTTTTAATTTAAATAAGTTTGTAAAATGATATGACTGAAAATGTATTTTTCTTTGGCTTTATAAAGTTTTCATCATATGATTTTTAATATGATATTGCACTCCTTATTAAGAACGTTTTGGCTATATGAAATTGAGTTTTCAACAGTTAGGTTTTCCTACAAGAAATTTTGAGCATATTTATGAATTGAGGCTTATCTGTAAAATGTAATAGTTAAATAAAAGTCTTGAAATGGTTATGTGAATGTTCCTCTAAAATTAAAAATTGAAAAGAAAATGTTCAGTGAGTATTCCATTTTACAAATAATGTGGTATTTTACTAGCAATTTTTGCATGATTTGAATATTACATTGAATGTTTAATATAATTACTGCTGCATTGCATTGCATTTTGTATTATATGGCATTAGAGGTGTTCTACTCTAAAATATAAAAAAATGCACTCTCCGTTATGTTATAAAGGCCGTAGTTGTACTCATATGACCTCATTTACTTTATGTAGATGTGGGAGGGATTCTAGCCTCACTTGTGGAAAGCAGGTGTGGGAGGTTAAGTCATATTGTAAACACTCTTCTAACACCATCTACCCGATATAGATGTGGGAAGAATTCTGGCTCCAGTTGTTATATTTAGGTGTGGGAGGTAAAGGGAGGCATAAGTTGAAGTAAAGTTATAAATAGGCATTAGGATATATGCATTATAATCATCACATTTCATATGTTAACATGTTAATGAATTAAATTTAAGAAATATTATAAAATATGCACTAGTAAACTTTGAACCTATGTATGACTTCTATTGGGAAAAGTGAAACTGAAATGGATATACAAGTGAATCTCTGAGAATATGCATTTTGTATTGTATTTGGAAACTTCTATAAAGATGGTTATGTGGTTATGAAAGTGTAAGTGCTAGCTTTGAGATTAGGTATGTACTGAAACTTTGATAAATTCATGTTTTGCTATAACTTTAAGTGTTTCATAAGTCTTTATATTTTTTAATTAATTACTTTTAAATATTTGCATTAGATATTAATATCTATGATGGGTAAGGGAGGGTATACTAAGCTAGTTAAGCTCACTCTATTTCTTTTATCAATTCAGGAAAATGAAAGGTCTCGATTGAGTGAAGAATTAGCTGGCTTTAAAGGTCTAGTGCTTAATATATTCTTATTATTTAAAGAGATTATGTAGAAGACATATTTATTCTCAAATTAATGTTAAGTAGACTTCGATGAAGTGGAGAATTTAGCGCACCACAATTCTAATAGATCGTAGGGGCTTAAAAATATATTATTTAAAGTAGAGATGCCATGTGATGCCCTAGAATTTAATTTGGAAGAATTATTCTTTTAATCTTTTAATAAATAACAATCAGAGCTATCTAATATCATCTATTAATAATAAATAACAAAATAGATTCTATAATTCAAAATATCAATATACATATCTGTATTCATTTTCAAAAATCATATATTATTAAACTCGGGATCTATATAATTATCACATATCTATCCTGTCCTGAGTACAAAAGAATAACTAAAACAAAAAAAAATAGAACCTAAGGAATCCTGATTAGTATCACACTTCTTCTCCCTCCCATGACATGAAATTATTTAATTACGTATATGAGCTAAGAAAGTCCAGCAGGTCATTAAAACCTATAATTAAATTTAAAGCACGTGAAAGGAGTAATATGCATGTCATCGATCAAATCATATCAGTAATATTCACATGATCATTGAATTAGTGTAAAAATAATAAAATTCATATGTAGTAGTAGTAGTAGAATTTATAATCAATAAAATAGTACAGCACGAAAGCTAGTAAAACAGTAAACCAATATGAGTGTTAAATCTATAAAGCAATCATCATATTCGTAATATCAATCAGTATAAAAATTAGATAAAGCATTGAATCAAACATCAATAATGGCTGTTAAAATCAAATCAATATAGTAAAATTATATAGGAATATAGATATGCTATCCAGATATTCTATATCACGTGCTCAAAATATCACATGCTTAGTATTAGTATAGTGAATCAGTAGTATCAAATAGTACCAGTATCTATATCAGTAACAATTTAGTGGCAAAAGCAGTAGAATAATATAATAATAGTAAATTCATGCAGTAATAATAAATCCCTACAATAATAATAATAATGCCTCAAGAACATGCATTTTAGTAGTCATACTAAATAAGTAAAACGTCATAACTATCATGATATTTTTCAGCATTGTATCAGTATCAGTAAACTATTGGCCCAATAAAGAGAGTCGTCACTCTTTCCCCGTCGGCATAGTAATCATCTTCTTATAACTCCCAATCAGTGTATGACATGAATCAGTAGAGGATAACACCAAACTATAATATTTAAAGGATAGCCCGTTGGCCCTCTATCTTGTACAAATCAATCAAGCTCCAACCAACGAGTTAACAAGTTTTTATTTATCTTTTACACACACATTACAATCATAATACTATAACATATATATATTAACTTTTAATGCATTACAGCAAATAAAGCACAATTGAGCTTAATTCAGAAAATACTAAGATGTCCTAATGATAGACAACAAAAAATCATACTGAGCAAAAATGAATATTTTTAGAATTTAACCAAATTATAAGATATTGCATAAAATAATATTCTGAAGTTTTAGTTAAACTAAATAACTACTTTTAGAAGTTAAAATGATTTTTCAAGTAGGTAAAAATTGTTGTATTTTTAAAATTACGTGATAAAAAATCTTAAATAAATACTTAAAATATTCATAATCTCAATCTCTATAACATACAAAAAGTTACGACGTGTAAGTTTTACCAATACAAAATTACTCATGTTTTTGGGTGACGAAAACACAAATTTGATCAAAAAATATAAAAAATATAAAATATTTGAAATCAAAAATAGGGAAATAATTCCTTACAATGAGATGAGCAATTCTCTCAACTGGGCCGACTAACAAAAATCACTCCACAGCCTCCAAAACTGGGTTTCTCCTTTCTCTTTCCTCTCTTTCTCTCTAATTTTCCTAAAACATTTCTCTATTTGCCAAAAACAGAATAGGAAAAAAAGGATTTAAAAACTATTAATAGTGCTTTATGATATTTTGAATATAATAATAAAATATTAATATAATTATTTACTTTATTCAATTTTTAATAGAAAATTCATATAAATATATTTGGGATATTAAAAATTATAGAAAAATATTCTTAAAATAAATCAATTTATTTAAAAATGTTAATAAAATTGGTTTGCAAAATGAATACATGATGGTTTCAAAATCTCTACTTATACCGATAGGTGTCAATTTCTTAAGAAATTTCACTGGCGTCCAAAAATTATAAAAAAATTCATGAAAGTAAAATACTACAATAATAATACTATGACGAAGGTAGTTTGTGATATTGAGTTATATTGACTCTAGAAAAAAAAATTTTATCTTAGTCAAAATACGGGTTATTACAATCTAGCCATCTTAAGAAAATATCATCCCCGATATTTCCCTTAAGGATTCAGGCATAAAATCAATATAAACTAAATTCATACAAAAAAAAACTTAAGTTAAATCAAAACTAATAAAAAATCATATAGTCATGCAGTTTATTTTATCACATATTATTTAATTATACAAGATATGTTATGTCATTCAATCTTTCAAATAAATTTCTAGAACTATTAGGTGTCTGTTTTACAAACCGATTTCACTAATACCCAAAAATTACTAAGTATATTATAATAACAACACTGTGGCGAATATGGTTTATGATTTGGAGTTATATTGACTCCAAAAAAAATTATTTACCTTGATCAAAATATGGGTTATTACATGCCACTCCCTCCTTCAGCTCCTTACTACGACGAAGAAGTCGCTCCCTCCTCAGCCTCTAAGCCTAGTAGAGATGCCGTCTCCTAGCCTCCTTGGCTTGTATGTCTTTCGCCCAAAGACTTTTCCTAGAGCACTTCTCCAAGAGCTCCATAACCATAATAGGAGGACCTAAGGTGCAAGCTGACCAAAACAACCCTGCGAATTCCCTCACACCCCTTGACACCCTAAAGGAAAAACTCTCTCAACCTTGTCTTCTCTCTCCCACAAAGTGGTTTGGACTATCACACAAGGAGAATCCCTTCTCCTTCTCTCAAGCTCTCTCCTTAGAAAATGTTTTCTACTACTCAACTTCATTTTACCTCAAGTCTCTCATAATGAGTTTATAAAGTGGGCTCTTAAAAATCCTAATTTTTACTTTACTTAATTTGATCGTATAGTATGATACTCGGATCGTACTATCCAATTAGTTTAATTTTTGTACATGATCATATAATATAATATACTTTCATACAGTATGATTAGTTATATCAAATCATAGATTATCCAGTACAAACAAGGGTTTAGCCAGTGATCCCTCTATTTTATCATCTTATACAATGATTATCTCATTAATGAAGATTTGATCTTGATTTGATTTCATAATCCTAAGGATTAAATTATGCAATTTTAGTTAATGTACTATTTTTTATAATAAAAATAATTCAAATTTCAAATTTACCTAATGTTAGTAATAAGGATTCAATGCTGGAGTTTTAGCAAAATAGCTAATCGTCTTATATGATTTATGATTGTATAATATGATTAATCATAATTCAATTTTATTAAATTTATTTATTTAAATATTTAAATTAATTTTTTGTTAAATAAATCATACAGTATGATTGAGATCATACAGTACGATTATTAGAAAAAAAATCAGGTGTTTATTTTTTCTCCCCATTGTGAGAATGTGCTTGATTATTTAGCCACACCTAATATAATAAATGACTCAAAAAATAGAAAAGTATATACTTATATCGAATACAAATTAACTTTTGATCTTGACATTACACTATCTCAATTCTTCAACTATATATTTAGCTTATGCAGTGCATAAGGTTATAAAATTTTTCTTTCTATTATACTAGGAAACTAGAGATTGTTCTATGAATTGGCAAGTTCCTGAGGTGCTCTTCTAATCTACCCTACATCCAATAAAATTTGAATTTAAGGATTTAACTAAGTTAAAGGTAAAGCTATTTCTAGGATATCAGATACCTAAGTTATGAGTGCCTATGAGATACCTTAAGATTCTTTTGATAATGGGCATATCAGATTTCTTAGGATTAGCTTGAAATCTTGCACATATATAAACACTAAATATAATATCAATTTTATTGGCAGTTAAATAAAATAAGGAATCTATAATCCCTCTAAAGTTCTTCTCATCAACTGATTTACCATCTTGATCCTTATCTGATTGGGTGGTAAGGCTCATTAGTGTATTCATACTCTTGTAACTTTCAATATCAAATTTCTTAAAAATTTCTTTTATATATTTAGTCTAACTCAAGAAGGTTCCCTTTCTCTTTTGTTTTATATTAAAATCAAGGAAATATGCTAACTCAACCATCATACTCATTTCAATTTCATTACTCATGGTAGAAGAAATTTTTTTGCATAAATCATAAACGGTGGAACTAAAAAAATAAAATCCATATAAATATGAACAATGAATATATCTTCTCCAATTTTTTTAATAAATAGGGTAGTGCTATGGTACCCTTAATAATATATTTTTCTAATAAACATTTACTAAGCATATCATACCATACCCTAGGTGCTTGCTTAAGCCCATATAATAGTTTTTTAAGTTTATAGCATGATTTTGAAATGTTGAGTTCTCAAAACCTAGGGGCTAATCTACATAGACATCTTCTTTAATCACCCCATTTAAAAAGATACTTTTTATATCCATCTAGTATAATTTGAATCCCTTAAAGTATGTAAATGCTAACAATTTCCTGATGGCTTTTAATATAGCTACTGGAAAAAATATGTTCTCCAAATGTATCCTTTTTATTTAGTTGTACCCTTTGCTACCAATCAAGCCTTATTTCTAACAACTGACCCATAGCCATTAAATTTATTTTTGAAAACCCATTTAGTTCTAACAACACTTTGATCAGTGGGTCTAGTCACTAATTCTCACACATTATTCATAATAAATTGATTTATTCTTATATCGCAACAATCCAAAATTCATATTATAAGGCTTATTCTACACTAGTAGGCTTTATTATAGAGATGAAGGTTGTGTGGCTAACTTTCTTTCTAAGACCATGCTAAGTATAAACCCCTAGGGATTGGTCTCATAAGATTAATTCTTTAGGTTGACTACATGCATATGTCCGCTCTCTTGGTTATAGATCCTGAACTTCTCTATCCTCTAATCTAAAATTTTTTAGCTCTATAGGTGATATCTTCTTCCTTATTATCATCAATTTTTTTAGCTTCAGCTCTATTTTCTTCATCAAATTTAATATGGGTGGACTCCTCAATAGTTAAAGTTCTTTTATTAAATATTTTATAAGCCTTACCCACTGAGGAATAACCTACAAATTACTTCATTTACCTTTATATTAAATTTTCCTAAATAAGATTTTTCATTATTTAAAACAAAACACTTACACCCAAACAAATGCAGTTGAGACAAATTAGATGTTTTACCCTTAAGCAACTTATATGGTGTTTTATTCAACTTAGACTAATATTTATCTTATTAAGATCATAATAAGCAATATTCACTGCCTTAGTCCAAAAGTAGTTGGGCAAACAATACTCACTAAGCATCACCCTAGCAGTCTCCGACAGTGTCTTTTGTTTTCTTTCAATTATATCATTATGTAGTGGTGTTCTAGGGACTAAAAAGTTATGTTATAGTCCAGATTACTGATAAAATAGTTCAAATCTCTCATTCTCAAACTCCCCTCCATGATTGTTATAGATTATAGAAATTAGATAACCTATTTTTCTTTGAATCTAAACCAAGAATATTCTAAATTCTTCAAAAGAATCGCTTTTACTTGCAAGAATTTAACCCAAGTGAATCTAAAATAATGATCAATGATTACAAATCTAAAAGACTTCCCTTCAAGACTCATTATACTAATAGGTCCAAATAAAGCCATATGAAGAACTTTTAACAATTTAGTGGTGACTACATCCTTAATGGAATGAAATGAAGATTAAGTTTATTTTTTTAATTGGCATGAATCACAAAGATATTCTTAAAACTTTAACTTAGGAGTACCTCAACTAATTCTGACTAGGTGATGTTCCTAAGAGTCCACATGCTTGCTTGGCATAATCTCATATGCCACAACTATGATTCATTAATAATAGGCTTCAAACAATAAATATAATAAGATTTATTATTGCAGTTCAGATCAATTATATAAATATTATTCATTCTTAAACCTTATAATACAATTTTACCATTTAATCTCAACAAGCATTTTATAGAAAGAAATTTTATATTGAATCCTTTATCTTATTGTTAACTAATACTTATAAGATTAAGCTTAAGTCCTTATACTAGCAAAACATTTTTTTTAGAAAAATTATCAGCTAAACCTATTGTACCTACTCCTACTTCTTGGTAGTGTTATCACCAAATGTTACCATTTCTCTGCTCTTGGCTTCTAACGTGATGAACTATTTTAAGTCTCCAGTCATATCTCGTGATCATCCACTCTCCACGTACCACATGCTCTCACTGGACCTCTTGTAAGAACACACCTATAATATCAATCAAGGGTTAGTTTTGAAAACTTAAGTAGGTTTGGATCTCACCTTATATTATAATGAATGTTTGCTATAGTGTGTAGATCATGCCCTAGGCCTTTAGACCAAATGTGATCTATGGTAGATTCTGTGTGTACAAATGCATGTAATATGTCTTAATATGCCTCAAGAAAATTATTTCACTCCTAAAAGTGGATACACTATTCTATATGAAGAGTGACATCTCATTTTATAGGATGGTGGTGCATGTTATGTTCTAATGTGTGGCTTAATAGTGTGTGTAGGCCATGATATAGTTTTAAGTGACGTGATTTTTTCTTAGGAGTTCATTAACACTTTTATATATGCATACCCTTTATTTTTAATAATGCAAGTTCATCTTCTTGTAAATGTAATCTATCTCTTTCTATTTTATTGAACGCTTTTTCTAATTCAATAGTTCTCTATTTAATAATTGATGCTTCTCTTCAAATGTAACAAAATTATTTTTTAAATTTGTATAATTATAAATAACATTAGTATGCTCTTCTTTCAAAGTGGTATATTCACTTTTAAGATGTGGATGCTGTTTTTTTAATTTTCTATATATATCATATATTTTTTAAGAATAAATAATTCATCATAAGAGAGATTACATACCTGATTATAGTCGAAGTCACTAGAGCTACTTTTGGCCATGAGACATAAATTGGTTACCTCCTCTTTAGATCCTATTTCTGATGATTCAAAATCCAAGTTTTCCCAAAAAATCTTCTGTGTTCTCTACTTGAACCATTTAGCAATTCCTTTCTCCTCACACTTTTCTTTAGCCAACTGGTTCTTGACGTTCACTATAAGAAAATTGCCCATTACCGGTGAATTTCAGACAGACTATTTTTCGGCAAATTTTCTAGTGAAATTCTGAAGAATTACGATGAAATATTTCTGGCTAATTCTCAAGCAGATTTCTGGCAAATTTTTCGATGGATTTGTTTCCGGCAGTTTTTCCAGTAGATTTTAATTTCTGAAAAAAATTATATATTCATAATTATCATTCAAAATTTTATAGCTTATTTTAATTAATTAAAATTTTAATAAATTAGTTTAATTAATTATTAATTAAATTAAAATAACTTATTTTAATAATTAATTAAAATATTTATTTTAAATTTATTTTAAATAAGTTATTAAATTAATAATTAACTTAAATAAGTTATTAACTTAAATAGTTAAAATAAGTTATTAAATTATTAATTAACTTATTTTAATTAATATTAATTTATTAACTTATTTTAATTATTTATTCATTTTTTATATTTTATTTTAATTTATTTAAAATTTTTATTTCTATATTATTATTATTATTAGATATAAAAGAGTTTGCTTAATAACACATTTTCTTCTATAGTAAAGTGATTGAGTACTTAAAATCCCACAGGTGCTGTGTTTGAATACCATGGGCACCACAAAGCGGGTAGGCAGGCATTCAGGCAGCGCGGGATGGGCGCGGGCAATGTGGGTAGGTAGCTAGGCATCTAGGGCAGTGCAGTATGGGCGGGGCAGGCAGCTGGGTAGCACAGAGTGAGTAGGCAGTCAGGCATCATGGCAGCGTGGGCGGGCAGCTCGAGCAGTGCCGAGAAAGCTTATAGTTAGGCATCCTGGTAGCACGTGGCTGGCAAGCGTCAGGGAAGGCAGTGGCTGTTAGCTTCAAAAGGCTTATTCCGGTGATTTTTTTCGTCAAAAATTTTTTTCAACAGACAAAAGAATGTTTGCAACTCTCGTTTTACCAACAAAAAATTTTTTGCCAGAAATTCACCGAAAACTTTTCAAATCTGCTGAAAAATCTATCGGTAATAAATGATTTTTCTGTAGTGGTTCCATCAATCAGATCAGATATATCCTAGCTTTTTGTATGTATAGCAAACAACATCAGTATAAAACTTATTTGACTTTGTATTCTTAACTTGATGTTTTTTCTATAGCACTTCTACTAGTCTTTCAAAAATCTTTTAAACTATCTTGTCATCAGCGCAATATCATTATTTCCATCTGAATTAGAATCACTGCTTTCAGTATCATCATCTTTTAAAGAAATTGTATTCTCATTCTTATATTCACATGTATCTGCATTTCTTTGACTAACCTTTTGCTCGTAGGCAATCAATGAACCACGTGGGTTATAAATAGAATAGGAATTTAAATCTTTTAACTTAGAAATTACAGTAACCTTGACATCCAAAGATTCTGGTAAATAAAATATTATTTACTTTTTCAACATTAGATATATCTTTTTCAAAAGCATGCAAATATGTTTTAATCTTTGTAAACCTTGTATATATGTCAAAAATAGATTCACTAGATTACATGCAGAATAGTTTGTATTCGTGTAATAGTAAGTTCATGTGAGATTGTTTCACTTCACTAGTTCTTTTATATGCTATGTAAAGTCTATCATATAAGCTGAAACTTGTATGTAATCTTCAGATTTTAAAGCATAGAAAAAATAATTACAAAATTTAGCATTACATTGAGCAAGATCATGATCTTCTAAGGACTATTTAGTAAAAGGAATCGCTACTTTAACACCATTTATAATTCTAAAAGGTAAAACATAACTAGTTTAAATCATATGACATTAAAAAATCTATCGATTGTAGAAAAGTGGACATATTGATCTTCTAAAAATTAAAATGAATATAATCAAATAAAGGTGATCAGATAATAAAATATTCTTCTAATATATTATAATTTCTAAAGTGTGCCATGTGGATATACTCAAGGTGTTTAAACCTAAAAAAGTTAGAACCCCACTCTGATACCACTTGAAACTGCTATGGCACACTAAGTGTAGTTGGAGAGCGGGGGGGGGGGGGGGGGGGGGGGGGCGGTGAATTGGTATCTTAAACACTTTTCTTAACTTAAAACAAATTAGAGAAATATGCAAAATCTTTAAGGAAAACTTTTAATAAAAAAATAAGAAACAAATATTTAGGTTTTCAAACATTTTAGAAAATATTCAATTTTTTTTATTTTTATCTTTTAACAAAGATTTCAATAAAATTGTCAATCATAACTTTTAAAAGATCAACCAAATAAATGAATGTGAATGGAAGTAGATACAAGAAAGTAAGTGTAAGAAAGAAAGAATATGCAAACAGATTTATTATGGTTTGGTCGAATTGACTAATATCCACTCCTAGAAGGTCCTCCTCTTTGGGTATTTTACTAACTAATGCTCCTTTGACACTCATCTAGGTGGAGAAACCCTTCTCTTTTATTAGGTGGAGAATGACCTTTACATACTCTTATGACCCCAAAGAATCTTCCTCCTTTTGCCTCCCAGCCTGGAGGAGCTTCTGCTCCCTTTTTCCGCGCCATGTTATGACAAAAATTCTGCTCCCTCCTTTAGCTCCTTGCTATAGAAAAGATGTCGCTCCCTCCTTCAGCTCCTCACCATGGTGTGGTAGCCTTCCCTTCGTCAGCTCCTCACTATGGTGGAGATGTCATCTCTCCTTCTGCCTCTCGACCCGATGGAGATGTCATCCCCTAGCCTTCTCGACTAGTAAGTCTTTAGCCCAAAGACTTTTCCTAGAGCTCTTCTCCAAGAGCTCCACAACCATAACTAGAGGACCCGTGGTGCAAGTTGATCGAAACAACCATTTGAATCCCCTCACACCCCTCGACACCCTTATGGAAAAACTCCCTCAACCTCACATTCTCTCTCCCTCTAAGTGGTTTGGACTCTTATATGAGAAAGGAGACTCCCCTCTCCTTCTCTCAAGCTCCCTCCATGGAAACTGTCTTCTGCTACTCAACTTCTTTTTCCCTCAAGTCTCTCATATTGAGTTTATAAAGTGGGCTCTTAAAAAGCCCTAATTTTTAGTTTACTTATTCTGATTATATAATACGATACTCGGATTATACTGTCTGATTAGTTCAATTCTCATATCTGATTATATAACATGATGTACAGTCATATAGTAAGATTTTTCATACTGAATCACAAATAATTCAAGATGAACCAATGTTCGGCCAATGATTTTTTTATTTTATCATCATGTACGTTCATAATCACATAGTACGATCATTAATAAAGATTTGTTCTTGATTTGATTCCTAAATCCTAAAGATTAAATTAGATAATTTTAACTAATATTTGTAAAGTATGAACCTTTTCATACGGTATGATCAGTTTCAATTTGAAATTTTAAATTTGTCAAATTTTAGTAACAAAGATTTAATAGTGGGGTTTTAGCTAAATAACTGATCATCCTATATGATTTATAATTGTATAATAGATTAGATATAATTTAGCTTTATTTGTTTGATTTAAGTAAATATTTAAATTAATTTTTGGTTGAACATATTATATCGTATGTTTGAGATCAATATTAAGATTATAAAAAAAAATTAAGTATTTAATTTTTCTCCACACATGTGAGTGTGTGCTCGATTATTTAGCCAAAATACACCTAAGACATAAAATAACTCAAAAAATAAAAAAGTATAGACTCTGTAAAAAATAGATTAGCTTTTCATGCTGACACTGCACTTTCTTGAGTGTTGATTTTTTAATTCTGCTCAATGTATGCAGTACCTAAAATGGTTAATAATGTATAAGAAATATGCAATGCATAAAATATGAATTAGTAAATGATTATTCAATAATATTTGTAATCATCAAAATATATGATTAGTCTCTAAGATGGTAATATATTATGTTGATTATATATTTTTAAAATTTAGTAGCTTTGGTTGTTGTTATTAGGGGATGAGTTAATTAATTATAGAATTAAGTAAATCAAATCCTTTCATTAGATCCTAGGGCATCAAACATACATCCCTTCTATATTCTTTTCACATGTCACTAGACTATATGCTCCCATCCACATAAACTTCTTCTTCAAATGCCATCACTCTCACTATGACTTCCTCTTCTTTTAGGTCTATGTTTGCACAAAAGTAATGTTAATAGTTACCTTTTTAGCCTTTATTGTTAGATCAATATTATAGAGCCGTCAGCTTGATTGATATCTTCACCACTTCTTCTCTAGAATTACACCTATAGATGTTTCCTTGCTACAAGAAAGTTACCTCTTTGTGGCAGAAAATTTGCAGCAAAATAAGAAAAATCCAATGCAAAATATGATTTGTGGCAGAATATAATTTGATGCAAAAAAAGTGGCATCCCAAAATTATTTATGGTGGAAAAAGTTTGCGACAAATATTTTCGGCGAATTTACGATGGAATTTTCCAGGCGAACTACCTGCTGCCCTAGCTTGACCGGCTGCCCGTTGCCCTTTCCTCACCCGACCAGCTACCCGCACCTAACTAAACTACCCGTGCCATACCCTGCCTAATGGGCCTGCATGGTATTCGAACATGCTCCACTCATAAACTAACTCCCTTCTCCACTCGGCTAGGAGACAAAACATAATAAAAAGCTTTTTATTTATTTATTTTATAACTCATCTTGTGACAACAATTTTTGCCACAAATTGGTGGCGAAAATTCTGCCACATTTTTGTCATAAAAAAATGTTGAAAATTTTCATCGCAAATTTGTCGACATTTTCAACAAAAAATAATCCCTCATAAAGTCTATCACAAATCTGCTATAAACTGTTGACTTTCCTGTTCTCATCCTTCAGTGTTAGCTCAATATCATAAAGTTTTCATTTATTTTATCACCTTGTAGATATGTTACCTCCTTAGCATTTTGCCTTCTCAGTAAGTCATCCCCTCAACATCTCACCTTCTTACCCTTTACAATACACTCAACATCCTATAGTTAATTGCTTGATAATTCACCCTCGCAATAAGTTACCTATTTTCACTTCACCTCTTCATCCTATTACGCTCTTGGTAAATCACCTTTTTGATCTTTTCCATATGCTTGACATTATAGATCCATCAACCTGGCCTTTGCACTCCTTTCGTTAAGTCAACATCCTAAATTTATTGACATAATAGACCTTATGTGTAGAGTGTATAACTATCCTATAATTTACAGTTAATTGCTTAGCATTATTCAACTCAAACTAAAATCCATAGTCATATATTTGCGTCAGGATAATATAATAGCATGCTAGGTGTTAATGGGTTATGTTGATAGAATTTTTTTTTTTGAATGATCAACATTTTAAATGGGGTAAATGAGTCAAATTTACGTTATGCATGCTTGGGTCAAGTCAAGTTTAGTTCAAATATTTTGACTCGTATGATAAAAAAGTCAAGTTTGGTTCAACTACAATTCGGTGGGGTCAACTTTAGATTAGAGATGAATTTGATTCACTAACTTGAATTAACACCTTGACATGATATAATGTCTTCTTAAAGCACCACCTACTTGATCACTAACTAGTCTACTCCTGCACAACTCGCAAACTTTGAGCTTTCATCTCTAAAATTTCCCAAACATCATTGTCAAAGTAGTCACCATCATTTTCATCAAACCATCAAATCAACACATTTTGACATCTCCACCATCCATCAACTCACAGCTAAGAACCTAATATTCTAGAGAAGATGTTGTATCATTAATATTTTAATGTCCTTCCCAACTTATCACTGCCCATCCACCCTTGTTCATGTGTACCATCAAGTTTCTTGGCTAGTTAACTTTAAAAACTATCTGCTTGAAAACTCTTATATCAATTTGACAAATCTTATGGCTTGGATTGAGCTTATAGATCAAGTAGAGGTCATTTATAAAATTTGATTATTTATGCAATATTTTTTTTAAATTTAACGTCTAATGAAACAGCCAATATATTGTAATAATAAAAGTTGTGATTTGTGACTGTACTATAAGGCCAGGCCTTTAGAGAGTATGATAAAAATCCAAGATGATAAGTACTTTATAATTTTTATAGTATTTCTTTCCTCCATCTTACATATTCTTTGTTTATTACTTTTAAGAATATTTAGAGCATTGCTACATTTCATGTATTTTATTTGTTCTTGAGTCAACATAATTTTTATTTTTATTCTGAACATTATTCATCGAGCATTCCAAAAGACATTATAAGAGAATAACTTTAACAAAATTCTTTTGATTTCATTGTCTTTTAGGCCATCTTTCTATTAAAAAATATTAAAAAAAAATTCTAGTAAAACTTGAGAATAAATTGGTGTTAAAATATTTTGTCATGCATGACAAAGTTACAACTTTAGGACATAGTTGATAAGAGCATGTCGATACATATATATCTTGCACAACCTTGAGAGATTTTAACATGAATGTCTAGGATATTATGGTGTTCTCTCATTGCATAACTAATTGTCAAGCACATTTATGTTGTCTTACTCATAATGCTTTTCATTCCTATTAGCCAACCTATCTTACATCATATGAACACTTGATATTATGGCTTTACAAATCTATTTAGTTTGAGTTAATAAGCATCTCTTAGCCAGAGGATATAAATCTATTGTATTATTCACGATAGTTGCCCTCATATGATTAAACATTTATGGGGGTGTTTACATAGCTCATATTAAATCCTCCACCACAAGGAATTTTTTCCAAGGAGTTTAATAAAATAAAAGTCCAACTCCTCTTAGCGCACAATTCCTTCACTCTCTTCCTCAAGAAATAAAATTGAGTTACTTTTTCAATCACCGAGATGTCCTATTATGTCGACTAATAGACCCACATCTTTCACATCATTATTTGTGATCTCATTCTATTTTTTGTTTGTTGTATTTTTTTTAATGATTTTCCTACATCTTGCTTATCCTTTTGATCCATTCTCCAGTTATTTAGAGCAACAACTTAGAATCCCGAAGTGTTAAATCAAGAATATGGATGAACAATCTTTAATCAGGAAATTTTTTGAGTCACTCTTCCATGATGTAAGTAATAATGGGACCTTATGCACATAGAAAAGTACATCTTCATAACTAAATAAAGCATGTTTAACATCTACGATATGTGATATATATTTTACTTACCTTTCACCGATTCTCAGTCTCATGAAAATATATAATGATTTTTTCTCACTCCATCAAGACATTATGCTCCTAGCTTCAAGAGGCCCTTATGAATTCTTTAACTTCATTTATTTCATTTTCTCCTTAGTAATTTTTCTAAACCCTATTTTGATTTAGGTGGATAAAATGTCACACTGAGTCTGACAATATTGTTTGCATCCATATATATATGATGCGCTTGATTTACATCCTGACCTAGTTGTTCTCATCATTACTCCTAACCATGTCATCGTGGTCCTCAAGCCACCTCTATCACCCCGGCCCAACCACCACCGCCACTCTATAACAAGAAAAGAGAGATAGAGATAGATATAGAGAGAGAGAGAGAGAGAGAGATTTAATTCTATTTAAAATGCATTTTAATAAATGAAAACTTTATTTTATTGAATTTAGTTTGCATCCAACAATTAATTCATTGCAATCAAAATAAATTAGATTATATATATATATATATATGAGATATTTAAGCTAAAAATTATCAAAATAAAAAAAACTCTTAGTTGATAGTTACACATCTCATTTTGACTTGTTGGTTGAGAGCTTAGGTTTCCAACTAAGAGGTTTTGAATTCAAATCTTTGTGTATGTAATGTATTTATGAATTTGTCTTAATTGACCTAAATGTCTCAAAAAAAAAAAAAAAAAAAAATCTTAGTGCATGATTAAAATTCTCAATAAACAGATCCAGAAAAGTTGCGTTATTTTATATTTCTAATGCATATGTATAAAGACAAACAGCCCTATAATGTACTTTCTCCTTCAGAAAACAACAAAGCTGGCCAGTTTCTTTAACTCTGAGCCTACACAGACTGACGAGAACTGAAGCTGCCCAGACTTCTCACGTGGCCAGCAAAAAGCAGACGGCCCAATAGACTATGAGTTGGCCGGCACATGTGCTGCAGCTCATGAGATCCACTTGTTAACAATTATGGGACCGCATGCCTCTAAGAAATCAATTAATTATTCCTAAATTGCAAACAAAATTTGTTCTAATATTTTATTAGTATAAATTTTAAATTCATTAAATTTGGTTTAAGAAAAATATAATATAAAATTTTATTGATTATTTATGGATTTTATTTTTTAAAATAATTCTATTAATTTTAAAGTATATTTTAACTTTTAAAGTTTAAAGTTTGAAATTAAATTATAACCAATTTTTTCCGTAATATTCTTAGACAACGTGTTATTAGTAATTATTTGAATAAACATTTAATTTTAATGTCGTGATTATATTTTTTAATAGGTTTAATTAAATTTAATAAGTTGTATGCAATGAAATTATCAAAAAATTTCATGATTGCGCATTAAAATAGGCATATGTTTTTTTATAATTTCACAACTTATCATTATAATTGTGTTGAATTTGGAATTGTCCTTTAAAAATACTAGGGATGTCAAGACAGGTCAGGGTCGGGTTCGAGTCAAACTCGAAATTGAACAACTCTTAACACGCTCTTCCCAAATATGACCCATTTGTCTAAATAGGTTAAAAATCTAGACCTAAAGCCGACCCAGTACCAACTTGATCGACTCGACTTGTTAACCTACGAGTGTGAGCAGGCGACCAAGAGCAAGGACGAGGGCAAGCAGGTAAGCAGGCGAACGAAAACAAGTGCGAGGGCAAGAATGTGAGCAAGCAAGCGAGGGAGTGAGGGAGCAGATAAGTGCGAGCAGGGAGTTTGAGCAAGAGGCTCGAGCACGAGGGCGACGGACAAGGGTGAGGGCGGGTCAAACTGGTCGTTTTCGGGTTCATGGGTTGACCCGAACTCAGAATTCTCAGGTCGTATTTGGGCTGAGTTTTTGGGTTATATCCTATATTGACACTCCTAAAAAATACTTTAGTGAAAAAGAGAATTAAAAAGGGACAAAAAAAAATTTCTAAAGTAGGAAGTTTAAACTTGGTTGATTTAACTTGAGCTATTTTTTTAGATAATAGGATGTATAATTAGTTCGTTAATTCTCTTATCTCCTTAATGATTTACTATAAAAAGATTAAGTTAATATAAAATATTCTTGATTAATTAATTGTTAATCCTTCACCAATGCTTACTATATTGTATATCAGTCAATAAATTTGATAATGATATTTGATCTATGTCAACAATTATTTAGCCTACAAAAGGGGGAACATTGCTTTCTTGTTCAAATGCTTCCTTATTAATTTCCTTCTCCTTTCAATTGACTTTGAGTTCAACAAGTCTTCATTCCTATCAAGAATGAAGGTTTCAAAGGATATGATTAATCTCTTTAAGTAAGATATTAGTGCTAATTTATTTGGTAAGTGCCTGAAAAAAGTTCTAAATAATAAGAAGAAAGTGAAAATAGAAGACATAAATGCTTAAAGGCGAGATTCAAGAACTTGCTACTTCCTTAAAGCCTCAGGCTGAATAGCATTCTCCTTCTCTTGCTATTGTGAGAAGGGATGATGCCTTGCTAGTAATTGATCTCTCTCAAATTGATGTTGAACATGAGAGGGAAGGTAAAATATTGAATTTTTTAGTAAAAAAATTAAATTTAATAAATTTTCTAAATTTAATTTTATTAAGCACATTTTAATGCAATCATTTCCTCTATGAGTGAACTCCTTAATGAGAAACATATTTCTAATCCTTCTAATCACCAAGAGCTTCAAGCAAAAGAATAAAAATCAGCCAAGTATTTGATTTATTGGATATCAATATTGTTCAAGCACCCATAAAGGTTTAGGAAATTAAAGTTGTTCAGTTGTCTACTACAATAACTGAGGTTGAAATTGTCCATCTTACTATTGAAATAGTAGTCGTTGAAGTTAGTGCAGCGTTTGTGAATAATATATTATGAAGGGCTGAGTAATGAAGTTAGTCAGAGAGTAATTAAAAGTACAATTTCTTCAACTCCATCTTGGGGAATGTTTTACTTAAATATTCTTGAGAAGACTTCTTCAATTTTTTTGAATGAAATCCTTCTTCATCCTGCTTCCCCTTTGATCAATTTTCCTATAGAGAAGGTCCTAAGGCCTCCTCAAATTTATTTACTCTAACATTGAAGACTTTAAAGAAATTTCATGGTCTGATTATAGGATGCCAACTTCAATTTTTAGAGAGTATTCCCAAGATATTCAAAGTATGATATCTGCTTCTCCAAAGAAATTTATTGAAGAGACAACATTTAAAATAGTCAAAAAGTTATCCACTGAGATTCATTCATGACATCTATAAAGGATGAATATGAATTAAAAGAATAAAACTTCACAAATACTATACTGAGTTGAACGCATCATTCACCAACTCTACTAAGGCTTTTTTCTAGAAGTCGTTGAAATGAAAGCTAAAGTCATTGTTCACTAAAGATATATGAACTAACATAGTAAAATGAGTTAATGGATGGAGGAAAGTTCATCTTGAAGCAACATATATACATTGAAAAATTCTTAAAAGAAGTCACTATTGATCATTCTTTTCAATTCTTTTTAAATTATTTTCTTTCTTTTGAGAGATAGACTATATGACATCCCATGTAAGGGCTAAGTGGTTAAATACAATTTTCTTTTTATCAACAATAAAAAAAATATTTCAGTGTCTTTAATTTGATATATTAAGCCTTTGATATGACCATCTATGACTTTCAACATAACAAAATTAATATAACTATTATGTATAAAAAAGATTAAAATTTAAATTTAGGGCTTGAAAAGAGGCATATTAAATGTGATGTGACATGGACCTTGATGTAAACATCCTTTTTTTTGAAGTTATAAATAGGCAAATACTTCACATTATAAATCTTTACACTTCATGTTTGATTTCTCATTGAAACTTCGTTCTCTTTCCTCTTGGTCTTCCTGTAAAACTATTTGATATCTCGTTTTTGAATAGCAACGGCAACATTCAAGAAGAAAAATGATGTATTCTTAGTGTGTTCATTGTCCTTGTCCACTAAGTTATCAAAGTCAAGTCTATACTTGATTTCACTAAAGTACATTTTTTATATGACTTTTCAATTTTATGTTGCGGAGCTAGGCGAGTACTCTAATATAATTATCAATGATGAGATGTGCTACAATCAAGAATAGTTCATAATTAGCCTGTTCTTCTTCCATTGTCAAGGGTTAATCGACATCATGAAATTTTATGGAATGATACGAGCTCAAATCATGCCAAACAACTTTGTAAGTAACATGACTTTAGTTTGCTACATGAGAAAAAAGAAGATCCCACAATCAATACTACTTCTTTGATATCTCTTGTCACAACAGACATTCAATGATGGCTTCATTGAGTTCTTCTCCAATTACATTCATATGGTCAGCCTAGAAATGAGATAAAATACTAGAATAATAGGTATTATTTTGTGACGTCAACCAAGAAGTGGCCGATTTCAACCACACCACTACCATTCCCAATAGAGAGGTCTTAGATCTTTCTATTAGGTAACGAAGTGTAATCTTAGTTCACTGAGATAAAATATAATAGTTTGAAGGTGGCAACATGTATTGATTATGGTCAACTAGAGCAACTCTCATTTATAAGTTTTATATCTTAACTTTGAAAATTATGTCCATAGGATGAAGGTGGCATTTGCCCACCTAGAGCTTTTCTAGGTCAGCCACGGATTTCAATGAGAATGAATAAGAAGATTATAACATTAAAATTATTGAGTTTTAGGATAAGGATGAAAAGGTGTCCATTTCTCACTTTGAAGCTGATCCTCTTGCTAAGGTGAGTACTCCTTAGAAGTCTCCCACCACATAAAAGTCCAAGTCACTAACTCTATGGAGTTCTTTAATAAGTCAATTTGAAGCATAAAGAGACATTATAATAAGTGAAGAGGTTGCTCAGGTGGGGCTGAGGGATGACTTTAGCAAGTCCTTGAGGAATTCTAAAGAAAAAATGTCTCCCACCATGTTGCTAGACTGGCGCTTCAGTTCACCACTCATCACATCAATTCATCAGTTCAAACGTCTCCCACTGTGGTGCTAGGAAATTTGGCATTATGGCAGTCGATCTAGTGCTATAGAACCTCTAAATAGTGCTTTAACACTAATCTCTCTAGTAAATTTTTCAGAGATCTCTCGATGCTATGACGTTGGAAAAAATTATGTCGTTGCACCATTCGTTTAATTTTTATAATTTTTAACCTATTTTTAATATAAAAATATAAGAATTTCAAGCATAATAATGATAATAGATGGAATCTAGACTTAGCAATTTTTGTCTTATCAAATTCCCCAAACTTTAAAACATTACGTGTCCGAAAGTAACTTATACCACAGTGGATTAAAATATCTTTTTCTTGAATATAATTAATAATCTAAGTATTTATAAAGTACATAAGTTGGAAAATTTTTTAATAAACATGGCCACTACACCTCCAGCCTGCTCGTTGGCCCCAATGAGTTTAGCCATTCATACAAGTACAGTTTGTTTGGTACATAGTTGAGGCAATGCCCTTATGGTCCATAATGGAATATCATCAATCAAAACCTCTTAGTCTAATAGCCTTAAGAGAACTATAAGGAGCCATTCTTGTATGATCTTTCCCACTATGTACAAGCCAAGTGCCCACTACTCCAAAGCCGTCATCTCAAGCATGTTTTACAGATTCCCTAATAATTTGCCCAAGGGAAGATAGATCAAAGGCTCTCTCATAGCAAACACCTTCTATTCTGACAATGTTATTATTAAATACTTGAACTTATCCATTTTGTTTGCTTACTTATCCAAGGTGGAGGCTCCTTTGAATTCACCATAACCATAGTAGAGGCGACTTTCTCTGTCTGAATCACCACCACCGGGCCCACCAGTGGCGCTTGCATGTTCATCAATTGATTAAGAGGCTCATCATCCTTAAGGGTAAGGTTGACGCTCATCGAAACACCAACACTGCTACTAGTGGTGATTAGCTCGATAATACTTGTCATCATCATAGGCAAGTTCATCTCCTCTATCATCGCCTCAACATTAGTAATAATTCTATTTTTAGTAGGGGTGATGATGCGTTAAGAAGTATCCTGGGAAACATGGATGCCACCCTCAACTTTATTACTTGGCAAGGAGTCACTCACCTTTTTCTCTAGTTTATTGACCATACTACTACAAAATGAGACCTTCTTAGAAGCCTTCTTCCTAGAACTAACTAATTTGATAGGATTCATGTTTAAACATTTGCAGGTTCTAAAGTCAAGTAGGAGAATTTATAACATTCCTTGAGTCTAGAGGCTCTATTTATAGAGAAGCCAAAGGGAAGGAGGTAGCCTCATGCCATTCATACAAAATCTACATGATGATCGAGGCTATAGTAAAAATAGGATAATAACTTATATTTACATTCATGTTATATATTTGGTAGTTGCATTTAATGTTTTACCATTCACTCCTTTTTCACTCGCCTGTTCAAGAGCCAAGTGAATTGAGGAACAAAATGGATAATCGTATATGCCTTTATAGGTACTTAGTAGGTAGACAGTGGGTTATAAGGATAGGACTCATATCTGATGAGCCCAATAGAGAAACTTGTCCAACGAATTTCAAGTCTCTGTTGAGTGTGCCAACAAAGGAAGATCTCCTCTCTCAAGGACAATAACGAGCCTCACCAACTAAGAAACTTTCCACTTACCTCAAGGGATCGAGGGAACTTATACTTGCCCCTAACTGGAGTGGGATCCTTCATCCCCATACATCTTGGTTTGATTACAAGAAAGACCTACACCAATGGTCCTTAACTCGCATTATAATGATCTACTAACCATTGAGTTCATCTTCTCTATGACCTCATCTCCCACTTACCTTTTCCTCTAAGCAATCAGGGGCTCAACATAGGTCACCAATGACCCTTAGACACCACTTAGCCATCGATCACACCTTGCTCAAAACTGGCTCATAGACTTGCCAACTCTAACACGACACTACCAGGCTCGCCCATTCTATGAAATTTGCCTAGTGCATACTTGATACTGTTGAGCTCACCCAGAGATGGATCAACGAAGCTTTGTAGCCCCTGCTCTTTCTCAACCAATCAAAAGGTGTCACATGTTTAGGTAGGCACCTATAGCATTATACTTTATTAGTTTTTTTGGTATAGCTTCTCCTATAGCCTTCAAAATCATAAAAATATGGGGGTGATGAGGAGCATTTGACATCTTTTGAGTCTTATGACGCTTGGATCTTTCTGTTTGATTGAGATTCTAAGCATTTATTATAATTTTCTCTAATATTTCTCTATTATACATAAGTTCTCACATGTTAGTAAGGTTAGGTATCATTCACAAATAAATTTGGATCAACAAAAATTTATGATAGTCATATATCCTTTAAAATGCTATATCCTAACAAAATCAACGAGTCTAATACTTCTCATCAGGAATATAATCAAGTGATGTTACAATTAGACTAGATACACAATTGATTAATTTTTTCTTCATTTCAAATTGCTTAATTTTAAATGTCAACTATTTTAAATTTCTTCATCAATGTAACATCAGAATTTACTTAAAGCATTTTTGCTGAAAGTCTTAGTTAACTTTATTGAACTTCACAACCTCCAACATTAGTGCCAAGATTCTTAAATTTAATTTCAAGTAGAATCCTATCACAAAATTTTTTTAATTCTGTTTATTTTTTGCTTCATGTTTTTTTTTTAATTTTTTTATCTTTTAAAGTCGTTTAAAATTAAAAAAAATAAAAAAAATAAAATCTTTAAATCAGAAAGATTATTTAGAATTTAATTTTATTATAAATTATAAAAATGTAGATATTATATTTTGTGGATTAGTAGTTCTTGCTTGAATTTAGATGATTTTGGGTGATGCTTAATGATTGGGAGTGTGATGGCACATGAGATTTTGGATTTAGTCTCACAACAAATAATTTAGGGGCTATTTGATTGGATGAAAAAAGAATGTAGAGTAAAATAGAATACATAGAAAAAAAGAAAATAATGTATTAAAAATATTTGGATGAGTGTAAGATAAATATAAATAGATACTTTTTATTTGACTTTAAATAAAATGAATGAAATATAAAATCTAATGTTGGTGGTGGCCAGTACCTGATAGATAGCGGCAGTAGTGATCAGCTAGGGTGGCAAGTGATGGACGGCTGCTAGCTGTGGTGGTGGAGGTAGTGGATGGTGTTCGGTGTGCCATGATCGCAATTGGCGGTGGGTGAAGGCCATTGACGACGATGACTTGTGCAACAATGATAAAAAATTTATAGTGTATTTGAAAACCAATCAATCTTAACAATTTTCAAATACATGGGAATTGAACTCAATGGTTAATTCTAAATATTTGAAATTTTTCTATGAATTTCTTTTACTTCAAATAAAACGTCAAAATTTTCAAAACTCTTGTATTTGAAGTACTTTACATTCCTACTTCAAACTATGCGTCCCTTTAATGAATTGAAGTGGTGGAAGATATATTACAAATTAACATAATCAATAGGATAAAATTGAATAAATCATGATACATCATAAAAAAATGAGTAGATCAAACATGAATCTTGATGCACATATGAATTAGAAGCTTTTAAAATTAAGTTCATGACTATTTAAACATATATTCAGACTAATTGGCTCGATGAAATAAACCTAATGATATCAATAATAGTCCCATTAGAGTCCACATAAACTCAGATCAAGAACTTGAATCATAATGAAAAACTTAAAGAGTATTATTTGGAGGATTAAATGATTTCCCAGTTTGGCATGCTTACAATGAAATCTATTCTCTCAATGAGATGAATCCAATGAGTCAAATATCACTTAATTCTGACAATATTAACGCACTTAAATGCCAAACAAATGTTTATAATCAAGTGAATCATTATGAGCCATTCGACAGAGTTTCGAAATTTCTTCATATTTATAGCATATGTCACTCTAAAATATTTATAAATGAGTTTATACTCTCAATATGAAGAGGACCATTGGTTAGAGATTCAAGAGAGTTGAGAGACTCTAAGAATCCCTAAGCTCCACTCTTAAGTACCACTCTTAATTGCCTGATTTTCACAGTCAGACCTTCGTCTACCTTTTGAAAAATCATTACCCAATCTCCATTGTGGGACCTTCTCCACGTAACTGTCATTATCATACCACCACCATCTAGGGGTGTCAAAATGGGTCGATGGGTCAGGTTTGGGTCAAACTCGAGTTGACCCGGGTCTAAATGGGTCAACCTGAAACTGACCCGATTTTATAAATGGATTAGGATTTTTAACCCAGACCCGACTCGCAACACGTTTGTAAATGCAAACCCAAGTTCGGGCGTCCGTTGACTCCATCTCTGTCCCGGGCGAAGCCAACGTGTGGGCGTCCGTCTTGGCCTCGCCGCTTCCATTGTGTTATTATCCTCTTATTTTTGACGGTGTGAACTCCGATCACTGGTGGCCCGGCATCATGGCTCAAGATAAGGTCCCCTTCTATCTCTATTTACCTCCCTCTCATTCTTTGTCTAGGCTGGATTTCGAGGAGCTTCGCGCTATATCTGGACTCTTATCTTCCTGATCCACTCGATTCCTTTATTCTCCCACATCATCAACCTGAGCCGATGATTCCCGAGTGGTTGGGAACTACGTCTGCTCATTAATGGTTCTCCTCTGTCAAATCAATGTTTCTTCTTTCGAATTTGGAAGTTGAGGAAGTTTGCTTGGTTTTCACAAGTGCAGAGCGAGCTGGCAGGGTATAGGGCGTGGCCAGTGCCCACTGCGAGGCCGAGGCATGCGAATGTGGAGCTGGCTAGTGGGGTCGAGCTGACTTAAGCCGTGAAGCGGGTCAATTTTTTGGGTTGCCGGGTTAATTTTGTGTTGTTGGGTCAACCCGAACCCAACCCGATTTATAAACGGGTTGAAATTTCAAAACTGAGCCCGACCCTTATGGCAAACGGGTTGACCCGAACCCAGAATGTTTTGGGCCAAGTTCGGGTTAAGTTTCGGGTTGTGTCAGATTTTGACACCCCTACCACCATCTAGTTGTTGGACCATCGTCCGATCATCGTTGGATCACTGCCTAGTCTCAATTATCAAAACTTTGCCTCTTGACCACTATCGTTGAACCTTCATCTCCATACCACTAGCATCAGATCACCTCCCGGTTGTCGTTGTTGGACCACTGTAAGACTTTCTCTGCTTGTCGACCGCCTTTGAACCATCGCCCGAATGACTTCGTTGCACCGTTGCAGCTCAACTGTCGTCGAACCTTCACCATCCAATTGCCATTGCTGGATCATCGCCTGACCACTATCGTCAAACCTTCTTAACTATAATTGATCGAATCCCTTTTACCCTATATCGACTCTGCAATATTCTTGTGGTTTTTCCACTTTCTGCTTTTCCATGTAAAAACACTTGTTTTTTTATGCCCTTTTTATTTATTTGTTTATTTACATACCAGAACTTCATACAAAATTAGAGTGTAAAACTCTTTCTCCTATATTTGAAAATATCATATATATATATATATAAAGAGATGTGATATTTTTAAATATTAAATTTATTATGATTAAAAAATTTATGATAATAGAGAAATAAAATTTTATGCTAGATGCAGCGCATAAAGAAAAAGAGTTTGATCCACCACACAAATATGTATATTAAGGCTTAGTAAGAAAATTTTTGTACTTGAAAGTTGCTTTAAGAAATAATAAGAAAGTTATTCCAAATGAAACCTAAATTTATCAATATAGAAGGATTTATCATCTGATATCTTATCATTTTACATCGCTTATCTTGTTCTGTTGGTTGAGAATTTTGATTATAAATTAAGAGGTCTTGAAATTTGAGTATTACATATATGATATATGTATGAATTTATCTTAATTATTCTAAATATCTCAAAATATATATCTTATCAAATTTTTAGACTATAATTTTATATCTGGGTGGTCTAAGTTGCCTTTTCCTATGTAAACCTAAAATGCACTACATGATTGCACAGTAGTAGAGTACTGAACTGACGTGGGCACTTTTGTAATTTACTTTTCATAGCGGACATAGCCGTTGTGGAAGCATAGCCTGGAAATATGAAATTGGGAACCGTGAAAGTCGTGACGCAATGAAATTTGTTATTATCTCCAACGGCCTTTTTTTTTCCCGGGGATTCCCGGGGAGCAAATTTGTTTTATACAGATATATATATATATATATATATATATATATTAAAAAATTCATTTATATTCATATATATATATTAAAAAATTCATTTATATTCATATATATATATATATATATATATATATATATATATATATATATATATATATATATATATATATATAATTCTTAATTTTATTATTTAGAGAGAATAATTTAAATACTTATTATGAACATATAAAGTAATAATAATATATTGACAAAAATATAACTAAATAAATTGATTATTCATTTGATAATTTTTATGAATGAAATTATTTATCATCAAACTATCTATCATTTTACTACAAATAAGTTCATCACTCTACTGTGCACATTTTTACATGATCATCTTATCTATTATAAGAGATATTTTTAAATAAAATTGATTAACTAGAGTGATATAATAAGCATAATAGTCTATATTTATTTTCCTAATAAGTAATATCATTCCACTAATCATATAAAATACAGTTTATTTTGATTTGTTAATTAAAAATTTTGACTATCAATAAAGAGCGCTTGAATTCAAATTTTATAAATATAATTTGTATCCAGAACTCTCTATAAAGACCTCATCCCAGCACCTACCCTAAGAAGCAGTAACCTTCTGAGTTTTGCTTCTCTTTCTGGCTCGTTTTTCACAGAGAGCGAGAGAGAGAGAGAGAGAGAGAGCGAGAGAGAGAGAGGAAATGGAGGCGAAGGAGCAAGATGTGAGTTTGGGAGCAAACAAGTTTTCAGAAAGGCAGCCCATAGGCACTGCTGCGCAGAGCCAGGACAGAGACTACAAGGAGCCTCCTCCGGCTCCTCTCTTTGAGCCCAGGGAGCTGAAGTCCTGGTCTTTCTATAGGGCAGGAATTGCAGAATTTGTGGCGACCTTCCTCTTCCTCTACATCACCATTCTCACTGTGATGGGGGTTTCCATTTCAAACAACAAGTGTTCAACCGTTGGGATTCAGGGGATTGCTTGGGCTTTTGGTGGCATGATCTTTGCCCTTGTGTACTGCACTGCTGGGATCTCCGGTATTTATGGATTCTTACTTGTTCTGTTTCTTCTCTTACGTTTGTTGTCTTCTTGGCAACATTTTTTAATGCCATTGTCTATTCCTTCTTCCGGAGATAGAAGCTTTAAATTTGATTTCTTCATGTCTCAAGTGCGTTTTGTGAGGGACCTACGCCGTGTCTTTCTTTGGCGACAAAGGAAATTATTTTTATGTTAGTTTATTTTGTTAATTCTCCAAAGCACTATTTTTGGAGCATTTGGAACTACAAAATTTGTTTTAGTTTCCAGGAGAAAATTACCATGAAGAAATCACTGAGCTTGAACTTCTTTTGTTAACTTGGCATGCATGTTGTGATGTCAATATGTCTGTCCTTGTGAATATCCTATAGCTTAGCTTTTAGGGGCTGTTTGGCTGCGAGATTTTGCTTTGGATTTAGACAAAATCTTGCGAACAAAAAAATTTTAGACATAAAAAAAAATTTACTACCTTCTAAATATTTTTCTCTTTTTTATGGGCATCTTCAACTGAAAAATCTATTTTTTTACTTCAAAATACAATAACAGTCATATCAAATAATAATTCATCTACAACGAAAATCTATTCCTAACAAAAAAAAATCTTTATATTTATTTTCTAACAGAAAAGGGCTTCCGCCTATGCTGACGTCGAGCGGTTCACCCCGAGATAAAACTCAAAAATGCTCTGGTGGTCTCTTGTAAGAGCTGCAAACAGACTGCAAACGGATGAATAACGTCCGGTTGGAGATGCCCTAAGCTGCTTTTAAAATTCATTAAATCTTGGGGATGTCGGATTTAAGGGATTTGCACCACTTCTCACTTCTTCCTGTGTCTCTTCTTAAATCCTAAATTTATGGATTATTTGTTAATAAATTACTAGATTTAATATCTGTTATGCCCTAAGCTGCAGATGCCCTAAGCTGCAGATGCCCTAAGCTGCATTTAAAATTCAGTAAATCTTGGGGAAGTTGGATTTAAGGGATTTGCACCACTTCTCGTTTCTCTCTCTCTTCTTGTCTTTGATTTAAATCCTAAATTTATAGATTATTTGTTAATAAATTACTAGAATTAACTAGATTTAATATCTGTTATGCCCAAACGTTTTCACGATTTAAAGCCTTTTGGATTTATTAATTCTTGATTTACAAGATTTACTAAATCCTACTTCAATTAAATCCTTTAGTTAAACATCCCCTTATTATGAACTTGATAACTCAACTTTGTGGTTTTAATTTGAACTTTGAACATGCAATTTCGACAGTTTGTATATAACTTTAATGTTTAATCAGCAATTTCTTGGACTTGAAATAAATAGAAATTGTGTACTCCCTCTCCTGAAAAAAATCTGTCCTTTGAAGCTTAGCTAAGTTTAATATCATCTTTCTTTTCTATTATTTACGAATTTTTCTCTTCTTTCAGGCCTTTCTCTTTTTCTGCACAATTTTTTCACTTGTAAAGAGCTAATGCTACTGGTTTACTCACTGTGGGCAGGTGGGCACATCAACCCAGCTGTTACATTCGGTCTCTTCCTTGCCAGGAAACTCTCCCTGACTAGAGCTCTCTTCTACATAGTGATGCAATGCCTGGGTGCCATTTGCGGCGCTGGTGTTGTCAAGGGCTTTAAGAAGAGTCTCTACATGGCTAAGGGAGGTGGAGCCAATGTGGTGAACCTGGGCTACACAAAGGGAGATGGCCTCGGCGCTGAGATTATTGGCACTTTTGTTCTAGTCTATACTGTCTTCTCCGCCACCGATGCCAAGAGGAATGCCAGAGATTCTCATGTTCCTGTAAGCAATCTTACTCAAACCATTTTTTTGTTAGAGCCAATTTGATTACCTTACCTTCTGTTTTTTATTTGTGGAAATAAGTTGGGATGTTAAGATTGATCTTACATGCAGCCAATGCGGTCCTGTACTTTTAATTGGCTTTTTGTAAGAGCATAAAAATGTCAAATAAGCCGGTGGATTTGGGGTAGCTTTCTCACAATTATTGTAAGAGCATAAAAATGTCAAATAAGCAAGAGTCCTAAGATTGGTTTGTTTTTTTAGACAACAATTGCAATCCTACTTGATTACAATTTTCTTGCTTTTTTTTTAGGTTTTTTGTGAAGAAAAAATATTTTTTGAGAACCAAATTTATAAGAGTAAAGCACTTGTAAGAAAGCTTTTATCCAACTTTTTTGAGGAGTAGGAAAAATTATAATAATACGCTATAGCTTTAAAAAAATTTACTTTTTTGACAACAGTTCTATAGCAACTTTTACAACAGCCCTTGTCGTTGCAATCACTCTAAGGCTTCATTTGGGACATCTTTTGGCCAATATTTTTTTTTATTTCTTTCAAGAAATTTTTAGACTAGAAAGTTATTTGAGAAAATAATAAGAAAATTGTACCAAATTATCACGTCGGACTAGGACAAGTTCTATTTATGTTTAACTTATTTATCATCCGGTCATGGACAACAAGCAAAGATTTTTATCTTCAAAAATCATTGAAAAAATTATTTTGATGGTTCTAAATGCATTAAAAGTAAATAGGGATTTTCTTCTTTCAATGCCTGTTAAGCATAATTTAACTTAAACTTTGTGCTGCTCATAATTTTAAGAGTATTGTGCTGTTTTAATAGTTAAATACATTAGTACGAAATAAACTTCTCATATCTACAAGCATAAATATATGCATAGGAATATATTTCTATTTGGACTTCTCTGAAGTGGAATATAATTGAGCCTGACCCCAATCAACCTGAAAATTTTGTTCAAGTTCAACTCATTTAGTTTGAACCTACTAACATGAGCTGTTCATGAAAATTGAGATTTTTTGACACTGCTAGTTTTTTTTTATCAGTTTTCTTTTAACAGGATGTGCTTTTGATCCTAAATCTTATATAACATGAGCCATGTCTTTATAACTCATCCTTTATCTTAGTATCTTGGATGGTGATTTGGTTGTCTGCTGTTGCAGGATGATTCCCCTTTAGAAAGTGTAATCCTCTTATTATGCATACATAAATTTACTGTTTACTGGTGGTGATACAGATACTTGCTCCCTTGCCTATTGGGTTTGCTGTTTTCCTTGTTCACTTGGCCACCATCCCCATAACTGGCACAGGCATCAACCCAGCTAGGAGCCTTGGTGCTGCCATAATCTATAATAGAGATCATGCTTGGGATGACCATGTAAATCTCTTAATATACTTGTGATAATCAAACTTTTTATCCTACTTTTCAAAGATCACTATAATCTAATTCAAATCATATTTTTCTTATTTCAGTGGATTTTCTGGGTAGGACCCTTCATTGGAGCGGCTCTAGCTGCCATCTACCACCAGATAGTGATCAGGGCCATCCCATTCAAGAGCCGGACTTGATCAAGTATTGTCAGTTTGGCGTGTGATGATCATATTTGTTCTTGTGACTGTACCATTAAATTTGACTGCTGTAGCCTTTTTGTTCTACTACAATGAACTGCCATGTAATTCTACTATTTACTATTCATCCTTGTTCTTGTTTACTGCTATGTAACAGCTCCTTCCTTTGATCATTGTTTTCCTTCTTAGCTAAATTGCAAGGGTAGGCTACATGGGGAGCAGCAACATGTGAGCAAAGCTGGCTTGGTGATAATTTGAAAGACTTTTGTCAGATTTTTATTGGCTTTCCTTTTCAACCACGCAGCTTGTCTCCCTAGATTTCCATGCTTGGTTCACTCGATTTTGAGTAGAAATGATGAGAAATGTGCGACTAATAGTCTGTCCAATTACCTATATAGTTTGCTTTGTGCATTGTGATAGTTGTGGGTGGTAAGAACCGTGGTAAGAATGGGTATCATAGACTGAAATTTTGAGCAAGGAAAAGGGTTAGCAATAGGCAAGCTATATTTTTAACATTTCCTGTGGAGATCACATCATTTTGGCGCATAAGTGGGAATATTCGTGCTCCTAGGGTTTTCCTTGCTTCTCTGTTTCTCGCCGCCTCCTCCGTCGGGAGAGGCCTTCCTCTCCCGGTCTTCTCATGGCCCTAAATCCAAATGAATTTCCCCCTTTGGGCTCTACCATCCTTGGGGCCTCTCCGACTCCACCTGATCGTTCTTACGCCAACAACCTCTCTAACCCTTCTCCTATTCCTGAGGATTTCCCTATGTCCTTCATTCCACCAACCCCAAAGCTCTCCTTTGTTGCTGATGATCTCATTGAAGGATCATCCCTCTGGTCTTTGTCCTTGGTGGGCTATTATCTTGGCCCGTGGCCCTACTACGAGAGATTGCTTGCCGCCATGAATAACGTTTGGCCGTTAAAAGGTTCGATTTCTCTCCTTTCGCTTGCTGACGATTTTTTCCTCATCAAATTCACTTCTTGTAAAGACTACAACATGGTTTGGACGGGTGGTCCATGGTTTCTATTTGGATTAAAATTGTTGATTTACCGCTTGCTCTATGGACTCCTTCTGGGATCTCAAAGATTGCCTGCTATATTGGGATACCGATCAATGTGGACTCTCTCACGGCTAAAAGGACCTGATTAACTTTTGCAAGAGTCTGTCCAAATATCCAAAGAGTCCTCCCTTCCGGATGAGATCCCGATACAAATTGATGGGGAAGATCTTGTTCTCCAAGTCTTATATGATTGGAAGATGTCCTGTTGTGAAGGCTGCGGGTCTCTTGTTCACCCCTTCCCCCTATGCCCCTCTAATACTAATCCCAAATCTCAGCTTCCTCCTCCTCCTAAATTCAGGGGTCGGAGCTCCAGTAGACACCTTTGTCGTCATTCAGTTGCCCCCTCTTCTACTACTCGGCTTCCGTTGAACCCTCCTATTAATTCCCCTTCCAATCCCACACACATGACCCAACCCCAACCTACCATTCCCATCTCGTCATCCCTTCCTATTTCCACTGCCACTCCCTATGCTGCAAACACCGCTCCTTCTCCCCCTACGAAAAAAGAACCAACAATTCCTAACCTTAATTATTCCATTGAGGAATCCTCTTCCTCAGACCAACCTTCTCAATCCCACATACAAATCATTCCCATTTCTCTTCCAACCTTAGCCCCTCTTATAACCACTAATCAGTTTGCATCCTTTGCTATTGATGAGATTTCTCCTCTCCTTCCAGATTCTAACGCTTCTCCCACTAACACTTCATATTCAGACTCTGCTAAACAGGTCCACAACCAAAAATCTCAATCATCTCCTACAGCCCTTCCTACCTCAAAATCCACCAGAGATAAGTCTGCCAAAAAGATAAAATCTTCTAAATCCTGACCTATGTCCTTCCCTCCAATCGCTTGTTGGAACGTGAGGGGATTTAACAACCCCGACAAAGTTCGTGCGTGTAAGGATTTGGTGAATTCTCACAAACTGAAATTTTTATGTATTTTTGAAGCAAAGATCCAGGCATTTGCTATGGAAGACCCTTGGTTTATTAATTCGCATCTCATTTTTAACAATGAGAACAACTGCAATAACTTTAGCCTTTCTAACCCTGATAGAATTTGTATTAAATGGGACTCTACCCATTTCTCCTTCACTCCAACCTTCTTTTCTGCTCAAATGATACATGGTTCCCTCTCCTCTGGATCCTTTCTCCCTATTTTTTTGTCGTTAGTCTATGCGGCCAACTCTGCTACTGAAAGGGAACCTCTTTGGGAACAACAACTCAAGGGTCTGGCTCCTGACACCTCTCATCCCTGGATCATTTTGGGGGGCTTTAACTGATGCAGGTTTGATTCTGAGAAAGCTAGTGGGTCTTCCATACTGACTGGTAGACTGGGGGAGCTTAATAGCTTACTTTTTTATTGTGATGTTCAAGATCTAGCATATGCGGGTCTCTTCTATACTTGGTTCAATCAACAGATTGACCAACCCATCCATATAAAGCTTGACAGGGTTCTTGTTAACGCGGGTTTACTAGATGCTCTACCCCAAGCTTTTTGCAAAGTTGTTCCCACTATCAGTTCTGACCACTCGCCTTTGGCTTTTCACGCTTCCTCCTCCAACAACATTCCACGGTGCTTCCTTTTCAAGAACTATTGGGTTCACTTGGATGAGTTTTAGGAGGATGTTCTGACTTCTTTTTCACAACCAACTTATTGCAGCCCTACTGCCTCCTTTTACAGCAATCTTCAAAGTCTAAAAAGGAAGTTATCTTGCTTGGGCTTCATCTAATTATCTTGCTAATTCCATCTTGGAATTAAATAATAGGCACCATATTTGCCTCTCTGAACTTCAAAAGTCTCCTTTGGATCCTCAATTAAATCTAAACCTGAAGCTTATCAAGGAACAATTAGATGTGACGCAAGCCTCCTGGGCATCTTGGATCTCTCAAAGAGCTAAAATCCATTTGCTTTCCAAAGGGGAAGATGACTTGGGTTTCCTATATGCCAAAATTCGCTCTAGAAATAACCTCAACTACATAAGGGAAATCTCCAACCCCTTGGGTCATTTCACCTCTCACAATGACATTGCTGCGGAATTATTCTTCATTTTGAGGGTCTTTATAAACTCTCCTAAGCCTCCTAATGCAACGGACTTCTGTATTCCTCCTAGCAACACCATACCCCCAAATTTTATTCCTTCCCTTTTGGATCCTTTCTCTAAAGAGGAAATCAAGGCTGTGGTATTTAATGGCCAAAGTAACTCTGCCCCTAGCCCAGATGGTTTCACCTTTGCTTTGTATAAGCTCACTTGGCACATTATTGGTCTACAGGTGTGCAATGCTGTCAAGAGTTTTTATCATACTGGCTACTTACCAAAAGGTGTAAAAGCTTCCACCATCACTTTCATACCTAAGGGTGGAAAAGCTTCCACCATCACTTACCAAAGGTGTAAAAGCCCTTAGGTAAAAAAAATTTTTACCTAAGGGCTCGCATGCTACTAACATCTTAGATTTTAGATCCATCTCCCTTTGCAATGTGTTCTATAAAATTGTGGCGAAGCTTTTAGCTAACATGCTTAAACCAATTTTATCCTTTATTATTCATGATAGTCAAGCTGGCTTCGTTAAGGGCAGATGTTCTACTGATAATATTCTACAAGCTTCTGAGGTGTTGAGAGAATTCTCCTCCTCACAAAATCTTTTCTGTGCTAAACTTGATATTATGAAAGCCTTTGACTCAATGTCTCGCGACTTTCTGGTGTGCAGGATGCAACAAAAAGGTTTTCCTGAAAAGTTTATTAAATGGGTTAATGACTGCATTTCTAATGTTCACTTTTCCATTTGCTTAAACGAATCTCTTGAGGGCTTCTTTAGCTCCTCTTCAGGGCTTCGTCAAGGGTGTCCCTTATCCCCTCTTCTTTTTTGTATTGTGATGGATGGTCTCTCATGTTGCCTTCTTCAAAACCCGCCTTTGCCTTCACTAGGTAGTAACCGTGTTGGGGTTAATCTGAACCACTTGCTATATGCGGACGACCTACTAGTGTTTGGTGAAGCCACCCCCTCTTTTGTTGTTGGTTTAAAGGAGGCTTTATCCTTATTTGCCAGGGCTTTTGGACTTATCATTAATCCCAACAAGAGCTCGATTCTTTTTTCCAAAAATGCTACATCCATTGAAGCTATTTGTAATATTCTTGGGATTTTCAATGTGGAATCCTACCTCAAATACCTGGGGCTGTCTATCTCACCTTCGAGACTGAATTATACTCACTTCCAACCACTATTGAGTAAAATCTTTACTTGACTTAGTGGTTGGAAAGTTAAATTTCTTTCTTTTGCAGGTAGAGTCCAATTCATCAAGTTCACAATTGCCAACACTGTTGCCTATTGGATTAGGGGATCCACCATACCCATGGCTTGTTGGAAAACCATCTCCAAACTTTGCTCTAGGTTTCTTTATCATGACCGCATTCATGAAAGGAAACTTCATATCATTGCTTGGAAGGATACGTCCCTCCCTAAATAGTTTGGTGGCTTAGGGATTCCCTCTTTTGAGGCTATTTATCATGCCACCACTTGCTCCTTCATTTGACGTATTTACAATATCCAGTCCACTATCAGCAATTGGTTCAGGTCCAAATACATTTCAGTCTGAAAACATCCTGCTGTCACTGCCTCTAAATTCTGGAAATTGACTTGCACCACAGCCCACAAACTTAAAAATCTCATTTCCTTTGTTGTCTCCCATCATGGTAATTTATGGATGGCTTGGGATCCGTGGTGCAATGGGTCCTCTTTAGCTGATCTTAATCCTGCAGTTAGTTTTGAGTTTACTCACGTTAAAAAGTTACATTGACAATTTGCATTGGGAACTTCCTACCTCTTGGCCGAAGTCTTTTCATTCTGCTATCTACTGTATCCCTATTGCTAAGCAACCGGCTATGTCCTGGGATGGCTCAATAAATCCTACCTTTAAGAATTTCATTGTTAAGTTCTATTACAATTTGGAAGAGGTTGCCTGGCATAAATTCATTTGGCATAAACATCATGCCCTTAGATACTCCTGCTATTCTTGGATGGCTATTATTGAGAAGTTAAAATGTGTGGATGTGCTTATTAAAAGATCTATCCTTGTTAACCCTTCATGTCCCTTTTGTCAAAATGCTCTGGAAACTCACAAGCATCTATTTTTAACTATGACTACTCTTTTTTGGTAATTACATCAGTTCTTCCTCTTTTGGAGGGGTTTCTTTTATGGCCAAACTTTCTCCAAGTATATGATTTTGTTGACTGCTTGCAGCTGCTTAATTGTGGGGAAAAGAATTTTTGCTATCTTGTGGTTGCTTGCACAGTTTATCATTTATGGCAGGAACGGAACCGCCGTCCCTTCTCTGATGGCTGGAATAGCCCCACTCAGCTCCTCCTGGCTATTAAGAGTGCTATTTTTCACAAAGTTAGGAAATTGAAGTGTTTTCACAAGCTATATGCTCGATTTATTATGCTCAGCTGATTCTTTGGGCCTTTGTTATTTGTTCTCGTCGACAATTCTCTTTTTTCTTCAGATGATTTTTGAGATCTCTGGATCTTTGTCGGCCTACATTTTGTTGCAATTTTTGATATGGTTGATGATGATTGGGGACAACTTGTGAACTAACTTTAGATTGCTTTTAGACTCTTGCTGCCCTCTGGTTTTAGAAGACTTGTTTCCTCATATTGGTCTATTCTGTTGCTACCAGTTATGGTCTTCTGGCATTCGGCTCGTTCCTAGATGGCCTTTATGGCAAACTTGGCTGGCGGCCTTTAGCCTCTGGCTCTCCCTTTGTTATGTGGCAATTGTCTTCTTCCAATCTGATGTGTTGTGATGGTTGGGGGTTGGTACCATCCTGAGACCCCTTTTGGCTTTTGGCTTTCCTTTTTATTATTTTTGAATTTGGTTATTTTTTGGGTTTTCTATAGGTCTTTCTTTTTACTTGTAATTTTCTATCATTAATATAACGGCTATGCCCCAATTTTTCCCAAAAAAATAGGCAAGCTATATTTTTAATGTTTTGGGCGTGATTGGGTTCACTTTATTGGACTGTTTGATTCTATCAGCAATAGTCAATCAGAGAGCTGCAGTTTCTTGAAAACAAAATCACGATTGATGCTCTCGTCCATGGCCGTCTAAAATGATGTGGAATCATATTGAACTTAAAAAAAATAATGACTAAAAAAATCGCTCAGAATATTCTATTATGCATGAAAGATCTTTAAGAGACTCATTAGTGTTTTATATACATTCATGCTCAACAAAAACAAAAAAAATGCTCTCAAAATAAAAAAAAAAAGAAAAAAATGCTCTTAAAATAAATGGGAATTTTGAGTTTATATTATGCAACATAAAGCAAAAAATTAGAGAAAAATACTCATCATCAACAATATTATTAAGCCTTTATCCCACTATGCGAAGTCAGCTATATGATTCTTTTTTTAATTATGTCTTATCAGGAGTCAAATTCTCATTTAAATCTAATAAAAAAGATAATTTTTAATGCTTATAACCAAGTTTTTTTAGTTTTACCCCTACCTTTCTTAACATAGCTCGACCTAACACATCTAATCTCTTGACTTGATTATCGGAAGGCTGACATTTTAAGTGACCAAACCATCTAAGGTGACTAAATTAGCTGCCACTGGAGCTACCCAACCTATTCACATATTTACCTGTTTCACATTCTGTCTCTAAGTGTTGTCACTCATTCACCTGAGCATCCTCATCTCTGCAACACCTAACTTAATTTTATGCTTGTCTTTTAATGACCAACATTCTATGCCATAAAGCATTATAGGTCTCACCATCATCTTATAGAATGAAGAAAATGCCCTTCATTTCATTTCATAAGAATTATGCTCCAAACTCTATTTTGAATCAAAATATCCCACTTGTATACTTGGATGTCTCAGTCAACCATGTATTTGATTCGTAGTTGTTTGAATTTGAACTTTTCTTTGAAATTAGAATTGAAACGAGAAGATGGAGATGAAGTTGAAGAGTGTAAGTGTTTGAACTTGGAATTGAATGGCAGATGTTGCTATTCATGATATGCTAGTTGGGCAGGAGATTATAGTGGGAAGATGATGATAGGAGTGATTTGATGGGGAAGAGATGTTCATGATTAGATACATGATAGGATATCGTTGGGTGGCTTCTGTAGGTTTGACGGTGTCTGAAGGAAAGAGGTGTTCATGATGTGAGCTTATTAGGGGATGATGTTAACATACCTAATGACATGTGAAGGAGAAAAGCTGTTCATGATGGAAGCTTCTTAGAGAAAGAAGGAGTCATCGAGAACATGTGACAAGAGCGATTAAAACTTAAGCTCATTGTGGAAGCCATTGGTATGTGATAAGCTAACACCATGTTAAGGGAGTGGCTGAATGTGATGAGAGACCAGTATGTGAAGGAGAAGATAGTTTCTCACATGGATCTATTGTTGCCGGACTTCTTCAAACCCAGTTTGAACAAGTTCAAACTAGGTTCCGATCTTATTCGAATAAAGTACTAGTTTTGGTTTGAATGAGGTTTAAATTAGGGCTTAGATATAGATTTGAGCTAGGTTCACATTTGAATATATTAGACCTATTTGAGATATTTTGGCTTAAAAAAGAAGTCTGTAAAACAAGAAGTTATCCCTCATTGAGCACTATTTGATCTGAAATTAACTTTTAATTATATTTTCCTTAAACAATAAATTATGGGCATATTTTCCCAATTTTTCTATTATGGTGAATATTAAGTAAAATTCCCCAAAAAACATTTATCTAATGTCATGACAAAAATGATCTATTTCATGTAACATAGAGTTTAATATATATTTGTTTTAAATGTCTCATAGTTCATATGAGTTATAAAAGTTTAGCTTCTTTGAATAGTACCTTCATTCATGGAAAATGATTATTACAAGAATAACTTGTAGAAATCAAATTTAAATTGGTTGAACTATTTTGCTTGCGTCTATTGTCTAGAAATGGAAAGTGTTATAAGGGGTGAGAACTGAGGGAATTATGAAATCTCAATCCTTACTATCACTCTATTTTTGAGCTCAATACCACAAAGTCTCTATTGCTTTGTGCCCTTTCTTCTTCTTAATAAGATGATGTCATAAATGCATACTACTCAATTCTTATGTATTTGTATGTTTAACATGTTAATTTTTATAGTTACTTATAAAACACCCCAATATTAAATTATATTAAATCAAACGCATGAAAAGATGTATTACACTTTAAATAAGTTAATATTGGTGGTCTTTTTATATGCTTTATAGATTATAGTGTTATGTAATTAAATATAAAATTTATGTATTGGATATATGAATACATAAGAATTTAATTATATGTATGTAAACCTTCTTTATCAATTTACTTGAAGTCTTCCCATCATCTTATGTCTTAGGTTATCTCAAAATATTTTTTGCAGCTAGGAAGTCAAATCTTTTATACTTCCACAAGTTGTGATGCTTCATTATGAATCACAACTACTTCTTACTTGTAACCACAAAGACATAATGAGCATAATTAGATTGTCAATGATGCGTTTATTTTCAAATCTAAAAACCTAGAAATTCTTTGTCGTAAATTTCATGGTCATCAATCATCAAATTATGCTTTGATGCTAATTTTTTGTAAGAAAAAACTAAAATTGGATGCAAAAGCATCACCAAGATCAAGAACGGTGTTCCATGAGGCAACAAAGAAGAGAAAAAAAAAAACAGCCATATAACAAATATTTATACGATTTTGCTCAAACCAAGCATATATTCATAAGATAGGAGATAAGGCTTAACCCTCTAAAATATAGAAGTCATAAATATAATGTATAAATATTCATAAGAGAGGATGTTTGACTTGATCCTCTAAAATAAAGTCATAAATATCCTATACAAAATGAAAGAATGCTTGCTATTCATTCTCAAATTCTAAGTAAAAAACACATAATAAAGATAGAAACACAAAGAATCTTTGAAAATGAAATTTATTGATAAAATGCAAACAATTTTTCAATGAATTTTTTTTTTTGGTTAAAACCCATAGAAGGGGCCTACGCGTTGATATTAGGAAAAAATTACAAGTCTTTAAAGGGAAAACTAGCTCACTACAGCTCCAAGGAGCTTACAAAATAAAAAGAGAAATAAAAACCCAGGAGCCAGCAATCCCCACTAAGCACAAGTACAAGAGGGCCTAATAACATTCTGAAAACCAAAAGAACAGAGGCACTGGAATCAATAATCAGCACAGCCTCGCCAACCAAAAAAGGACCCTGCACAAAATGAGCACTAGTCTCCAAAAACCTGATAAAAAGGCCTATAGGGACACTAAAAGCAGCAGATAACACAAAACAAAGAATATTAAAATAAAACAAAATATAACCAGGATAGGTCAAACTCCCAAAATGATTAGTATTGTGATGTTTAAAGTCATAGTGCCTAATATTGGGAATGAACAGAATATCCATCATATTGAAACCACTAGCAGCTAATACAGTAAAATGACTCAGACAACAAGTGATAGAAACTAAATTAATAATCATCAAGTCACTCCGAACCCAAACAAAGAAATAAGCAATGGCAGCAATCATTAGACACCCGAGGAGTAGAATAATAGGCAAACCGCAAAGACCAAACCAGCAGTTAAAAGCCCAACAAGAATAAAGGCTAATAGAGCTTAAGAAGTCATAGAACCAGCAGCCATCACTAGGATAGACCAAATGCCGCTCAATCCTACTTCCAAAGGAACTCAACCATACTAGGATAACTGGGACAAACAGACAATAATAGAGGAAACTCGAAATGAAGCACATATAAGTCCACAACACCATAGAGGTCCCAGGATAGAGCAACAATCCAACAGAAAAGCAAAGATAAAAGCATAAAAGCCACCAATAAACCCCATCACAGAACACATAACCAAAAATAACTAACAAATGATAAAGACCCAGACTATGCCCCAGTAACATCACAAGGCCACTAACGAAAGCCCTAACAACCCTTATACAGGCCATACATGATAAACCCAAAATAACACCAACACAGAGAAAAAAATATAGCCCCAGATCACAGCAGAGAAATATAGTTAACCACAGCATACCAACACGTCCAATACTGGTATACAGACCAAAATAAGAAGGTAGGAGAGCAACAATTGGGCAAACCGTTAGCATAAAAATTGGTACAATCATAGCTCCAGCCCATAGCCAAAAGACACTCAAAAGGCACAAAACTATTGGAACCCAGACATGAGAGCTCAAGGAGTACCAACTAGGAAAAAATAAAACCCAAACTGCAACACCAAGGAACAAACCAACCACCAGGCCAAGCATGAGCAGGTAAAGCTCCAGAACAACCAACCACCAGGATAAAACGGTGCAAAAGAAAATGAAAAAAACCAAACAACATAAAAGATGCCGAACCCCCAGTATCCTGAAAAAACCAAAAGAAGGCCCAGACAAGCACCCACCAAGAGGTAACTCCAAACCAACAACCCAAACTCATTAAATCCTAACATAAGGGGTACCAATTTTATCCAATCTAATGAGCCATTTTAAATGAGCAAGTAAGTTATTAGTAGCCAAATCAGTGAGATGCTCCAAATTAGAACCCCAATTAGCAAGCCAAAGCGCACATGAATTCCCCTCCCTATACACATGAGAGAAGGAGACATTAATAAAAATCATTAACATCTTAATATCCCTCAACAAATAAAAAAGATTAGCATTGCAAATAGAATCCTCCAGACAATTTAAGCATTGAATAACATAATTAGAATCAACTTCAATACTTATAGTGATAATACCCAAAGAAATACATAATTTAATCCCATAGAGAATAGCCGAGAGCTCAGCAAAGTTCTCATCACACAAAGGTAAGGGACCAGCAAAAGCCATAATAATGTTACCTTCATTGTCCCTGAGAATCCCACCACAACCCAAAAATTGCTAATTAAAAATACCCTTCACATTAAGTTTATAAGTGTTAATGGGAGGCTTAATCCAGTAAACAATTTTAGAACCAGTAGGGTGCAGGTCACCATCCAACTTAATGCCTAAGTCATCAGCCACAAACCAATGGTTTTTAAAATTCTTTTAGGAAAGCAAGTTAACAGAAAACAGTCTCAAGACTTTATCTTTCACATTATTGATAATCCTATGATGGTTCAAGCCAACACTATTAAAATAAGAATTGTTCTGCTCCAGCCATAAATACCAAAGAATGAGGGAAGGAATAACATTTCTAATATGCCCCTTAGACTTGACAAACCAAAAATTAAGATTAGCATTAATAGAAAGATTGGCATTAAAATAATTTAATTTAAAAATTTCATCAAAATAAGACCAAGTTTTAACAGCTAAAGAACCAAAAAGGAAAACATGATGCATATTCTCCATATGATAACAACATTGACATTTGGAAGGCATAATAAAACCCCTTTTAATTAAATTATCTTCAGTAGGAATGAGCTTATTGAAAATTCTCCAAATGAAAATACCAATAGTAGAAGGAATACTTTTATGCCAAATCATAGAGAAAATACAAGAATTATCATTCTTGGTTCTAAAAGCATTCCAAGCATCCTTCAATTTAAAAGTACCATCTTTGGACAAATTGCATAAGATCAGATCCTCAGAATCAGTGTTCAGAGGGAGATTAAGAATTTGATGAATAATAGACTCAAAAATCACATTCACAAGTTTATCATAATCCCAATAGTTATCAGTAATGAAAAAGTTCACCTTAACCGCCCCAGTAGAAGAGGTATTCGTGATAGAATCAATAGAATGCTGACCTAACTAATGATCTTGCCAAAAGAAAATATTACCACCACCAAGCCCCCAAACTTTAGAATCCCCTTGGTTAAAGGAGCAACTAGTAGGATGTTTACCCACACAATATTTAGCCACCATAAACTTAGCCCAAAGACTCCTATTAGCACGAAAGGTATACCACAATTTGACAGAAAAAACATCAGATAAATCAGACATGCTCTTACAACCCAAAGCACCCTCATTTAAAACACCACAACATTTATCCCAAGAGGACCAAGTGATTTTATAATTAATGTTAGCCCCTTTCCAAAAAAACTTATTAATAATTTTATCAATTCTATTGCAAACAGTTTGAGTAGGTTGAAGAGTTTGAAAAATATAAACCAGAAGCGAGCAAAGAACACTTCTAATGAGAGTAAGCCTACCACCAAAACTCATAAAATTAGAATCCCAGGATAAAAGATTGCTCTGAATCGAAGTGTTTAAATCATCAAAAAGAAAAGGCTTCTTGTGGCCTTTAAATAGAGGGACCCCAAGATATCTAATAGGCATATGAGCTTGCACAAAGCCAGACATAGCTTTGATAGCCACAATACGATCACTAGGCATTTTGTTAGGGGTAATAAAACAACATTTATTTTTGTTTGAAGAAAGCCCACTAACATTCTCAAAATAATGAAAAAACTCTAAAAGTTTATTGATCCGTTTTAAAGAACCATTCGCAAAAAGAATAAAGTCATTAGCAAAACATAAATGAGAGATAGGGAAACCACCCAAGGTTCTAAAATAAAGGCTTGGGTGATTCTCAAAGAGGTTGGCTATGCCTCTAGATAAATAATCTGTCGCAATAATGAAAAGGGTAGGAGATATAGGGTCTCCCTGTCTAAGGCCATGAGAGGATTTAAAAAAACCAATACTCTTGCCATTGACAATAACGGAAAATAGGATCCATCAATACAATTCCTAATAAGGTTGATGAAACCTGAATTAAAACCAAATAAATGTAAAATCTTATAAAAAAAAACTCCAATCAATGTTGTCATAAGCCTTGGTGTTAGGGTTTTTGAATTTACTGATAAAATGGTGTTAGAGTTTAAATTATTTACCAAAATATTTTATCTTCAATTTTGGTTCAATGATGATTTACCTTGCCATCTAATAGGAAGCTCAAAGCTTTTTGAAACTAGATTAGTAGGGTTTTTAATGCTTTGATGATCTTTAATGAATCCCACCCTTTAGCCATTGGCAATTTAATATTTTAATGCAAGTTTTGATTGTTTGCATAGTAGAAGATTAATGGAGACCTAGTTCTAGAACTAAGTGGCCAGATCAATCTATAGTGCATCTCTCTTGACATATCTATTAAAAAGGTAAGTTTCTTCTATTTCCTCTTCAAGATTTTTTAGGTAGCATGCCCATGGTAGTATTGAACTTTTAGTTATCTTGAAAAAGGCCTATATAAAATGGCTTGTTAGGTTTCATGCAGGTCATTTGAATATCTTAGTTAATTTAATTGATTAGATCTTTTAAATACCCTATAATGTAAAGTTTATGTGCTCTAAATATCTTTGCTCGATTACTTTGTTGGATAATAGTATGAGTAATATAAAGGAGAAATTTTAGAAGGAACCTGAATAAATTTAAAAAGGAGGGACGTTACCAATGGTGTGGCCCATTCATTTGAATGCATGAAACCATTTGATTCATTCAAGCCGACCATTCTGCTGTCATTAATTTAATAGACAATTGTTTACTTAGAAATTTAAAAATTTTAAATATTATATTATATATATACACACTTTGATATAATAATTTTTTGAATTTGTAAATTTTTTTATTATATTTTGGTCATATCTAATTTAGTTGTAAATTTATATTTAAGTTATAATATGAAGTCTATTTTTATTATATATATAGGGGCGGAACCAACCTTAGTTCTCAAGGAGGCAAGTAGCAAAATTATAAAAAAAATAAAAATACGTATAAAGGTGCAAAAATAATTTATTTTGCACATAATCGCTTTTCACAGACTTATTTGTTAGTGTTAGAAAAGTTCAACATAATCGGATGAAAATAACGACAGGTCAAAAGGCTTTCCAAATTTTGAAGGGGCAAATTGGTAAAAAAATTGTCAGCTGGGGGCAAAAAATAAAATGTAGGAGAGGTAGATTACAAATAATCCTTTTTATATTAAGAGTTAGCTGTACAGAGTTTCGCCCTTATATATATGCAAAGTATAATATAATTTAAATATTTTTATTGTTAATATGGTAATTTAAAGTTTCTAATATTTTTATACAAATTCAAAGAAAGCGACGATGATTGATTAGACAACTCATTCATGAAAGAGTATTTTTTTTTGCAATATATTAATAGCCTTTGTTGATGTAGCTTTTGGCCGTCTTTGTCTCTCTCAAGCAGGAATCCAATGTAAATAGAAACAATTAATATTAAAATAAATTTATAATTATATTAATGTGTTATTAATAATACAGAGTATAAGGTGATTTTCTCAAATAAAACTAAGGTCTTACTTCCGGCATGTGCCTCTAATTAATTTTTTAAAGAAACTATAATTAGGATTTTAACATAATCATACAAATAGGAGAGATGTCAAACACATGTTCTTAAACAGAATCATTCAAACAGGAGAGGTGTGATTATTTACTTGTTTTTACTTTATATATTTTGTTTGTATCTTTTGTATGTCACTTACTATTTTAGGTACAATATACATTAAGCAGATCTAAAGAATCAAACTCAACATAGTGCAGTGTTAAGGTCTAAGTCAATTTGTAATGATAAAGTCTATATTTTTCTATTTTCTTGAGTCATCACTAGTAAAAATTGATATTCTTTGTAGCATTTCTTAGCACCATTTTAAGAACTGCTGCTATAGAGTATTTTTGGCAGTGATTTAAACTGCCAAGTTTAATGGTAGTTTAAACCTCCTGTGATATCTGCAATTTACATTTTAAGTTTGATTGCTCGATCGCTAACTCATCTTCTGCCCGCTCGATCGATAACTCATCTCTGCTCGTTCGATACCCATCCCGTGCCCTAGCTCACGCCAATCCCAAGTCTCTTCGAGATCCCGACCAACTTCGTCCCCAAGCTGGCTCTCGCATGAAGTCCATATCCTCTTCGTTAATCTCGACTCCATCTCTTAAGCTAGTCTCCCTCTCCTTGTACCCAAGCTTGTGCTTGCGCAAGCATCATTGACCACGTCTTCTCTATAGATAGCTCGAGCATCCACGTGTACATTGCCACAGCCACCATCAAGCCCGACTCCCTCCTACTATGCCATAGCTTGTGCGAACATACCCATATGCGAGTCCTCTTCGTCGTTCAAACACCCACGAGAAAGGACTGACCGTCATACCACATCTACAACACTGTAGCCGCCCTTTCACCGTGTCCTAATTTTCCTTACCTCTGCTCGACCACCGCCGTGAGGTTAGGTACTTTTCTACTTTAACGGTTGAATTTATATTCTTCAATTTTTTCTAGAATTTAATATAGTGGTTGCAGTTTCCAATGGTGTGATATGCAAACTAGCCATATGGTTTTCATCCTTCCCAGCACAACACTTTACTAATTGCTTCCTATATCTAATGAAACCTTGTGTATCACAAGCCCTTTTATGAGTTCATTTAGTATTTGTATTTTATACTTCATAAAAAATATGTTTCAATTTTTACATACTATAGTGCAAAGCAACACTCACATTTTCTCCTCTTACATGCCTATCATACATATTCATTAAACATGGCCAAAAGTTGATTCTTTTATGGAGGATTTAGATAGAAAAGCTTCACATGCATGGCTATTTTTGTGTTATCTTTTGGATTCTTTCATAATTGTGTATTATTTGATCTTTGATAGGATTGAAATACTTAAATTTGAACTTTCCTAGATCCAATCAGTTGTGTTGTGTCGTCGATAAGTTTGGGAGCTTCATCCATAATTACATTAACACCATGAAAAGTTTATTGATTACATTTTTTCTTGAAATAGTAAATTATGTCTAATCATTTTAAAATTAATTAACTAAGGTTTCTAGGGAGAAGCAACAAGCTTTGAAGTTTTAATAATTATTATTTCTTCTCGACAAAAGAAAATCCTGATAGAGATATCATGAATAATTGGAGTAGAAGAGGATCATTATTACTAATATTACTAAACTAGAAGTTAATGAGGGTTTAGAGAAACTATACTAAACTAGAAGTTAATGAGGGGTTTTAGCACCATAAAATTAGGCAAATAATGGGGGAGAAAATCCTTTTGAATAGGGAATAAACTATGCTCTTCAAGATAAGTTTCCCTTTCTTGGCACCATAGTTTTTACTTGGGTATTGGTTAAATGATACCTGAGCTATTATAGATGAAAATGGTAGGGACACAATAAGTGCTGCTTAGGGAACGTATGGATCCAACATTCGAATTGATTGAATATGAATGAGTTCTATGATAACCCTTGTACCAAGCTCATGAGTAATGCCAAATAGAGCTTAAGAAATTATTTGTACTTTTATATTGATTGTGATTACAATTATTCATTGAATTTATTATTTAAGTTGCTAAATCAATTCAACCTTTTGTTTATCAATAGATTCAAGTGCTAAACCTAAGTTCTTCATTAGAACTCAAGGGTTCATCTTGTTATCCCTTTATTAATGGATCTTAGGAAGGCTCTCCTTGATCTTGTCAAAGTGAACCTTCTTTCCCAGCCAACATAGCATACCCTATAGTGAGTACTTCCAAATCATCATCATTCTTGTCCTCCCACTTATCAAGATTTTCTTCACATGGGAATACTTTTTGGTGATGTTTTATCTAACAAATTCTTATCATTGTATAGAATTCTAGGCAATTTCTTTAAGTTAGAATCTTTGGGTGATTTTCCCAATGTGTAACCTTTTATAAAAGGGGTTTTCTTTGGTAAGCACTTGTGTTTCGCAGGGATCTATGTAAGTGCACTCTCATATTTGTAATAGGAGATGTCTACAAGATTTTTTGATAACACATAAGAGAAGTTATGAACAACTTTCTTTCATTTATTATGAGAGTCTTCCTTAAAGAAAAAAGATTTTTGCTTGCTTCTTCGGATAAGGAAAAAAGTTTTTCAAAGCTTGGAAACTAGTGGAGGTAATACGAGTAACAAAGTATTATATAGTAATTGAACCTTATTGGATTATGTAGTGTCTTGGAGAATATCTACTAGTCTTTCGATTGTATAATTAGTAAGAACACCAAACTAAATTAGAGATTCTTAAATTCAGATTTGTTGTATTTAAAGATAACTATTTCTTGTTTGTTTAGCTCTTCAACCCAATCATAATGCAAGAAAATTTTTTGGGGAACTAGATTTCTTGATGCAAAGTGCTAATTGATAAGGAAGGAGTATCAATTAGGTCAAATATTGAAGGACTACCAATCTCTTTATATTAGATAGTCATGAGAATATAAAAGGATCCCCTAACTGTCTTGCAAAGACTAATTTTAGTTTGTTTGAAAGTATCGATTGTTAACCACTTGTAATAGTAAGGTCATTAATATCATTGACATATGTAGTGATAAGAACATCATTATATGCTATTTTTTTTTTCATTGAGGTAAGTATAGAGCAGCTTCTATTAGAGTTGGGTCTTGAATGATGACCTTATTTTATTAATAAGTATCACTAAAAATAAATGTGGCTATTTCGACATGAAATGGTTGTAGTGGCAAAAATAACTTTTGCCAAAATGGAAGATTCAATTGTGACATTTTTACTTGGCATATGCATATAAAAATATCATCATAAACTTAACTAATAAGGATGTAAGAGAATTTATTTAACAAAAATAAATATTCTTGATTCACATAGGATGATGAGGCAACTATTTACTTCACATGTCATTATGAACCTTGATATCTTAAAAGATTATATGGTAAGAATAAGCTACCGAATGAAGTGGAAAACAGATTTACATGCATAGTAATAGTTATGAGAATTGAGGCTGAAATATTAAGTATGGAGATGCAAATTAAAATTCTTACATATTTTTTTGCCATATTTTTTTAAATTTTTTTGGCAAAAAATTTTTCATTGGAAATCCACTAAAAATTCGTTATTCTGACTAAAATTGGCTGATTTTTGACAGAAAAGGCCCCCAAAAATCATTCATTTTCTTCTAGCGAGAGAGAGATATTACGTCCCACTATGCATGTTAATTTTGTTGGTGGAGAAAAAAAGATGATTATATAGTAGTGTTCCCCTTTTGTATAAGATATCGAAGAAGAGATATGAAAAGAGGTTTAATGTGACAATCCTAGAAACTCTTATGTGCACATAACTTAAATTATTCATAAGATGTCATACAAAATTAAAATTAAATCAAAAGAATATGGGTTACTTAATCTCTCAAATGGACTAGGTCTCTAAGATTAATTACACTCGAAGAAACCTCCAAGGGAAACTCTTGATAAGTAACATATGCATTTATTATGATTCATTTGTGTTTATATCTAACAAATATATTTTTTTTGAAGGAATGTTGACCTAATAACACCATTTATGATTAAAAACATTGATGTGTAAAGAAAAAGTTAAATCACCATAATCAAGCAAGATTGCCTTTTCATAGAAAAATTCTATATAATCAAAGTCATTAAATCATCAAGTGCTTAAAAAAGGATTGCGATTGGCTAAAAGGGAACTTGGTAAGTACTAACAAGTTTAGGAAAGGGTGTAAATAGCCTTGGTCAATATATCATTCTTTCCATCATTTTAATGATATCAAAGTTTGAAATCATTTAATTGAGGTCAACCCAACCCAACTATTAGCTATTTTATCAACAACTATAAATTACATTATCCAGAGTTAACCTAACTATTTAAAATCAAAGAAGACAAATTCAAAGTTCCTAGACAACTATTTTCTAATTGGTGAATAAGGAAAGATGAAGGGCTTACAATATCTAGTAATAGAGAGTTTCCTTCATAAAGATGTGAGTGAAATAAGCCACTTAAAATGTAGTAAAAGTTACTCAATTGGAATTACTATCCTATTTGGGCAGGATTATGGCTATCTAGCATACTAAGAGCTTTAGGCATATCAAAATTTATGCCTTATAAAGGAGATTTATCCTAAGGATTATAATATGTAATAAAAAAATATCTATCCTTAAATATGAAATGCATTTCTACTATACATGTTTGACTGGCTATGTAATAAATACACATTAGCACTCCAGGGTTTTAATTGATAGTTAGCTTGACCTCATGTCTCATCTCTAAGGCATTAAGAGAGTGATTTTTACTCAAAGAAAGAGCAAGTTAAGAAAGCCTTACTTTTTAATTAAGATATTGATAAGTGTAAATTATATATTATTTTATGTGTTTTATTTTCAGTGAAAATGTGTTATTTTAGTTATTTTTGTGCAGGAAAAATAAAAAAAGGTAGAAAATTCTAAGTAGTCAACAACACCACAACATTTGACAAAACAACGCTGCACCCTAATTCTGACATTTCGATGTCGAGTTCCTTGTTTGCAAGCACGTGATGGTAACACAAACATTGTCGCAACATTATCAGTGCCAAGGTGTCAGAATGTTAGCTTGGCAGCACCATATTTCTATTTTTAAATGATGTGGTGTAACAATTTCTCATGCCTTGGTGCCATTTTTGTTACTTGGACGCCGCAGCACTTGAATATCAATAGTGCTATGGCGTTATAGTTGTAACTTCCAAGGCCATGATCTCTCCGTGAAAAGACACAACTGTTCATAAGAATAATTGATTCGCATCAACAAGCACCATGGTGGCACAAAAGTTTTAGTGTTGAGGTGTTCACTTTAAGAGCACTATGGCGCCATTATTTCAAACATCATAGTGCTTGGTGCCTTTTTATATTTTTTTTATAAATAGTTGTGATGTTATATTTTTAAGGGATTTCAGTCACTTATATGAAATTTAATACTTTTTAGAGTACTTCTCTAGTTCTCTTTTAGAGTAAAATGTAAGGGAGGCTAAGGAAGTACAAGATATAATCATTTAGAGTAATTAGCCTGTATTTCTTGAAGCAACACTATAAATTAAGGGAGAAGTGTTGAACTCATTTTTGTATGAGGTCATAAAGGCCTATTCAAACTCCTACCTATTGATCTGATGATTGACAATCATCTAGTTATCAATTATCTAGAGCTCAATCCAGATTCCAATCTAGATTCTAATTCAAAACTCAAACCCAGATCTCAATCCAGACCTTAAAATAAACTCCAATATAGACTTTAATCAATTCAACCTTCAATCAATCCAGACTTTAATCAATTTAACCTTATCAATCCAGATTTCAAATAATTCAACTTCAATTAATCCATATTTTAATCAATTCAAACTTCAATAAATCCAGACTTCAATCGATTCTACCTTCAATCAATCTTGACTTTAATCAATTCAAACTTCAATTAATTTAACCTTCAATGAATCCAGACTTTAATCAATTCAAACTTAAATATATCCAGACTTTAATCAGTTCAACCTTCAATCAATCCAAACTTTAATCAATTCAAACTTTAATCAATCCAAACTTCAATCAAAGCTTTAATCTAGGCATTAATCAAGAATTCAATTACACTTCAAATTGATCCTTCATTAATCAACCTTCAATCCAATCTCTAATCATGCTTCAATCTTATCCAATCAATAATAATCATTCAATTGATTTTGATTGATTTGAATAATTCAAATTAAACCAATCAAATCTAAAATCTAGCTCAAATCAAGAATTCCAGACCAAAATTCAAGGTTAAAGGCCTTTATCCTGGAACCCTTTTTGAGTGATTTTTCAATCACTTCAAAACTCAGTCAAATGACTCCTGATTCATGATATATCAATTGTATATTGATTAGGTATGTCCCTAGGGTCATCCATCCAAATTTGAGCTCAATCTGAGACCTTTAGCCCTATAAACTGAATAAAATTCCAAAGGCTATAAAACCTTCAAATATTTATAACCTATGCACTAGACATTCCACCTTATGAAATTTGACCTTGGAACCTCCTCCAAGACCCTTAATCATATCAATAGACTTTATTATAACATGTTGAGCATTGAAATGTATTTTGGTGGGCCCAATTTGACCCCCAGTTGACCAAGATCAAAATGACCAAAATACCCCTTAAGGGCAAAATTGAAGTTATAATTAAACTTCAATATGGCCCAGTAAAATCAAACCCTAAAACCTCTTCTAATGCATCCTAAACATCATTAGGAGTGCATTGGACTCAAATCCAGACCTTGGTCAAGGCCTGGTTGACCAAGTCAACCAATTTTGACCAAATTACCCCTTAAGGGTTTAAATAGTCATTTCAATCCAAATGACTTCATCATTGCTTAAAACCACCTCATTGAATTCAAAATATCATTTTGGACCTATTAGAACCAAACTCAGGCCTTGGTCTGACCTGGTTAACCAAGTAAACCCTGGTTGACCAAATGACTTCTTAAGGTCAAAATGCTCATTTTGATTGAAATGACCCTTCTAGTCCAGGAGACCACGTCCATTAGTCTCCATTGATCAAATCAAACTTGTTGAGCCCAAACCCAACCTATGGTTTAATCTGGTTGATCAAGTACACCATGGTTGACAAGATCAACCATTAAGCTCTAATCATATTGAATCAAGCTTTAAATCCACCTTAAACTTCACTCAAACCTCTTGATCACTTTTCCTAATGAAATGGACCTAACTTATGACTTTGTCCCAATCAATAGTTGACTTGGTCAACCAGGCCCATATCTGGTCAAACCAAGTCAACATAGAATTTATTTTTTAGATTCTTTCAAATCACTACATATGACCTAATTAAGCATGATATTCATCCAAATTCACTCTAACTCATGTTTTAAAATTTCTGAAACCTAAATCCCCAGTCCATAAGTTGACTTTTTCAACTTAACCTTATTTTGGTCAAACCAGGTCGACACTTGATATTGCAATCCAGGATCTCTAGTCTACGATTTTGATGATAAGAAATATATTTGATAGAATTATTATTTTTCTCATTAAATATTTTAGACATTTCTTGTATCTATGAGCAGTAACATTTCAGGTAAGATATACACCGCTCAAGACTGCTAAAGACTCAAGATTAGGTAGAATAGGATACAAAAGAATCTATAATTTTATTTTTTTATTTTTTACTTGTTGAGGTTGGCCACATAAGAGTATATGAAAATTGGGTGACCATGCATACACACACAGGGGGAGGGAAATATATTTTTAAAGTTAAAATTTTTTAACTAATTATACTGTATGATTTCTCATCATATTGTATGATTTATTATCTAAAAATAGGCTTAACGACTAATTAAAAATTTATTTATGTGAATTAATCATACTTATATTGTGATCATACTGTATGATTCATTATGATATGAAAACCCCAGCTACCAGATTAATTTAAGTAAGATTTTAAAATTTAATTTTTGAACTAATCATACTGTATGATTATAATCCTGCTGTACGAATATTTGAAATCTTGCTAAAATTAACCCCCATAATTAGTCAATCAAATCATGGTTTAATTAATATAGTTGATCGTACTATATGATATTGATTGTATAAAATGATTAACAAAGATGAAATTTGGTCATCCTAAAGATCATACCAAATGAAATCATAATTTTTGAACTAATCATTCAGTATGATATTTATATCATATTAGACAACTTACTTGAAATTAACTAACCGTACTGTATGATGAGTACAGTATGGGATAACTAATAGAGAAGATTTTTTATCGTCCCAAGAATTGTATCGTACGAATAGAGGAAATAGAATAGATTATACTGGATGATCTACTGATCATTATGTACGATGTGTTCATAAAATTTAAACAATTTATTTGAACAACTATTTACATCATATTGGATGGGACTAGTTTTGAACTGATCGTATTCTACGAACCATGTTCATATTGTACAAATAGAGGTAGCTAAATTAATTTTGTAGGGTTTCTTGAATCATACTACTTAAGCTATATCTTAAGATTTTTTTGAATAATTAAGAGAGGAACATGTGATTGTTGAAGGAATTTTGAGAGAGGAGCTTTTGAGAAGAAAATTAGGGTTTGAGAGAGGAAGGAGAAGGTGAGCTTGAGCGTGAGGGAGAAGTAGTGTGTGGGGATCACATAGTTACTCTGAGCTAGCTGCACACTTGCTCATCCTGTGGCCTTGATGAGTCTTTTGGAAGCTCTCTAGGATAGAGGCTTCTTAGTCCAGTCCTTGAGGTTCTCTACCTTCTCCAGGAGGGAGAAAAAGGAGTTGAGGTTCTCTGCCTTCTCTAGGAGGAATAAAAATGAGTCAAGGTCTACTACCATCATTGGGAGGGTGACATAGCATTCAGTTCTCCACCACATCAAATGTTTGGTGAAAGTGAGTCTATAAGGGATTCTCCACCTTGTTGAGGGAGCAAAAAAAGTGTTACTTAGTGTTAGTGTAATACTCGAAGTGGAGGACTCTAGGGAGTGGACGTAGGTCAAGGTTAACTGAACCACTATAAAAATTTCTAGTGTATTTTTTCCTTTTCTCACTTTTATATTTTTGGCATTTCATTTTTGTTAATAACTGCTTTGAAAAAATATTGATTATTGCTCTATCACATAGATCAAAATTTCATCATAGTAAAATTTAATATTTTTGATAAAATCTCTCACTTTCGTAATCAATTAGGTTTTGGTTTTTCCAATTACTGAAAAGTTTTTCAAAAATATTATTATTATTATTTAGAAGTTAAGAAAAATTTTTAAAGCACCAATTTACCCCCTCTCTTGGTGAGCCTCGGGCTAGTTCCGTAAGGTTTAACAACCTTCACAAACTTTAAAGTGGTATCAGAGTGAGATTTCAAAAATAAGGTTTTAGAAAACTTTTGAAAATTGATCAATGGCTCATTTTGGTAATCATAACACTGCAGAGGGTTATTTTAGAACCTGTCTACTACTGTTTGAAAATATCCCTTTCGATTTCTGGAAAATACGCATGTCTACCTTTTTGCAATCCATTTACTATAGAATTTAACATATGATTCAAACTGGCTATTCACTTCCATCACATGTAGTTAATGGTGTTAAAACTAATATTCCTTTTATTGAATGGAGTTATAAAGATAGGGAACTTACATAGTTAAATGATAAGTATTTAAATTATTTCTTTTGTGCTTTAAAATCTGAAGACTATATGCAAGTTTCTACTTGCACTATAGGGAAAGAGATTTGGGATAGGTTATGTATCACCTATGAGGGAACTAGTGAAGTTAAATAGTCTAGGCTAAACATATTATTGTATGACTATAAACTCTTTCGCATGAGACTTAGCGAGACTATATCTAAAATGTATACTAGGTTCACCCAAGTAGTAACATCCTTACATGCACTAGGTAGAGAACTATCAAATTTTAAAAAAGTTAATAAGATTCTATGTTATTTACCTAGTTCTTATGATGCCAAGATAACTGCAATCACTGAATCTAAAGACTTAAATGTTTATTCCACTAATAATTTGCTTGGGTCACTCATTGCGTATGAGCAATGAGTGAGTCAAAGGCAAAGTGACGCAGGAGAAAAGGAGAGAACTATAGCACTAAAAGAAAATGATTCTAATAGTAATAGTTCTATAATAGAGGAGGATGGCAAAATAGCCTAGATGACATGCCAGTTCTAGAGCTTTCTAAAAAGAAAATAGAGGCGTCAACAAAACAGCTGAAGGAAAGGTAAAGCCAATGAATTACTAAAATTTTGTTTGACATAATTTGACTCGAGTGCAAGAAACCAGACCACCTCTAAGCTAACTGCCACAACCTGAAGACTCACCCTAACAAGAAGTAGGGTAAAGAGAAGCCAAAGTATAAGAGGTGTAAGCAAAAGATACAAAAATCTTTTTGGGCCAACTCTACCTTAGAATCATCAAAAGAAGAAGTAGAGGAGGAGGTAAAAAACCTGTGTCTTATGGATAACAATAATCTTGATCAATCAGATCAAGATGAGGTATGTCAACTCTCTTATGATGAATTATTTATTATTTTATAAAAATTCTTGATTCATATAGGAAGTTTAAGAAGATGCATGCTAGTCTTAAAACTAAATTTTTTACTTTGTAAAAGGAGCATGCTAGTTTAATTATCGAGCACTCTACTTTAGATAGCGATCATATAACTTTATTAGATAAGTTTGATGCATTAAATAAGAAGCATATTGACCTATCTAATACACACAATTCCTTGAAAACATCACATGTTGAACTAGATAAATCATATAAGGAATTAGAAGAACTTGCATGTCAATTAGATAGCAGTGAACATGCATTAAAACTAGAAGTGGCATGCTATAAAAATGCAAATGAATTTTTAAGTGAAAAAATTATTGCATTTGAGAATAATAAACCATCACCTTCACTAGCTCAGTAGCACAACCCCTCAACACAACATGCATCACATAATCCTAGGAAGAGGTACCATCACCCACATAGGTTAGTGAAACCATTCCCTGGTGTTAGGTGTTACTTTTGTGGCATGTTAGGATATATAGCCCGCACTTGCATAATCCATCGTAGGACACATCTAGTGTGGAGGCCTAAATTGCATTCATCACATCATAACATGCATTCATGTCATTCATTCATGCATAAGGTGGAACCCAAACTCACTTATGTTCCTAAATCTAACATTTAAATGATATTATAGGGTTGCTCTCACAAAAGACATAGTGAGAGCATGTGGCACCTGGACAGTGGTTGCTCGAGGCATATGACTGGTGATATAAAACAGTTCATCACACTGGAAGCCAGGTCAAGAGGCAAGGTGACACTAGGAGACAACACAACTAGGAAAGTGATGGCTCAGATATAATTGGAAACTCTAAACACTTTATGATTGAAAAAGTTTTGTTAGTTAATAGTTTAAAGTAGAATTTATTAAGTATTAGTCAACTATATGATAAAGGCTTTGATATAAAATTTCTTTCTGACAAATGCATGATTAGTTTAAATGAAAAAACTTATGTTAGAAGGAAAATGGATGAATAATATTTACATGTTAGGCTTGAATTGCATTGACTATTCAAATTCATTATGCCTAAAAACTATAATTAATGAATCTTGGCTATGATATAGGAGATTATGTCATGCGAGCATGAAGACTCTTAGGAATATCACCTAGAAAATTCTAGTTAGAGGTATCCCTAAGTAAGACTTCACTAAGAACCACCTATATGATGCCTATCAACTAGGAAAATAAATAAGATCTTTATTTCATTCAATCAAAGATATTAACACCTCTAGGCCACTAGAAATCCTTCACATGGACCTATTTGGACCTGTTAGTACAACCAGCTTAGGAGAGAAGATATATGGATTTGTAATAGTAGATGACTATTCAAGGTTTACTTGGGTTAGATTCCTAGCACATAAGAATGAGTCAGTTGAAAAATTTAGAACATTCTCCAATTGGATTCAAAGAAAATTAGGATGTAAAATCTCAATAATTTATAGTGATAATGATGGAGAGTTTGAAAATGATAAGTTTGAATCCTTCTATCAAGAGATAGGAATAGAATATAATTTCTCTGTCCCTAAAACCCCTAGTAGAATGGAATAGGTGAAAAGAAAATAGAACCTTAGTGGAAGTTTCTAGGGAAATACTAGCTGAGTATTCAATTCCTAGGTATTTTTGGGTAGAAGTAGTGAATACTACTTATTATATTTTAAATAGGGTGAATGTTAGATCTAAGCTTAATAAGAGTATCTTTGTAGTAGAAGAATCTTCCCATATGGAATTTGATGAATCAGATAAGACCTCTAAACCTAAACCTGAAGAAGAAGAAGTGGAGGTCATTCAAGGGGTAGAAACCATTGTTATAGGAGATAGAGTAGAACCTCAAGAGAAATTACCTAGAGATAGAAGATATTCTTCTAGTCATCCTAAAGAACTTATTTTAGGAGACCCATCTAAAGGTGTTAGAATAAGGCAAGGACTTAAGGAAGAAAGTTAGTCATTCAGCCTTTATCTCTATGATAGAACCCACCAATATAGATCAAACCCTAGTTGATGAATTTTGGATCCTAGCAATACAAGAAGTGCTAAACCAATTTATTAGAAATGATGTATGGGAATTAGTCAAGAGACCTAAGGACCAAAGTGTGGTTGAAACAAAGTGGATTTTAAAAAATAAGATGAATGACTCTGGAATAATAGTGAGGAATAAGGCCAGATTAGTAGCTAAGGGGTATAACCAGATCAAAGGAATAGATTTTGAGGAAACCTTTACCCCTGTAACTAGACTAGAAGCTGTTATGATTTGGGTATATTTGTTTATTCAAGTAAATTCTAATCAAGTTATATTTTTGATGATTACAAAAATTTATTGTTTGTTTTATTCTTCTCCTAATAATTATTTGAGTTTTGTTGTGTGTAATAAAGTATTTTTTAGGAAATTCACACTCCATATTACTGAAGACTTCAAGTTCACTTGTTCACTGTAAATGAAGTCTGTAAATTTTCTTTTTTTTTAGTCTAAGAGAGTGTGATTGTAAGTTGGATAACTGTGCACACACACAGAATGGGGGAGTAAAAATTTTAAATTTTTAAACTGATCGTATAGTACGATTTGATATTGTACGGGACGATCTGTAGAATATGTCCTCCATATCGAACCCATATGACAAGAAAATTTTTCTAAAGCATGTTCGTACAGTACGAATACTATTCATACATGAGTTTTTGCTGTACGAACCACTCAAAATTGGGTTCATCCAAAGGTTCGTACGGGATGAACTTATCAGACGAAGCGCTCTGTTTGGATCATCCAAGGTTTTGTCCAGGACGAGATATTCATACGAAGCGCTCTGTTCGGTTCGTCCAAGTGTTCGTACGGGATGAACTCATCGGACGAAGCGCTCTGTTCGATTCGTCCAAGGGTTCGTACGAGATGGTATGTTCGTATGAAGCGTTCTGTTCGGTTTGTCCAATTCTTCATATGGTACGAACTGTTTGTATGAAGTGCTCTGTTCGAATCATCTCGTTGTTCATACGGGATGGATTGTTCACTATTTTGAACTATTTGTACAGTACGATAGGCTATCGTACGGGACGATCGGCACGGATTAAACTTGAAAATTTAGTTTTTGGACAATTTTTTGTGTCCCAAGTATATAAATGACTTAAAACTGACTGAAGGAAAAATCCTTCTGTGAAAATTCTTTTGAGAAGACTAAGGAGAGTGATTGGGAGAGTGTTTGGGAGTGAGTATTGAGAGATCTTTCAAGAGAGAATTGTGAGGGGATTCACAAGGTTATCCAATTATGAGGATTTCTTTTACTTGTTCTTCAAGCATCTTCCTAGTTCCTTGGAGACTTTTGCAAGAGTGTTGTTCGAGAGGATTCCAGTTCTCTGCCGTACTTGGAGGGTGAAAAGGACGATGGTTCTCTACCGCACTTGGAGGATGAAAAGGACGACGGTTCTCTACCGCATCGGGGTTGGTGAAAGAGAGTTTGTAAAGGCTTCTCCGCCTTGCTGTGGGGGCAAAAGAAGAGTCACTTGAGTTTAGTGCAATACCTAGAGAAGGAGTCTCTAGGGAGTGGATGTAGGTCGTGTTTGACCGAACCACTATAAATTCTGGTATTTTTTGTTCACTATTTAATTTTCTGCAATTTATTTTCTTTGTGGTTGAATTTCTGTGTTTAAAGAAAGAGCAAAAAGTAACTCTGTTCGTACTGTATGAAGTAATATCGTACAGTACGATTAGCTTTAAAATTTTCTAAAATCCTAAGAGTAAATTTTTAAAGGACCAATTCACCCCCCCTCTTGGTTAGCCTAGGGACGTGAGCAATAGGTCTAACAACCTATTCACACTTTCAGAAGCCATTAAGGTGCTATTAGCCTTTTGCTTGTTTTAAGGGTTTTAAATTATATCAAACAGATATTAAGAGTGCCTTTCTAAATGGGGTGATTCAAGAGGATGTTTATATTGAGCAACCCTCAGGTTTTGAAAGTTCACAATTCCCAAATTCTGTATTTAAACAAAATAAGGCCTTATATGGGTTGAAGCAAGGACCTAGGGCCTGGTATGAAAGGCTGAGCACCTTCCTTTTAGATAAAGGATTGGTTAAGTGTAGTATAGACACCACCCTCTTCCTAAAGAAAGAAGGAGGAGACTTACTCAAATAAAAACCTATGTGATGAATTTTCAAACACAATAAGTAAAGAATTTGAGATGAGAATGATGGGAGAGCTAAGTTACTTTCTTGGATTTAGTGTAAATCATATGGATGATGGAACCTTCCTTAGCCAATATAAATATATCAAGGATATCCTTAAAAAGTATGAAATGGATAATGCTAAAACCATAAACACTCCCATGAGCTTTACTATTTAATTAGACAAGGATTCAAATGGAAAATCAGTAGATCAGAAAAAGTATAGGGGAATAATTGGATCACTTCTTTACTTAAGTACTAGTAGACCAGATATCATATTCAGTGTCTGCCTTTATGCAAGATTTCAAGTTAATCCAAAAGAATCTCACATGACTGCTATTAAGAGAATCCTTAGATATATGTTAGGCACTCCAAACCTAGTAATATGGTATCCTAGACATAGCACTTCTTTTGAAATCATAGGATATTCAGATTCTAATTTTGTAAGATGTAGGATAGATAAAAAAAGTACTTCTAAAAATTATCAATTCATAAGACAATCCTTAGTTTCTTCATCCAGTAGAAAACAAAACTCAATAGTCCTTTCCACAGCTGAGGTAGAATATATAGTAGTAGGAAGCTATGTTGCTCAAGTCTTATGGCTAAAGTAATAGCTCTTGGATCTTGGACTACCTGTAGGATCCATTCCAATTATGTATGACAATACTAGTGCTATTTACATATCCAAAAACCCAATTCAACATTTATGCATAAAGCATATAGACATTAGGCACCACTTTATAAGAGATCATGTAGCTAAGGGAGATTTAGAATTGCTTCATATAGCTACAAAAGATCAATTGGCAGACAACTTCACAAAACCCCTAGCCTATGACACCTTTAGCACCTTGAGGACAAAACTAGGTCTTATAGATATTCATGCTTAATTCAAGGTAAATAATTTTTTTTTAAAATTATTCATTCATATATGTTACTTTGTATGTGTTTGTTATTATTTTGCTTATTGTTTATATTAAAAAAATAAAAAAAATATTTTTGGCTTAAGATGTTTCCTGATCATCACACACACACCTCACTGACTCATAAAAATCTTTCAAAATTCTATTCTTATCGTACTGTATGATCCACGTTTGTACTGTACGATATGCACAGATGTATAGATCACAACCCTTCGTTTAATCAATGGGCCATATTTGATCACTGATATACACATCGTATTGTACGAACCTCTACTAATACTATACGATCCATGTGTCATAAACCATTGAGGAATTCAATTCGTTTGGTACAAAATTATTGCCAATCATATTATATGATACCTCCCTTTATACTGTATGATACACGTGTCAAACTAGATTGTAATGAATTCAATTCGATCGGTATGTTAATAATATTATTTCATACTATACGAATATATGTTCATACTGTATGATACTTTTCATCAAACAACATACTAATGATTCCTCAGGATGATCGCATTTCCTTAAGATCGTCCAGTACGATATTGATCATACTGTATGATTTGACCACTTTTTCTAACAAGTCATCCATATGAATTAACTTCCATGATCGTACTTTATAAACCTCAATCGTACTGTACGATTAGCCTAAAATCTATAAATTGGATAGGTTTGAATGGCTCCATTCACTCAACTCACTACTTCCTCCAACTCATACTTTCTAAACCATCCTGTCCAATGGTCAGTGGAAGCAAACATGGTAGAATGACTATGGGGACCTCCTCCTCCTCTTATCATTTTGACATTTGCTTCCTCTTCGTAAGGGATGAAGATGCATATCACAAGTATAAAGAGGTAAAAATCACCCCTTCTCGAATGTTAAATCAACCTGCCCTTAACTTCGAGGTAATGAACCTCTTCGCCTCAACTACTCTTCAATTTCTCCTTACACTGGCCTTTCTCTACAACTCTAAACTTCTTTATGAATGCTTAGCCAACCTTAGATTGAATCTAAAAACCTCTACCATGGCTTCTTTTATTTGCCGTCAAAATGTAAAAATTTACAAGGTTGACTTAGAAGAACATATCGGTCTTTCTACTGAAGGACCTCGCTCTCAATCCCTTATCTCAAATGATTTTGATTAGACTTCTGTTAACTTGACCATTAGGAATGTGCCACTAAACCAATATTAAACTCAAGTCCACACTTTAAATCAAATTGCCCGGATCATCTAGCATGTCCTTCGCACTTCTATTATACCTAAAGTTAGGGATTGGGTTAACATAACCCCACTTCTTTCTGTCGTTACTTACCTCATAATGTCAAATACTCAATCTAATGAAGCCTAAATAATTATAGATTATATCCATAATATGAATCATATTTGACATTTAAATACCTGAAGAAAACAAAATGTTGCCTTAGGACATATCATAGGATATGTCCTCGACAAAAAATACCAACTCACCTTTCCTGCTCCACCCGGTAATGTCCCTATTTTCTATATGGATGCCTCCTTCCGTATCCTTTTCCATTAAGGATAAGAGCATGCCAAGCTAGAATTTGATGAAGAAGGGGAAGCTACTTCTGCAGGTGGACCACCACTGCCACCAGTAGCACCACCTAGACTTGCCTACCCTGCATACCCTCATGATGATATAATTTAATGGCTTGAGCGATTAGAAACTAGGCTGGATTATCACATCTAACAACAATAACAGAAGCATGAGGAAAACATGAGATGGTTCGGAGAAAGATTTTCCTCCATAGATAATTAACTTACCTCCATCTATCAGTACTTTCAACCACCACCACCACCTGATTAGGATCCACCTTACTTGTAGTGTTTGTCTATTTTTATCTTACTATTTTTTCTTGTGTTGTTTTCTTTGTTTGTTTGTTCCTCCTCTATTTGGTGATGTCAAAAGGGGGAGAAAATATACATTGGGTTATGTTTTAACTTAATTAAATCCTCTATTTTTGTTACTCTATTTCTGCTTTTATTTACTATTTTTTTGCTTTTATTTAATTATTATCTTTTTTAAACAAATTAAAAATATATAATAAATAATAAAAATCTGCAACCTTAAATTTTTAAAATGATCACCTAGTGAGGGGGAGCTTAGGAGAAAAGCATTTCTATTGTGCATATAAACCAACATTATTTGACATCATCAAAAGGGGAAGATTGTTATAATCCAGGATCCCTAGTTTATCATTTTGATGATTATAAATATATTTGATTGAATTGTTACTTTTCTCATTAAATATTTTAGATATTTCTTGTGTCTGTGAGCACTAATATTTCAAGTAATATATACACCGCTCAAGACTATTGAAGACTCAAGATTGGGTATAATAGGATGTAAAAGTGACTGTAATTTATTTTCTTTATTTTCTACTTCTTGAGTTTGGCCACATAAGAGTGTATGCAAATTGGATGACCAAGCATATACATGTAAGAGGAGAGAAAAATATTTTTAAAGTTAATTTTTTAGCTAATCATATTATACGATTTATAATGGTACTTTATAATCTGTTATCTAAAAATAGGCTTAACAGCTAATTAAAAAAATTGTTTCTATGATTTAATTATACTGTATGATTGTGATTGTACTGTATGATTCGTTATGATCTGAAAACCCTACCTGCCAGATTAATTTAAATAAGATTTTGAAATTTGATTTTTAAACTAATAGTAATATATGATTACAATCATACAGTACGAATATTTGAAATCTTGCTAAAATTAATCCCCATAATTAGTCAATCAAATCATAGTTTAATTAATGATAGTCGATCATACTATACGAAATCGATTGTACTAAACAATTAATAGAGATGAAATTTAATTGTCCCAAAGATCGTACCAAATGAAATCATGATTTTTGAACTAATCATATAGTACGATATTCATATCGTACTAAATGACTTACTTGAAATTAACTAACCATACTATACGATGAGAGCAGTATGGGATGATTAATAGAGATAATTTTGGTCATCACAGGAATCATATCATATGAATTGAGGAAATAGAATATATCATATTGGACGATCTATTGATCGTTCTATACGATGTGTTCATAAAATTTGAATAGTTAGTTTGAATGACTGTTTATATCGTATTAGATGGGACTAGTTTTGAACTGATCATACTATACAAACCATATTTATACTGTATGAATAGAGATGGCTAAATTGATTTTTTAGTGTTTCTTGAAGCCTAATACTTAAGCTATGTCGTATATTTTTTTTGAGAAATGAAGATACGAACGTGTGATTGTTGAAGGAATTCTGAGAAAGGAGCTTTTGAGAAGAAAATTAAGGTTTTAAGAGAGGAAGGAGAAAGTGAGCATGAGCATGATGGAGAACTAGTGTGAGGGGATCACACAGTTGCTCCGGGCTAGCTACACACTTGCTCTTCCTATGGTCTAGGTGAGTCTTTTGGAAGCTCTCCAGGGAGAGAGGCTTCTTAGTCTAGTCCTCGAGGTTCTCTATCTTCTCTAGGAGGGAGAAAAAAGAGCTGAGATTCTCTGCCTTCTCTAGGAGGGAAGAAAATGAGTCAAGGACTGGTGCCATCACCAGGAGGGTGACATAGCATCCGACACTCCACGGCATTAAAGGTTTGGTGAAAGTGAGTCTCTAAGGGCTTCTCTGTCTTGCTGAGGGAGCAAAAGGAGAGTCACTTAGTGTTAGTGCAATACTTGGAGTGGAGAACTCTTTGGAGTGGACATAGGTCAAGGTTTGGCCGAACCACTATAAAAATATATGGTGTTTTTTTTCTCCTTTTCTCGCTTTTACATTTCTTACATTTCATTTTCGTTAATAGCTGCTTAGAAAAAATGTTGATTATTACTATGTCATGTAGATTAAAATTTCATCATAGTAAAATTTAATATTTTTGATAAAATCTCTTGCTTCACAATTAATTAGGTTTTTGTATTTTCAATTATTGAAAAGTTATTCAAAAACATTGTTATTGTTATTTTAAAGTTAAGAAAACTTTTTAAAGCACCAATTCACCCCCCTCCTCATGAGCCTCGGGCTAGTTCTATAAGGTTTAACAACCTTCATGAGCTTTCACTTGAGGTAAATCAATGTTACTCATTAGATCAACCCATTCAAGCTCTTCCCAATGCTTGGTCTTAAAGTCTCCTAAACATTAGTGAGTTAAGCCTTGATGGGTTGACTAAATCAACACACTAAACTTGGTCAAACCCTCCTACCTTTGGTCACTCTAATGTTCACTTCAATCAAACTTCACCATGCCCTTAATTTCATTTCATTTAATTATTTAAGCATATTCAAACTCATCACATGATAAGTCATAGTCAAGTTGACTTAGTCAACTCACAAAGACTTGGTCAAACCACTAAATAAATAGTCAAGAAACCATTAAATGGTCAAATCACACATCCAAACCCATTATGCTCCATTTCAAATTGATTCTAGTAGCTTAAACATTTTCTAGAACCTTCATAGGCTTCATTTAGGCATTAATTAAGCTTAATTCAATCCTAAATCCATTCCATGTGGCCCCATGTGCATATGAGGACAAAAAGGCCTTTACACATTATTGTCCTTCCCTTATCCTTGTCCTACCCTCCTAACAACCTGAGGCCAGTTATCACTCATCTGAGAACAAGGCCAAATTAATCCCAACCATCCATTTGGCTTAGGGCATGTTGAATTGGTCAAAAGAGTAAAAATAAGCTCATTCTAACTTAAACACTCTCTCAGCTCTCTTCGACCCCCAAAACTCCTTCTCCAACTTTTATAGACATTTTCTATAACTTCCCTAAGCCTTTCTCCACCAAATCTTAGCCTCAAAAGCCCCTATTGGTGAAGAGAGAGGGATTAGAGAGAGAAATAGGAGATTCAAATATATATTTCAATCCAGCTAGATCCAAGCCTTGGAGTCTTCTAGGAAGTTGAAAAGGACCTCTCCATCTTTTCAACAAGTCTAAGAAATCAAAAATCTATCAACTAAATTGTAAGTTATCTCAACTTTTAGGTAAAAATTCATTTTGAAACCACAGAAAATCTAAAATACATGGAGCCTTCAAACTCTAGGCATTGCAAGATTAAATTTTCATTAATATATATTTCAAATTTCATTAAATTTAGTTGAGTATTTTGAGAGTTATGGGCATTTAAATTTTTAGTTTAATTTTGGACTGTTATATCTAGCTCAATCAGAGCCGTTGGATCACGCCTTCTACGAGATCGGATGGCTCACAACAGGCCACATCACCCAGTCCAAACCGCGTGCTGTTGCTTATTTTCAAACTTGGTTCATTTAGAACTGTGGGTTTTGATGTGGCCGCATCTGGATCATTCATCCATATCACGGTGGATCGAACGGCTCAAACTGCCATCCGACGTGTTTAAGTGACTCACGAATGAGTGCCATGTGTCAGATATGTGTCACTAGGCTATGCACCACTGCCATTGTGGTGCTAATCATTACCAATGATTAGTGCCGATTGTTTAATCATTAAATTGATATAAAATTCAATTTAAAATCCCAGAACTTCTAAAATTCATGGAAAATCTAATTTTTCACCAAATTAAGTGTTTTGGTGTCATTTGAAAGCTATCGATGTCTACTATTTATTAAAATAAATTTAGAGTATTTTTATTAGTAAATTATGAGATATTCAAGTTTGTTTAAAATTAATTTTTGATAATTTTCTCATAATCTAGTGGCCAAATTGGACACAAATTTTGATGAAATTTTTTTGAGCATCTTAGGCATCTCCTAGATTTTTCTTAGGTCCAGATGCTCAAGAGATTATTATGATGTTAATTTACAAAGTGATGGGTCCATTTTGGATCCAAAACTTTAAAAATTCCCAACTCTCCAAATTCGTAGAATTATGTTATCTGTTTGTTGTGGTATGCTTGCATATATGCTAGGGTACTAGATGACTAAAATTTTAAGCCCAATCGAACTCTAGTGACACCTAAGAAAAATAATTAAGGTCAAGGTCTAAACAACTTAAAAAATTCTTATGAAATTATATATACAATCAAAAGGGGTGAAACTTGACAAAATTAAACTTCGTCACATTCCACACCTTAAGTTCAAATTTTACTAGATTTGGAGCCCATTAGGTCAGAAAATTAAGTAAGTCAAAATTTAGCCTTTTTAAGGACCCAAAAAATTACAATAAATTCAAATTAAATCTAAAAATATAAATAATACATCAAATTGACTAGAATTTAACCTTCAACTTAAGAAAATTAAAAGCCTCATGACAAGACTTCAATTTTAAGCTTAATTTAATTTTAAATAAAAATTAAAATTTAATTAGTTTAATTAATTTATAATATTTAAAAATTCCAAATAATTCTTAAACAGTTGAGAACACTCGTATGGGTCATTTTTGACCTTTGGGAGTGATTTCAAAAAGTTTGGAATCAATTTGGATCAAAACCCCTTTCAATTAATCAATTAAAAATTCAATTAAATAGTCAAGTTAAAAATTCATAATTAATTCCAAGAAATTCCAAATTGAGCAAAATCAAAGCTACTAGACTCCATTTGGGGTCTAGTATTTATTAAAAATGTCAAACCACTAGAAATTAATCAAAGTAAAAAAGTCAACTTTACTAATTTGAGTCAAAACTTTAAAATTTCATAACTTAGTTTCTAATTACTAACCTTAGGGTCTAGTATTTTAAAAAAATATTAAAATTTAGTATCTCAAATTAAATCAAAAAGTTAAATTTTGACCCTTTAATTTAATATATTAAATAATTCTAAAAAAATCTAAAATTCAATAATTGACTTAGAATTCTAGAAAAAATCAACTCAAACATTAAAATCAGTAATCAATTAATCTTAATTAAAAATTATTGACCCTTAAGTTTTAACCAATCAAATCAATTAATTAATACTAGTTATTATTAGGTAACCCTGGCCTACAAGGCTATTAACTTAACCCCAAAAAGGATAAAATAAAATCCATAACCCTTGTATAAATAAAGGTAGTAATCAATTAACACTTAAAATATATTTTAAAAATCAACTTTAAACCCTTAATAGTTAAACTCAAACTCAAATCCCTTAAGTCTTCAACAAATCAAAACACTAGACAACTTTAACCTACTACCCAGCATAAGACATATCCAAATCACATAGCCTACTGCACACACTTTAGATGGTTTGTTAGGATAACAATCTCTAGTTTTTAGGCTAGGCTGATGTTTTACTTTCCTTTTTTTGTGTGCCAAATTTTTCATGGTTTTCACTACATGCTAGTTGCTAAAATTATTTGATGTTCTTGTTTATTTAAATGTTGATACAACCTATGAATTAATTTGATGGGCATTAGATTACCCCTAGGTTATAAATGATATAGATACTCACATAACGTTTTGTAGGTGGCTATACTCATACAGGACTGAAAATCTTGGGGGTAAAAATTAAGCTTTAAATTAACAAATTTTTTATAGGTACTAGGCATGTTAAGCCCCCTTAAAATTGAAAGAGCATGGCCAAGCATGGCTGTGAATTTAATTTGAGCATATATATTTAATTGCTTGGGATGTTCATTTTAATATTAATTACTTAGGATAATCATGTAGGTGTTCTAGAGTCTTTTAATTTTTAAATTTTAATGTAATTTAATTCAAGTAAAATGTTGTGAAAGTTGACTTTGAGATGGGATATCACCATCCAATTTGGAATCTAAAGAGAAGGGAATATCCCCTAGGGGAGAGTTCCTCTTCATTTAGAAATCTAACTTAGGATGACTTTAATATTCAAAGAGAAAAGAAAATACCCATTCATGGAGAAGTTTTTTTTTCATTTGGATATCCAAACCTGATAAATCTAAGGAGTTTGCAGAAGGATGAAGAAGTGAAGACAGAGAGTATCTCAGTCTTAAAGTCTCTTGCATCAGTTTAGGATTAAATCCAAGTTGTTGTCAGCAATACCCAACCACTTTTAATTTTACGGACACTAGGTTATAATTAAGTGGCTTTTACCACATGGACATTATATTTAATTTGATGATTTAATTAATTTATTTATATTGATTATGTAATATAAATTGCATTCATTTCTAGCCTTATTTCTTGCATATCGATCTTTATATTAGCTTAGAATCGATCGGAGGCTCGTTAAGGCATGTTAAAACTTTTTCTACTCAAATTAATTAAAAAATAGTAGTCTTACATAGAAATCTAACAATCTTAAGAAGTAAGCTCATGAATGACCCTGGAGTTCGCATATATTCATTTTGAATCTTCTTTTCCTTATTAGGCACTGCCCCACCTACGAGTTCTGGTAGACAACTTGACCTATTAGGAACCAATTCTGTCAAGGGAATGTTATGCAATCTCTAGAGAAAAATATATTTTTACGCCTTTTTAAAATTGCTTCATATTCAATTTCATGCATTCAAGAGTCAATTAGTATACATTATATTAGAAATAAATTAAAAAGAGTCAAAATAATAATTATAATATACTTTTAAGCATCAAATTACCCTACATATGTTAAGGGGCCAATTAGGATCTGGTCTAGATGTCAGCCCTGATCCGTCAAATATAATTAATTAACATCCCTACCACTCTTTCAAAAAAAGAATGGACTAATGGATTTTAAGTGTTTAGGTGATAAACTATCTCCTCAATCTAGGTCGAGGTAAGTCCAGATTTGCACTATACTAGTTATGTTCAGGCCACTATTATTTAGTGCCCAAATTTAGATTTAGGTTCTGAGGCAAATTTTAAATATTAAGTCCTCACCCTCTGGGAATATAATCCCATTATTCTAATAAATTGATCAATTCAAATTAAAAATCTCTCAAAATCAAAACTTAAAGCCCAACACATAGGCTAGAGTGAGGTATTTCTAAATTATTTCAGAATCCTAAAATGCCTCCTACTTCTTCTCCTTTGACCTGCAGAAATAAGTGTTCAAAATTTGATCCAATCCCATTTGAAATTCAAATATCACTCCTTTGATATTAATCCTTGAAAAATCAAAATAAAATTCCTACCATTATTTTAATCGAGAGTTTTCATATGAAATCTAAGTTTTCTATGATGTAATTAACTATGAGGGCTTATGCTCATAGGGGATTTAAAGAACCCAGATTAAATTTTTAAAACTCAATTAATTTTCTTTGGAAAAATCAAAGTCAATGACCATTAATGTCATATTCAAATGATTTATAGTAAATGATATCTTCTTTCTTTGAGAAGATATATCATATTATTATCTTGACTTTGATTATGAAATTAATGATCATTTATCCAGATTATTATAATCAAATATTTGATTGAACATCATTTTGACCCTTCAGGGTCATATGTAATTCTTTCCTAAATTTGATTATGATAATAAGGATGAACTTATAGTTTTATTATCTAAACCCATTAGGGAATGATATCTTCTCTTTCTGAGGTGATATATCATTCATAATAAACTGTTTGATTTTAAAACTAAAATTTTAGAAATAAAACTTTCCCAAAGAAATTTAATTATAATTTGCTTTGCACCCTTTCCAAAGCAAAACATAGTTTTTCAACCAAATAAGGAGTACATAGGAGATACTTTGATCATTTCTGGTGATATCACTCTCTTGTATTTTCATTTATATATATGTTTAATGAAAATGAGTTTGCTAGTTATTCATCTTATGTCTTGCTAATTCTTTATTTTGGATTAATGATGTAAAATGCACATTGAGAACTAATGAAGACTCTTATTTTATAAACCAATAAAAGATATTTTTAATATTATCCTGCTCTTTATTTAATACACATATTGGTCATATGTATAGTTAAAATTTAATGTCATGTATAGACTCGATGGAGAAATGCAAGAATAATTAGGAGTATTGAGATAGGATGTTCACATGCCTAGACATATGATATAAAATATTCTAAATTCTTAAGGAGATACTATAACTGTAGAAGGTTAGTAGATATCCTTTTTAGCCCTACAAGCTCGATAGAGATATAGCGATGCATATGCTCTGAATAACATTACCATGAAGAATCTCATTAGGAAATATATGAAATTTAAATTCATCAATCCAAAACACTTTAAATAAATATTATATCTAATATTTTTACTATTTTATTCAGTGATAAAATATCCAATAATTATCATTTTTATTTCGATAGGATAATTATTACAATTAGAGTAAATAGTAGTAGTTTGTTGTAAATTATCATACTTCCTCTTGGGATTGACACTCTACTCTACCACTTTATTACTTGATTTGGTACATATACTTGTGTATATAAGTGGGGTTTTGTTATTATTTATATCGAACAAAATGAAAGCATTATTTAGGGGTGATAGAGCCCTATGTTTTTATATAATTCAAAAGTTCACTCCACAATCCCCATCAAGTTTTTGGCTCCATTATCGCGGAAGTATTTTGCTTTTTGCAATTTTAATTATATTGTTGAATTAATTATATAGTTAGACCTACTTATATTTTTTATTTTATTTTATTTATTGATTGCATATTCATGGATATATGATTTATAGACATAAAAAGTAACCTTTATTATTTGACACTAAAATAGGAAGAACCCTTTCAAAAATTTGAAAAACTAAAAAGATTATAAAAATGACAGAACCTGTATTAGATCAAGATCATTCTAGACCTCTTAAGGATTATGCTAACCCCATAGTAGACAAAATTCATCAGAGCATTAATAGACCTATGATCAGAGCTAATAATTTTGAATTAAAACTACCATAATTTAAATGGTTCAAAATTCTCAATTTAGAGGAACTCCTGTTGAAGATGCTAATTTATACTTAGTCAATTTTTTAAAAATTTGTATAATATTTAGTATAATTGTGTCACTGATGATGTTATTAGACTTAGACTATTCACATTTTCTCTAAAAGATTAAGCTAAAATATGGTTGAATTCTTTACCCTATGCTCTACAACCACTTAAAATGAGTTATCTCATAAGTTTCTTGCTAAGTATTCTTCACCTTCAAAGATTGCTAAACATAGAAATGATATCACTTCTTTTACTTAGTTTGAAGGAGAGTCGATTTATGAGAGTTGGGAGAGATTTAAAGAAATGCTTGGGAAATGCCCTTATCATGTTTTACCTGATTGGTTGGTTATTCAAATATTTTATAATGAATTAGTATAATCTCTTTGAATAATTATAAATACTGCAGCTGGAGGATCTTGAATGTCTAAGCCATTTGAGGAAGCTTATAAATTAATTGAGAAAATGACTACTAATAATTTTCAGTGGCCTGCTGATAGGTTAAATCCTAAGAGAGTAGCTGGAGTATATGAATTTATTACTTTATCAATTTTGACTAAACAAGTCGTAGAAATTTCTAAGAAATTAGATAACTTAAAAGTTAAAACCAGTATAGATGGGTATAATAATATCAATATAGATCTTAAAAGTTTAAGCACCATAGTGTTGCATTATGTAGCACTACAACATTATCACTAAGATTTTGAATAACTCTACATGACAGTAATGGGAAGATATCCTTAGAAAATATTTCTTTACAACTACGAATCTAATTGGATAATCAATCCAATGCTCTTAGAAAAATTAAAGCTCAAATATGGCATCTTGCTAGGTTGATTAGTTATCAAGAATAATGTCATAATATCCAACTCAGAAGTGGAAAAGATTTGGGAGATCCTATAAAGCTAAAGATCTACCTCAGAAGAATGATGGTCAAAATGAGCAAGTAGAAAATAATATTCAACTGAACAACCTAACTTTATAAAAAAACCTAAATAATTGATTAGGAAGGTTATAGAGAGACCACCACCACCTTTTCCTCAGAGGTTATTCAAACAAAATATTGAAAAATAATTTTCAAAGTTCTTAGAAGTATTTAAAAAATTAATCATTAATATACCCTTCTTTGAAGCTTTAGAATAAATGCCTACTTATGAAACATTTATAAAGGATATTTTGAATAAGAAAAGAAAGCTTGGGTAATTTGAAACTGTAACATTAACTGAAAAGTGTAGTGCTATAATTCAAAAGAAATGTTTTAAAAAACATGGAGATCCCGAGAGTTTTACGATTCCTTTAACTATTGGTGATAATTCTTTAAGAGAGCTTTATGTAATTTTGGTTCTAGTATCAACCTCATACCACTTTCTAATTTTAAAAGATTAAATATAGGAGAGGTCCAATAAACTTTTATTACTCTTCAATTAGCTGATAGATTTTTCACTTATCCAAGAGGGGTAATAGAAGATGTTTTCATTAAAGTTGATAAATTCATTTTCCATGTCAATTTTATTATTTTAGATATGGAAGAAGATAGGAAAATACTTCTCATTTTAGGAAGATCTTTCTTAGCTACTAGAAAAGCCATGATTGATGTGCAAAAGGGTGAATTGACTGTGAGAGTTTAAGATCAAGAGGTTATAATTGATGTGCTTAAATTTATAAATTCCCACAAGAGAAGAATAAAGATTGCTTTCGGGTGGATTTAGAAGATGCCATAGTAGAGAGTCTAAAAGAAGAATTATTAGAAAGAGAATTTTTGGAAGAGGAAGAAGATGAAAAGAATAAAAAGATGTTAGGGTAATCTATTATAACAAATGAAGGGAATGAAAGTTTGATGCATGAAAATTTCGAATTATTAGAAATTTCCTCTTTTGAAAAAAATTTAAAACCATCCATTGAAGAGGCCCGTAAATTATGGCTTAAGGCTTTACCTTGTCATCTCAAGTATGCCTTTTTGGGTAATAACTCTACTCTTCCTGTAATCATTTTAGAAAATTTTGAACATCTAGAAAATGAATTGATTAGGGTTTTAAGTAAATTTAGAAGAGCTTTTAGGTCGATAATTATTGACATTAAGGGGATTAGTTCCTCAATTGGCATGCATAGAATTTTAGTGAAAGTTAATTCAATATCAAAAGCTGACTCTCAAAGAATACTTAACCCTTTGATGAAAGATATTATTAAGAAAGAGATTCTCAAATGGTTTGATGATGAGATTATTTACCCCATTTCTGATAGTTCTTGGGTTAGCCCTATTCATTATGTTCCTAAAAAAGGAGGATTGATTGTCATAACAAATGAACATAATGAACATATACCCACAAGAACTGTCATAGGTTGGAGGATTTGCATAGATTATAAGAAATTAAATAAAGCCACTGAAAAGATTATTTTCCCTTAGCTTTTTTTGAGCAGATGTTAGTAGGTTGGTAGGGCATCCATTTTATTATTTTTTAGATGGATATTCCGTATATCATCAAATCCCTATTGCCCCTGAAGATCAAGATAAGACTACCTTCACTAGTCCTTATGAAACTTTTGCTTTTAGAAGAATACCATTTGGTCTTTGTAATGCTTATGTTACTTTTCAAAGATATATAATGTCAATCTTTTTAAACTTAATTGAGCAGGGTATTGAAATTTTTATAGATGACTTCTCTATATTTAACACTTCATTTGATTCTTGTATTGAAAATTTAACCTCTTTTTTAAAAAGATGTGTAGAAATAAATTTAGTGTTAAATTAGGATAAGTGTCAATTCCTGGTAATATAAGGCATTTTCTTAGGGTATAAGATTTCTAAGAAAGGATTGGAGATAGATATTACAAAAATTCGGGTGATAGAAAAACTACCTTCTTCCAATTCTATTAAGGCATTAGGAGTTTCTTAGGTCATGCATGATTTTATATGAGATTTATTAAGGATTTCTCTAAATTTCTAAACCATTATGTCAATCATTGGAGAAGGATGTTCCTTTTGCATTTAATTCTACATATTTTGAAGCCTTTAATACTTTAAATTAACACTTGATTACTACTTCAATTATTATTGCTTCTAATTGTTCCTTACTTTTTATAATGATATGTGATGCCAACGACACTACTGTGGGTGAGATTCTTGGAAAAATGAGAGATAAGAAATTCTATGTCATTTTTTTAAGCCAGTAAAAATTTAAATTCTACACAATATAATTATACAACTATTGAAAAAGAATTGCTTACCATTAATTTTGCTTTTGATAAATTTAGATCATATTTGATTGGCACCAAAATAATTGTTTATGCTGATCATTTTGCTATCAAATATCATATAACAAGGAAAGATACTAAACCTAGAGTGGTTAGGTGAATTCTTCTATTACAAGAATTTAATATAGAAAATATTGACTGAAAGGGTATAAAAAATCAAATTACTGATTATCTTTTTTGACATTCTATTGAAAAGCATGCATCATATGAGGGTGAGATTAATAAAAATTTTCCTAATGAATAATTATTTGCTCTTCATTTGAACAAATCACCTTGGTATGCATGCATATTAATTTTATTATTAGTGGTATACTTTCGTATGATTTATCGCCAATTTAAAAGAGGAAGTTTATGCAAGATACCTTTATTTTTGGGATGAACCTTATTTATTTAAATCATACAATGATCAAATTATGAGAAGGTGTGTCCCTGAAGAAGAAATAGAGCCAATCATTAAGGAGTGTCATGATTCTCATTATGGGGGACATTTTGGAGGTTTAAAACAGCTTCTAAAATCCATTAATTTGGGTTTTTTTTGGCATACTCTATTCAAGGATGTAAATAAATATATTAAAAAATGTGATCAATGTCAAAGAGTAGGGAATATTTTAAAAAGAAATAAAATGCCTTTGAACTATATTTTTGGAAATAGAAATATTTGATTTTTCGGGATTAGATTTTATGAGACCTTTTATGCCATCCCATAGAAATCAATATATTCTTATTGCTGTAAATTTGTTTCAAAGTGGATTGAAGGTGTGATAATCTCTAAAATTGATGCTCATGATCAAGTTTTAAAAAAAAATTCTCTGGATTTAAAATGCCAAGAGTTTTAATCGGTGATGGAGAATGCCATCTTTGTAATAAAAGAATAGAAATATTTTAAAGAAATATGGGATTTATCATAAGATAGTTATTTCTTATTATCCCCAAACTAGTGGTCAGACTGAGATTAGTAATAGGGAGATTAAGTGAATCTTGGAAAAAAATGGCCAGTTCTAATAGGAAGGATTGAGCGATTAAATTAGATGATGCATTATGAGCCTATAGGATTACTTTTAAGACTCCTATTGGTATGACTCCTTATAAATTAATTTTTAGAAAAGCTTGCCACCTTCCTATGGAACTAGAGAATAAAGCATTATAGGCAATTAAAGAATTAAATTCTAATTTTGAAGATAAAAAAGAAAAAAAAGATTGATGTAGTGGAGTGAATTGAAAAAACTAGAAATGAAGCTTATGAAAATACAAGTGTGGTCAAATTAAATATATGAATAAGCTAACTATTTGATTTCATAATTTTTAGATAAATCTGCATAATCAGTGTTAATTATTCCGAAGGATAAACTAACACTTATATTATTGATTTGAGAAAAGAAATAATTTATTTTTCATATTCAAACTCAGCGTAGGAAATGCAATGATTCTCTCGAAGGATAAAAGTCACATTAACCTATCTTTAAATATGAAATTACCCAGAATAGACTTGTTCGAAATCCAAAGATTTTTTCCCTCTCTTAGCAAACTAAGAGAGGGTTTATTTTATACTATGATCTTGGGTTCCGATTATGGCAAGCCCCTATAGTCGATTATATCTCCAAAGAAAAAAATTTCATTTAAAGTGGAAATTAAGTTTTAAACTTATAAGATAATCATATATATAAGCAAGTTACCTTAGAAGTTTGAAAATACCAATCATCACTTCAAAAATATCATTCAATTTTATAAAAAATATATTTATATTTAATATATGTATAAATTTATTATTTATTAGGATAGGAGGTGTGTAAATACAGCTAGGCTTTTGCGTTCTTGGAATGAGCAGCTAGGTAAAAACCTAATACATAAAAAATTATCCTATATGTAATGAATGGTAGAGCTAGCTCTATCCTAAGAGTTCAAAGGAGTAAATAAGACTCATAATTAGTGACTCAAGATGAATCTTCACTTTAAGTTCAAGTGACACTAACAAGAAGACTCATTAAAAAACTCTATATTTTATCTTATTTAATTAACCTAACTAAATTTTCTAACCATCAAAATTTTGAAGAAATTTCAGCAGCATAATGACCCTATACCAATAGGAATGGTGCAATATCCCTGGGCATAAGAGAACCTACTACATTGCCATAGGTTTGTGTGATTGGATAGTGTATGTTGCAAAAAAAAAAAAAATGTATGTATGTATGTATGCATGACAGGGTAATGATGTTCATGTATATGATACCAAGTATAATATCGTCCTAAAACTAGTATATATATTCCTACAAAGTTCGAAACACATACACCTAGGAAGACCAAAGAAAATTACTACTCATTAATACAATCTACCACCCATATGATGTAATGTATGAATGTAATATAAATAAAAGAGTGTTGTATATAAATAATAATGAATTTTATTTATTTAAATATTTATAACAGACTTTAACTCTACAGGAAAGAAAGATATCTTGGCTCCACCATAATAAACTTGGGTTCTAAGCCTATCATATATATAGAATCAGATACAGCTGTTTAATATCTTTGAGATTTAGGTCTTCTATGGAATTTGAAAAGAGATTATCCCCCAAAAGCAAGGATATCATCTTTTTAAGCCCCACTTGTTTGTATAAGCAGGTGTATTTGACTCTTTATAACTCTGGAGCTATACAACTTGATCTATATATAAATCTACTTTTAAAGATATTTATACTTATATTCATAATATTTCCTAGGTATATTCTAATGACTCTTGAAAGAAATATAAAAAGCTGCATAGAAAAAAGTCAGTATATAAATAATGTTCAATAGTTGTGTAATAACCTAATGCTTCTAATGCAGTCCTTAAAGTGCCTATGTACACCAAACGAAAATAAATGTATGACATTCCAGAGTGCAAAAATATAAGTAAACAAATAAAGGATGATGTCTAAGCAAAACACCTAGCAATCAATTCACACCACTAGCCTAACCTAGGTTAGGGTTGGTTATCCTAAAAAACCATTCGAGTGTGTGAAAGAGGCTGCATGCTTTGGTATGTCCTATTAGAGTTTAGTGTTTAAGTTAAATGTATTTTACATGTTGGTTTATAAAAGGTTAAATAAAAAATTTAATTAAAATTTAAATTATATACATTTGGATTTTATTATTTAAATTTTAAGAGTTGGAATTGATTATTTAAGTATAAAGAACTTATAGATTACTAACCCCAAAGTGTAAGGGTTAGAAATTTATAAGTTCTAAAAGTCTTGCAAATGAAATGCAGTCATCCTCAATATAGGATAAATGACCACATAAAGCCTTGGAGGAATTTTATTTATAAATTATTAGGGATAGAAAGAGGAACCCTTCAATCCAATATATATGCTCTCTAAGTGGAGTCAAGCATAATGTATAGGGTCAGTGTATTATTAGTATTTGATTAAGGGTTGTAAAAATTTATATACACATGCCTTCCGTGAGCAGAGGCTAACATGGAACATAGAACCCTTAACTTGTTATTTAAATTTTATTAAAATACCTTAAACAAATATGTGTGTGCCCTCCTAAAAGAAATCAAGCACCTCATAAAATGTATAGGGTGATTTAGGTGTGTTAAGGCTTTGAAATATAATGCTAAAACACCCTTCAAATGGAATCAAGTGTTTAGCATAAAAGCCTAATATATAATTAAGATTAATTATCAAGTTTATTTTTTTAAAAATAAATTTAATCAAATAAATTATCAAATTAATTTTATTTTTATGTTTAATATTTTTGTTGAATTGTTCTGATTTTTATCGAATTATTTTGATATTTTAATTAATTTTTGAATTTTTAATTAATTTTAATTAATTATTGATGAATTATAATTAAATTCTATTCAAAAACTTTATTTAAATTTATATAATTAATATTTTATTTAATTTTATTTAATTTTTATGTGTTTTTTGAATTTTATTTATCATATTTAATTAATTAAATTAAGAAATTATTTATTTACTAAATTAAAATTAAATTTTAATTCAAAATTTTTATTTAAATTTGAAATAATTATCTTTGTTTTTTATTTAAATTTATTTAATATTTTTAAATTTATTTTGATTTTAAAAAAATTATAATTAATATTTAATAAAGGTTAATTAATTATTAATTAAATTTAAATGAGAATTAATTTTTGGATTTTGATTTTTAGAGATTATAGATGTTGATTAGAATTTATTGAAAGTTATTTGGTACTTTTATGAATTTTATTTGAATTATTGTTGATTTTAGAAAATCAACCCTTAATGAAGGGTTAATTACAATTAATTATCATTTGAAGGTCATTTAATGTCAAAATCAAGGTATATTAAATTCCTAAAGTATATGATGTCTCTAAATTTCTATGTTTAATGTCATATCCCTATTGGATGTGTGTATGAACCCTAAGATTGCCTAAGTTAGCTAGAAAATGCCCTCATTGTTGTCGTTAGGTGACACTAATGTTGTATAGACTTACAAATCAATATCACTAACCCTCATAAACATACATGTAAACAATTAAGTCACAACAATCATGGTGTCCTAAGACTAAGAGAATATGCATTAAGGAATTTTCAAATATTAGATTCAAATCACATCCTTATCATCATTTGGAAATTAAAATAATGGGCAACTATGCATCAAATTTAGTTAATCCCATGCATCCATGACCAAGCTCTATTTAATGTTTCCATAGAGGGCTTAAATGTTTAAAATGGATTTAAAATATATTTATAATGAATTTTCAAAAATCTAGGTCAAATCATGACCAAAATTTTTGTAAATTCATATATGACCTAAGCTTATATTTAAGCAGAATTGGAAAAATCAGGGGAGATGAAGGATAGGTCCTAGTATATACTTGCCAACATCTTAGTCAAGATGATTAATATATTTTTATTTAAAATTAAAATAGGGTTTTTTATATTATTGAAATAATTAATATAATATTAATCAAATTGACCAAATTTTATTTTTAAAATAAAGTACTCTTCATCCTAATCCATAGAGCCCAAGAACTCGAGCAATGGATTAAAAATGAATTATATTTTTGAAGTTTTAATGAATTTTTGGATTTAATTATTTCATTTAATTCTATTTTATTAAAATGGTGATGGTTGCGGGCCACACGTCAGCTTCTAGTTAGCGAGTTCAAAACCACGATGGCTACGACATTTATTTCCAATGATTGCGCCATCACGCAATCATTAACGGCGTAATCATAGCATTAATTAAAATGCGTCGCTGGAGGATGCAATTTTAACTTATCCATGTTAGCGAGTTATCGCATCTATCAGATCGCCCACGGTATTAGATGAACGATTGTGATTTAGTAGGATGGGAAATGGAGCGATCAACTGACTAGCTTGGTTCGGACAAAAAGCAGAATTACGAGATCGGAGATGTTGATCGTGATCATGAGATCAACCGCTCAGTTCTTGGACATTTTATAATTAAGTTAACTTAAAACCAGTGGCGGAGCCAGGATTATTTCTCTGCGGGGCATAAATTTCTAATTTGAAAAATACCGTCAAATTTTTTCATTCGAACTTGAAATTGGCATTAGGGTTTTAATTTTTTTTTAAATATCTAATTTAAGGTTCTCATATCTAATTTAAATAAAAATAATAATTAATAAATATTTTATAACGAGCAATAAATATATAAAAAAGCTATATCTTATTAATATAAAAATATATAAAAATTATAATTAGCATATTTTAAATTACTTAATTTAAATTTAAATATTGTAATCTTTCTCTAGTATAATTTGTTGGTTTAATTATATAAATTTCCTATAAAATAGAATTTGGAGATTTGAAAATAAATAAAAAATTGAGGAAATTTTTTATTTTAAAAAAATTAGTAATGTTTAGATAAATGATTAAAATGGGAAAATATATAAATAAAAAGAGAAATATAAATGAAAAAACAAAATTTAAGATGGTCTAATAAAAATTAACAAAAAAAGCTAATCTTATCAGGGAGATGGTAGAAAATAAATAAAAAAAATTTAAAATAATCTCACCCTCATGAGAGAGAGAGAGAGAGAGAGAGAGAGAGAGCTATAACAGTAGCAATTAGAAAAAGTTGTCAGCACCTCAGCGGTAACAAAAAACATGGCAATAGAGAGAGAGAGAGTAGAGAGGAGAGAGAGGTAGTAAAAAAAGTTATTTCAGCTAATAGTTGCTTGGTTTTTTAAGGAAAGAAATTTTTTTTTTTTAGGGAGGGGAGCCACATGCCCCCCTAGGCCCCCCCCCCCCCCCCCCCCCCCAAATCCGCCAATACTTAAAACCCTATGAAGAAGAAGATCTCGTTCTTTGAAAATACTCAACCAAATTTTATAAAATTTTAAAGCTTTTGTGTAAAAAAGAAAAAAAATAAGTATTATTTTGATTGGATCTAACTGGGTCTAGATTCTCAGAAGTAGATCCAAAACACAAATAGATACCTCGTTCGGCTCGATTTGGCCCACCGTGATATTTATGTGATTTAATAAATTTATGCGTAATTTCAAAAGCAATATGCTCAAGCAAAGTTTTTGTAAGATACAAATTATCGTCCTGCTTATTTGATCTTGTAAGCCATAACACGCAGTGAGAGAGAAAATGGAAGTGGTGATATTATCGGAGTTAGTAACAGCCACAGCTGCTTGTGTCGCTGCCTACATGACCTGGTTCTACAGCATGACGGCAAGATTACGTGGCCCTCGTGTGCGGCCGCTCGTCGGCTGCGTTCCCGGTCACCTCGACAATTCTGAGCGCTTCCATGACTGGATCTCCAACAACCTCTACAAAATTGGCGGGACCTATCAGACTTACCTTTTGGCCTTGCCATTCTTGGCACACCGCCAAGGTCTCGTCACTACCACATGCGACCCACGCAACCTTGAGCACATCCTCAAGACCCGCTTCGACAACTACTTTAAGGGTCCTGCCTGGCAAGACAACTTCCACGACCTTCTTGGCGGCGACATCTTTAACTCCGACGGGGACGCCTGGCTCTTCCAGCGGAAGACCGCCGCTCCCGAGTTCTCCACTCGCAGTCTCCGCCTCGCCATGTCTCGTTGGGTCTCTCTCTCCATTCATAAGGGACTGCTTCCAATCCTTGACACCGCGGTCGCCAACGGTTCCACAGTTGATCTCCAAGACCTTCTCCTACGTCTTAATTTTGATAATATCTGTGGCCTGACCTTCCGCCAGGACCCGCAGACGCTAGACGCTAGTTTCCCAAACAACTACTTTACCAGGGCTTTCGATCACGCAACCGTGGCCACCCTACAGCGATTCCTCTTACCAAAGCTTTTTTGGAGGTTCATGAAATTGTTCCACTTAGGTAAGGAGGGAATATTGTCCACCTCAGTCACTAACGTTTATAGCTGCCTCTCCGTTGCCATCAATACCCGCAAGCTCGAGCTATCTAGCTCCTACTTGCATGACGATCTCCTTTCACGCTTCCAGCGCAACGGTGCCGGCTACTCCGACGATTTTCTCGAGCAAGTCGCTGTAAACTTCATTCTGGCCGGTCGTGATACCACTTCCGTCGCTCTCTCCTGGTTCTTCTGGGCCGTTGCCACCCACCCCGTAGTTGAACTCGCCATCCTTCATGAGCTTTACTCTGTTCTCGCGGCCTCTCGTGGTGGCCAAGACCCCAAAGCTGCAAGGTTCGAAACCCCTCTTACTACGAGGAGCTGGACCGACCGGATGGAACATTCGTTCTGGCTGGATCTTCTATTACTTACTCAATTTATTCTGTCGGGCGCATGGAGTCGGTTTGGGGATAGGACTGTCTTAAGTTTCGCCCAGAGCACTGGATCTCGGAGGACGGCCATCGGTTTGAGCCACCTGCAGATTCGTTCAAGTTCATGGCCTTCAAAGCCGGACCACGATTGTGCCTAGGGAAGGATCTTGCATACCTATAGATGAAGTCTATCGCAGCTGCTGTGCTTCTCCGCTTCTGATTCGAACTGGTACCCGGCCATCGCGTCGAGCAGAAGATCTCACTCACGTTATTCTTGAAGCATGGCCTCCACATGTATGTTCGACGTAGAGACCCAGTTCTTGAAGGCTTCCAAACTGGTTTAGCTTCTAACACCATGGAGTCACGCCATGTTGGAAATTATACTTAATTTGGCCCATTATTTTTTGGGGTTCTGATTAAAGCTCATAATCTAAAGTAATCTATTAAAGAAGACACTAAAAATTTATTATGAAATAATTATTAGAAAAGTTTAAAATATGCATTTAATGTACTATTAGTATAAATAGTGGTGGTATCTTTGAATTTGGTACATTGTTTTTAGGGCTTTTGATTGAAGCCCATAATCTAGAGTAATCTATTGAAGAAGGCTCAAAAAATTTATTATGGAATAATTATTAGAAAAGTCTAAAATATACAGTTAATGTACTACTAGTATAAATAGTGACGGCGTCTTTGAATTTGTATCAAGCCAAAAGTGAAAAATGAAATTTATGGTTTCTTTCTTCTATTTTCTTTTTCTTTTCTCTCTTTAGCCTTCTCTTATTCCAAAACCTTTTTCAATTCCAACAAAGTGGTATCAGAGCCAAGTTTCTTTCTAGAGATGGGGAATTGAGGTATGGCTTCCTTCCAAGTTCCATTGCCCAAGACAACGGATTATGACAATTCGAGTATAAAGATGAAGGGACTTCTTCGAGCGCATGACATTTGTGAGATTGTAGAGAAATGCTACAATGAGCCAAACGATGAGTCCGTTCTATCTTTAACACAGAAGGATAGTTTAAGAGATTCATGAAAGAGAGACAAGAACGCTCTCTTCCTCATCTATCAAGCGTTAGATGATGATGGCTTTAAGAAAATATCAAGTCCTACATCAGCCAAGCAAGCGTGGCAGAAGCTCCAAGTATCGTACAAGGGAGAAGAGAAGGTTAAAAAGGTATATCTTCAAATATTAAGAAGACAATTTGATGCCTTGCAAATAAAAGAAGGCGAGACGGTCTCTAATTATTTTTAAGAGTTCTTGTCATTTCTAATCAACTTAAAATAAGTGGTGAGAAGCTAGAAGATGTGACTATCATTGAGAAGATTCTTCGACCATTAGAATCAAGATTTGATAGTATCACAACTATCATCGAGGAGACAAAAGTTCTATAAGAGATGACAATAGGAAAACTTTTGGATTCATTACAAGCCTATGAAGAAAGAAAGAAGTTGAATGAATAAATTACCGAACAACTCCTCAAGCTAGATATCAAAGCAACCAAGAAAGATAAAAGCTTCAACCGCAATAATAAAAGTTATTGTAGAAGAGGTTGTGGACAAGGACGAGGCTGTGCGAATAAACAAGAAAGAGATTTCAGCAACAACAATTAAGAAAGGGAAGAAAACTCAACAAGATGGCATGGAAGAGAATGCTCAAACTCAAGGTATGAGAAATCTCAAGTTAAGTGCTAAAATTATAATAAATTTGGGCAATATGCTAAAGAATGTGGAGAATCCAAAAGTTAAGTCATTGAAATAGTCAACTACTTAGAAGAAGAAAGAAAAGAAGATGTCACATTATTATTAGCCTTCAAAGATAATGAAAGATGTGAAGATGGAATATGCTACCTAAACACTAGAGCAAGCAATCATATGTGCGAAAAAAGAAGCATGTTCATGGAGCTTGATGAATTGGTGAGCAACAATGTATCCTTCGGAGATGACTCAAAAATAGAAGCAAAAGGCAAAAGAAATATCCTTATTCGCTTGAAGAGTAGTAAGCATATATTTTTTTCCTTTTTCTATTTTGTTTCCAATATGAAGAGTAATATTTTAAGTTTAGGCCAACTTTTGGAGAAAGGATATGATATTCATTTAACAAATAACTATGTTATTTTAAAAGATAATATTGGCACTTTAATTGTGAAAGTGTCAATATTAAGAAATAAAATATTTTTTCTAAAATTTCAAAATGATATTGCCAAGTGCCTCAAAGCTTGTTTTAAAGATATTTCTTGGTTATGGCACCTTTGATTTGGGCATCTCAACTTTGGAGGACTGGAGCTACTTTCAAAAAAAGAGATGGTCATAGGTCTTCATTGTATCAAGCATCCCGATCAAATATGTGAAGCATGTCTACTTGTGATGCATTTCAGAAAAAAGGTTTTCTAAGAGAATCAAGTTCGAGAGCTCAAAAGCCATTGGAATTCATACATACAGATGTTTGTGGACTAATGAAGTCAAGCTCACTCGATAAGAGCAACTACTTTGTTCCCTTCATTAATGATTTCTGACAAAAAATAAGAGGTATTCGATGTATTTAAGAAATTTAAGGCCACCATAGAAAAAGAAAGTGGACTCAAGATCAAGACTATGTGATCTGATTGAGTAGGAGAATTCACTTCAAAAGAACTCCAAGAATTCTATGATGCCAATGAATACATCAATCTATAATTGTCCCAGGATCCCCTCAATAAAATGGAGTAGTAGAAAGGAAGAACAAAACTATCCTTGACATGGTGAGGAGTATGCTCAAAAGTAAGAGGTTACCAAAGGAATTTTGGATACAAGTAGTCTCATATGCAATTTATTTGGTCAACCATTTACTAACAAGAAGTGTATGGGGAATGACTCCACAAGAAGCATTGAGTGGAAGAAAGTTTGGTTTCTCTTACTTAAAGATTTTTGTAAGCATAGCTCATATGCATGTACCTAACATGAAACAAAGAAAGTTAAATGACAAAAGTGAGAAGTTCATTTTCATCGGTTATGAAAACAACTCAAAATGATAAAAGCTTTATAATCTAAATATTGGAAAGATAATTATTAGTCGAGATGTTATATTCGATAAAGAAGTAGAATAAGATTGAGGATCATATGATAAAGATTATAAATGTGAAAAAAGATACAGAACAACCAAGGATGATCCAAGCAAGAGAGGAGACTACAGCTCCACCAGCAACACTAACTACAGATAATCAAGAAAACTCAAGTGAAAGAATACCACACTTCAGGAGCTTACGAGATATATATGTGGTAATAGAGAATCAAGAAAGTCTTGCATTCTTTTGCCTCTTTGTAGACTGTGAGCCCATGAATTTTTAAGTAGCCATATAAAATAAGGAGTGAAAGGAGGCTATAGATGAAGAAATTAAGGCAATCAAGAAGAATGACACATGGGAGCTAACTTCACTTCCTCAAGGACACAAGGTAATTGGCGTGAAATGGGTTTACAAAGAAAAGAAGAACTTCAAAGGAGAAATCGAAAGAAATAAGGCAATACTAGTGGCAAAATGCTACAATCAAAGAGTCAGCATTGACTATGATAAAGTATTTTATCCTGTTGCTTGCTTAAAAATAATTAGACTAATCATCTCCTTGGCAGCTCAAAATAAATGGAAGATAAAATAAAAGGAGGTAAAATCAACCTTCTTAAAGAAGTATATATTCAACAACCACCAGGATACGAAGTTAGAAGGTTTTAAAATTAAAGAAGGCTCTATATGGGTTGAAACATGCATCAAGAGCATGGAATCATCAGATAGATAAGTACTTATATGATAAAAGTTTTATAAAATATCCTTATGAACATGCTCTTCACATCAAGCATAAGAATAAATATGTCTTAATCATTTGTTTGTACGTTGATGATTTGATCTTCACCATAAATAATCAAATGATGTTTCAAGAATTCAAACAAGCAATGACTAAGGAATTCAAGCTGACTAATATTAGGCTCATGGCTCATTACTTGGGCATGGAAGTCCATCAAATGGAAGATGAAATATTATCTCAGAAGAAAGCTATGCAAATGAGATGCTGAAGAAGCTCAAGATGTATAATTACAAACTATAAATACTCCTATCGAATGTGGAGTCAAGCTATCAATACATGATGAAGGAGAAAGAGTTAATCCTACATTTTAAGAGCTTACTTAGGAGTTTGCGCTACTTAACATGCATGAGGCCTGATATTCTCTATGCTGTCAGACTTTTTAGTCGCTATATGGGGACTCCAATCATCAACCATTTAAGGGCTGCTAAAAGAATCCGACATTATATCAAAGGTACAATTCACTTTGGCTTACTCTTCTCCTCATCTAACAATTTTAGACATGTAGGATATAGCGACAGTGGTTGGGCTGGTGACATGGATGATAAAAAGAGCACCACTGATTATGTGTTCTTAATGGGAGATACAACTTTCACCTAGATGTCAAAGAAACAACCAATTGTCACTCATCTACTTGTGAAGTAGAGTACATAGATGCAACATCTTGTGTTTTTCATGCAATTTAGCTTCAAAACCCGTTAAAAAAATTAAGCTTACCTCAAGAAGAAGCAATAAAAATTCATGTTTATAATAAGTTTGCAATAGCATTAGCCAAAAATCCATTTTTTCATGATAGAAGCAAACACATTGATACATGCTATCACTATATCAGATAATCCATTACAAAGAATGAAGTGCAAGAGAAATATCTGAAGTCACAAGACCAAATTACTGACAACTTCACTATGCCACTCAAGTATGAAGACTATATCAAGATGAGAAATTTGCTTAGAGTTACAAAATTAAGTTTAAGGGTGGATGTTGGAAATTAAACATAATTTAGCCCATTATTATTTGGGCTTTTGATTGTAGCCCATAATCTAGAGTAATCTATTGAAGAAGATACTAGAAATATATTATGGAGTAATTATTAGAAAAGTCTACAATATGTATTTAATGGCAGAATACTCTAGAGAGTCATTTGTAACCATTAGATTGAAATATGTTGGCACAATCCTAATGGTGTACTACTAGTATAAATAGTAGTGGTGTCTTTGAGTTTGTATCAAGTCAAAAATGAGAAATAAAATTTATAGTTTCTTTCTTCTCTTTTCTTCTTTTCTCTTTAGCCTTCTGTTATTCCAAAAGCCTTTAATTTTTCATTCCAACATTCTACTACCGCAAATGAACAAAATAAATTAAAATTTTGAACATTTACATAGATAGCACTGAATACTTTCTTAGTTATATAGCACTTAAATGGAAAAATAATTAAACATAATAAATGTAAGTCCCATCACCCTACACACGCCTATTGTCAGTCTTCATCGGTAGCGATAGGAGCGAGGTGAGATTTGGTTCACAGAGTAGATGCCGAAGTCCTATAGTGATAGCACGATAGTCCTCATCTTCCCTTCTTGTATCTTGCATCTGTCCGATAAGATCCATTATCGAAGGTTAACAAAAGTCCTGTATAATGTACATACGAGAGTTTATGTGATAAATATATAAATAAAAAATTTTCAGTGTTGTATATGTAATCTTTCTAAAATTTATGATAATCTATTAATTTTGTTTTACATTCATTTTCATAATAATCAAAGATGAAAAATGTTTCTTAGTAAAACATATCTGCAAAAGCAAGACCTGTTCTGCCGTTTATAAAAAGATTTATAATTTCACGAGAAAGAAATCTCTATCTATTTGGTCTCTGTAATAATTATACTAATTTGGAGACATAATCCAACATCCTATCTTTTAAATGGATCTTATTCATTTATTCTTTGGATTGGGTCAAAGATAAGAAAACATCAAAATAAATTGGCATACAAAATAGGAATACATATGTCACAGATTTAGTTATCCAACTGTGCTCAGATTAATAAAGCTTTAGTGTATATTCCATAAAAAAAGGACAAAATTTACGTATTATTTTGATTGGATCTAACTGGGTCTAAATTCTCAGAAGTAGATCCAAAACACAAATAGATGCCTCGATCAGCTCAATTTTGGATCACTATGAGATTTAAAAAATTTAAATGTACTTTCAAAAGCAATATGCTGTCAATTTAGGCTTTATTTGGGATGGCTTTTGTATTACTTCTTAAATCAGCTTTTTAGTAAAAAAAATTATTTTTGTACAAAAAAGCTGCTTTAAGAAGCAGAAAGAAAGCTGTCCCAAACGAGGCCTTAGTCCTCTAATTGGCTTCAAGTACAAACAACCTAAATATATTTCATTAATAAGATATAAGCATACTGTCTAATTTAATTGAAAAATTGATTGTATGTTATCAAAGGTACTGTAAAAAGGTATGTATACCCCTAAAAATTCGAAACATATTGTTTTTAATTTAGACATTTGATTGGGTTAGTGATATTGAAACTTAAAGATAATTCCTTCATATATAAACAAAATCCTATTATATATATATATATATATATATATATATATATATATATATATATATATCAATGAAAATGATTACCAGAAATTAAAGTCTAACATGCTATTGTTGATTATAAGTCTTTGTAAGGTAAGTGTATACTTATATTTGTCTATATAGGTAACTAATATGTATCTTGTAGACTCCCTATATTACTCACTGAAGTAGTGCATAGGCGCACTTGTTTTGACTGGATATGGTAAGAGTAATGTAATGAAATTTTTGCATCTCAACTTTTCGTATGTATTCATTAGTGTTATATTTACATGTGAATGTCTAAATCTACTCAAAAATGGGTCTCAAGTGTCTATCTATGTGAATAGGAAACCTAAAAGTTCTTCCTTGGGCACGCTGCGGTACTGAATTGGGGCACTGCAGAGCTAAGCTCTCAGGTTGGTTGGCACTATGATGGCACTGCCTTGAGCACCGATGCGCAAGAAAAATTTTCTTAAAAATATCAAAATCTACTTATTTTTACTTTATTAAATCATTTTATATAATCCTTAAGGGCTGTGACCAAGAGAGAAAGGGAAAGTATTTAGAGAGAGTAAGCCCACTTCAAGGGACTTCGATATTTTTTTCCTGTTAATCAAGTTCTAAAAAATGTCTGGATCGAGATAGGTTACACTGCCTATCTCTATTTTTAATAATGTGAAAATTTTAAAAAGTTTAAATTAAATTTATAAATTCAGGTTTTAAAAATGGGGTTAACTTTATATTTGTTGAACTTTCAACATATAACTTCCTATATATTAGAGATACAATCATTATGAATATTTAGGTTTTTTTAAGAAATTTCCATCATGTGGATTAAAAAGTACATTATTTTCGATGTATTATATATATTTTTTCAATGTAGTCATTTGATTGGGTTACTGTTACTAAAACTTAAAGATAAATCCTCATATAAAAACATGACAATTCTACCTATATCTATGAAAACGATTACTAGCCAGAGGTTCCAGTCAATAAGAAATTAAAATCTAATATGCTATCTTTGATTATAAGTCTTGTAAGGTAAGTGTATACTCATATTTATCTATATAGTTAACTAACAGATATCTTGCAGACTCCCTATAATACCCATCGAAGTAGTGCACAATCGCACCTATTTTGACCTGATATGGTAAGAACAATGTAATGAAATTTCTGCATCTCAACTTTTTTCATGTGTTCATGAGTGTTAAGTATGCATGTGAATGTCTGAATCTATTTCTAAAATGAATCTCGAAGATCTGTCTGTGTGAATAGGAGAGATAAATCATTTTAATCATTAATTATTAAGGGTTTTGATTGATAGAGAAACAGAAAGTTTTTAGAGAGAGAAAGTCCATTTTGACAGACTTTGATCCTTTTTTTAGCTGTTGATCAAGTTCAAAAATTGTCTTGATCAATATAGGTTACACTCTACCTTTCTTTATTTTTAATAATGTGAATTTTTTTGGATTTTTTTGATTAAATTTATTAATTCAAGTTATAAAAATGAGGATATATTTGTATTTGTTGAACTTTTAATATATAACTTATATTACAGATGCCATCATTATGGATAATTAGGTATTTTTTTGAGAAATTTCCATCAGGTAGGTTAAAAAGTATATTATTTTCTACTAATTAGAAAATAATTTTGATCCAAAAAATTAAGGCTATAACATAACTAAAACTTAAAAATGGTATTTTGCATAATCCCTAGTAATTTGGTGAAATTCTGAAACTATGAAATTATGCTAAGTTGTTAAAACTATTGCCTCTTGATAAACCATTTTGTGTATTTTTGAAATTGGTTTATTTATATTTTTTTATAATGCAATTATATATGTACTTATCTGCTTAAAAAGTGTGATTTTGTAGAGCTCTAATGTTGGAGGAAGTTTTATCGAGCTGAATGTATTAGGAGTCATAAGAGCTTCACTTTCTGAATATCTAATATATTTAAGCATTGAGAGTCATATAGGCTAGTTTTTTGATATGTTAAGATAGGGAGTTGTAAGGGTCTAAATTCTGATTTTTATTTTTTATGAAAGGAAAAAGGACAAGAGGGAAATTTGTTACTTTCTTATATAATATATGAAGCACCTATTTATTTATATTCAATGCAAAGTCTGTTATATTTCAGTTATCTGTAAGCAATATTATGCTCAGCACAGTAAATTAGTATTAACTACTTTTAAATTCAGTAAATATATAATTGGTTAATTATTAAATTTTAAGGTTGGTAGGTATGACCTACTGAGCCATGTTAACTCACACCTATTCTGTATTCTCTTCCAGGTCAGAAAAAGGGTAAGAAGTTAGTTAAATAACTTAGATTACAGGTTATGTTCTATCTTAATCGCTATAGGTACTATTTATTTCATATATTTTGTATATTCATGGCTATTGTTTGTTCTACTATGCTTTATTTTATTTCAAGTCTTTAGCCAGCAGGACTTCAGATATAATGAGGACATGGGCTGGGTTAGAGGACAATTTGACTCACTGAATACTCAAGTAGCTACTATCAATAGTTACTATTCTATGTTTAGTCATCCACAGCCTCGTTTAGATCAAGATCCGTTAGAATATTAGAGTGATTATTGTTTTTATATCTTTTAATATTTTCTAGTTTTTATTTATGATGTTGCATTTAGTGGTTTCTATTTTGGATTAGCTATTTTTGTTATTGTTGGATCAGTTGATTTAGAAGTCTTAGATCAGTTATAGTTGCCTCTTATTTGGATCCATGTTATGTGGTTACGATTTTCTTAATCCTCTGTAATTGTTTATAAGTTATTATTGACTAATTTACAAATGTTGATCTAAAGATTGAAAATTTTAAAGTTTTTGAATTACAATGTTATTTCCTTTATCGAATTTTGATTTCTCTCAAACTTTAAATCAAATTATAATTAGGCTTCGATAAGGAGATCATCTTTGGTGTTCTAATAGACATATATCTTATAGTTATTATTATTGCAAAAAATATATCTTATTGTCTTTTATCTTCTTATTCATTGTGTTGATTTTATTGTTACCTATTGGGTTCATTATGGAAAGAACAAAATATGAAAAGATGCACAAAGTGTGTTAAAATTAAAAAGAGGCACAAAATGAGTCCAACCTGAAAAGATGCACAATGATCGTCAAATAAAATTCAAAATAAAAAAATGCACAATGATTGTCAAATTTGGAAAGAGGCATAAAATGAGCCCACATTACATCTAGTTCTATTCTCTATAAAGAAAAACTCATGCATTAACAATAACTTCAACACATGAATTTGAAACTAATTGATTTTTGTTCGATTAATTTTTGCAATAATTATTCTATTTGATATGTATGCTTTCTAGAATGAATATTGATCTTGATCAATTTTTCTTATCTTAGTTGTTCTTTTATTTAAAATACAAGTTTTTCACATCAGAAATTTAATATTATTTTAGTAAATGTTTAAAATTCTCATCTTTATCATCTATCAGATTAGTTCATAGCATCTTACATTTTTAGGAAATTCTCCTCTTTTTGTTGATGTTAATAGGGGGAGGTATCAAGTGTCATTGTTTGAAGACTTGTGTTGTTTTGTTGATGTTTTATGTTATTAGAAGTCTAGGTCATTGGTCTTGTGTCTGTGTTTTAGTGTTTGTTTGTATTGTTGGTCTTGTATTTGTGTTTTGATTTGTAAGATGGAATTTCTTGTACGACGAAATTCATATTTCCCCATATTTTTTATTCTTCTTTTATTGAGGGGGAGCTTAGGAGAAAAGAATGTTAATTAGTAGTTCAAATAATAATTATTTTATCATCATAAAAAATGAAAAGATTATTGCAACTCGAGAATCAAGATTGAGTTTGTGATTTTTAATGATAACAAAACTAATTATTATGCTAATTTTTTATTATTTCACCTAGCATATATTAGATACTTTTGTTTGTTTCTGTGTGTACTAATATTTAAGGAAAATTATACTCCAAATTTCTGAAGAGTTCAAGATAGAGTATAATAGAAATTCATGTAATAAAGTCTATAAATTCTTATTTTTTATTTTTTTGAGTCTGAGAGAGTGTGATTGTAATTGGGCAACTGTGCACACACATAGGAGGAGAGAGATAAAACTTAAAATTTTAAAACTAATCGTAATATACGATTTTCAACTGTACTTTACGATTTAACTTAGTATTTTTATCCAAAGTATAGATAATCAAATCATGGCTTGAATTATTAAATTATTCATACTGCATGATGTAAATTTATACAAATGACTGTATGATGTAAATTTATACAGACGACTAATAGTGTACGAAATTGGATTCGTACTGAACGAAGTCTTGATTTTTTAAACTATTCATATTGTACGATGTTAGGTCATACGGATGACTAATAGAGTATGAAATAAGTTTTGTACCAGATTGTATGAAAAAATATTTTGATTTTTTGAACTATTCATACAGTACATTCTATATTCATACAGACGACTAACAAAGTACAAAATAAGGTTTGTACATGATCGTACCAGACAAACACACAGTTTAAACTGTTAATACAGTATGATGTTAGTTCGTACAAATGACCGATAGTGTACGAAATTAGGTTCATATAGAGTCTAAAGTTATTTCATTTGTAATTTTTAGTTTTTGGATGATTTTTCTTGTGTTTACTAAATACGGAGTCCTAAAACTGTCATCTAGAAACTTTGCTGCAAATTTCTCTTGAGAGTGGCCATTGAGTGTGAGTGTTTGGGAGAGATTGTGAGAGTGAAGTATGAGAGATCAAGTGAGGGGGAATTGTGAGGGATTCACAAGATTACCCAAAGCGAGGATCTCTTTCTTCTTCAAATTTCTGCTTATCTCCTTTGGAGGCTCTTGAGTGAAGTTCTTCAATATTGTGTAAAGGTTCTCTGTCTTCACTAGGAGGGTGAAAAAGGATGGCAAGGTTCTCTACCTTCATGAGGAGGATGAAAAATGATGAAGGTACTCTGCCTTCACCAGGAGGATGAAAAAGGATGACAGTTCTCTACCACATCAGATTGGTGGAAGAGAGTTTGTAAAGGCTTCTCCGCCTTGCAGTGGGGGCTAAAGGAGAGTCACTTGTGTTTAGTGCGATACTTGGAGAAGAAGTCTCCAAGGAGTGGACATAGGTCTACTTGGACCGAACCACTATAAAATTTAGTGTTCTTTTGTTCTCTTTTATTTTTCTGCATTTTTTATTTTCCACACTTTAATGTTTTGTGGTTGAAAAATCTTTTGTGAAAATCATATCTAAACAACTGTATATTTTAAGATCAGAGGTTTAATTGTTTAAAAGATTTTAAAAGGTTTTCAAAATCTAGGAAATCTTTTTAAATAACTAATTCACCCTCTCCTCTTGGTTAGAATTGAGACAGTTTTATTAGGTTTAACAACCTACATGAACTTTCTGAAATGGCTTACTTTTTATAGGTTTTCTTTCTTGCATGTGTATGTGCCTGAACTTCGCTAGGCTCTTAGGAATAAAATTCTTCTACTCATAATTAAAAATAAATGTTATGAACTAATAACATAGAAAGATAAACGATTTAAGAAAATAAGACGGAGGCTGTCTGTGGTCGCATGCGATTACTGCTGAGCTTATGACCCTAAATTGTGGGATTAATATGTGCCAAAAAAAGGATAATTACTAATATTTGGGTTGAAGTGGATGTTATACTTCTTCTCCTTATCCTCAAAGATGGCTCTATTGCTAGTCCTATTAACTTTTATTTTATTAGATAGATTAAACTTTCTTTTAGCATGTTAAACTATTATATATCTCATGTTTTCCGTGAAGCTAACTCATGTGCCGATTGGCTCGCTAATTTTGGTTACAATCTTTTAACCTATCAGGAGTTTGATGATATGAATTACCTCGCCCTATTAGAGGCATGTTTAATCTAGGCAAGTCTGGTTTGCCTTACCTTAGGATTTTTTTATGTTTCTCTTTCTTGTATTCTATGATTTTCCTAGTGCTCGCCATGGTTTGGGTTATTTCCCTCATAATATGGTTTCATTTTGTCTTTTCTCTTGCTATGGAGGTGTTTTCATGAGTTTCTGTTATTCTTTCTTATTGGTTGACTATTCTATTGTGAGGCTGGTTATGGATTGCTATTATTTGGTGGTTCGTGACATATTTCTTTCGGTTTTGGAGCATTTGTGTCTAGTTTATTGTGGAGACATATGGATTCTACTCTTTTTCAATGTCGTTCTTCTCTCTGCAATATTTTCTTGTTAGCTACAATACCTTATGGCTTGTGTTTTGACCTGCGGCTATTCCCGCGTATTAATTTTAGTGGTTTCCATTTTGCTGGATTTATTCTTGTTGCGGTTTTTTAGCTATCTATCTTTTTGGCTGGGAATTATTATTCGTGGATCCTCCTGTTCCATTTACATGGTTATGGAGAATAAGGGATTTTTGTTTATTTGAATGTTTGGGGTTGGACATTTATGGTTTTTTTAAGGCACAACAACACTTATATTTTCATCTGTTTTATTATCTCTTAAAATTACTTTATTAATAGTTGTGGCGTTTTCACTACTTGGAAAAAAAATGTGTTGACCCTTACAACTCAAACTACGTGCAAAAAGGACGAAAACGATGAATAAAGCAGTACACGGGTATGCGTGACGCACCACTTGAAGAATCAAACAACCTCTGATTGCTAAACAGATTGTGCCATTGCGATTGGGACATCGAATTCTATGAGGTTGAGGCCCCTCGCAGTTAAATCGGATGAGATCGATCAAAAGTTATGACTGACACCCGAAATTAAAGCGTAGCATTGATCAAACGATGTTGGATCGACAAACAGACTTCATCATTGTATCCAGAACATCCCAAATACTTAAGTATAGCTAAGGATGGCATTCAATTTGATATAATCAAAGATGTGTGAGGAGGTCGACCATCATCTCGAGGCAATCCCAATGTAATGCAAGGATACGCATATCAGGGAAATTAGCCTCTACAGAGACGACATGATGTCTGATCACAAAATAGACTGCATCGTTGCATCTAAAATGCCATCAATATCAAAGATATATATTTTATTTAATTAATTTAGATCTTCCGAGGTGGTGGCACAATTTCGAGGTGATTCAAATACAATAGCGTGCATATCGAGGAAATTAGCCTCTATAGAGACGACATGATGTCCGATCACAGAATAGACTATGTCGTTGCATCCAAAACATCATCGAAATTAAATATATATGTTTTATTTAATCAATTTGGATCATCCGAGATGATGGCATGAATCTCGAGGTGATTCGAATATAATAGCAATCATATCGAGGAAATTAGCCTCTACAGAGACTGCATGACGTCCGACCACAGAATAGACTACGTCTATGCATCCAGAATGCCATCAACATTAAAAATGTATATTTTATTTAATTAATTTGCATCGTGCGAAGTGGTGGTATAGATCCCGAGGTGATTCGAATACAACAGTGCTCATTTTGAGGAAAATTAGGCCTCGTCATCGCCAAAATGATGTCCGACCAAGAATGGACTACGTCGTTGCGACCGAAACATCATCAAAATCTTAAATGCACTATTAATTTGTTTAATTATATTTTTTGTGGGATTGACACGTATTATGAGGTGAAATACATGTCAATTTCAAGATAGAATGCACACAAATCGAGAATTGCACGCAATTCAAAAGAAACTCAGTTGATTGATGCATTATTATCATTTTAGAGGGATGATTGAAGGCAAAAAAACATTAATGTCATTGCTAGTTTAATAAAAAAATATATAATATATCTAGAAGTCAAAAGAAATATCAAATCTCATTTAATATGATTACGTCGTACTCCTCAAAAACTCTGCTAAATCTCGTTTATTCGGCAAATGCAATATCAATAGAAATCAATCATTTTCTGCTTCATGGTTAAAATAAGTTTGGATGAAGCCTCTCTCCTGCGCAACTTGACGATTTCCTGAGATCCTGTAGTTTCACTCACTGCCGTGAGAGCTCAACACGCCGCACGTCCAGTATACACCAACTCGTTCTCCTCCCTTCCCTATTCGTCTCTTTCACTAATCGCAAGCAGGCAGCCCACTCCATGCTTTCCAGAAGTGAGCCACAACAATTTCCTTCTCCCCTACCTCTCAAAGCTGCTTTGGCCAATCAGCTCTCAACAAACTGCAGCCTCTCCACTTCCTCCTTCTTTTAAGGTAAAAAAACAAAAAGATTCCTGACACCCATGTGAAAGGAAAATTTTGGCAACAAGAATGATTAGCTTTAAAATAATCTTCTGATACATTTTTTTATCATTATTCTCATGCTTATTAAAGATATGCCAAGGATAATGTAACATGATAAATGAGCATTTTAATGTCAAATCAAGAGGGTTAACAGTTAGCTTTTAAAAGCCTAGTTAATCTGGGGCTTTAGTTAAAGGAAAATAAAATGAATTTAGCAATAAGTTGGCTGAATTAAGCCTTGGATGGGGTTTTTTTTTAATTATCTCATTGTTGTAATGCTACATCACCAAATCAGCCCATATACTCTTCCAAATGATCTAGTCAATACTCCTTGAAGTCTAACATTTACAGATCTATTATCAATGCAGCCCACTTAATAACTTCCACTTTTTTTTTTAATTTATCCAACACCCAAACCAGCCCAACGGCACACAAAAACCCAAAGCAACTCATCCATCTAAAATCTAAATCATATCACCACACTTCTCTAGAAAACCAAAACATCCCATTCATTAAGTTTGGAATATATAATAAAGTATCCTTCAAAACAGCACAAATTCACCTATGTCCAAGGCCCATCCTACTTTAAAATTCTAAAGCCCAAATAGCCTCCCATGTAAATCCCATGGCAAAGGTCTAAACAGTAAGTTGTTCTATTTTATTTTTATTAGTTTACATTAACCTTTATCATTAATAAGAATCAGTTCATTATTAATTGTTTTGATTAATTGATATCTCGATTCATTATGTCATTGATCTTAGTGAATGCAAACTTGTAGATTTATATGTGTGTATATGTATAGGTTTATATATGCCAAAAAAAGGGGGAAAAGAGTGGCTCCAAAAAAACAAAGATGAAGAGAGAGATGGAGGCTAAAAAAAAGAGGAAAGTTTCAAAATTCAAAAAAAGAGAAGAAAAAAAAAGAAAAGAAGGTTAAAAAAAAAGGGGAGAAAAGAGTTCAAGAAAAAAAAAAGAAAAAGAGTTTCCAAAAAAAAAAAGAGAGAAGATTTTCAAAAATAAGATAAAAGAAGGAAAAAAAAAGAGAAAAAGAAAGAATTTTACAAATTTGAGAAAATTCATTTTTGTCGCTTGCAGTGAGGCGAACAACTACCCATACGCGCTTTTCTTAGCACGGTGGGAGAAAATTCATTACGGTACTCACGGTGAAGCGGGTAATCTCCTAAAATATATTTTCGACGCTTGCAGTGCGGCGAACAACCACCCATACGCACTTTTCTTAGCACGGTGGGAGGAAGTTCATCGCGGTGCTAGCGACGAGGTAAGTAACCCTTTAAAGTCCTATTTTTGATGTTTGCAGCACATCGAGGGACCCCCTATGCACGCTTTTCTTAGCATGGTGAAAAGGAACTCGATGCGGTACCTACGGTGAGGCAGGAAATCCCTGTGCATGCTTTTCTTAGCACGGTAGGAAAAAATATAAGTACCCGTACGGAGGAAAACCTGCTTTTTCAAACAGGTGCTTTTGAAGACCCATGCAAGCCTTTCTTGACATGGTGGATAACAAAGACTACGGCCGCAGTGTCCCACAACATCGACCGTGCACGTCTTTCTTGACGTGGCGGGCAAGCTATGACTCTTCATTTTTTTCCCTAAATGGGGGAGACGCTAGGAGGCTGCCAAAATTTTATCTAAAAATGACAAGAACTTGGACAATTATAGGGGACCGTACTTGAACTTGATTGAATAAAATGATTTAAGCAAACTCAAATGATGAACAAATTTGGACTTTAACTTGATTTGAACCAAATAATAAGAACTTGAACTCAAATGAACGAGCATAAGGAATCAAGTTTAACTTAAAATGAATTTGCCTAATGATGAATTAGGCTTTAAGTTAACAATTATATGCTAAATTGAAGAAAACAAGATGATAAGTTACAATCCCATCCATTTGAATAAAGATTGTGAGCAATATTAAGGAATAAATGGAATGATGAATATTAATGGCTAAATGAAAGAGTTATGGTGGACAATATCCCAAAGGAATGATTTACATGTAAACAGAGGACTCGTGGAAAGAGGTCTTCATACATAAGTAACGTGTAAGTTAATGTGTTGGTTCCTTACATGTATTGTAAATCAATGTTAATGAAGAGACATAGAAATCATATGAATAGGAATTCAACTGTCATTTGATTGCAAGCAATCATTAACAAGAAGCAAATGGAGAATACAATGACATGTTAACAATACAAGATTTTCAATGGACATAAGGAATTATTACTTCAATTGAACTGCAAGTATTATCAAGAGAATTCAACATGCAAGATTCAAGTCATCTTCATATGACGGTGGAAGCTTGTAACATTCAATATGACTCTTCTACATGTAAACAACCATGTACATCTGTTACGAACGCAAGATCAGAATGCAGTCAAATGTATTGAATCTTATAAGTAATAGGGGTCAAAATGTTTGAAGAAATTAGTAGTGAGTGCAGTTCATCCAATAGTCAACGCTCACTTGCAAACACTAATGGGAAATACTATGCTTACAAGGAATATCATAGTATGTTCATGAACAAGACATAGAAGCTCATACACAGTTGATGTTACTTAAGGGTAAACAAATACACCAGACTCTCACAAGTAACGATGAGCGAAAACACGAAGTTACCCATAAGTAACAAAAGCCTTCATGATGCTTAGAATGTAAATATCAACAAGGAACATTAATAGGCTCACTACGCATGAAACAGATCACATTCGAAAATGACAAAGAGCCTATAATATACATAGAAGCAATAGATATATGATGAATACTACAACATTCTTCTAATTAACATCAGAGCATAACCAATAGCATTCAACTTTGCAAGCAACAAAGTGGGAAGAAATATATAGTTTGATTATAAACAAATATACAAAGTTCTTGAATGATGTTGTAAATTATACACAAATGATGACATTTTAATATACAAGGCCCACATAAGTCGTGTGGAAGTCCCTAGGACCGACGTCAACTGTCTTACAAACATATGTAATAGTCTCTACGAAAATTGTAAGAAAATGCAACAAATGCAAGCTCTCACAGGCCGCTGTAAGAAGACCTGTTGTACACCCAATCTATCATCCACAAGCAAAATATAAAATAATTATAGCAAATACAAATGCATGTGGCCGGTGCTAGAAAATTTGTATGCAAAGCAACGACCACGAACAAAAGCATCATGTGAATGCAAGTATAAAAAGCAGGAGAATCGTTGGTGCTCAACAATCTAAAGGCAGAAAGCAATAAGTAGTGCACGACAGTCTACATGTACGAATTGATAGGCAAATAGCTACAATATGACCCCATACCACTAGATCCATAACATCCATGCAAGTAGTAGAAGGTGTTTATGGGCTTCTATATAGTGCATCGTGTACATTCAACTGACAGTTATCTGCATAACTAGGCAATGTCAAAACTTTCAAAAATGCCCCCACACATGCATTATAATATATATGTACATCGATATACAAAAGGGGTAAGTGTAATCACAAAACCTGCATGGGCCCCGACGAGCATGTTATTGGTACACACGTGACGTCTAGAGATGCTGCGTGGGTCAACAAATGAACTCAAGTTCTAGTCCAATCCTTCTACGTGGATAGATAGGAGTCGACACAGCTCAAACCATCAAATAAATATATGATCATGGTATCGACCAGGATATTTATTTTAATGCATTCATATTAGGCCTTCAAGGTCTATAATAAAAGAAATTCACCAACTAAAATATAAAGTCCATGAACCTGATCCTCTGTTGACCAATATAAAGAGTCGACATGGTCCAATCAATAAAATATAAACACCTCCACACACCCCGATGATGACAGTGTTGAACGTTAATTTCAACCAGAGGGGTTCATAACACTTTTAAATACCTCCCAAATTCCCAAATTTCCCATAAAATCCAAACTTCTGAAAAATCCTAAAATTTAAATATATAAAAATAAAATAATACATCAAATCACTTAAAGCAAAATTCATCTACTCTCCGCAATGATTTGCCGGGTGGATAAATTGAAATTTACTTCAGCTCATATAGAGCTAATGCCTAGTCAAAAAGTATCACTAGGATCCATTCTCAAATAATCTCCTACTAGTAAGGATGTGGTACATGTCCTATAACCGACAGTTTTGCTGCAAAATGGCACTGCAGGTAAACGGTTATGACCCGGGCCCCTCTAAACCGAGTGGTATGCCGCCAAATGGCACCACAAGATAGCAGTTATGGCTAGAGCCAATATATTCCATAATGACATCAAATCCTTGAGATATGAATCAATAGGATATAATCGATAGGGCATAAAGCCCTCTGTTAGCTAATGTGAATTCAAATTTTTCCCCTTAGATAAACATCCACCCTAGGTCTATAAGGTACCCTTGGACGAAGCAACCCATGGCTGCCAACAAGGATCATTCTATCAGGTTGGGTCGACTACCTCCTCTGACTAAGTAAATCAAGGACCACGATGACCCTGAACGACGAAACCATTAGATCTTGATCTGATCCATCATCCATTCCCCCACCATCCGCTTTAAGTGTAAGACGGTGAAATTTTCAAATTTTAAACATCAAAACTTTCAAACTTTCTCCAATACCCAACCCATGCTCCTATTACATGCCAGATAACACGTATATCTACATATCTAATTGATGACTCGACTTAATCGAAAGTTCTTTCTCATTATTGGGAGGGGTAATTAACTATAGGGGCTTGCGCCTATAGGAAACCAGAACTCAAATCGTAAAGTCATCGCAAAATGAGGGCGAAATCTTTAGATAGTGTCTTATCTACAAACCCATCTGCCTGTTATGATTTGTGTAAATCTGTTAATTCAAAAAAATTTAGATACAATTTATTTTGATGATTACAAAAGTTTTTTATTTGTTTTATTCTTCTCCTAACATATATTAGAGTTTTTTTTTGTGTGTGCACTAACATATTTTTTAGGATACTCACACTCCAGATTTCTGAAGACTTCAAGTTCATGTGTTAATGTTTATTGTAAGTGAAGTCTATATTTTTTTTTATTTTCTTGAGTCTGAGAGAGTGTGATTATAAGTTGGATAACTATGCACACACACACAATGGGGAAGTGAAAAATTTAATTTTTTAAATTGATCATATAATACGATATACAATCATACGGAACGATCTATACATTTATCCCCATAACGAACCTATTTGTCTTGAAAATTTTTCTAAGTTCATTTCATACAGTATGAAATTTATTTCGTACACGATATTTTATTGTACGAAGGGCACTGAATTAGGTTCGTACTGGTTCGTATGGGATGAATCGTTCATTTTTGAACTATTCATACAATACAAAATTTATTTCGTACATGATATTTTATTGTACGAAGGGCACTGAATTGGGTTCGTACTGATTCGTATGGGACGAATCATTCATTTTTGAACTATTCATACAGTACAAAATTTATTACATACACAATATTTTATTGTACGAAGGGCACTGAATTGGGTTCGTACTGGTTCGTACGGGACGAATTGTTCATTTTTGAACTATTCATACAGTATGAAATATGATTCGTATAGTAGGTTTTATGGTATGAACAGCTCTATTTTAGGTTTGTATGGAATCGTACGAGACGAATCGTTCAATGATTTGAACTATTCGTACAGTACGAAGATCGATCGTACGGGACGATCAGGACTCGTGAAACTTGAAAATTTTAATTTTTGGATGGTTTTTCTTGTCCTTAGTATTTAGGGACCTTCAAACTGACTTGTTTATTGATGCATCTATGAATTTCTTCTTGGGAGTGGAGAGGAGAGTGATGAGGGAGAGTTTTTGGGTGTAAGTTGTGTGAGATGCTTGGAGTGAAAATTGTGAGGGGATTCACAAGGTTATCCAAGAGTGAGGATTTCATTATTTGTACTTCAAGTCACTTCCCTATCTTCTTGAAGACTCTTGAGAGAAGATCTTTGAAGAAGGTCCGGTTCTCTGCCGTCACCAGGACAGTGAAAAAGGACGTCGGTTCTCTGCCGTCACTAGGAGGGTGAGAAGGAACGACTGGTTCTCTACCGTCACCAGGAGGGTGAGAAAGGATGACATGTTCTCTGCCATCACTTGGAGAGTGAAAAGGAGACGGTTCTCTGCAGCACCGGGTTGGTGGAAGAGAGTTTATAAAGGCTTCTCAGCCTCGGTGGGGGGGGGTAAAAGCAGAGTCACTTGAGTTTAATGCAATACCTTGAGAAGGAGTATCTAGGGAGTAGATGTAGGTCATGTTTGATCGGACCACTATAAATTTTGGTATTTTCGGTTCTTACTTTTTATTTTTCTGCATTATTATTTTTATTCATTTTATTTTTTTTGTTGTTGAATTTTTGAGATTGAAAAAGCCTTAAAAATTTACTATGTTCGTACGGTACGAAGGTAAATCGTACAGTATGATTTGTATAAGTTTTTAAATCTAAGTTTTCAAAAATTCTGAGAGAAATTTTTAAAAGGACCAATTCACCCCTCCTCTTGGTTAGCCTAGGGACATAAGCAATAGGTCTAATAACCTATTCAGACTTTCAAGTGGTATCAGAGCCTATTTCAAAAATTACTGTTTAAACTACTTTTTGAAATTCGATCATGACTAATTTTGGAAATAGAAACACCTTAGAAGGTTACTCGATCATTAGACCACCTTTGTTTGATAATATCCCATTTGATTTTTGGAAAACTCACATGTCTATATTTCTACAATCTCTTGATTTTCACACTATGGATGTTAGTACAAGAAGGTTATACTGAACCCACTAGAATTGTAGAAGGAATTAGAGTTCAAACACCTTTTGCCAAATGGATTGTAGAAGAATGTGAGCTAGCTCAATTAAATACAAAATATTTGAATAGCTTCTTTTATGCTTTGAAATCAGAAGACTACATGCGTGTTTCTACTTGTAAATCGGGAAAAAAAATTTGGGATAGACTTTGCATTACTTATAAAGGTACAAATGAAGTGAAGTAAACTAGGTTGAATATTCTTTTGCACGACTATGAACTATTTCGCTTAAAACTGAATGAATCAATCACTGACATGTATATACACTTTACACATATTGCTACTTCATTGCATGCCTTAGGTGGGGAATTAACGAATGCAGAAAAAATAAATAAGATACTTCGTTGCTTACCTACTACTTATGATGCAAAGATTACTGCTATAACTGAATCAAAAGATTTAAATGTCTATTCAATTGACAATCTTCTTGGATCACTAGTTGCTTACGAGCAATCTGTGACTCAAAGACAGATTGATGTAGGAGATAAGCGGAAGCAGAAGAACATAACTTTGAAGCTGGATGATTCAGATAGTGTTCAATCACTACCTGAGGATGAAGAGGACATTGCCTTGATGACAAGGCAATTTAGGAGTTTCCTAAAGAGGAAGCAGAGAAGACGCCAACAATGGAACAAGGGTTAGTTCCATAGAAATACAAAGGCTTATAACGATGTTATTTGCTATGAATGCAGGAAGCCAGGTCATATAAAGATTGATTGCCCCAATCTCAAAAGAAATCCTAGCAAAGAGAAGGCCGAGGAGAAACCAAAGGAAAGAAGGGGTAAAAAGAGACTTCAACGAGCATTTTGGGTGGACTCAGCTTCAGATTCCACGGAAACTGCACAAGAAGAGGAAGTCATAAATTTGTGCTTAATGGCTGATAATCTTGATCAATCAGATCAAGAAGAGGTATGTGACTTAAGTTATGAAGAATTATTTGAAGTTTCTGAATGCATACATATAACATATAAGAAACTGAAAAAACTACATGTTAAGTTGAATTTGGATTATTTAGAGCTGCAGAAAGAATATGAGATCCTTAGGAAAGAACATGAATTAATTGATAGCAACCATATGACCTTATTGGATGAGTTTGATGATTTAAACAAATAGCATAATTTTTTAAAATCATCTCACACTGAACTTGAAAATAATTTTAAAACTTATATGGATGAATCGGATACTAGAGCGCATAATTTGAAGATTGATAATTGAAAGTGCAAATAGGTTATTAGACCTATTGCTCAATGTCCCTAGGCTAACCAAGAGGGGGGGTGAATTGGTTCTTTTAAAAATTACTCTTGATATTTTGGAAAATTTAAAAGCTAATCGTACAGTATGATATGACTTCGTACAGTACGAACAGAGATAATCTTGGCTCTTTCTTTTAAAATAGAAATTCAACCACAACGAGAATAAACTGCAGAAAATAGAAATATAGAAAAATAAATAGTGAACAGAAAACACCAGAATTTATAGTGGTTCGGTTAAACACGACCTATATCCACTCCCTAGAGACTCCTTCTCTAGGTATTGCACTAAAACCAAGTGACTCTCCTTTTGCCCCCACAGCAAGGCAGAGAAGCCTTTACAAACTCTCTTCCACCAACCCCGGTGCGGCATAGTACCGTCATCCTTTTCACCCTCCAAGTGCGGCAGAGAACCGTCATCCTTTTCACCCTCTAAGTGCAGCAGAGAACCGTCATCCTTTTTACCCTCCAAGTGTGGCAGAGAACCGTCATCCTTTTCACTCTCCAAGTACGGTAGAGAACCGGAATCTTTTCGAATAATGCTCTTGCAAAAGTCTCCAAGGAACAAGGAAGATGCTTGAAGACCAAGTAAAAGAAATCCTCTTAATTGAATAACCTTGTGAATCTCATCACAATTTTCTCTTGAAAGATCTCTCAAAACTCACTTTCAAACACTCTCCCAATCACTCTCCTCTCACTTCCGAAAAGAATTTTCGCAGAAGGATTTTTCCTTCAGTCAGTTTTGTGTCATTTTTATACTTGGGATAAAAAAACCGTCCAAAAACTGAATTTTCAAGTTAAGACCGTGCCGATCGTCCCGTACGATCGACAATCGTACTGTACGAATTATTCAAAAATTTAAATAATCCGTCCTGTACGACTCATCAGACGAATAAATCAGAGCCGTTCGTACAAATAGTTCGTCCCGTACGAACCCTTGGATGATCAAGTCAGTAAGCTTTGTCCAAACACTTCGTCCCGTACGAATGCTTGGACGATGAAGTCAGTGAGCTTCGTCCGAACACTTCGTCCCGTACGAACGCTTGGATGAATCGAATAGAGAGCTTCGTCGATCCATTCGTCCCGTACGAACGCTTGGACGAATCGAACAGAGAGCTTCGTCCGATCCATTCGTCCCGTACGAACGCTTGGATGAATCGAACAGAGAGCTTCGTCTGATCCATTCGTCCCGTACAAACCTCTGGATGAACCCAATTTTGAGCTATTCGTACAGCAAAAACTCATGTACGAATGGTATTCGTACTGTACGAACATGCCTTAGAAAAAATTTCTTGTCTGATGGATTCTTCCTGGAGGACATATTCTTCATATTATACTATACGATATAAATTCATACTGTACAATAAGTTTAAAATATTTAAACTTTTTACTCCCCCATTGTGTGTGTGCATAGTTATCTAACTTACAATCAGACTCTCTCAGACTCAAGAAAAAGAAAAAATTTACAGACTTCATTTACAGTGAACAAGTGAACTTGAAGTCTTCAACAGTCTTGAGTGTGAATTTCCTGAAAAATACTTTAGTACACACAGACAAAAACTCAAATATATGTTAGAAGATGAATTAGACAAACAATAAACTTTTGTAATCATCAAAAATATAAACTTAAATTAGAATTCTCATGAACAAAATGATTCACTCAAATCAAAATAATCTCCCCCTTTTTGATGATGGCAAAACAACTATTGTTTGATAATATACAAAAATAGATCTTCTAACATCCACTCAATGTATCCCCTTTAAATAAAAGATCTACACTCCCCCAAAATAACCTAAATCCCTAAAGTTTTCCAAAAAAAAAATTGACTTATCCTATCCTTAAGCTCCCCTTAAAGACTAATCAAGATATTTGAGGATAGATAAGAGAAGAGAAGAAAAGAGTGTTGGAATGAGCAACAAAGCACATACAAACATACAAAGCACATACAAACATACAAGAACATACAACACAAGCACATACAACATATAACATAAATCATAAGTCAAACACATAACATAAGTCAAACAATAAAGCTCTCCTCCTTTTTCCAACAGCAAAAAGAGCACTTAAAGATAGCTGAGAAATGGAATTATGTTAAATGAAGTTGAATTACAATATTGAAATGAGATGCAAAAACTGAAGACTCAAAAGTGTTAGATTTTAAAGTATGTTAAGGACAAGAAAAGTTGATCTAAAATAGTAATATATTAGACGTATTAGCAGTCTCAATTTTGTAGAGAAGATGAGATAACATTACCAAAATTCTAAGTCTATTGTGACAATTATTGATTAGTGAAAATAGAGAAAAAATGCTAAAGGAAAGAAAATTTGGCGACTTTGCGCATTTTTTAAAATGTAGGCTAATTTTGTGCCTTATTAAAATTTGGCGACACTACGCATCTTTTATTGTATGACACACTTTGTGTGTCTTTTCACATTTGGCGCCATTGCGCATCTTTTCTTGTGTGGCACATTTTGTGCATCTTTTCAAGCTTTGCTTTAAATGTAAGATTCTTTCCAAGAACATTATCTCTTAGTCACAAATATAATAATCAAACACAAAGATTTAGACAGTAAGAATAATGTTAAAACATCAAAAATATACTAATTTAGACTGAATAATACATGTCTAAATAAGATTCAAGAAAGATCTTCTAATCCATACCAAATACATAATGGAATCTAAAAAATTTGAAAATTTAAAGTTATGCATAGTATTTTCAATTGTAATTTGAAGTCAAATAACATTCTAGATCAATAATCAACTATAGTCAAGTGAATTAAAGGGAGAAAAAAAAAAGAAAAATAACAAGGCCATTCACTAACACAAAAAGAATAAGTACAAAAACACTGGAACATTTCATTACTAGACAATTTATAACAAATAACATAGCAAGTTATACATGGAAGCACACCTTTAAAGAAAAACTTACTATCATATCCAAAACAAACACTCACCACAAAATAAAAATAGTCTAAAACATACAAAGAGTAACACAATCACATCCAAACTAAACCATAGCAAAACAAGCTAAAACTGAGAAGGTCCCTAATCTGGAGGAGGTGGTGGAGCACCAAACAACGCAAAGTAGCTGTTCAAAGTAGCAATATTTGTGTTTACAGCATCAAACTGATCATCCTGCCTCTTCAAATGAGCCTCCATGTCATCAAACCTTTGGTTCATTCTATCAAAATGTTGGACCATATTTTGATATAAATCCTGTGGAGGTCCAGGTGCAGTTGAGGGTGCACCTGAAGGAGCAGAAGCTGAAGGAGGCTCATCATCTGAGCTGTCTGCTGTACCCTCTTTCCCAAATAATACTCTAAAGGAAGCATCGGTAAAGTACAGTGGGAGTTCAGAAGGACCGGAAGGATGAACTAGGTTGTACTTCCTCTCTAGAATGTAACACACAATATGTCCTAAAGCAATATTTTTCTTCCTCTTTACACTAGCCAAACTAATATCTGAAAGATAATAGATGTATTCTAAAATCAATTGTGCTTCATCAATGGGTTGACCCGTCATAATCAGAAAAGTGGTTGAGGAAAGAAGTGGAGTAATATTAACCATATTTCCTGCTTTAGGGATAATTGATGTCCTTAACACATGTTGTATTATCCTTGCATTTTGATTCAACATATCTACCCGAGCGACATGTGTGGGTGTGCTTACACCTCTAAGAACTCGGTTAATTTCTGACCAACCGGTTTCAGGTCTAGTGGAGAAGGTATGAGCTCTAACCCCTTGAGTTCTAAGATGAACATATTCCCCTAGGTCCTCCTTAGTTATCACAATCTTTTGTTTAAGGACATAAGAAAAAATGGCTGTATGATCCTCGTTAAAGGTCATGTTGGCCAAGAAGACATGAAATAAGTCCTTATTGAAGGCGTAGATCAAGGTCAATAGAAAAGAAAAGTGGGTCGAGTCAAAGAGGGGCATAACTGCAAAATGAATATTTTCTTGTAGTAGTATGCGGGAAGGAGTAACCTTAGATGCAGCATACCTAAGGTATGCTTCCTCATTCTCCTCACTAAGAAAGTTATCATCCCAGTTCCTTCTAGATGCTGGAACCCTAGCAACCCGTGCCCTTTTTCCACTGCCAGACATTTTCTCTCAAGACTCTAAAGGTTCTAGATAGAAAGTGAAATGAAAGAAAATGACCCGCCTTTATATAGAAAAAATCTGCTATCATACTGTACGAATCAAGTTCATACATGACGAACCTTGATTCGTCCGGGACGACTGAAAGTTCATCCGAGACGAACGAAAGCAGTCAAAATGAAACGGTTTTTCGTAAACTGCTCGTCCCGAGGCATCCTTTCATACAGGCTTTTTGACTTCCTGATCGTACAGATGATGAGGTGTTTGTCCGGGATGATCAGAAAATTAAAGGTCGTTCAGGCGGCGGTTAGGTTCGTCCCTCACGTAAAATGACACATGGATCGTACAGACGAATGACGTATTCGTACGTACGATTGCCAATAATAACTGCTCCTAACCGTATTTCTTCTCCGTTCGTACAAATGAAATGTGGGTACGATGATGTTATCGTACAGTACGATGACATATCATACAGTACGAATAGAACTAAAAACCCCAACACTTCAAAAACTTGCATACCTTTCAACATTCAAATAAGGAACAAACAAAAACATAATTCAGAATTCAAACAAGAAACAAAAACAATAATAATGAAAACAAAACAATGAACAAACTAACAAACACAAACAAATAGAAATACATTTGCAGAAAATTTCAATTAAGCATTTAGATCTATCACACCTAGCCTTGTCCTCAACATGCTAAATGTGTTAAAGGCTAAGGGTTTTGTGAAAATATCTGCAAGCTGATCTTTAGTAGCCATATGATGTAGTTTAATTTCACTTTTTGCTACATGATCTCTTATGAAATGATACCTTATGTCAATATGCTTGGTTCTAGAATGTTGAATAGGATTTTTTGAAATACAAATGGCACTAGTGTTGTCACAAAATATTGGAATGGTGCCAACTACTAATCCTAAGTCACTCAATTATTGTTTCAACCAAAGCACCTGTGCTACACAACTCCCTAAGATAATGTGCTCTGCTTCAACTATAGAAAGTGCTACTGAATTTTGTTTTTTACTGGACCAAGATACAAATGAATTTCCAATGAACTGACATGTTCCAGAAGTACTTTCTCTATCCACCCTACAGCCTGCAAAATCTTAATCTGAGTATCCAATTATATCAAAAGAAGAACTGTTCTTAGGATACCAAATTCCTAAATTTTGAGTTCCCAAAAGATATCTTAAGATCCTTTTTACTGTTGTCAAATGTGATTCTTTTGGATCAGCTTGAAATCTAGCACATAAGCAAACACTAAACATAATGTCAGGTCTGCTAGCAGTCAAATAAAGCAAAGATTTAATTATTCCTCTAAACTTCTTTTGATTAACAGATTTTCCCTTTGGATCCTTATCTAATAGGACTGAGGAACTCATGGGTGTAGTGACTGGTTTAGCATTATCCATTTCATACTTTTTGAGGATTTCCTTAACATATTTAGATTGATAAAGAAAAGTCCCTTCCTCATTTTGCTTTATGCTAAAGCCAAGAAAATAAGTCAAATCACCCATCAAACTCATCTCAAATTCACTACTCATTATTTTTGAAAATTCATCACATAAAGCCTTATCAGTTGATCCAAAAATGATATCATCCACGTATATTTGTACAATGAGTATTTCATCTCCAAGTCTTTTCAAAAATAGAGTGGTGTCCACACTTCCTTTAACAAATGATCCCTTTAATAAGAAAGTGCTTAACCTCTCATACCATGCTCTGGGTGCCTGTTTTAATCCATATAATGCCTTCTTTAATTTAAAAACATAATTAAGAAATTTAGGATTTTCAAAGCCATGAGGTTGTTCAACATAAACATCCTCATCTATCACCCCATTTAAAAAGGTACTTTTAACATCCATTTGGTACAATTTAAAATTAAAACAGGCAAAGGCTAACAAAACTCTTATTGTTTCAAGTCTTGCTACAGGGGCAAATGTCTCCTCAAAATCAATTCCTTCAATTTGGTTATACCCCTTAGCTACTAATCTAGCCTTATTTCTAACAATTACTCCTGAATCATTCATCTTATTTTTGAATACCCACTTAGTCCCAACTACACTTTGATCTTTTAGCCTTTCAAATAATTCCCAAACATCATTTCTCTTGAATTGATTCAGCTCCTCTTGCATGGCCAATATCCAAAATTCATCCAAAAGTGCTTGTTCTATGTTTGTGGGTTCTATCATTGAAATAAATGTTGAATGATTCACTTCTTTTCTCAAACCATGCCTAGTCCTAACACCTTCACTTGGTTCACCTAAAATCAATTCTTTTGGATGACTCCTTACAAATTTCCATTCTCTAGGCAATTGGTTATGCTCTTCTTTTTTAACCCTTTCTTTAATTTTTTGATTTTCAAGTTTTTGGGTTATCACTTCAACCTCATCTTCATCCATTTTAGACCCTTTACTATCATAGGATTCATCAAAAACAACATGTGTGGTCTCTTCAACTACCAATGTCCTCTTATTAAAAACTCTATAGGATTTTCCAACACTTGAGTATCCTAGAAAGATTTCTTCATCTGATTTCGGATAAAATTTTCCTAGAAGAGTTTTATTATTATTATGAATGAACACTTTACATCCAAAAATATATAGATGTGAGAGGTTGGAACTTCTACCTTTAAGAAGTTCATAGGATGGCTTATTCAATTTAGACCTTATGTACACCCTATTCAATACATAACATGCTGTACTAACTGCTTCAGCCTAAAAATATTTAGGAAGTGAATATTCTGCCAACATGACCTTAGCAGTTTCCACTAATGTTCTATTCTTTCTTTCTACAACTCTATTCTATTGAGGTGTTCTCGGTGCTGAGAAGTTGTGTTCAATTCCAAGAGATTTGCAAAAATCATTAAACATTTCATTTTCAAATTCTCCCCATGATCACTTTGGATACTAACTATTTCAAAACCAAATTTTCTCTGAATCCAAGTGGCAAAATCTCTAAACTCATCAAATGATTCACTCTTATGATTCAAAAATCTAATCCAGGTGAATCTAGTATAGTCATCCACAATAACATACCCAAATCTTTTTCCTCCTAAACTTCAGGTACTAACAGGTCCAAATAAATCCATGTGAAGAATTTTTAGGGGCTTGCTAGTCCTAATTTCCTTGATAGAATTGAATGATCTTACTTGTTTTCCTAGTTGACATGCATCACACAAGTGATCTTTAGTAAAATCCAATTTGGGTACTCCTCTAACCAGTTACTTTTGAGTGATTTTCTTAAGATTTTTCATGCTAGCATGACAAAGCCTTCTATGCCACAACCATGATTCATCAGATACAGTTTTCAGACACAAGGCAATAGATGCTTTAACAGAATTAAAATCTAGCATGTAAACATTGTTTACCCTATCACCATTCAAAACAACACTTTCATTTAGACTAATAACATAACTTGTAGGTAAAAACTTAATATGATAGCCCTTGTCACATAATTGACTAATACTCAACAGATTGTGTTTCAAGCCTTCAACTAACAGTACATTTTCAATAACAAAATTTTCTAAATTTTTAATTATACCTGTACCTACCACTCTCTTAGTGGTATTATCTCGAAGCGTCACCTTGCCTCCATTCCTGGCTTCGAGTGATATAAATTGACTCGTATCTCCAGTCATATGCTTTGAGCAACTGCTGTCCAGGTACCAAATACTCTCACGAGGTCTTTTATGAGAGCGATTCTACAAAATGATCAAACATTAGCCTTGGGAACCCAAACAAGTTTGGGTTCACCTCTTGACAACTTTAAACCAGATGCATGTGTGATATGTTGTGGTTTCTGCACCTTAGGTCTCCATACTAAATATGTTCTATACTTCAAAGTACAGGTATGGGAAATATGTCCTAAACTACCACAAGAAAAATACTTTATCCCTGGAAAGGGATTCACCAATCTATTCTTTCTAAAAATCTTCTTTTTAGATCTTGAGTCAATGTTCTTGTGATAAGATTCATGAAATTCTTCAAGTTTAGGTGGTATTTTATTCTCCCTAAATGCTTTAATCTGAACTTTAAGATAAGCATTAGTACTTTCTAGAATCGAATTATCAATTTTCAAATTATGCTCTCTAGAATCTGATTCATCCATAAAAGTCTTAAAATCATTTTCAAGTTCAGCATTTGATGATTTTAAAAGATTGTGCTGTTTGTTTAAATCATCAAACTCATCCAATAAAGTCATGTGGTTGCTATCAATTAATGCATGATCTTTTCTGAGGATCTCATAATCTTTTTGCAGCTCTATGTAATTCAAATTTAACTTAGCATGTAGTTTCTTACATTTCCTATATGCAGAATGTATGCATTCAGAAACTTCAAATAATTCTTCATAGCTTAAATCACATACCTCATCCTCATCTGAATGGTCGAGATTATCAGCCATTAAGCACAAATTGGTAACTTCCTCTTCTGGTGCTGTTTCTGATGAGTCTGAAGCTGAGTCCGCCCAGAAAGCTCGTTGTACTCTCTTTTTACCCCTTCTATCCTTTGGTTTCTCCTCGGTCTTCTCCTTATTAGGATTTCCTTTGAGATTGGGTTAATCTGTCTTGATGTGACCTGGCTTTCTGCATTCATAGCAAATGACTTCATTTGAAGCCTTGTCATTCTTTTGGAACTTACCCTTGTTCCAATTATGGCATCTTCTCTGCTTCCTTTTTAGGAAACTTCTAAATTGCCTCATCATCAGGGCAATATCCTCTTCGTCCTCAGGTAGCGATTGATCACTTTCAGAGTCATCCACCTTTAAAGCAATGTTCTTCTCCTTTCTCTTCTCACCTGCATCAATCTGTCTTTGAGTCACCGATTGCTCATAAGCAATTAGTGATCCAAGAAGATTGTCAACAGAATAAACATTCAAATCTTTAGATTCTGTTATTGCAGTTATCTTTGCATCATATGCAGGAGATAAACAACATAATATCTTGTTAACTTTCTCAGCATTTGTTAACTCCCTACCTAAAGCATGCAATGAAGTGGCTATGTGTGTAAAGCGAGTGTACATGTCAGAGATTGATTCATTCTGTTTCATGCGAAAAAGTTCATAGTCGTGCAAGAGAATGTTCAATCTAGTTTGTTTCACTTCATTCGTACCTTTCAATGTGATGCAAAGTTTATCCCAAATTTCCTTTCCTGATTTACAGGTAGACACACGCATGTAATCTTCTGATTTTAAAGTACAAAAGAAACTATTCAAATACTTAGCATTCAGTTGAGCTAGTTCATGTTCTTCTACAGTTTAGTTTGCAAAAGGTGTTTGAACTCTTATTCCTTCTACAATCCTAGTTGGTTCAGTATAACCATCCTGAACTAACATCCACATACGATAGTCAAGTGATTGCAGAAAAGTAGACATGCGAGTTTTCCAAAAATTAAAAGGAATATTATCAAATAACAGTGGTCTAGTGATCGAGTATCCTTCCATAGTATTTCTATTTCCAAAGTTAGCCATGATTGAAATTTCAAACAGTATTTAAAATAGTTATTTTAAAATTGGCTCTGATACCACTTGAAAGTGCAAACAGGTTATTAGACCTATTGCTCAATGTCCCTAGGCTAACTAAGAGGGGGGGGGGTGAATTAGTTCTTTTAAAAATTACTCTTGATATTTTAGAAAATTTAAAAGTTAATCGTACAGTACGATATGACTTCGTACAGTACGAACAGAGATAATCTTGGCTCTTTCTTTTAAAATAAAAATTCAACCACAATGAGAATAAACTGCAGAAAATAGAAATGCAGAAAAATAAATAGTGAACAGAAAACACTAGAATTTATAGTGGTTCGGTCAAACACGACCTACATTCACTCCCTAGAGACTCCTTCTCTAGGTATTGCACTAAAACCAAGCGACTCTCCTTTTGCCCCCACAGCAAGGCAGAGAAGCCTTTACAAACTCTCTTCCACCAACCCCGGCGTGGCAGAGTACCGTCATCCTTTTCACTCTCCAAGTGCAGTAGAGAACCGTCGTCTTTTTCACCCTCCAAGTACGGCAGAGAACCGTCGTCCTTTTCACCCTCCAAGTGCGGCAGAGAACCGTCATCCTTTTCACTCTCCAATTACGGTAAAGAACCAGAATCCTTTCGAACAATGCTCTTACAAAAGTCTCCAAGGAACTAGGAAGATGCTCGAAGACCAAGTAAAAGAATCATCTCAATTGGATAACCCTGTGAATCTCCTCACAATTTTCTCTTGAAAGATCTCTCAAAACTCACTTTCAAACACTCTCCCAATCACTCTCTTCTCACTTCCCAAAAGAATTTTCGCAGAAGAATTTTTCCTTCAGTCAGTTTTGTGTCATTTTTATACTTGGGACAGAAAAAACCATCCAAAAACTGAATTTTCAAGTTAAGACCATGCTGATCGTCCTGTACGATCGACAATTGTACTGTACGAATTGTTGAAAAATTTAAACAATCCGTCCTGTACGACTCATCAGACGAACAAATCAGAGCCGTTCGTACAAATAGTTCATCCCGTATGAACCCTTGGACGATCAAGTCAGTAAGCTTCGTCCGAACACTTCATCCTGTACGAACGCTTCGACGATGAAGTCAGTGAGCTTCGTCCGAACACTTCGTCCCGTACGAACGCTTGGACGAATCGAACAGAGAGCTTCGTCCGATCCATTCGTCCCGTACGAACGCTTGGATGAATCAAACAGAGAGCTTCATCTGATCCATTCGTCCCGTACGAACCTCTGAATGAACCCAATTTTGAGTTGTTCGTACAGCAAAAACTCATGTACGAATGGTATTCGTACTGTACGAACATGCCTTAGAAAAATTTTCTTGTTTGATGGATTCTTCCTGGAGGACATATTCTTCATATCGTATTATACGATATTAATTTGTACTGTACGATCAGTTTAAAACATTTAAACTTTTTACTCCCCCATTGTGTGTGTGCACAGTTATCCAACTTACAATCACACTCTCTCAGACTCAAGAAAAAGAAAAAATTTACAGACTTCATTTACAGTGAACAAGTGAACTTGAAGTCTTCAACAGTCTTGAGTGTGAATTTCCTGGAAAATACTTTAGTACACACAGACAAAAACTCAAATATATGTTAGAAGATGAATTAGACAAATAATAAACTTTTGTAATCATCAAAAATATAAACTTAGATTAGAATTCTCATGATCAAAATGATTCACTCAAATCAAAACAATAATTCGATTCTAGAAAGTGTTAATGCTTATCTTGAAGTTCAGTTAAAAGTACTTAAAGAAAATAAAAATCCACCCAAACTTAAAGATTTTCATAAATCCTACTCTAAGATCACTGATTCAAAGTCTAAGAAGAAACTTTTTAGGACGAATAGATTGGTGAATCTTTTTCCTGGAATAAAGTATTTTTTATGTGGTTGTTTAGGACATATTTCTCACACTTATACACTTAGATATAGAACACATTTAATGTGGAGACCTAAGGTACATAAAATATAGCATATCACACATGCATCTGGTTTAAAATTGTCAAGAGGAGAACCCAAACTTGTTTGGATTTCCAAGACTAATGTTTGATCATTTTGTAGAAACGCTCTCACACAAGACCTCGTGAGAGCATTTGGTACCTGGACAGCGACTGTTCTAAGTATATGACTAGAGATGCAAAATAATTTATAACACTGGAAGCTAGGAATAGAGGCAAGGTTACACTTGGAGATAATACTACCAAGCGAGTGGCAGGTATAGGTATTATTTGAAACTCAAAAAACTTTATGATTAAAAATATTCTGTTAGTTGATGGTTTAAAACATAATCTGTTAAGCATAAGTCAATTGTGTGACAAAAGTTATCATATCAAAATTTTGCCTACTAGTTGTGTTATCAATCAGAATGGACTTGTTGTATTGAATGGTGATAGAATAAATAATATTTACATGCTAGATTTGAATACTGTAAAAACTTCTACTGCTTTGTGTTTGAAAATTGTATCAGATGAGTCTTGGTTATGGCATAGAAGGCTATGTCACTCTAGCATGAAAAATCTTAGGAAAATCATCGAAAAAAAGTTAGTCCGAGGTGTACCCAAACTTGACTTTATAAAAGACCACTTATGTGATGCATGTCAATTAGAAAAATAAGTCAGATCCTCTTTTAATTCAATCAAGGAGGTTAGAACTAGCAAGCCCTTAGAAATCCTACACATGGATCTATTTGGACCTGTTAGTACCTTAAGTCTAGGAGGAAAGAGATATGGGTATGTAATAGTGGATGATTATTCAAGATTCACATGGATTAGATTTTTGTATCATAAAAGTAAATCATTCGAGAAGTTTAGAGATTTTGCTACTTAGATTCAAAGAAAACTAGGTTTAAAAATTATAACAATCCAAAGTGATCATGGGGGAGAATTTGAAAATGAGTTGGTTGAGGATTTTTAGAAATTTTATGGGATAGACCATAACTTCTCAGCCTTTAGGACACCTCAATAGAATGTAGTAGTTGAGAGAAAGAACAGGATATTGATTGAAACTGCTAGAGCCATGTTGGCAGAATATTCACTTCCAAGATACTTTTAGGCTGAAGCTGTTAGCACCACATGTTATGTGTTGAATAGGGTGAACATTAGATCAAAATTAAACAAGGCACCCTATGAACTTCTTAAAGGTAGGATTCCCAACCTCTCACACCTACATATTTTTGGACGTAAGGTGTTCATACATAATAATGGAAAAACTATCTTAGAAAAATTTGATCCAAAATCTGATGAAAGAATTTTTCTAGGATATTCAAGTGTTGGAAAATCCTATAGAGTTTTCAATAGATGGATGTTGGTAGTTGAGGAGACCACTCATGTTATTTTTGATGAATCCGATAATGTTAGAGGGTCTAGAATAAAGGAAGATGATGTTGTAGAAATAATCCAAGGACTTGAAAATATAAAAGTGGTGTTGACCCCTATAACTACCCCAAAAAAATAGCAAATTTGATGAAGATGATTTATCTCGAATGCGGATTGCACCTTGACTCTGCTATGAAGTGGCTGAGGAAAATAATCAAATGAGGGACTTCAAGTTCTTATTGATGGAATTGATTTGCACATAAATATTTCTCTTCTATCTATAGTGGGACATAGTGGTATGAGAAAGACAATTCTCTTGCAACATGTTCATGAAGATGGAATGACAGAGGAATTTGGTCTTAAAATGCGGATTCACATTTTCATCAGCTTCGACAATTGTTGGAGAGATAGTTTAAAAAAGCTTTTAGGATCTCCATTGGAAGCTAAGGTCATTGGTGGTGTTCTGAAGGACAACCTGGATGAAAGGCATTAAAGGGCAGTTCTAGAAAACAATTTATTTGTTATGGAAAGTAACAAATTAAGCAGCGCGAGGCCAATGAAACGAAGTCCGATTGTAAAATGGATTATGTCGTTGCATCCGGAACATCGTCAACATCAAAGATCAACATTTTATTTAATTAATTTGGATCAACCGGGGTGGTGGCACACAAATCAAAACAATCCTGATGCAAATGCAGCAACGCGCACTTTAGGAAAATTGGCCTCATTGTCACCCAAATGACGTCCGATTGCAAAACAGATTGCGTCGTTGCATCCGTAACGTCGTCAACATCAAAGAACTATATTTTGTTTAATTAATTTGGATCAATCGGGGTGGTGGCATGCAAATCAAAGTAATCCTAATGCGATGCGATAATGCTCATTTCAAGGAAAATTGGCCTCGTCGTCACCCAAATGATGTCCGATTGTGAAACAAACTTCGCCATTGCATTAGGAATGCTTTTAACCTTTAAAAACTACATTTTGTTTACTCAATTTGAAGCATTCAAATTGGCGGCGCGATCGGAGTGTTTTAAATGTGGTAGTGCGCAGTTCAAGAAAATCAGCCTCGTCGTCGACCTAATGATCTCCGATCGACGAACGGACTTCGCCACTGCATCCGGAACATCCCAAATATTTAAGAATGACTTTTAATTTGATTGAATTAAATGACTTACGAGGAGGTCGACATGAGTTTTGAGGCAAATTATAAATCACAAAATAATTATGTGCATGCTAAGGAATTGAGCCCTCAGCGTCGGCCAAACAATCTCCGATCGACGAATGGATTTCACCACCGTGTCCGTAACATCGTCGACGTTAAATGTATACATTTTATTCAATTAATTTGGATCATTCTAGATGGTGGAATGATCCCCGAGGTGATTCAAATATAACAACCACACTTTCGCAAGTCTCTAAAACTTGACGGGACGCCGAGAGTAAAATGGCTCGAAAGTAAGTTTAATGGAAATGATAAATAGCATGCCTTTCCATTGCTAGAGAAGCTACATATTGCGAAATTAAAAGCATTAAAAGATTGGTTTGAGGCACGAATAACTACTAAAGATGAGTGCTTACTCCCTCGCTAACATAAATTAGACTCATTTTATTGCTTAGAGTCGAAAGAGTTGCCCTCTTCGCCTTCTAAACTTTAGAGGTTGGGCATAAAAAAAAAATATAGATCAAGGGAATGAATTTGAATTTTCGCAGCAATTCAAATTTTATTCCCTGCTATACATTAACGAATGTCGGCTACTCAAACATTTCATCGCTTCATTTAGCCAATAAAATGGCAAGACTTGCAGCACTAAGATATTTGAGGATTAAATGTTGCCCAAATTTGATCTCTCCCATAGGGCATCAAGAAGTGAATAACAAAAAATGCTAGCTCATACTCAATGAACTCGTTATAAATAAGCTACCATTGAATATTATCAACTCTAAGTTCTGGAAATCATGAAGAAAGAGTTGGTTTCATTTCCGAGTGAGAGGGAGTGATGATTTCTGAATATTAGTTCATCTCTTTATGAGCTAAAATTTTTATATCTCAAAGCTTATCCTCACTTCAGGTTGTATATATTTATGATATTCCTACGCTTAGGGAGTTACTAAACCTTCTTCTCTCTTTGAAACGTGTTGACCTCTACGACCGATCCAAAAAAAAAAAGAGGGAAAATCGAATAAAAAAGAAATCAAATCAGTTTAATGTTACCTCGTATCTCCTATCGCCAAAATCCTGGGATTTGCGGTTCTAAATCACTACTCTGCACTGACAATACGAGCACTTCACGCAAAACCTGCTGAGCTTCGCGTCGGTTCGTGTAAAAATCCCGCTGCCCTTGCCTTGATCGAAGGGTGTTACTGAAATGAGGTCGAATAAGAGAGCCCCATCAGTCTTTTTTTTTTAAAAAAAAAAGAGAGACTCAAACATCTACAGCTCTCATTTTCTGCAAGCTCGCGAGCCCCCCCTCCAAGCTTCGACTCCCCCAGGCGAAAGCTCTCTCCGACTCCGATCAGATCCAACTTCCACCCCAAGCCCAGTTCACGTAGCCACACTTCAGTTCCCCTGATTCGCAAACTCCCCACTTTCTCCAACGCCACCTGCAGTTCTCTTCAGCAGAACCTTCCCAGCTTACCACAATTCCGATCCTCCAAGAACTCACTATCTTGCTCTCCACGAATTCTACTCAACGCACGAGCTCCACTGAAACCTGCCGAAACCCCCTGTTCCTCCTCAGCAGACGAACCCAGTGAGCTTACAAAAAAAAGTAAGAAAAAATAAAGCCTTCACATCTACTTCCTTTGCCTGATTCCACTCCAAAACTTCTCCATTTAAACCAACAGTAAGATTCGTCTTTTTCGCTTTACCCTCCCACGTGAACCCATGGCATATCTCAAGGAAAAAGAAGAAAAGCTGCAGGAAGATACTCATGCCTTTATTAAGTCCTGTAGTTATAAGGATATTAGTCTTAGTTATTAATGCTATAGTTATCGAGTTAGCTCTTTTATATAACTATTGATGCTGTGATTATTGAAATAATTTCTTTTAATCATTTGCGTTGTAGCTTTTAAGTTTTCTTTTTGTTTTATTTTGTTTATTGTTTTGTTTTTCTTTTTTTATTTTATTTTGTTTATTCATTTATATAATAGTTAATTAAATTATTTTGTTAACTGTTAATATAATAGTTAGTTAAATTAATTTTGTTAACTATTTACATTATAGTTAGTTAAACTATTTTTAGTAACTGTTAATATAATAGTTAACTAAATTATTTTGCTAACTGTTAATATAATAGTTAGTTAAATTAATTGTGTTAACTATTTACATTATAGTTAGTTAAACTATTTTTACTAATTGTTAATATAATAGCTAATAAATATTATTTTACTAACTGTTAATATAATGGTTAGTCAAATTAATTTTGTTAACATTTTATATTATAGTTGATAACTGTTAATGCAATAGTTAGTGAAATTAATTTTGTTAATTGTTTACATTATAGTTAGTTTTTTTTTATTTATTAACTGTTAGTAGTAGTTAGTTAAATTAATTCTATTGACTATCTATACTACAGTTAATAGAATTACTTTCATTAACTATTAGCACTTTAGTTAAATTTGTTAATATCCTTAATCATTTGTGCATCATTTTTGCAATATGTTCATGTTGTACATTTCCCTCCACCTTGTCGCCACCGAAACGCAAAGGTATAACCCCTCAATTCATAAAACTTTGAGAGCTCAATTTCGTTGTTCGCAGCGCGACAAAATGACCATGTTTTTAAACAGGTACTGTCGAAGACCCATACACGCTTTTCGTAGCGTGGTGGGGGATGAAGAAAATACGGCCGCGGTGTCCAAAGACACCTACCATACACGCTTTTCGTAGCGTGGTGGGAAAGGCCCAGTTTCTCGTAATTTCCCCTAAACGAGGGAGACGCCGGGAGGCTGCCGAAATTTTGTCTGAAGAAGACAAGGACTTGAACAAAATCTAAGTGATTTAATAACGAATTGAACTCAAGTAAAATGAAGTTGAATTGAGATCAAGCTTGAATCAACTGCGGACCATAGTGGATTTATGAATATTCAAATTTGATTTGAACACCAAGACATGGACTCAAACTGGACTTGATTTGAACAGCAGGGGACTTTTGGACTCAAACTCAAAATCGAGCACACTTTGGACTTGAAACAAATGAGGATGAGTTTCAAATCAAGTCATATAAAAGATGTCATAATGCTCCAAATAAAATTTTAAATCAAATGCAAGGGAACATGTGTTAGACTTGTGAAACAAGGGATTATAAGTATCACTCATTTACAAATAATGATGAAATTAGTAAAGAACATCACGATGCTCTCAATGAACACAATAATTTATCAGTGGTCATATGCAATAAATACAATATACTTGCAAGTGATGGTGGAAGAATTATAGTGAATACGAGCACAATGTTGCAAGGAGATTCATGATGTGCATACAACTTCATTCATAAATAAAGTGACCTATAGTTGATGCGACATATGTCTTGCAAATATGAATGAGAAGATCATGACAGGCATTATGTTCACCACCAATAACACGTAGTGAGTGCATATACGAGTTCCCTATGAATGAGGGAAGTTAATGTGCAAAAAATACTATAACATCCATTTGACCAATTTCAGCTAATTAGCAAATGAAAGATATAGTCCCTTACAAGTGCTAAAGGATCAACATGCAATGATATGTCAAAGTATCCGCAAGTGCCATGTATCCTACAAATATATATAAGCAACATACATTGGATGCTACGAGGTGCTCGTAATCAATGCAAATAGAGAGGGCAATTCACTTACCAGTAACATTGGTAGCTATACTGTAAATGTGATTGATCCTCTGCGGACACGTGCATACACTCAACGTGTCATCTGTGGGAAAGTATAGAAAGACTATAACAGATATAAGCCCCTACGGATCGCCGTAGAGCACTTGTTTACACAGTCAGCGAGCTATAATTTGAGAGCAAGCATGGAAGAACTACAGAGAATACAAGTGTCTATGAGCAATCGCAAGAGATTCATTAATGTGTAATGGTTCACTCATCAGAAGTGATGAACGCTTATAACGCAATACTGCAATTCATCTACAAGCAACATCAGAAGATATCTGTTTAGTACAACTTGCCCCCATATGATGATGGATCGTTTGCAGTATATATATATCAGCCCTATCTATAAGCAATGATAACAAATACATCCATGACGTGATAGAACTCCTACATACGAGAGAGAAGATTATGGCAGATGCAAATGCTCATTCGCGATGATGATGGACACATTATATATATATATATATAATGGTGTTCTCACGGGTGATGATCAGAGACAAACAGTAAAGGCCACAATTTCTTTACAGTCAATAACCACGCAATAGAAGTTAATACGCCGATCCATTGCAAGTAGAGGCGGATAACACAAAATGAATGCAATTTTATACGAACAATGGTAGAAGTTCAGCCATACACATAAGGGTACAAGGAGCCTACGATAAGCACTGCGTTACTTATACAGTTTGTAATAAGGCAACGACAAATACACTGACCCTCTACCAGTAGAAGCATATGGTACATAATAAATACAAGTCAAATATCCAAAGTATCCCCCGCACGTGCACCTTAATTTGTATACACATAGGAACACAAAAGGGGTAAGTAAAATCGCAACCTGCAGGGGCCCCGGCGAGCGTGTTATCGGTACACACGTGACGTCTAGGGATACTGCGCGGGTTAACAAATATGAATCCGATCCTCCTAAGCAGGTGAATAGGAGTTGATAAGGTTCAATAAATAATATAAAATGCCCCCAAACACCCGCATGGGCCCCGGCGAGCATGTTGTAGAAATACATGTGACGTCTAGGGACGCTGGGCGGGTCAATAAGTGAATTCAAGTTCGAGCCCGATCCTCCTGTACGGGTAAATAGGAGTTGACACGGCTCGAACCATTAAATAAATATGCGGTCGTGAGATCGACCAAAATATTTGTTTTGTATGTTCATATTAGGCCTTCAAGGCCTATAATCAAGAGAATTCACTAACAGGGGCATAAGGCCTACAAAACCCGATCCTCTGTCGATAGCTCGGCAGAGTCGACAAGGTTCAATTCATAAATACAAATGAACCCACACCCCGATGATGGCCACGTTGAATGCAAATATCAACCGGAGGGGTTGATTTCAAATATTTCAAAATAAATCCAAAACTCCATAAAAATTCCCAAATACCCAAAACTCTACAAAAATTCCCAAAATTCCAAAACTCCAAAAATATTTAAAACTGAAATTCAACTATCAAATCACTTAAAGTAAAATCCATTCACCCTCCGCAACAGTTTGCCGAGGTGGATAAATCAAAATATACTTCAGCTCACACAGAGCTAGTGCCTAGTCGAAAATATCACTAGGATCCATTCTCAAACAATCTCCTGCCAGCAAAGACGTGGTACGAGTCCTCTAATCGGCAGTTTCGCCGCCAAATGACACTGCAGGATAAACGGTTATGACTCGGGGCCCTCTGAACCAGGTGGTCGCCGCCAAATGGCACCATTATATTATGGTTATGGCCAGAGCCCGTATGCTCCCCAATGGCATCAAATCCTTGAGATATGAATCAATAGGATATGATCGATAGGGCACAAAGCCCTCTGTTAGCTAAGGTGGATTCAAATTTGTCCCCTTAGGCAAATATTCACCCCAGGTCTACAAGGTACCCTTGGATGAAGCAACCCATGGCTGCCGACAAGGATCCTTCTGTCAGGTTGGATCGACTACCTCCTCTGACTAAGTAGACCAGGGATCACGATGGCCCGGGATGACGGAACCATGGGATCTTGATCGGGTCCATCATCCATTCCCCCACCATCCGCTTTAAGTGCAAGATGGTGAAATTTCCAATTTTAAATATCAAATCCCTCGATTTTCCCATACCTTAAACCCATTGCTGCTACTATATGCCAGATAATGCGTATTTCTTACGGATCTGATTGACGACTAGCCTTAATCGAAAGTTCTCTCTCGTTATCGGGAGGGGTAATTAACTATAGGGGCTTGCGCCTATAGGAAACCAGAACTCAGATCATAAAGTCCTCACAAAATGAGGGCGAAATCTCTGGGTAGTGTCTTATCTACAAACCCATCTGCCTTCCAAAATTTACCCCGGAACCAAGTTCGTTAAAACTCCCCCTCGAAAAGAAAGCAAAAAATTGGGCGGAGGCCGGGGCCGAATTTTCGGAGCCAACAAGTGGAAGAAAGGATTAAAATTCAAGAAGAGAATAATTTGCCTAGAGATTTGAATTATCTCAAGAGTCATCCTAAAGAGTTGATTTTAGGAGACCCAAGTGAAAAAGTTAGGACTATGCATGGTTTAAGGAAAGAGGTAAATCATTCAGTGTTTATTTCAATGATTGAACCCACTAATATTGATCAAGCACTTATTGATGAATTTTGGATCTTGGCCATGCAAGATGAATTAAATCAATTTAAAAGAAATGATGTTTGGGAGTTAATTGAAAGGCTAAAAGATCAAAGTGTAGTTGGGACTAAGTGGGTGTTCAAAAATAAAATGAATGATTTAGGAGTTGTGATAAGGAATAAAGCTAGATTGGTAACTAAGGGGTATAATCAAATAAAAGAAATTGATTTTGAGGAGACATTTGCCCCTGTAGTAAGACTTGAAGTAATTAGAGTTTTGTTAGCTTTTGCATGTTTTAAAGATTTTAAATTGTACCAAATGGATGTTAAAAACATCTTTCTAAATGGGGTAATAGAAGAGGATGTTTATGTTGAGCAATCTCCAGGTTTTGAAAATTTAAAATTCCCTAATCATATTTTTAAATTGAAAAAGTATTATATGGACTAAAACAAGCACCTCGAGCATGGTATGAGAGGTTAAGTACTTTCCTATTAAAGGGAGTGTGGACACCACTCTATTTTTGAAAAGAGTTGAAATTGAAATACTCATTGTACAAATATATGTTGATGACATCATTTTTGGATCAACTGATAAAAATCTTTGTGATAAATTTTCAAAAATAATGAGTAGTGAATTTGAGATGAGTTTAATAGGTGATTTGAGTTATTTTTTTGGTTTTAGCATAAAGCAAAATGACGAAGGAACTTTTCTATGTCAATCTAAGTATATTAAGGATATTCTCAAAAAGTATGAAATGGATAATGCTAAACCTGTAACTACACCCATGAGTTCCCTAGTTTTATTAGATAAGGATCCTAAGGGAAAATTTGTTGATCAAAAGAAGTTTAGAGGAATAATTAGATCATTGCTTTACTTGACTGCTAGCAGACCTGACATCATATTTAGTATTTTCTTATGTGCTAGATTTCAAGCTGATCTAAAGGAATCACATTTGACAGTAGTGAAAAGAATTTTAAGATATCTTTTAGGAACTCAAAATTTAGGGATTTGGTATTCTAAGAATAGTTCTTTTTTTAAAATCATTGGATATTCAGATTCTGATTTTGCAGGCTGTAGGGTTGATAGGAAGAGTACTTTTGGGACTTGTCAATTTATTAAAAATTCTTTAGTATCTTGGTCCAGTAGGAAACAAAATTCAGTAGCACTTTCTACAATTGAAGTAGAATATATTGCCTTAGGGAGTTATGTTGCACAGGTGCTTTGGTTGAAACAGCAAATGGTTGACTTAGGATTTTCTATTGGTACTATTCCAATCTTTTGTGATAATACCAGTACTATTTATATTTCTAAAAATCTTATTCAATATTCTAGAACAAAGCACATTGACATAAGGCATCATTTCATACGAGATCACGTAGCGAAAGGTGAAATTGAACTTCATCATGTTGCTACTAAAGATCAACTTGTAAATATTTTCACAAAACCCTTAGCTTTTGACACTTTTAGCATTTTAAAGACAAGGCTAGGTGTAATTGATCTTAATGCTTGATAAAAATTTTTGTAAATTTTATTTTGTAAGTGTTTATTAGTTTATTTATAGTTTATTATATTTTTGTTGGTATGTTGTATGTCTTCCTTAAAATTATATATATATATATATATATATTCATCTTGTCTTATGTTGGTCTTTAATTGGGTGCTGAAAACCTGTAGAGTTGGAGAGTGGTGAAACATAACTTTTCTATGCCTATTCGTACCGTACGATGACATCATTATACTGTATAATTGTAAGAATTTTTGTTTGTACGAATGGGGAGGTTTCACGATTAGTGTCAGTTATTAGTATTGATCATCCCAGACGAATACATTTTTATCTATACGATTCATGTGTCAATTTGGATAAGAACGAACTTAACCGTGGCTGAACGATCCTTTAATATCCTGATCGTCCCGGACGAACACGTCATTGTCTGTACGATCAGGAAGTTAAAAAGCCTATATGAAAGGATGCCTCGGGATGTGCAGTTTACAAAAAATCATTTCATTTTGACTACTTTCGTTCGTCCCGGACGAAATTTGATTCGTACAGTATGATTGATCTGATTTTCTATAAAAGGGAGGGTCATTTTCTCTCATTTCACCTTCACTTCAAACCCTTTAGAGCATAGTATAGAGATGTCAGGAAGTGGAAAAAGAGTGCGTCAATCCAGAGGGACTTCTTCTAGGAGGGAATGGGATGATAATTTTTTGAGTGGGCAAAATGAAGAGGCATACTATAGGTATGTCGTATAAACAATCACTCCTTCCCGCATACTACTGCAGGAAAACCTCCACTTTGCAGTAATGCCTTTATTTGATGCTACTTAGTTTTATTTCCTTCTCACTCTTATCTACTCATACAATAAAGACTTTTTTCACGTATTTTCTAGCCAACATAACTTTTAGTCAGGATCACATTAGGGTCTCTTCTTATGTCTTGAAACAAAGAGTAGAAATTACCAAGGAGGATTTAGGAGCATATTTTCATTTAAGAACTGTGGGCATACGGGAAAATACTTTAACTGCTCGATCTGATTATGACTGGTCTAAAGTCAATCTGATCATTAGAGGTGTAAGACAACCAACTCATGTTCCTCGAGTCAACACTTTAAACCAAAATGCCTGAATAATTCAACATGTTCTTAGAAGCTCCATCATTTCTAAGGCTGAAGATAGAGTAAACATGACCCCTCTTCTCTCTTGTGTCACTTACCTGATCATGTCTGGTCAATCTATCGATGAAGCCCAACTGCTTTTGGACTACATCTTTTACCTTACTGATATTGGCCATCCCAGTATAAAGAGGAAGAAGAATATTGCTCTTGGTCATGTAATTTATTTTATTCTTGAGAAGAAGTACAACATAATCCATCTTAACGGATCCTTAGAAATCCCACTTTATTTCACTAATGTCTCTTTTAGAGTACTTTTTGGGAGAGATGAAAATGTAATTAGTTCTGATGATGAACCTACTCCTACTCCTGCACATGGACCCAACCAAGACTTCTACCCGGATATGGTCCAACGATTTAATAGGATGGATCAAAGATTTGATCATATGGAAGGCGCACCTAAAGCAGCAGGATGATCAATACAAGGAAGATAGGGGGTGGATAAGGGATCAATTTGAGTCTAATAATATAAATATTGTAATGCTTAATAGTTATTTTGCACTATTCGGTGCTCCACCACCTCCTCCAGATCAGGGTCCTTCAAATTTCTAGTATGTTTTGTATTGGCTTGGCTTGGATATGATTATGGTTATCTTTATTATTCTTCTTTGTTATTTGACTTGTTTGATGATTTATCGTGTTGATGTTTATTTTTATGATCATTGTATTGAAAGTGATAGCAAGTTTATCTTATGATATGTGCTCCAAAGTAAAGCTTTCTATGATGTATGTTTTGGAACTGATAAGAATTGAAATGTTCAGTATTTCTGTGCATATTATTTTGTGTTATTGACTGGAAACTTTCTAATCTTAAAACACTCGACTGTAGTTGATTAAAGTTTTAAAATGTTAATTGAGTTTATATTACAATAAAAAATTCTGTGCATAACATTAAATTCTTAAAATATTTAGATTTCGTTATGATTTGATGTAGATTAGAAGATCTTACTTTATCTTATTTAGACATATATTATTTAGTCTAAATTTATATATATTTGATGTCTTAATATTATATTTACATTCTATATCAAAGTGTTCATTATTGTATTTGTGACCTAGAGATTGTGTTGTTGGAAAAAATCTTATCAAATGAAAACAAACAAAGTAAAGCTTGAAAAGATGCACAAAATGTGTCATACAATAATAGATGCGCAATGTCGTCAAATCTAAAAGACACACAAAGTGTGTCATTCAATAAAAGATGCGCAATGTCGCCAAATCTAGAAAGAGGCACAAAATTAGCCTACACTTTGAAAAGATGCGCAAAGTCGTCAATTATTCTTTCATTTAGCATTTTCTTCAAGTTCACTAATCAATGATTGTCATTTTTGACTTAAAAATTTGGTAATGTTATTCATCTTTTGTGCAAAAGTTGAGGCTACTAATCTGTCTAATACATTACTAATTTAGATCAACTTTTCTTCTCCTTATTATAATATGCAATCTAGCATTTTTGAGTCTTTAGTTTTTGCATTTGATTTGAATATTGTAGTTAAACTTCATTTAATATTATTCCACTTCTCAACTAATTTGAGTGTCCCTTTTTGTTGTTGTCAAAAGGGAGAGAGTTTTATTATTTGACTTTGTTTGCTTGTATTGACTTTATTTTGACTTTTTACATTTAAGTTTTTAGTTGCTTGTGTATGTAGGTACTTATGTATGTACTTTTCTTGTGTGTAGTCTTTGCTTATGTGTAGTGTTTCTAGTACTTGTGTTGCATATTTTGTAGCACTTGTGTTGCATGTTCTTCTTACCCTTTCCTTCGCTTATTCAGTATGTTCTCCTTTTATACTTTGTTTAAGATAGGTCATTTTTTTAGGAGGAGCTTAGGCTTTAGAGGGAGCGTAGGAGTTCATTTACTTAAGGGGAGTGTACATTTAGTGGAAATTTAGGAGACATGTGAACTTAATGGTGAAATCAAACAAATAAATATTTTACCATCATCAAAAAGGAGGAGATTGTTATGATTTGTGTAAATCCGTTCGTTTAAAAAAATTTAGATACAAGTTGTTTTTTATGATTACAAAAACTTTTTATTTGTTTTATTCTTCTCCTAACATATATTAGAGTTTCTTCTTTTTGTGTGTACTAACATATTTTTCAAGATACTCACACTCCAGATTTTTGAAGACTTCAAATTCATGTGTTAATGTTTATTGTAAGTGAAGTCTGTATTTTTTTATTTTTTTGAGTCTGAGAGAGTGTGATTGTATGTTGGATAACTGTGCACACACATACAATGAGGGAGTGAAAAATTTAATTTTTTAAATTGATCGTACAGTTTGATATACAATCGTACAGGATGATCTATATATTTATCCCCTTAACGAACCTATTTGTCTTGAAAATTTTTCTAAGTTCATTTTGTACTATACGAAATTTATTTCGTACATGATATTTTATTATACGAAGGGCACTGAATTGGGTTCGTACGGGACGAATCATTCATTTTTGAACTATTCGTACAGTACAAAATTTATTTCGTACACGATATTTTGTTGTACGAAGGGCACTAAATTGGGTTCGCACTGGTTCGTACGGGACGACACGTTCATTTTTGAACTATTCGTACAATACAAAATTTATTTCGTACATGATATTTTGTTGTACGAAGGGCACTGAATTGGGTTCGTACTGGTTCGTACGGAATGAATCGTTCATTTTTGAACTATTCGTACAGTATGAAATATGATTTGTACAGTAGGTTTTGTGGTACGAACGGCTCTATTTTAGGTTCGTATGGGATCGTACGAGACGAATCGTTCAATGATTTGAACTATTCGTACAGTATGAAGATCGATCGTACGGAACGATCAGGATGCGTGAAACTTGAAAAATTCAATTTTTGGACGATTTTTCTTGTCCTTAGTATTTAAGGACCTTTAAACTGACTTATTTATTGATGCTTCTACGAGTTTCTTCTTGAGAGTGGAAAGGAGAGTGATAAGGCAGAGTGTTTGGGTGTGTGTTATGTGAGATCCTTGGAGTGAAAATTGTGAGGGGATTCACAAGATTATCCAAGAGTGAGATTTTCATTGTTTATACTTCAATTCACTTCCCTATCTTCTTGAAGACTCTTGAGAGAAGATCTTTGAAGAAGGTCCGGTTCTCTGCCATTATCAGGAGAGTGAAAAAGGATGTCGGTTCTCTGCCGTCACTGAGAGGGTGAGAAAGGACGACTGGTTCTCTGCCATCACTTAGAGAGTGAAAAAGGAGACGGTTCTCTGTCGCACCGGGTTGGTGGAAAAGAGTTTGTAAAGGCTTCTCCGCCTTGCTGTGGGAGCAAAAGGAGAGTCACTTGAGTTTAGTGCAATACCTAGAGAAGGAGTCTCTAGGGAGTGGATGTAGGTCGTGTTTGACCGAACCACTATAAATTCTGGTATTTTTTGTTCTTACTTTTTGTTTTTCTGCACTGTTATTTTTATTCATTTTATTTTTCTGTGGTTGAATTTCTGAGATTGAAAAAGCCTTAAAAATTTACTCTGTTCGTACGGTATGAAGGTAAATCGTACAGTACGATTTGCATAAGTTTTTAAATCTAAGTTTTTCAAAATTTTAAGAGAAATTTTTAAAAAGACCAATTCACCCCCCCCCCCCCCCCCCCCCTTGATTAGCCTAGGGACATAAGCAATAGGTCTAATAACCTATTCGGACTTTCACTGCTTTCCAAATTTTACCTCAGAACTTAATTCCGTTAAAACTCCTCCGAGAAAGTAACGGGGGGAGGTCGGGGCCGAATTTTTGGAGCTCACAAAATATCACCTTGTTAAAATCACTTTCTACTTTAAACTTCAAAATCGTTACTTCACGCTCATGTTTTGCATTTTGAGTGTGTTATTTATAGATAATCATTATAAGAGGAGCCCTACTTCGTCCTTCGGGTGTTTTAATTCCATGATTTTCTTATATTTAATTATGTGTAAGTTTTTTTGTAGATCCATCAAAATTTCGGGGCGGCGCTTCTTCAAGTCTTCAAGGAGGATCTTTTTAGGTGGTGGCTCTAGGCCCACCGTTTCATTTTATTTTCACTTTATAACGTAAGTAGTGGATGCATTGGCTCATTAGGAGTTTTTTAGCTTTTTGATTATAGCTCTTCGAGCAGTAGATTTTAACATGTAGGCCCCTCCGAGGGTTTTAACAAAAAAAAAAAAAAAAATAAACGAAAGTGATGAAGATGATGTCACAGAAGAAAACTAAAGTGGGAAAGAGCAAAATATTATTCTTTCAAACAATGAACCATAAGAATAGCAGAGATATTTATGTTGGAAATAAATTATCGGATATATTTCTCTAAGAAAAGAAATTATAAGCATGTTGCTCTAATGTTTTTCTTATGGGACATGTAAAGTTAATCTTCCTAAAGTTTTTTTTTAACGAGACAGCTATCAATACTGAAATGTATCTTAAAAGAAATTTCTCAGCTTTGCTGTTAACAAGCTGTATGATCAAAAATTTTTATTTTATTTTTATAATTTTTATGTTTAGCATCATTTTGTTTCAATTTTATGCTTGTTAAGCATTCAATATTGAACAAAAATATCTTTAAGATTTGAAATAATTTCTTTAGTTTATTATTTTATTTTATAATAATTATAAATATATTAAAAAAATTTCTAAGAAAACCTTATCTAAAATTTGAGGTGTCTTTCCGGATTACTTTTTTGTTTTATTTTATAACATTTCATCATAATAAGTATTATTTTTGTTTTTAACGACTTTTGCATAAGGCATTAATGATAGCCGGGGATGGCATTCGCTTGGCAACAGTACAGCGAGTTTTGGCTGCATTATTTTAACTTTTCATTAAAATACCGTACACTTGTCGAAAATAACTTAATTAATTTTTTAAATAAAAAAATAAAAAAACTACAAACCAAACATATCTTTTTAAAATGAAAATAATAATAATAATAATAAAGCTCATCAATTAATGTAAGACACAAATTATCTTTAAATAGCTTAATAGTCATCTTCCATAAAACGCAGTGAGGGAGAAAATGGAAGTGGTGATGTTATCGGTGTTGGTCACAGCCACAGCTGCTTGTGTCGCTGCCTACATTATCTGGTTCTACAGCATGACGGCAAGATTACGTGGCCCTCGTGTGTGGCCGCTCGTCGGCTGCCTTCCCGGTCACCTCGACAATGCTGAGCGCTTGCATGACTGGATCTCCGACAACCTCTGCAAAACCGGCGGGACCTATCAGACTTGCCTTTTGGCCTTGCCGTTCTTGGCACGTCGCCAAGGTCTCGTAACTGCCACATGCGACCCACGCAACCTTGAGCACATCCTCAAGACCCGCTTCGACAACTACTCCAAGGGTCCCGCCTGGCAAGGAATCTTCCACGACCTTCTTGGCGACGGCATCTTTAACTCCGACGGCGACGCCTGGCTCTCCCAGCGGAAGACTGCCGCTCCCGAGTTCTCCACTCGCACTCTGCGCCTCGCCATGTCTCGTTGGGTCTCTCTCTCCATTCACAAGGGACTGCTTCCAGTCCTCGACACCGCGGTCGCCAACGGTTCCACAGTTGATCTCCAAGATCTTCTCCTACGTCTCACTTTCGATAATATCTGTGGCCTGACCTTCGGCCAGGACCCGCAGACGCTAGACGCTAGTTTGCCGGACAACAACTTTGCCAGGTCTTTCGATCGCGCAACCGAGGCCACCCTACAGCGGTTCCTCTTACCAAAGGCTTTTTGGAGGTTCATGAAATTGATCCACTTAGGTAAGGAGGGAATATTGTCCACCTCAGTCACCAACGTTTATAGCTACCTCTCCGTTGTCATCAATACCCGCAAGCTCGAGCTGTCTAGCTCCTGCTTGCACGACGATCTCCTTTCCCGCTTCCAGCGCAACGGTGCCGGCTACTCCGACGATTTTCTCCAACAAGTCGCTGTAAACTTCATTCTGGCCGGTCGCGATACCACTTCCGTCGCCCTATCCTGGTTCTTCTGGGCCGTTGCCACCCACCCCGAAGTTGAACTCGCCATCCTTCACGAGCTTTACTCTGTTCTCGCGGCCTCCCGTGGTGACCAAGATCCCAAAGCTGCATGGTTCGAAACCCCGCTGGACTACGAGGAGCTGGACCGCCTCATTTACCTAAAAGCGGCGCTCTCGGAGACGCTCAGACTGTACCCGTCAGTTCCAGAGAACACTAAGTACGTCGTTGCCGACGACTTATTACCGGATGGAACATTCGTTCCTGCTGGATCTTCTATTACCTACTCAATTTATTCCGTCGGGCGCATGGAGTCGGTTTGGGGCCAGGACTGCCTTAAGTTTCGCCCAGAGCGCTGGATCTCGGAGGACGGCCGTCGGTTTGAGCCACCTGCGGATTCGTTCAAGTTCATGGCCTTCAATGCCGGACCACGATTGTGCCTAGGGAAGGATCTTGCATACCTACAGATGAAGTCTATCGCAGCTGCTGTGCTTCTCCGCTTCCGATTCGAACTGGTACCCGGCCATCGCGTCGAGCAGAAGATCTCACTCACGTTATTCTTGAAGCACGGCCTCCGCATGTACGTTCGACGAAGATACCCGGTTGTTGAAGGCTGCGAAGCTGGTTTAGCTTCTAACACCATGGAGTCACGCCACTGCCGCAAATGAACAAAATAAATTTAAAATTTGAAGATTTACATAGATAGTCATGTCGTGATATCTCGATAGTCCTCATCTTCCCTTCTCGTATGTAGCAACTGTCCGGCAAGATCCATTACCGACGGTTAACAAAAGTTCTGTATGCTCTACATATGAGAGTTTATGTGATAAATATAAATTAAAAAATTTTCAGTGTTGTATATGTAATCTTTCTAAAATTTATGATAAGCTGTTAATTTTGTTTTGCACTCATTTTAATAAATATCAAAGATTAAAAATGTTTCGTACTTAGACATATCTGCAAAAGCAAGAACTGTTCTCCCGTTTATAAAAAGATTTATAGTTTCACAAGAAAGGAATCTCTATCTGCTTGGAGACATAATCCAACATCCTATCATTCAAATATGGATCTTATTCATTTATTCTTTGGATTGGGTCATAGACAACAAAACATCAAAATACATTGGTATACAAAATAGGAATACATATGTCCCAGATTTAGTTATCCAACTGTGCTCTGATTAATAAAACTTGTGTATATTCCATTAAACAAAGGAAAAAAAATTACGTATTATTTTGATTGGATCTAACTGGGTCTAGATTCTCAGAAGTATAGTAGATCCAAAACACAAATAGATGCCTTGATTGGGTCAATTTGATTCACTATGTGATTTATGTTATTTAATAAATTTTTAGTGTAATTTCAAAAGCAATATGCTGTCAATTTGGTCTTTTGATTGGGTTAGTGTTATTGAAGGATAAATCTTCCTTTTATAAACATATTACTATTCTATAATGAATCTCAACTCTTCTCGTGTTCATGAGTGTTAGTTAAGTATGCATGTGAATGTTTGAATCTATTCTAAAATGAATCTCAAAAGTCTATCTCTCTGAATAGGAGAGAGATATCATTTTAATCATTAATCATTAAGGGCTATGATTGAGAGAGAAAGGGAAAGTTTTGAGAGAGAAAAAGCCTATTTTACAGACTTCGATCCTTTTTTTTGCTGTTGATGAAGTTTAAAAAATCGTCTGGATCGTGATATGTTACACTCTACCTATCTTTGCTTTTAATAATGTAAACCTTTTGGGGTTTTTTTTACTAAATTTATAAATTCAGGTTATAAAAATGTGGATAACTTTGTATCTACTAAACTTTTAACATATAATTTTCTATATATTATAGATACGAACATTATGAATATTTAAGTATTTTTTATAAAATTTCCATTGGGTATATTAAAAAGTACATTATTTTCTACAAATTAGAAAATAATTTTGATCCTAAATATTAAAACTATAACACAATTAAAACTTTAAAAGAGTACTCTACACAATCCCTGGTAATCTGGTGAAATTATGAAACTATAACATAGTGCTTCGGAATTTGATCGAGCACTGTAGTGCTTGAATGTAAATTTCAGCCCCAGCGAATTACAAGGCTTGGCGCTCTATGAAGCTTCAATGCTGTAGTGCTGAATTTTGGCACAGTAGCACTATGTGACGCCACGACGCTAACCTTAGTGATGCTCTGACACTTGAAAATAGAGGATCTGCACTATAAGGTCTGAATTTTGTTTCGGGGTGCTGTGAATGTGTATGTTGCGCCGCTTATTATGATGGCATTGCGGCGTTGTTTAACACTTGTAGTTTTTGCCTTTTCCTATATATTTTCTATTAAAATACAACTAAAATAATATATTTTTACTGAATTTAAAAATAATAATATAATAAAATCATACACTACAGGAAAATAGCTCATTTCCGATGGAATTTTTGGCGGAAATCAATTCGTCACAAATTTCGGCGGCTTTTCCGGCAGATTTTCGACGGAACATTTCCGGCGGATTTTCTTATGTATTTCCGACGAAATTTTTGATTTGCTTTCCCGCAGATTTATTTCCGACGAAAATTAATTTTTTCTAAAAAATGACTATAATAAATATTTATAATTAATTATTTTGTTAAATTAAGTTATAATTTAATAACTTATTATCAAATAAAATTATTTAACTTAGATATTATTAAATTAAATTAATTAAATAATAAATAATAATTGATTATTGAATTAAATAAAGTAAATAAATTAAATTAATAATTAATTGTTAAATTAAATTAATAAATCACTGTTAAATAAATTTCTTAAATTAAATTAAATTAAATTAATTGATATTAATTTATAATTTAAAAAAAATATAAAAAAATAAAAGAAACAGCTTTGCCTTAGTAGCGCAGTCGCTGGGGGCTTCATGGCGGATCGGCAGGGGTTCGAATCCCGCAGAAGGCTGCATGTTGCATGGGTAGCTACGGGGCGGGCTCTGTTGTTGTGGGTGAGTGGGTCTGGCGGGGACGGGCTAGCGTGAGTCTTGCCCACAGGGTGAATTTTCCTCTTTCTTTTATAATCTTTTCCTATTTTATTTTCGGCCCAAAATAGTTTTCCGGAAACTGTACCAGCAAAATAATTTCACCGTAAATATTTTGGGCGGCCTATTTTGCGTCGAAACAACTTTTTCGACGCGCGTTTTACCCTCGGGAAAAAATCTGTCCGAAATCCACCGAAAATACTAATTTTTGACAGATTTTGGGCATTTTTCGATGGATTTTGGCCACCAGTAATACACGATTTTCTTGTAGTGATAATTCATTGGCAACTAAACTTTAAATAAAACCCTTTTGGGTATATTTTCTATTAAACTACAACTAAAATAATATATTTTTACTGTAAAAAATTAAAAATCATATACTTAAACCCTAATAGGAAACATCAAAGCCATATACCCTAGCACACACTTAGATTGATTGATAGGGCAACAAATTCTAGTCTTAGGATAGAAGCGGATTTTTACTTTGTATATTTACTTCATGTACCTATGATTTTTGTATATGTTATTTGATGAGTGGTGTTGGTGGATGTTTGTTATATGATGATTGATTGATGATTGTGATTGTTATGCGATGATTTAGTGATAAGCGAATAAATATCCTAAAATAGGGTCGTCTGTTTTGCTTATTGCTAATCTAATTTTTAGAAGATAGCCATACTTATGTAGTTTTATTAAAATGGAGCTACTTAAAAATTTTAATTTATACAATTGCCTAATAGCCATATGCCATTTTGTATATTCCATACGTCAAATCTTGGTGTAGAAATTTATGCTTACTTAAGGTGGAGCTTGGCCACCATTATATTTCCAGCAGGCCCTAGATTGTATATATAAATGGCGCTTGCCACAAGGATACTTTGTATACATTTATGAGATTGATTGATGTGATTAATTAATTTATTTATCGTGATTGTTCAATAAAACACCTAGTTTTCTCTTTGTTTCTTCACCTATATGTTTTTTTACTAGATATACATTTGGCTCTTAGGATCTATATGTTTGCCCCATGAGCCTTGGAGTAGGCCCTTTGGATTTATATTATAAAAAACACATATTTGATGTATCCAATATCTTCATTTTAGTGTTTCAGGTCTTCACAAGTGATTAAGCTAAATCATGAAAGAAGCTTTTCAAGCTGGTGTGAAGATGGGGTTTGAGGTAATATGACTTAATCATAACAAATGTGCTCACAAATAAAATGAAAACAAGCATAAGTCATTCACATTATCATGCATTATCACTTTCATTTTTACCTTGATTTAAAACTAGTTTCATTCATGGCAATATATGCTCATTTGCTCACTTTATGCTTTGCTTTTTATTTATGGTAAATTTTATGATTAATGTGTAACTTCATGACACTTAAACCTTTACACTCTAGCATGCTTTATGATGTACTATTCAAAAATTAATCCTTATAAAGTTTTTTTTAAAAAATGAAGCTTTCTATGTATAAGTCACTTTCCATATATAACTTATTGGCAATGTCATATTGTATGCTCACTTTATTTCATTCATAAAATAGTGTACTTGCACTTATTCTATACTAATTAATTTATTAATTCAATTAATTAAACATTTGGAGTTTATGTAATAAATTAATTCTCTCCTTGCATATTTAATTAGCCACCCATCCTTCTCCTCTTAGCATGGCCAAATTCTTTATGGAGGAAGTGAATTAGGAAACCTCTTACTGCATATGGCCTGCCCCTATCTCTATTATCTTATAAGTTGAATTGGTTATTGAATAAATTGATCTATTTTTCACCTCATTAATCCTTATGATCACCTCCTATTGGCTAATTAAAATTTCACACCTTTGATTCATGCCTTGACTAAATTTTTTCTCTTATGAATCTTACTTGACTAAAATTTTGTGGGGCCCTCTTGATACCCTATTTTTCACCTTATTTTTATTTTCCTTGAGAACACATTTTATACTTCAATTCCTGTGACTGAAAATAATATTTTCATAGTTTGAATTGATGTAATTGCACTCACATATATCTAAAAATTTGTGAGTAAGCACATTTGATTAGTTGTAATTAATCTTTATTTTTTGTGGGGATTATGAGAGCTATATATATATATATATATATATATATATATATATATATATATATATATATATATATATATATATATATATATATATATATATATATATATATATATATATATATATATATATATATATACATATATATATGTGTGTGTGTGTGTGTGTGTTATATTCCTTGTGAGAGTTACATTATATCAAGTTATGACTTTAGTTAATTTTCTTTAATTTTGATCATAAACCTTATTGTGAGGCTCTCCCCATTATGTGAGGTAGCCTCTTCCTGGCATTAGAATGATATGATTATTATAACCTATTTTGGTTTTTAGTTGAATCCTCATCCGGGGTTGGACTAGGTGTCGATGTAGGCTACTGGGGGTTATTGACCTCATTTTTGTATGAGGTCATTAAGACCCAACCCAAACTCCAGCTTAATCTAGACCCTAGGATCAATTATCATCTTAGATCAATCCAGATTCAAATCGGTTCTGACTCCAGACCTATTCAAAATCCAGACTAACTCAGACTTTAAATCAATCTATCCAAGACTCAAATCAATCCAAAGCTCAGGTTAATTCAAACCCCTGACCAATCCTGACCTTTAAACAACCCAGATCCAGTTGCTCCAGCCTCTCACCTGACCTTAATCTTTTCTAACCATATACAATCATCTATATGATTATAAATGACTTAGATAGCTCAAATTGCAGCTTTCAAATTTAAAATCCAGCTTAAATCCAAATTTCCAGATTCCAATCCAAGGCTTAAAGACTCTATCCTGAAAGCCTTTTTCAATGAATTTTCAAATACTTCAAAACCTAGTCAAATGACCTCTGATTTAGAGTCTGTCAGTTGCATACTAATATGACATGTCTCTAGTGGTAACCCTCCAAATTTGAGCTCATTCTGAGGTCTCTAACCCCAAAAATGGAATTGATTTTTAAAGGCTGTAAAACCATCAAATATTTAAAGTCTATGCCACTGGACCTTGCACCCTGTGGATTTTGACCTTGAAGCTTTCTCCAAAGCCTCCAATCACTTCCAGACCCTTGATTATGACTCACTAAATATTAAACTGTATTTTTTCAAATTCATTTTGACCTCTAGTTGACTAGAGTCCAAAACGACCAAAATACCCCTATGGGGTGTGAATAGTCACTTTGGACCAAACGAGCTCCAAATCAAATGCAACCACTTCTAGCAAGTTTCAAATATCAAACCAAACCTATTGGATCCAAAACCAGATCCTGGGTCAACCTGGTTGACCACATCAACCTAGGTTGGCCTAAAGGCCCATTAAGGGCCCAAATATGTCATTTTGACCAAATGTCCTCCCCAGACCTTGAGACCACCACCAACAAATTCAGAATATCATTTCAAATATGTTGAGCCCATTCCCAGACCTTGGGTCAACCTGGTTGACCCAATGATTCATTAAGAGCCTAAATAGGTCATTTGATGTCAATGACCATTCTAGACCCTGAAACCACCTCTACTAGACCCCATTCATAATTTCAAATACATAAAGCCCAAACCTTATCCTAGGTCAACCTGGTTGATCAGGTCAACCCATGTTAACCAATTTAAACCCTTAAGCCTATTTATACTCAATCAAGCCTTAAATCAATATCAAACCCACTCAAAACCCCTTGATCACTCATTCCTCATTAATTTGGATTTGATTGGACACTTGACCTAGTCAATAGTTGACCAAGTCAACTAAGACCCAAGTCAAGCTTAATTTGACCTATTTGGGTCAAAATCATTTCAATCATCTAAACTCAAGCTCTCTAAATCTCAAACCCTCAAGCTCATATCAAATAAAGATTCAAATATATTCAAATATGTTTGAAATCAAATTACCTTGATTTGACTTAGTCAAATCCTATTCTATAGTCAAACCCTTTATTATACACACTCTTTCATTCAAATTCAAATCTTCTTGCTCTAAGGAACATCAATTCCTTTGAACTCCACTTAAGCCAGCACTTGATATTACCCCATATGCCACCTAAGTAATCATGTTGACTGTTGACTAGTCAATAAGTCATTAAAACTCCTTGAAATGGCCAAATCCCTTAGCTTGAGCTAACCCACTCCACCTTAAAACCCTTTAAGCCATTCTAATCAGCTCCTTAAGCCCCTCCCATGCCACCCCAGCTGCCATGTGGCATGTGGACCGGTCAAACAGTCAAATATGGCTTTAGGAGGGTCAAATATAGTTAAAGCTCCCTTTGCAAGCTAATCCACTACTCTTAAGCCATTCCAACCATTCTAATCCATCTCCAGAACTTTCTAAATGCTGATTAAACCTAGCTCAAGTTTTAAATCAAAGCCCTAATAGCCCCATGTGCATTAGAGTCCAAAAAAACCTTTCCACATGGAGTGTACCTCCTTGTCCTTGATTCCCCTGTTCCCAACAACTCCAGGGATATGTGTCAACATCTGGAAGCTCCCCCAGCTGATCCTAACCATCCATTCAAGCTAGGATAGATTGAATAGGGCAAAATACCATTTAGAGCCTCCATTCTCCATCTAACCTTCTCTCACTACACTTGAGCTTCCCTAGCTGGCCCTTATTTCATTCAAGTTTCTAGGGTCATCCTCTTGACATTCCAAGTCAAGAACGGCAGGTCAAAGCTCTCCAGTAGTGCATTCCTGGCGAACTAAGTCTTAATCTGTCTAAAGGCCATAACGCTTGATCCAAAGCTTTCTAGACCCGACCCCTGAAGATAAATTAAGCATGGACAGTCAACAAGATCAGAGAACTTGAAATCACTTCAATCCATTAATTGGTTAAGGTAATATCTCAAACCCTAAGTAGAATCACTTAGATTAAAATTGTGTTTCATTAAGCATGTTTTAAACTATAAAAAGATTTCCACATAATTTCTATTCAATATGGCAATATAAGTTTAAAGTTTTATTGAATTTCATCGATTAAATTTTGAGTTTAAGTCAATTTTCTATTTTGAACTTTAGTTTATAAAGTCTGTTTAACTGTATGGGATTTGGGTCGTTGATGTCACGATCAACGACCCCGATCGAGTCTTTCTATGTGTTAATCTCCCATATGCAGGATTCCGCCGGATCAGATCACAGCTCAACTGGATCTGGATCGTTGGTTCAATTCCACGGAGCATCAAATGGCCCACGTTTTGAGCCTAAGTGGTTAAGTGCGGCTGCTACATTTTCCACGCCGATTGGTAGCAGTTTGAGGCCGTAATTCAGAGGATGCCACGTAAGCCAGCACTGCCAAAGTTATTTAAAATGATTTAAAATTCATTTTAAATCATTTAATTTATATATATATATATATATATATATATATATATATATATATTATTTTAAATACTTTAATTAAATTCAGTAAAATATTTTTAATTACTTTAATTAAAATTTTATTTTAAAATAATACTTAATATATTTCAATTAATTTAAATTATTTAAATATTTTGTGTATTTAATTAATATTTAACTTAATATAGAATTAATTATTTTCAAAATTGAGAACTTATTAAAAAAAATTATATTAATAAATAGAGAATTATTTTAAATATTATTTTTTTGAAATTAAATTAATTTTAAAATATTTCATTTAAATATTTTAAATAACACTTAATTAATATTCAACTAAATATCATTCAACTAAATTATTTAATTAAAATTAAAAAAGGTTAATTAAAAAGAATATTATTTTAAAATATTTAATATATTTAAATAATTATTTTTAATTATTATTTATTTTAATTTTTTTAATTTAAATTAATTTAAAATATACTTGATATTTTAAAGTTATTTTCAATCAATTAAGTATTTAAATATCACTTAATATTTAATCAAAATTAAAGTTAAATAATTTTGAAAATTCATATAAAATTATTGTAAATCATTTTCAAATTTCAAAAAAGGAAATATTTAATATTCAATTAAATTTTATTTAAATTTTATCTTAAATATTATTTAGTCTTTAATTAATTCAAATATTTTAATTAATATAAAACTTCAAAAATTCATTAAAAATTCAATTTAAATCATAAAAATTAATATAATACCTTAAAATTTACTAGAAATTAAATATTTTAATTTAAAATTAATTTTAAAAATTAAAAATTTAAATTATATTAATTAATTTTAATTATCTTATTAATTAAATATTTAATTAAATATTAATTTAAATTTTTTCAAAATTAAAAATTAATTTTCAAATTATTTTAAATAGGTCAGAGGGTCTTTCAACTCCCTTAAAATTATTTTGATAATATTTTAAATTATTTTATTTTAAAATATATAAATAGGTTTATATATGTGTATGCATATTTTAAAATCTATTTTAGAACTATATATGTGTATGCATATATATATATATATATATATATATATATATATATATATATATATATATATATTATGTTAAATCCTTAAGTTTTAAGAGATCCTATGAAATTTTAAACATAAATTGAACATGTTTTGAATAGAAGTTATATGGGAGCATTAGTGAATGATTTTGTCTTAATCATTCACTAATCAAGTTATTAGTTGTAATTAATTAGATGTTAAGTATTGCATGGTTAGGACATACACACACCACTTAGCTTAGGCTCTCCTAGTGATAAGATTTGTTTGTGATTGTATATATTTACATGTACTTTTTTGAGGGTTAGAAACTTTGATTCAAACCTATTAACCTAATGATATCATTAAGGACAATAATTAAGAATTTATTTTAGAGAACTTAGAATATTCCCAATAATTAGGATACACATCTTTTTGATTTGAAACTCAAATCATTTGAACTTAGTGACAAGATCAACATTAAGAAAATCCTTGCTGAATTTTGAAGTTATTAAACCTCTTAATTAAATTACTTAAGCTTAAACCCTTAATTAACCCTTTAAAATTTCTAAAAAATGTAATAGATCAAATTTAAATCATAAAATTATAAATAATACCTCTAACTGACCACAATTAAATCCTTAATCAATAAAAAATAAAATCAATCAGATTTGACATCAATTTTAAGAATAATTTAATTTTAAGTGAAATATAATATTTAATTAATTAAAAATAATTAAAAATTTCAAAAATTTCTCAAACACTTAATAATCTCTCATTAGATCATTCCTGATCTTTGGAGATAATTTCAAGAAGTTTGAAAGTCATTTGGATTCAAACCAACAAAAGCCCCTTAATTAAACAAATTAAATAATTCAATAAATTATCAAAACTTTAAACATTTATAACTAATTCAAGAAAATTCCAAATCAGTCAAACTCATAGGCATTCAACTCATATTAAGGCCTAATATTTATTAAAAATATCAAAATTTCAGAAATCAATCAAATTTGAAAAAGTCAACTTTTTGTCAAATTTAGTTCAAATTCAAGCCAAAACTTCAAACATTCATAATAAAATGTAAAAAAATTCAAATCCAGCGTACTTATAGTCTAACGGATCGTATTAAGCTCTAATATTTTAATAAAATATTAAATTTCTAGAAATCACTTTTAATTAAAAAGTTAATTTTTTACCCCTTAATTAAATGTATAAAATAATCTAGAAAAGTCCAAAATTTAATTATTGATTTCAAATTCCAAAAAATATTGAGTTAACATTTAAAACACTCAACCAACCCATTAATATATAACAACCACTCCAAGGATGAAGATTTTAGGATGGATTACTCTGGGTTCCGGGGCTAAGTGTCCTAAGGAGGCCTGGTTCCTCGAGCCTAGTGGCACATCGTTATGAATTGATTCTAAGGAGTGTTAAATCTTAAAATGAGTTGATTATTAACGATTTAACTAAAATTAAAATCCTTAATTTAAATACATTAACTTGGTTTATCGGCTGAACTACTCCGGGTTGCGGGGCTACGTGTCCTAAGGAGGCTTTGTTCCTCGTGCCTAGTGGCACAACATCACGAACTGGTTAATGGTAAATTTAAATAAATTAAATCTTTAAAGCTAGCAATCAATCAACCTTAATTAAAATTTATTTAACTTTTAAACTGAATTAAATCAAATCACTTAGTCATACTGGATACCACTAGGTAACCCAGGCCTACGAGGCTATTAAATTAGCCCCAAGAAAGATGAAATAAACTTCACGGCCTTGGTGAGAAATAAAGGTGGTATCCAAAAAATAATTAAAATTAATCTTAAAATGAATTTTAAATCATTAAGACTTAAACTCAAATTTAAATCCCTTAAGCCTTTCAACCAACCAGAATATTAAACAACTTCAATCAAGTATCCTACTAAGGACATATCAAATCCACACAGCCTACCACACAAACTTTAGATGATTTGCTAGGACAACCAACTCTAGTATTAGGCTAGGCTGATGTTTAGTTTTCTGCTGTGTGCCTGGTTTTTGAGTTTTCACTACATGTTGTTTCCTAGTAGTAGAATTGATTGATTATGTATTTTAATTCTTGCACTCTGTGTTTTGATTTGATTGTGCATTAGATCTATTCTTAGGCTAGGGGCGATTTGTACTAATTCAATCTTATGTAGGTGGCCATGCTTATATAGGGCATTAATTAAAGGGGGCACATAATTGAGCTTTAAAATTAATAATATTTTATGCAGGCACTTCAGAATGTTAAGACCCCCTTCAAAGTTAAAAGAGCATAGCCTAGCGTGGCTGGTTTGAGTATTTTAAATTTTAAAATATTAACTTCTTAGGATGTTTAATTAATTATTGATTATTAGGATAACCCTCCAGGTGTTGAGTCTAGATTTTAATTTTTATTTAAATGTAATTTGATTTGAGAATTAATTTGTAATTTAAGTACTTTGAGATGGGATATATATATATCCTACTTAGATTCCAGGGAGGAGATGACATCCCTTAGGGGAGAGTCCTCCTCCATTTGGAAGCCTAAATTAGGATACTTTTAAAGTATCCAAGGAGAAAAGGTGACATCTCTTTCGAGGGAGAGTTTCCTTTCACTTGGATATCTGGACCCGATGATCCAAGGAGTTCTAAGAGGACAAAAAAGTGAAGAACGAGAAGAATCCCAAATCTCAAAGTCACTTGATTCTTAGGAGTAGAATCCGGGTTATAGTCAGTGGTACCCAGCCACTTTACTTTTCCTGCAGACTTTGGGTTGTATAATTAAATGACACTTACCACATGGACATTCAATTTGAATCCTAATGTAATTGATTTGATTAATGTTGATTATTTGATTTTGATTGCGATATAGGATCTACCTGCTTTTAGTAGTTTTTTGGCAATTATTGCATGCCAATTTTGTTTTAGCCTGAAACCCGATCGGAGGCTCGTGAGGACACACTTAAAACTATTTTTACTTAAATAAAATTTAAAATATTTAGACTCAAATAAAAACTCTAACGCGTTTAAGAAGTAAGCCCGGACCACCGGGAGTTTTTCATGCATACATATTGAACCTTCTCTACCTTGTTAGGCCCCTCCCCACTTGCGAGTTCTAGTAGGCCTGTGGGCTCCAAAAATTCAGCCCCAGCCTCCGCCCGCTTTATTTTCTTTTTGGGGGGGAGTTTTAATGAACTAAGTTCCGGGGTAAATTTTGGAAGGCAGATGGATTTGTAGTTAAGACACTACCCAGAGATTTCGCCCTCATTTTGTGAGGACTTTATGATCTGAGTTCTGGTTTCCTATAGGCGCAAGCCCCTATAGTTAATTACTCCTCCCAGTAATGAGAGAGAACTTTCGATTAAGGCTAGTCATCGATCAGATACGTAGAAAATACATGTTATCTGGCATATAGTAGCAGCATAGGATTGAAGGTTTGAAAATTGAGGGATTTGATATTTAAAATTGAGAATTTCACCATCTTGCACTTAAAGCGGATGGTGGGGGAATGGATAATAGACCCGATCAAGATCCCATGGTTCCGTCATCCTGGGCCATCGTGATCCCTGGTCTACTTAGTCAGAGGAGGTAGTCGACCCAACCTGACAGAAGGATCCTTGTCGGCAGCCATGGGTTGCTTCGTCCAAGTGTACCTTGTAGACCTTGGGGGAGTGTTTGTCTAAGGGGACAAATTCGAATCCACCTTAGCTAACAGAGGGCTTTGTACCCTATCAATTATATCCTATTGACTCATATCTCAAGGATTTGATGCCATTGGGGAGCATACGGGCTCTAGCCATAACCATAATATAATGGTGCCATTTGGCGGCGATCACCTGGTTCAGAGGGCCCCGAGTCATAACCGTTTATCCTGCAGTGCCATTTGGCGGTGAAACTGCCGGTTAGAGGACTCGTACAACGTCCTTGCTGGCAGAAGATTATTTGAGAATTGATCCTAGTGATATTTTTGATCAGGCATTAGCTCTTTGTGAGCTGCGGTAATTTTCAGATTTGTCCACCTCAGCAAACTGTTGCAGAGGGTGGATAGATTTTTCTTTAAGTGTTTGATAGATTTATTCCAATTTTAAATATTTTGGAGTTTGGGATTTTGAGGATTTTTTTGGAGTTTTGGAGTTTTGAAGTTTTGGGTATTTGGGTGGTATTTGAAATGATCTGTGTGGACCCCTCCGGTTGAGATTTACATTCAACACGACCATCATCGGGGTGATTTTGGGGTCATTTGTATTTATGAATTGAACCTTGTCAACTCTGCCGAGCTATCGACAGAGGATCGGGTTTTGTAAGTGTTGTGCCTTTGTTAGTGAATTCTCTTGATTATAGGCCTTGAAGGCCTAATATGAATGTATAAAATAAATATGTCGGTCATCTCTATGAACGTATATTTATTTGATAGTTCGAGCCGTGTCCACTCCTATTCATTCGTATAGGAGGATCGAATTCGAACTGGAATTCACTTATTAACCCGCGCAGCATCCCTAGACGTTACGTGTGTACCAATAACACGCTCGTCGGGGCCCATGCGGGTGTTTGGGGGCATTTTATAGTTATTTATTGAATATTGTCTACTCCTATCCACTTGTATAGGAGGATCGGGTTCAAATTTATTGACCTGCGCAGCATCCCTGGACGCACGTGTGTACCAATAATACGCTCGCGGGGGCCCATGCGGGCTTAAGATTATATTTTCCCCTTTTAGCGTACCTATGTGTATACAAATTAAAGTGCACATGTGCGGGGGTATTCTTTGAATATTTGTAAACGCCTTCTGTCTGCTTGCACGGATGTTGCAGATCCGGTGGTGTGGCATCGTACGATCTCCACAACTATTACTGGTAGGCAGGTAGATGTTTTCATTCATAGATTAGAATTAACTTTCGGATACTGCATTTACTGAAGTCTTTCTACATCTACCCACGAGTGACATGTTTTACATACATTTGTACTCGTAGAGAGATTGTATGTATTGCAGATCTTTTAAGGTTGTTTACAGATGTTGTGTGTATTTGTTTCCACAAGGAGTTCACTGTACTTATGATGTACCCACTGTTGCTATCCACAAGTATCATATCATTCACCACTTCTCGCAAGGGATATTCATGTTCACTACAATCTCCTAAATATGCTTATAGGAAAATCGTTGTACTTGCACCATGTCCACTTTTCATCAATCTCAGGTGGTATGACGATTGCTCTTGCTTGTAGGGACGGGTCTGCCACCCTTAGACAACTGTTATTGGTTTGTAAGGGACTAATATACTTGCTTGATACTGCACTATTGTCGACTGTAAGAGTGTTGTAGTGTTCATCACATGCTGCATATTGATCGCTATGACTTGCCAATGTTTCTTGCATTTGTTTGACATTGGATCATTACTGCTTGTGGGAATGTCTCTTAATAGTGTTTGCATACTAATTATCATGATAGCTCTTTGACATTCATTGGAGATTTCATGCCATAGTTCATAAGTAGAAACTTTGTGTACAAGAAGAGTTTCCTACGACGGCTCGTAGGAGTTTGCGTTCGTCATAAAAACATTATTGTGTCCGTTGCATAATGCTTGCATACATTCATCAACAGTGTTTTGTTTGTAGACGAGTTGGTGTGCTTGACTGTATGAGGGTTGTAAGAATTCATCACATCCACCATGAATCTGTGTTTGCATCTCAATTTCATGAAGGCCCCTTGTCATTCATTGGGGATTTCATGCCATAGCTTATAGATAAAAACTTTTGTTCATTTCTCTTTTTGCAAGCGAGTTGTACCTGGAGTTATTTATTTGACACAAATTCAATTCGAGTCCCTTGTATTTGTTCATTGCAAGTCTTCTATACATGCTCATGAAAGGATGTTCATATTCATTGCATGATCCTTGTAGTGACTTGTAGGTAGACCGTTGTATATTGTAGGAACATCATGTGTTTGTCTGCCTTACATCTCTTATGTTGTTGCTTACAAGTACATCACACTTCTTGTATATGGCCGTTAGTGGGTTATCATGCTCATTATAGTTTTTCAATCACTTCAAGTCACCCAAAGTATTGAATTTCATTATCATTTGTGAGTGAATTATGCTTGTAGGAGTTCGACATATTATCTTGCAAATTCATGTAGGTTGAAGATTCTTTGTTGTAACATTGAATAGATCGTTGCAAGCAAGTCGTACTCATTAAAACTTCCTTGAATATGTTCTGTTGGTGAACTACTATCCCCTTTACATGGTGAAACTGTCATGATCTTTTTGGCATTTATATTTCAACTTATACAATCATCATAAATGAGCTACATCTTGAAGGTCTAAGAAAGTCGTCGTATTCTCTACGATCTTCATTGATCACTTCTTATGTATGAGTCATATTGAACATCACCAGTTTTACAATACTCTTGAAGATAGCTTATGGCTCATATAATGGATTTGCCTGTTGATGACAACTTGCTACTTCATTAAAATCTTGTATTATTTTTGTTGTATCTTCCTTCAACTTCCTCAATTGATACATGTATGGAAGTTGTATCGATGTTTCGTTCATAACGAGTCCTTGTAAACTTGTTCGTATATGAATTATCGTAATCATTTCATATCCCTTGCATGTTGCTCAAACTTCTTATCTTTCAAGTTTGATTTTAGTCTATGTTCTTTATTTTCATTTGAATCCTTGCTCGCAAATATGTCACAAGTTATGGTGAAGTCCACAAGTCCTTGTATGTTCAATTCAAGTCAAAGTTCTTTGCATTTGTTCTAGCTGAAGTCCAAATCAAAGTCCCCTGTTATCTTTGAGTTCAAGGCATTTGAGTTCAATTTTAATTCAAGTTCAATTCATTTAGTGTTTAATTCCAGTTCACAAGTCCAAGTCCCATTTTTGTTCAAGTCCTCAAAATCTTCAAATAAAATTTCGGCAGCCTCCCGGCGTCTCCCCCGTTTAGGGGAAAAACCAAGAGGCTTCCTTCCCCTCCACACGACGTGCGTGCTTCAGGTACATGTCCGTAGACACCACGGCAGCAAATTTTCTTCAATCCCCGCCCGCTACATGAGCGTTTAGGGGTCTTGGGCACCTGTTACAAAGAAACACAGAAATTTCCCCACATGTGGGTACTTATTTTTTGTTCCCCCTCACGCTACATGAGCGGTCCGGGGATTACCCATCTCGTCGCTGGCGCCGCACCGGTTTCCCACCCTACTACGCTACGTGAGCGTGTAGGGGGTTTGCCGGTTCGTCGCAAGCGTCGAGGGCGGGGTTTATGGCGATTGCCCGCCTCGTCGTAGGCGTCGCGCTAGCTTCCCTCCCTACTACGCTACGTGAGCGCGTAGGGGGTTTGCCAGCTCGCCGCCAACAACGAGGACAAGAATCTGAGTTTATGAATCATACCTTTGCAAGCGTCAGTCCGGCGGTGGAGGCTTGTGGATCGAGGCAAGGGAGGAGCAGCTTCTTTTTTTTTTGGTTAATAATTAATTATAATTAATTATCATTAATTAAAAAAAATTAATTATAATTATGATAATTAATTATATTTAAATTTAATAATTATAATTAATTAATAGTAATTAATCTTTAACAAATAAACTAATAGTAATTCATTGTAATTAAAAAAAATATTATAATTAATTAAAATTAACCTTAATTAAAATTACTTATGATTAATTAAAATTAATTATAATAATTTAACTAAAATTAATTATAATGAATTATAATAATACTAATTAATTAAAACAATTATAATTATAACTAATTAATATTAGCTTTAATTAAAATTGTTTTAATATTAATTCTAATTAAAATTAATTGATATTAATCTTAATTAAAATTATTAAACCCTCTCCTTCCCCTTTCCCTATAGTTCGGCGGCCTCACTGGATTTGGCCGAAACAGCGTGCGAGAGGGAGAAATTACCTTGACAGCTAGCGAGCTCCCTTTGTTACTTCCGATCAAAACGTTGTAACTTCCATCTGATAGGAATGGAACGTCGCTGTAGGAGCGAAGTCGGGCGACGGCACAGGAGGCGGGGATGGTCGGCTAGCTGGAGGCGAAATGGAGGTCGCGGGATCGGGACAGAGAGGTGCTGGCTAGGGAAGATTTGGGGAGGTCTTGGCTTGGAGAGGTAGGAATAAAGCTCTCTCCCTCTCTCTCTCTCTCTCTCTCTCTCTCTCTCTCTCTCTATACATGGATCGAATGGATCGGACGGAGATAGGGATCGGGAGTCGGCCTGGTTTGGGGCGTCGGGATAGGAGGAGGTCTCGGCTACAGAGATAGGAGGTGGAATCAGAACAGGGAGTGGAGTTTGGCTGAGGAGTTTGGCGTGGAAGAAGTCTTATAGCGACTGGACTGGCGGAAGGGTTGCGGGCTGGATCACGTGAGGAGGGAGGAGAGGCAGCGGAGGAGTTCCGACTGTGGGAAGAAATGAGCGAGAGGGAGACTTCAGAAGGCTTCGCGTGTGTGAGTGAGTCGTCCGAAGGATTTGGCTTGCGTTTTATAACCGAAGGCAGAGGAGGGATTTAGAATAAAAAAATTGCGACTATTGCCAGTCGAAGTGACTGTAGCGCCGAATCACAGAGGCGGAAGTGACTGTAGCAGCGGTGGGACGAGACTGTAGCAGGATACGCATGGGATTCAGGTAGGTATGGCAGAGGCATTTCAAATCCCCCTTTTTGTTTTCTTTTGGTTATTGCACAGAGGTTAACAAATGCCCCCCAATAAATGTGATTCGTGTCTTGAGCAAACCACGTTTGTTGTATGTTGATTGACCCTATGGATCTCTAGATATTTGCTTTAGATGTCACATAAAGGTCTTCATTTAGTGGATCTCCAAAAGTTTTCTTGGATGTCACACTAAGATTGCATTTAGTGGATCTCCAAAATTTTGCTCGGATGTCATACTAAGATTATCATTCTGTAAATCTTCAAGAATATATTTCTGTGTGTTTACAGATCTTTAGATGCATTTGTAATCTTCATTATAGTTGACATGTTTGCTCTAGGCCAAATAGAGATTCCTTAAGCTCTTCTTTTACACCACTATTTCCTTAGTTTTTAGCATTTTTATAACTGCTCAACATCTTTTTCTGCCATAATCATGTATAGATGTAATAGTTTTGTTGTATACTGCTGATGTCATTCAAATTTATCTGAATTCTACAGATTTATCAGTCGGTGGGACTTTGCAGTCTCTTTTACTGATTATATCTTACTCAAATTATACTCCTTGCTGATGACACATCCAGTTTATGGAGGATCTTTCATTCTTTCTTCCTTTAACTGTATTTCAGCAAGAAATTTTAAATATTTATTTGGGGATCTCGGCATGCGGCGCGATGTCGACCCAAATAAATATTTAAAATGCCCCCAGTCTTTAGGGATATTTGTAGAAGTCATTTAGGATACTTCTTTTCATAGCTTTAGCTTTCCTGAGATTTTGGTTCCTTCTGTCCTGTGCTTTGTGCTGCGGACATTGACGGAGAATTACATGATTTGTCTTTACGGACTTGTTAGGTGGTTTGTGCCTTCTGCCCTATGCTTCTTGCTTTGGCGGGCTTGATGAAGGAGTAGATGCCGGTGGCCTAAACCTTTTAGGTTTGTTTTAGGTCAGTGGCGAGAAGTCATCGGTCCAGAGCTTTGTGCATAACAGACTTGTTGATGACGGAATTCTTTTAGTTCAGCTTTAAGCTTTTCATGAACTTTGGGATAATTTCTTCGGTCCTTTGCTTTGTGCTTTGGTGGACTTGTTGAAGAAAAATTCTTTCGATCCTAGCTTTGTGCTTTATGGATTTATTGAAGGATTTGTAGGTTTTGGACTTGGTTGATAGTACCAAACTTGGGTAGTATCTTGATCCTTAACCACTTGAGGAGACTTTAATCTGAGTCACTTGAGTTCATCAGATCAGGAGAGCTGGGATTTGACAGCTCTTCGTCCTCTAGTCGCTGAGATGCGGGTTCCTCTACTATGTCCTTTCTTATGGCGTGTTGAGTAGATGGAGCTGCCAGCGATCCGGCCATATTTGGGCTTGTTGGATCCGACCTTTTACACCCATTCAGGCTTCAGACTTGAGGTAGGGGAAATGTGCTTCCCAATGCTGATTTTGCTGAAGTTGATAGATTTTGAGTCTTTCTTTATAGTTGGAGATTTAGAGCCTACTTGAATTTGGTAGTTGCTCGAGATTCCTTCTTCCCACTAGAACTTTGATTCTCCGATCAATTAGGCGAATTTGGTAGACTACGATCACTTGAACTTGTCGAGTCGAATTTGCCTTCGTACTTCCTACAGTCCCTACTGACAGGTTGGCGAAGTGGGGGTTCCGCTACTACGGCCTTTCTCATGGCGTGTTGAGTAGACGGAGCTGCCAGCGATCTGACCATATTTGGGCGTGTTGGATCCGACCTCTTACACCCACTCGAACCTTAAGCTTCAGGCTACTGAAAGACTTCAGGTTGTTCTGGCTCAATTTGTTAGAGTGTGTAGTTGCAAAAGTCTCTTTCTGACCTTTGAAATTTTGGTACGTTGGGGAAGGTGGTGTCTCGATCTTTGAAGCTCACCTGCATATACTTTGAAAAGAATTCGTTATATTCTTCAGTATAAAAGAATGTTTGTGTTGGTGATTTTAAATATTTATTCGGGGATCTCGACATGCAGCGCGATGTCGACCCGAATAAATATTTAAAATGCCCCCTGTCTTGCAAGGACATTTCATAATAGAATAATTTTAAGATTTTTTGATTTTAAATATTTATTTGGGGATCTCGGCGAGTAGCACGATGTCGACCAAAATAAATATTTAAAATGCCCCCTGTCTTGCAGGGTAATTTTGAAATGCATTCTTGTAACACAAGAGAATTTTAAAAATGTAAAATATAAAGTGTATATAAATATGCATGAAATACACAATACATTAAATATAACATTTCCTTGAGCAATTTTATGCATGGTACTTCTTCAGGTGTCGACCGTTGATCGGCAGCATGGGCCTCTGACCGTGCAGATCGATAAGCTGGTAGACTCCTCCTTGGTACACCTTCTCGATGACGAATGGGCCTTCCCAGTTAGATACGAATTTACCACCAATCTTTTGATGGGGGATGATTGGCCTTCTCAGCACCAGGACCAATTCCCCTTCCTGAAAGGACCGAGGGCGCACCATCCGATCAAATGATTTCGCCATCTTTCCTCGGTAGATTTCTAGGTTTTGTTGGGCTTGCAATCTGACTTCATCGAGTGCATCGAGCTCCTCCATTCTTAGGCGAGCATTCTGTTCTTGAGTAAGTTCATTCTGGATAGCGACCCGAAGAGATGGTAGTTCAACTTCTAGTTGTAAGACGGCTTCAGCCCCGAATACTAGTGAGTAGGGAGTGGCTTTGGTTGGTATTTTGCAGGTTGTACGATATGCCCACAACACTTCTGCCATCTTTGTATGCCATTCTCTTTTGTTCTTGGTGAGGATCTTCTTCAATAAATTTACCAGCATCTTGTTGAAGGCCTCAGCAAAACCATTGGCTCTTGGGTTGTATATAGACGAGTACCGCCAGTCAATCTTATGACGGTCTACGAACTTGTAGATTTTTGTACTCTTGAATGATGTGCCATTATCTGAGATCACATGGCGTCGTACACCGAATCTGTAGACGATGTTGTGGGTGAAGAGATTGATCACGTGCTCGGTCGTGACTTCCCTGAATGGAGCTGCTTCTGCCCATTTTGAAAAATAGTCTGTTGTTGCCAGAATAAAGCGGTGCCCTGTCGACGAAGGTGGATCTATCGGTCCGATTATATCAGTGCCCCAACATTCGAACGGCCAGGATGCTATCATTGGGTGTAGAGGATTTGGCGGCTGATGAATAACGTCACCATGGATCTGACACTCGTGGCACCTCTTAGCGTGGTCGATACAATCTCTCACCATCGTAGGCCAGTAATAACCTATTCTTTTGATTTTAGCAGCCATCTTGGGACCTGACTGGTGTGCTCCGCAGAGTCCTTCATTAACTTCTGCTACCACTTTATCAGCTTCCTTGGTCCCTAGGCATCGTAGCCACATTTGGTCAAAAGCCCGCCGATATAGCGTATTATTGACAAATGCGTATCGCAATGCTCTTTTTCTAATTTGTGCATCCAGAGATTTATTTGTTGGGAGTTTTCTTTCTTTGAAGTAGTCGATGAATGGTCGCCTCCAATCATCTTCGACTTCAACATCTAAGCAATACCACCATGATTCTGAAGCTAAACTGACCTTACGTCTTCTCTTAGGAGCTTGATTTTCTTCATGTTGATATTTAAGATCGACTGGTTGGGGAGGTTGAGGATTAACTGGGGTTATATCCTGCTGGCTCGAATTTGGTATTCCCTCTGCCTGCGGGAATTGTAAGATTGCTGGCTCTAAAACCCGACGATTTTCAACCGCAATAAATATAGGTGGCTTCTTATCTTCACTTACAAGCTCCTTGGCCAATTTGGCCAAACAATCTTCTTTTGCATTCTTTCCTCGAGGAACTTGAGTTATCTTGACATTTGGTATTTGTTTTAGAAGCTCGAGAGCTCGTCGGTAGTAGTGGGCTAATTCAAGTTTGCAAATCTTGTAAATGCCCAAAACTTGATTTATCACAAGTTGAGAATCACTGAAAATTTGGAGATTTGTGATTTGGACATCAATTGCAATCTCCAGTCCTGCTATTAGAGCTTTGTATTTGGCTTCATTATTGGTCCGAGGTTCAGTTAGACTGAACGAGAATCTCATGATACCTCCCTCGGGTTCTATAAAGACAAGACCGATGCCAGCTTGGGCCTTTGCAAGATTTGGAGGTTTGGGAGATTTGATAGATGATGCCCCATCAAAGTACATCTCCCAAAATGGTAGCTTTTCTTCTTCATCAACCTGCATGATTTATTCATCGGGCAAATCATCGTTCAACGGCGAATCTGCAGGGATTGGATGTGCGGCGAGGAAATCCGCCAAAGCTTGTCCCTTTACCGCCTTCTGTGGCATGTATACAATATCGAATTGTAGTAATAGTACTGCCCATCTTGCTAAACGACCTGTCAACACTGGTCTTGTCATCAAGAACTTCAGCGGATCTATCTTTGATATTAAGGTGATTTTGTGAGATAACATATAATGGCGAAGTTTCTAGACTGCAAAGATCAATGCTAGGCAATGTTTCTCAATTGGAGAATATCACACTTCTGCTCCGATTAATCTCTGACTGATATAATAAAGTGCATTTTCTTTTCCTTCCTCATTATGCTGAGCCAGTAATGCTCCGAGGGACTCTTCTAGTGCTGCCGTATACAATATAAGAGGCTTCCCCGGAATTGGCGCTGCGAGAATGGGCGGATTTAACAGATATCTCTTGATACTGTCAAATGCTTCTTGACATTCTTCATCCCACTTGAAACGAACGTCTTTCTTCATCAATTTTGAAAATGGCTGGCACCTACCCGATAGATTTGATATGAATCGCCGAATGAAAGCCAGTTGCCCTTGCAAGGAGCGGAGTTGACAGAGGTTTCTTGGTGGTGGCACCTCTATAATCGCCTTAATTTTATTGGGATCAACTTCTATGCCTCGGTGACGAATGACATACCCGAGAAATTTACCGGAGGAGACCCCGAAAGCACGCTTAAGGGGATTCATCTTCAAGTCAAATTTCCTGATTCTTTCAAATACGATCCTCAGGTCGTTTAAATGATCTTTCCGGTCCATGCTCTTAACGACCAAGTCGTCTACATAGCACTCAACTTTTTGATGTATTAATTCATCAAAGTTATGGGTCATCGCCCGTTGGTAGGTGGCACCAGCATTCTTCAAGCCGAAGGGCTTGACCGTGTAGCAGAAAATACCAATGGGCGTTCTGAATGATGTATGCTTTTCATCTTCGGGTGCCATCTTGATCTGGTTGTATCCTGATGATCCATCCAAAAACGAGAACATGTCATAGTTTGACGTGTTGTCTACCAGGAGTTCAGATACAGGAAGGGGAAAGTCATCTTTCGGACACGCCTTGTTGAGGTCCCTGAAATCAATACAAATACGAATCTGTCCATTCTTCTTCTTGACAGGGACAATATTGGCGATCGAGTCAGCGTATTTTTCTTCTCGAATGAAACCCGCTTCTATGAGCTTTTTTGTTTCTGTAATTACCTGCTCTTCAATCTCCAATCTCATTCTCCTTGGAGCTTGCTTGACGGGTGTCACCTCTGGTTTAATTGCCAACCTGTGAACTGTAGTCAGGGGATAAGCCAGGCATCTCGACATATGTCCAGGCAAAGCAGTCCCTGAATTCATAGAGGAGTTCTTTTATCTCGTCCACTTGATCTTCTGGCAGAAGGGAACTAATGAATGTTGGGCGAGGGTCATCCTCGGTTCCCAAGTTGACTTCTTTTAGCTCGTCCATAGTGACTGCCTGTCCACCATCTTCAAGTTCTTTTGGCGCTGGCTTGGCTTCTACAGGCTGATCATCATGATCATTAGCTTCATAGAATTCCTCAGCGCAACTGTTATTGGATTCAATTTCCCTACAAGTAATGGCCCGGCAAGTCTCCTTCCGGATGCATTTTCGCCTGACGAATCCAATACCTTTATATGCATTCATATCCTTCCTTCGTAAGGGACGCAGTCTGCTTCCGTACCAGAGGCATAGGCATGTACGAAGCTGTCGCTTGGAGGTGGGAATATTAATCTGTTCTCGCAACATTCTTTAAATATCTTTAGTATTAAACCTAGGTAACCTCGTAGGTAGTAATTCTTCAGAATCGATGAAGACATGAGCCCAATCATGATTCACTTCTTCATCCTTTCCTACGGAATAGAATATATTTCCTGACTCAATCCCCTTTTTGATCAGAGGTAGATAAAGAGTCATAAGTTCTTCAACCTTATGCACATCTCATAGAATTATTTCTTTGAAATACTGTAGGAGAACACGAGTGACTACAAGCACACTGCCTGAGATTGACAGGCTATCTATTCTTCTAGAGAATACATCTTGCACCGTGTTCATATAGATAGAGTCGTAGTCATAATCATCATTTGAATATGCGACCTCCCTACTCCATTCATCCATCGAGTGGCATACCCTCTGGGATTTTGTAGGGGTGACATCCTCTTCATCTGTGTCGCTCCCAAGGTGAGGTACACATTTTCTTTCTTTAGAAGTGGCAGCTTCTTTGGGAAGAGTCGGCGACGCCTTCTTTCTCCCCACCTGCTTCCTCTCACCTTTCTGTTCAGGTTGCTTTGCACTCTTTGGGTTAGATGCTTGAGCCTTTAGAGAGCTTGATAACTTTGCTTTTTTGGCATAAAGTACTGTGCATCTTCATAGACTGTTGCTTCATGGACTGTAAAGGGTTGGATGTCACTGGAGATTCTGAACTCCTCTCCATCCCTGAGATACTTTATGCACTGGTGTAATGTTGACGGGACAACGCCATATTCATGCAGTCAGGGGCGACCCAGGAGCGCCTTGAATAAAGTGTCCGCATCAATCACATGGATTTTGGCTTCTGTGTGAAATTCTCCAAATACAAGAGGGAGCATAAATGATCCAAGGGTCTTCTGCCCTTTCTCGTTAAAGCCATGCACCATGAGCTTATCTGGCCCGAGGTGTTCCACGTTAAGGCACAACGACCTTAGTGCTTTTAAGCTCATAAGATTGATGGAGGACCCGGGGTCGATCAGAATTCGACTGATTACCAAATCATCACTCTCTCCAGTAACATATATAGGTCGGTTATGGTCTGTAGTCCCGAGCATCATGTCATCCTCTGTGAAAGTGATGAATGGTTCGTTACGAGCTTGTAGGACCTCAGTTAGGTTGCGTTCAGTAAAATACGTCTCATATCTTTCGAGGTCCTTGAGAGCCTGAATCAAAGTCTCCCGAAGATCCTTAGACATCACCAGAGCGTCGTATATGCTGAGCTCGGCAGGGATATTCCTCAGATGGGATAAGATATTATAATCTATTCCCTTAACTGGAGTATGTTTCTTCTTGGGATCCTTGGAGATAATGTCTTCGTTGACAACTATCTCTTTTCCCTTATCTTTATTGGATATTCCATTCTCTGGCGGAGGTGGCAGTATCTTGCCTCTTCTTAATTGTACCTGAGCGATCTCCTCTTGTTCATACTCGCTTGACAGTACATTTTCTTCTGAGTCGGCCATTGTCGCGTCTAGGGATTCATTTGTTGATTCAGAGTCACCTCCCAGATTTACATATCCCATCTGCGACGCTATGTCAGGGTCTGACCCATCTATCTTTGGAAAATATAGATCCTCCTCTGAACTGTAGTCCATTAGTGACACCATCATACATGATTCAGAGGGTATATCTTCAGTACATTCTTCTTCTATCAGCGCATTTGGAGCCACTGAGATGACCCGACATACTTCTACTGGAAGAGGGTCTTCACTGCTTTCTTCAGCTTCCTCTATTTTAAGCTCTGACATGAAATCAGCAAGCTTTATAGGGCGTCTCGCAGTCTGATAATACTCATCCAAACTGTCAATGACCCTTTGAGTCGTAGTCTTCTTCTCCTTGGGTTTCTTCAGTTTGGTCTTCCTCTTGGAGGACTTCACCTTTCCAGACTTTGAAGTTCCATCTTGGTTGGGAGATTGTTCAGAAGCAGATGCTTGTGCCTCAGGCAATGCCCTCAGATTTAACACTGGCTCCGTAGGAGATTTCCATTTTACACCCAAAACTCCTTCAAGCTATTTCAGCATTTTCACAGTTTTCTTAGAGATCGCAGTCTCCCACTGTTCTTCCTGAGCTGGCTTCTTTTCATTTTTTCTTTCTTCAACCGGGGGTACGGAGGAAGTCGTAACTACCTGAGTTGATTCTTTCCTGGGATGAGTCAGCACATTGTCGGATAATGTGAGCGCTCCTCTTCGATATTTTCTTTCAAGCCAATCTTTGAAGACATAGCAATCTTCAATTGGGTGACTCATCACCCGATGATACGGGCAGTAGTTTGGGTCGCCACTATGTTTTGACTCCTTGGGTCTCTTGCACTCTGGCAGTTCTAAACCCTCTTTCAAAGCCTATCGAAACATCTTGGCAATGCTCTCCCTTTTAAATGAATATTCTTTGTTCATTTTATCTTTGAGGGAGGGGAACGTTCGATCACCAGTTCCCGTTGTTTGCCTTAGGCGTTCTCCACCGCCCTGATAGGTTCGTGGTTTGACATTACCCCCGAGTATCAGCTTCGGCTGGGGGTTAGGGTTGTAGACTTGCTTAGGCTTTTCTTGATATTGCATCGGCTGCTTGCCTTTGTCTACATTATACGCCACCTGTTACTCCTTATCAGCTCTGGAGAAAAATATGGAGTCAGCCTCACCTCTTCTAGCACCTGAGGCTTTAGTTTTCTTAGGCTTATCAAAATAATTCTCTGATTTTAACAAGTTCAATTTCTCGAACTTTGCCACTCTATCCAATAGATCCTGAAATGTGGTGATAGTAGCCATGCACAGGAAGGGTTGCATTTTATCATCAATATTTCCCATTAAAAATTGTACGGCATGCTCTTCTTCGAGCTGCTGCTCATATTTTATGCTCAAGTTACACCAGCGAATGTTGTATTTGGTCACTGATTCTTCCTTCTTTCTCTTATTCAGAGCAAGGTCAGCGATCGTTATTTTCTCGGTCGCACTGGCGAACCTCTTGACGAACATATTTTCTAACTCTGTAAATGTCTTTACAGAGTCATTTGGCAATTCAGCGTACCATTCGAAAGCAGCTGCTGTCAAACTGCTAATGAATTATCGGAAGAGTAGAGCATCATTCCCTTCAGTATTCCCGCAGGTGGCTTTGAACTGCACCAGGTGCTGTCTGGGATTTTTGTTGCCATCAAAAGTATTGAATTTTGGCACAGAATATCCCTTCGGGTATGGCACCTGATCATACTCAGCAGGATATGGGCGACCTTTACCCACTAGCTTCTCTGCCTGATCAATAGCTATAATAGCCCTGATCCTCTCTGTAATGATCCCTTCAAGCTGTGCAGCAGTCACAAGCTCGGAGGTTCTTGCGATGTTCTGCGGGGTGGGCTGACGAGTGATGTTATTAACTTTATTACCACCTTCAGGAGTTCTACGTACTCCGGATACTTGCGGCGCTTGGAAGTTTGGAGGATCAGGGGGAGGATTGGGCATAGAACCAACTACAACATTTCTTTGCATCATCTGCATCATCATTGTCATTTGAGTCATCATCTCCGTCATCTTTTCATTCAACTGGGAGATTTCTCTATCTTTGGCTCTCATTTACGTCTCATCTGTCATCGCATATCAGCGAGTGTGATATTTTTGGGATCAGGGGGATTCCCTCAGCCTCTTCCCGCTCTTCTTGGGAATGGCCACCTCTGCCAGCGGTGGATCCTTCTTCGCGACGGCGCCGGTATACTTGTCTAGGCGGCGGTTGCCAACGGTCATCATCTCCACCTTCGTCGTAGTAGGCCTCATCATCGACATTGATATGTCTCACCATATAGACCACTTTCATGTCCAAGGTGTTGTCTACATCTTCTAATTTTCTTCAATGTATTCTCCTAAATTTTCTTCTACCAGATTTTCTTCCATATATTCTTCAATATTTTCTTCTCCCATATCTTCTTCTCCTTCTTCTAGTACTCGGATCTCCAAGCGCTGGTGCCACTGGATCTCTGGTTCTTGGTTAGGCAGGAAGATCTCTTCAACCCGTGGGCTACGGTCGAAGTTAGACTCTTCCTTGGGAGGAGTTGATGAGCGACGGGATCCCCTGGAGGATTCTCCAAGGTGTCTACCGTCGGGATTGGCATCATCGTGGGTCTTCTTTTGGACCCATTTCTGATGTTGTTTGTAATTGGGGGCGGATCTCCGGGAGGCAGTACCAGATGTCACGCCTGAATCAGTTCTTTTTCTTCTATTATCTTATTCTCTGTGAGGCTTTGGCCTCCAGATTTCCTTTCCTTTCCGCCGGGACCTTTCGGCGGTGGATCCCTGAACTCGAGGTTCAGGTGTCACGCCTCGATGCTCACCGCGCGGGGTAGGTCTTCTTTCTTTTTTCACCACAGCAAGAGACAGACGTTCTCTTGGTGGAATTCTCCTAGCTTTGACCATCAGCGGTTGCTGATATCTTCTCTTTTTCAGTCCTCTCTCCTTCACGGTCTTCAGGACTCTGTAGACTCGAGCTGAGAGAGTTTCAGGCTCCTTCTTCTTTGGAGGGGCTGGGACTTCAGGTCGTTGATCCCAAAAAGACTTCTTCAGCTCCCCAGTTGAGCTGTTTCTCTTTACCCACTTCAGATTTGTCAATCCGTTCCGGGTGGGAATGGTGGCTTCTGGCTCTTGGGCTGACAGATTGGAGGGATGAGTTGAGAATTGTTGCTGAGCCCGGAGCTCAGCATTCAGTTTCCTCCTCTGTCTCCTGGTCAGTTTTCCTCCAGATGAGGAAGCCTCAGAAGTGTTCTTCACGGGTGCAAGTAACCCGGTTGGCAGATGTGTGGTGTTCGCCGTCACCACGGAGATCCTTCCTCCGGCTACAACCCTCCTTGTGGCCGGGATTTCTGGCTGTGACAGCCGTTCAAACACATACATCCTTCCATGAGGATTTTCAGCAGCAGCAAGTCGTTGTGCCAGCTGGTGCACACGACGAGTGGTAGTTCCAGCAGAGTGTGGCCTCCTGGCAGGCCCTTCAGTATTTCTGCCATTCGTAGGAATGGCGGTGGCCCTTTCAACAACAGCAGGGAAGTCAATGCTACCGAATTGGATGGTCGCTCCAGTATTTCCGGTAGTGATCATAGCATTCGCTAGTTGGATGCTGGCGCCACGTCCTAGTTAGACAGTGAATGCAGTGTTCTGTAGATCCATCTGCACATATGAAAGGCAAGGGTTAGTAATCAGAATCTGATACATCACCCCACACTTTCAAAATACAGAGACTTGCACAAAATAGAAAATAAGGCAGATAATGTTAGCAAGCAATATAAATTTAAAAAAAAAATCATGTTAAATGTGCTGTCTATAATAAATTTATTGAGCAATCATTTTAAAATATTCAAAATTTTAATTCATTAAATGATTATTTTGGAAAATTCTAAATTTTAGCACGTATTGATTAGCTGCTACTATAATACTCAGACGACTATCCAAAGATGGAAAGAGAAACCATTCCCCAGCGAAGTCGCCAGAAATCTGTGGGCTCCGAAAATTCGGCCCCGGCCTCTACCCGCTTTATTTTCTTTTCGGGGAGGATTTTTAACGAACTAAGTTCCGGGGTAAATTTTGGAAGGCAGATAGATTTATAGTTAAGACACTACCCAGAGATTTCACCCTCATTTTGTGAGGACTTTATGATCTGAGTTCTGGTTTCCTATAGGCGCAAGCCCCTATAGTTAATTACCCCTCCCAGTAATGAGAGAGAACTTTCGATTAAGGCTAGTCGTCGATCAGATACGTAGAAAATACACGTTATCTGGCATATAGTAGCAGCATAGGATTAAAGATTTGAAAATTGAGGGATTTGATATTTAAAATTGAGAATTTCACCATCTTGCACTTAAAGCGGATGGTGGGGGAATGGATGATAGACTCGATCAAGATCCCATGGTTCCGTCATCCCGGGCCATCGTGATCCCTGGTCTACTTAGTTAGAGGAGGTAGTCGACCCAACCTGAAAGAAGGATCCTTGTCGGCAGCCATGGGTTGCTTCATCCAAGTGTACCTTGTAGACCTGGGGGGAGTGTTTGTCTAAGGGGACAAATTTGAATCCACCTTAGCTAACAGAGGGCTTTGTGCCCTATCGATTATATCCTATTGACTCATATCTCAAGGATTTGATGCCATTGGGGAGCATACGGGCTCTGGCCATAACCATAATATAATGGTGCCATTTGGCGATGACCACCTGGTTCAGAGGGCCCCGAGTCATAAGCGTTTATCCTGCAGTGCCATTTGACGGTGAAACTACCGGTTAGAGGACTCGTACCACGTCCTTGCTGGCAGGAGATTATTTGAGAATGGATCCTAGTGATATTTTTGACCAGGCATTAGCTCTTTATGAGCTGTGGTTATTTTTAGATTTTTCCAGCTCAGTAAACTGTTGCAGAGGGTGGATAGATTTTGCTTTAAGTGTTTGATGGATTTATTCCAATTTTAAATATTTTGGAGTTTGGGATTTTGAGGATTTTTGTGGAGTTTTGGAGTTTTGAAGTTTTGGGTATTTAGGTGGTATTTAAAATTATCTGTGTGGACCCCTCCGGTTGAGATTTACATTCAACACGGCCATCATCGGGGTGATTTTGGGTTCATTTGTATTTATGAATTGAACCTTGTCAACTCTGCCGAGCTATCCACAGAGGATCGGGTTTTGTAAGTGTTGTGCCTTTGTTAGTGAATTCTCTTGATTATAGGCCTTGAAGGTCTAATATGAATGTATAAAATAAATATCTCGGTCATCTCTATGACCGTATATTTATTTGATAGTTTGAACCGTGTCCACTCCTATTCATTCGTATAGGAGGATTGAATTCGAACTGGAATTCACTTATTAACCCGCGCAGCATCCCTAGACGTCACGTGTGTACCAATAACACGCTCGTCGGGGCCCATGCGGGTGTTTGGGGGCATTTTGTAGTTATTTATTGAACCTTGTCTACTCCTATCCCCTTGTATAGGAGGATCGGGTTCAAATTTATTGACCCGCGCAGCATCCCCGGACATCACGTGTGTACCAATAACACGCTCGCCGGGGCTCATGCAGGCTTAAGATTATATTTTCCCCTTTTAGCGTACCTATGTGTATACAAATTAAACTGCATATATGCGGGGGTATTCTTTGAATATTTGTAAACGCCTTCTGTCTTCTTGCACGGATGATGCAGATCCGGTGGCGTGGCGTCGTACGATCTCCACAACTGTTGCTGGTAGGCAGGTATATGTTTTCATTCATATATTGGAATTGACTTCAGGATACTGCATTTACTGAAGTCTTTCTTCATCTACCCACGAGTGATATGTTTTACATATATTTGTACTCATAGAGAGATTGTATGTATTGCAGATCTTTCAAGGTTGTTTACAGATGTTGTGTGTATTTGTTTCCACAAGGAGTTCACTGTACTTATGATGTACCCACTGTTGCTATCCACAAGTATCATATCATTCACCACTGCGCGCAAGGGATATTCATGTTCACTACAATCTCCTAAATATGCTTATAGGAAAATCGTTGTACTTGCACCATGTCCACTTTTCATCAATCTCAGGTGGTATGACGATTGCTCTTGCTTGTAGGGACGGGTCTGCCACCCTTAGACAACTGTCATTGGTTTGTAAGGGACTAATATACTTTCTTGATACTGCACTATTGTCGACTGTAAGAGTGTCGTAGTGTTCATCACATGCTGCATATTGATCGCTATGACTTGCCAATGTTTCTTGCATTTGTTTGACATTGGATCATTACTGCTTGTGGGAATGTCTCTTAATAGTGTTTGCATTCTAACTATCATGACAGCTCTTTGACATTCGTTGGAGATTTCATACCATAGTTCATAAGTAGAAACTTTGTGTACAAGAAGAGTTTCTTACGACGGCTCGTAGGAGTTTACGTTCGTCATAGAAACATTATTGTGTCCGTTGCATGATGCTTGCATACATTCATCAACAGTGTTTTGTTTGTAGACGAGTTGGTGTGCTTGACTGCATGAGGGTTGTAAGAATTCATCACATCCACCATGAATCTGTGTTTGCATCTCAATTTCATGAAGGCCCCTTGTCATTCATTGGGGATTTCATGCCATAGCTTATAGATAGAAACTTTTGTTCATTTCTCTTTTTGCAAGCAAGTTGTACATGGAGTTCTTTATTTGACACAAATTCAATTCGACTCCCTTGTATTTGTTCATTGCAAGTCTTCTATACATGCTCATGAAAGGATGTTCATATTCATTGCATGATCCTTGTAGTGACTTGTAGGTAGACTGTTGTATATTGTAGGAACATCATGTGTTTGTCTGCATTACATCTCTTATGCTATTGCTTACAAGTACATCACACTTCTTGTATATGGTCATTAGAGGGTTATCATGCTCATTGTAGTTTTGCAATCACTTCAAGTCACCCAAAGTATTGAATTTCATTATCATTTGTGAGTGAATTATGCTTGTAGGAGTTCGACATATTGTCTTGCAAATTCATGTAGGTTGAAGATTCTTTGTTGTAACATTGAATAGATCGTTGCAAGCAAGTCGTACTCATTACAACTCCCTTGAATATGTTCTGTTGGTGAATTACTATCCCCTTTACATGGTGAAACTGTCATGATTGCTTTTTGGCATTTATATTTCAACTTATACAATCATCATAAATGAGCTACATCTTGAAGGTCTAAGAAAGTCATCGTATTCTCTACGATCTTCATTGATCACTTCTTATGTATGAGTCATATTGAACATCACCAGTTTTACAATACTCTTGAAGATAGCTTATGGCTCATATAATGGATTTGCCTGTTGATGACAACTTGCTACTTCATTAAAATCTTGTATTATTTTTGTTGTATCTTCCTTCAACTTCCTCAATTGATATATGTATGGAAGTTGTATCGATGTTTCGTTTATAACGAGTCCTTGTAAACTTGTTCGTATATGAATTATCGTAATCATTTCATATCCCTTGCATATTGCTCAAACTTCTTATCTTTTAAGTTTGATTTGAGTCTATGTTCTTTATTTTCATTTGAATCCTTGCTCGCAAATATGTCACAAGTTATGGTGAAGTCCACAAGTCCTTGTATGTTCAATTCAAGTCAAAGTTCTTTGCATTTGTTCTAGCTGAAGTCCAAATCAAAGTCCCCTGTTATCTTTGAGTTCAAGGCATTTGAGTTCAATTTTAATTCAAGTTCAATTCATTTAGTGTTTAATTCTAGTTCACAAGACCAAGTCCCATTTTTGTTCAAGTCCTCAAAATCTTCAAATGAAATTTCGGCAGCCTCCCGGCGTCTCCCCCATTTAGGGGAAAAACCAAGAGGCTTCCTTCCCCTCCACACGACGTGCGCGCTTCAGGTAGATGTCCGTAGACACCACGGCAGCAAATTTTCTTCAATCCCCGCCCGCTACATGAGCGTTTAGGGGTCTTGGGCACCTGTTGCAAAGAAACACAGAAATTTTCCCATATGTGGGTACTTAATTTTTGTTCCCCTCACGCTACATGAGCGGTCCAGGGATTACCCGTCTCGTCGCTGGCGCCGCACCGGTTTCCCACCCTACTATGCTACGTGAGCGCGTAGGGGGTTTGCCGGTTCGTCGCAAGCGTCGAGGGCGGGGTTTAAGGCGATTGCCCGCCTCGTCGTAGGCGTCGTGCTAGCTTCCCTCCCTACTACGCTACGTGAGTGCGTAGGGGGTTTGCCAGCTCGCCGCCAACAACGAGGACAGGAATCTGAGTTTATGAATCATACCTTTGCAAGCGTCGGTCCGGCGGTGGAGGCTCGTGGATCGAGGTAAGGGAGGAGCAGCTTCTTTTTTTTTGGTTAATAATTAATTATAATTAATTATCATTAATTAAAAAAAATTAATTATAATTATGATAATTAATTATATTTAAATTTCATAATTATAATTAATTAATATTAATTAATCTTTAACAAATAAACTAATAGTAATTCATTGTAATTAAATAAAAATATTATAATTAATTAAAATTAAACTTAATTAAAATTACTTATAATTAATTAAAATTAATTATAATAATTTAACTAAAATTAATTATATTGAATTATAATAATACTAATTAGTTAAAATAATTATAATTATAACTAATTAATTTTAGCTTTAATTAAAATTGTTTTAATATTAATTCTAATTAAAATTAATTTATATTAATCTTAATTAAAATTATTAAACCTTCTCCTTCCCCTTTCCCTATAGTTCGGCGGCCTCACTGGATTTGGCCGAAACAGCGTGCGAGAGGGAGAAATTACCTTGACAGCTAGCGAGCTCCCTTTGTTACTTCCGATCAAAACGTTGTAACTTCCGTCTGATAGGAAGGGAACGTCGCTGTAGGAGCGAAGTCGGGCGACGGCACATGAGGCGGGGATGGTCGGCTAGCTGGAGGCGAAATGGATGTCGCGGGATCGGGACAGAGAGGCGCCGGCTAGGGAAGATTTGGGGAGGTCTTGGCTTGGAGAGGTAGGTATAAAGCTCTCTCTCTCTCTCTCTCTCTCTCTCTCTCTCTCTGTGTACGTGGATCGAATGGATCGGACGGAGATAGGGATCGGGAGTCGGCCTGGTTTGGGGCGTCGGGATAGGAGGAGGTCTCGGCTACAGAGATGGGAGGTGGAATCGGAACAGGGAGTGGAGTTTGGCTGAGGAGTTTGGCGTGGAAGAAGTCTTCTAGCGACTGGACTGGCGGAAGGGTTGCGGGCTGGATCGCGTGAGGAGGGAGGAGAGGCAGCGGAGGAGTTCCGACTGTGGGAAGAAATGAGCGAGAGGGAGACTTCGGAAGGCTTCGCGTGTGTGAGTGAGTCATCCGAAGGATTTGGCTTGAGTTTTATAACCAAAGGCAGAGGCGGGATTTAGAATAAAAAAATTGCGACTATTGCCAGTCGAAGTGACTGTAGCGCCGAATCGCAGAGGCAGAAGTGACTGTAGCAGTGGCGGGACGAGACTGTAGCAGGATACGCATGGGATTCGTGTAGGTATGGCAGAGGCATTTCAAATCCCCCTTTTTGTTTTCTTTTGGTTATTGCATAGAGGTTAACAAGGCCATTCGATCTATTAGGGTGCAGTTCTGTCAAGAGGATGTTGTGCAATCTCTAGGATAAAACTATTTTTAAGCCTGTTTCGAATATTGCTTCATACCTGATTAAAAGCATTCGAGTCAACTAGCATGCATCACATTAGCAATAAATTAAAATCATGTCTAAATCTTTAATTGCATTTTAGTTTAAGCATTTTACCCAACATATGTCAAGGGGTCAATTAGAAATCTGCTCTAGATGTCGACCCCAGCTCCTTAAACTAATCTTAAATAACATCCCTACCACTCCACATTTAAAACACCGGACACATGATTTTGAAGCGTTTAGGTGGTTTAGCTGGCTCCCTAATCCAGGCCGAGTAAGTCTAGATTTGTATTCCATTATTTAGGATCCGGGTCACTGATTTTTAGTACCCACTTTAGACTTAATTTTTTAGGTAGATTTTTAATCTTAAGTCCTCAACCTCCGGGAATATAATTCTCACTTTCTAATAAAATTGATCATTCAAATTAAATTCCTCTTTCAATCAAATTCAAGCCCAACACTTAGGATAGACTGGGGTGTTTCTAAAATAATTCAGAATCTTAAAGCACCTCCTACCCCTCTTCCTTGGACCTCCAAAAAGAACTGCTCAAATTTGATCCAATCCCTATTAGATTTCTAACCCTTAACATCCCTTGATATCAAGCTTTGAATTCTTTAAATAAAATTCATATCGCTATTTTATTTGAGAGTTTTGATAGGAAATTTTTGGTTTTCTATAATGTAGTTAACTACGAGGGCTTATGCTCATAGGAGATTTAGAAACTCAGACCTAATTTTTAACACCCAGTTTTCAAAACTTCAATTAATTATCTTTGGGAGATTCAAATCCAATGATCATTATCATCATTTTCAGACGATCAATAGTGATTGTTATTTTATTTCTTCAGAGAGATATGTCAATTGCTATTGTGATTCTGGTTATGAAAATAAAGATCCACCTATGCAGATTAGCATAATCAAATATTGGATTAAATATCACTTAGATCCTTCAAGATTATATGTTGTTATTCCTTGAGTTTGATTACGATAATTAGGATAAATTCAAAATTTTATAATCTAAACCTATTAGGGAATGATATGTTCACCTTTCAAGGTGATATATCATTCAAAATAAGTATTCGATTTTAAAACTAAAATTCTAGAAATTTGACTTTCCCAAAGAAAATTAACTTTTTCAAAACCATTTATTATTTTTCAATCAAATAAAAAATGGCGACTCCGTTGGAGAAATTTCTCTCTCTCCATCTTTAATAGCGATACAAATTTTGTTGCATCGGTAGTTTTGATTACCTTTCCTTCCGTTGGTCCCTCTACCCATTTCTTCCTTGGGTGAGTGTGACCAACTCAATTAAGATATGTGAAAAGAGAGGTGAGTGTAGGAAATCTCCTTCATTGTCGGGCTTTAACATTTTGCCTCCAAGTTAATTAGTAGAGCAAAAGAGTTAAGCCAAATCCTATCCAAACTTTTTTTTATAAATGTTAGAAACTCGTGTGCTTAGATTAATCAATAGCATGGTAAGTTATATAACTTATAGAAAGTCCCTCAATTTCAAAGTTAAAATTTTCAACATCTCTATCAAATTTTAAATCTTTCTCAAACTCTAAATGACTTATACACTATATCACTATATATCAGATTGTAAACTATTTGATTTAATATATGTGATTGAATGTCGAAGTCATTTTCAAATTTGATTTAAAAATTTAATACTTCTGGCAAAGTTTACCTTTGACATTTTAGTCCCGAATTATTCGTCAGAATGAAAGAGTTAGGTCAACTTCTTAGCATTCCCTTATTTAAAATTTTGTAAAAATTTTGTTGAACTTAGGTTCAACACCTTGAGTTTCAAAATAAGGGAAGATATTGTCAGATTTTTGAATTTTCCTTTCCAAATTATTCAATTCTCATGATCATTGCAATGTATCCTCCTACAACAATCATCGTAGTTGTATATATGCAACACACCTTTAATTCTTCCGGTTGATTCAATCTTTTGACATTTCATTTCGAATCACTTCTCGAAATGAAAGAGTCGGGTTGATTTCTTAGAATCTCTCTCTTGGAGTTTTGTAAACCATTATGTTGAACTCAAGTTCAACCACTTTGAGTTTAAAAAATTAGAGGAGATGCCGCCGGATTTTTGAACTTTTCAAATGTCCTTTTCGAAATCATTCAAGTCTAATTTCTATTACTATATATTTTTCTACGATAATCATTATAGTTTAATATATGTAATACATGTTCAATTTTTTTAATTAATCTTTGACATTTCATCTCAAATCACTCTTTGAAATGAAAAGAGTCAAATTGTTTCTTTAAAAATTTTCCCTAAAATTTGTAAACCGTTGCATTGAAAGCAAATTCAACACTTCGAGTTTCAAAAATAAGGGGAGATGCTATCGGAATTTCCAATTTTCAAAACATCCTTTTAAACTCTATCAATTTCAATCATCATTTGTCATATGTTCTCTTACAACACCTTTTGTAGATTAACGTCGGCAATACAAATCGAATCTTTTCCAAAAATCATTTCCAATTTTAGTGTCTCTCAAATCTGAACTTTGACATTTTACCTCGAACTCTTCAATAAGGTAAAAAAGTTTAGTTCACTTTTTAAGATCTTCCTTAAAATGTGTAAACTGTTACGTTGAATGCAAATTTAACACCTCGAGTTTCAAAAATAAGGGGAGATGCTGCCAGATTTTTGAGTTTTTGAAACTCCTTCCAAATCAAACTCAACTTCTGTTGTTATATGTATTACTACAATACACTCTTGTAGTATAACATATATAATAAAAATTCAATCATCCTTAAACTCAAATTTGAGATTCAATCTTTCTATCAAATCAAATTTCTGACATCTTATCCCTAGATACTCAGTGGAATAAGAGAGTCGAGTTGAAACTTCTTGAAATTTATAAACCATTAAGTTGAAATCAAATTCAACTTATTGAGTTTTAATATTCGAGGAAAATCTCTCAATTCTCATAATTTCAAATCTCCATTCAAATTCATTCAAATTAAGTCCAGATTATCGTTGCTATATATATTTCTATAACATTCTCTTATAGTTAAACATATACAATAAAAATTAAAATTTTCTTCAAGTCAAAATTGATTTCTATATTATATCACTATATATCAGATTATAGTTCTTATAATTTGATTTACACGATAAAATATAGAGAATTTCTTGTCAAATTTTGAATTCAAAACACTAATTCAAATCTTCTCCTTTTCAAATCTTAGTTAATTTAACAACTGTAATGGCTGGAAAACTATTGTTCTTAATTGACCGAGACCTTCAAGTCGAAGAATTGGTTCATAGTAGTGCTATTTAGTTTGGAATGGGTTTTAAGACTTTGAAACTATTAGTGAGTGGTGGGACAATCATTAACCTCACCGTTGAGCGCGATAAGAATGGTCCAGTAATTGAGTTAGTATTAGGGGCAACAAGTGACCTTCCCCCCATGTTCTAGCTAGTAGCAGGTGCCACCCTTACACCTTCTGCACCCTCAGTCCAGGATGAGGAAAAGAAGTCGAAAGTTAAGTCCAGTATTGAGAAAGGATCCTCCAGTTCAGAAGCATTGTTTGGCACCAAGAGTGCTAGGAAGAACTATCTGAAGAGGGTGAGAAAGAAAATCACCAAATCATGAAAAATTGCTGAACAAAAAGTTTAAGTTTAGTTGATCCTGAGGTTGTTGAGGAACTACCTATCCTTACCTCTTCTCCACACCTGAAAGGGAGTCATTTTCATCCCCTCGTAGCTGCTGCAGGGTAGGAGAGAGTTGCTAGGATTGCTAGCTCTCCACCTAGCATGATTGACTATTCAGTCAAGAGAACCACAAAGGAGAAGCACACCCTGAGAACAAGGATGCTGAGAAATATCATACACACCTATGTTGTTGAGATAGGTCAAATCAAAGAGCAGTACGTGAGACACCTGAAGGGGGTGATCTCACACAAACTTGAGAAAGAAGTACTGAAAGAAGAGAAAATTAAAGCCATGAACCTGACTCCTCAGCCAGTGAGGACAAATAAGAAGTTTGTTAAATAGCCAGTTGCCTCAGTCTTAGTGGATGGATATCATTGGGTGCCTTCCCTCCCGTCTACAAAGATGGAAGAAATAGTCTTAACTAGATCTGGTAGGGGTCACCCTCTCAGTGGTAGACCTATAGTTCCCCCTTAGAGGTTTTCAAATTTGGCCCCTATGATAGCCAAGTTAAAGGAGATTGTTAAGGATTTCAATTCAGTTGATGTTAAGGGCAAGAGGCCCGTGCTTTCAGATGAACCATATGTACCAAAGAAGATAAACAGATCTGTTGGGATCCAGATAAGATATACTCCAGTCCAGTTCCCTGTTGAGGTCCCCCGACTCCCTGTTCAGGGATGTGAGGATTCTACTCTTATTGATGTTGGAGTTCTTGCTGTTCAAGCTCCTCCATTACCAATTAAAATAGATATCCCTCACCCTACTGAGGATGTCACCCTCGTGACTACCGACCTCGGGATAGTCGAAGGGGAGGGGATAGTACCCGATGATGATCAAGAGATGCTAGATCAGTTAGTGGCAGAGCCTACTACTGAAGATTTAAAGATTCAAGAAGTTTTTGCCAAGTTAGGAAATGAAGAATTTGAAGAAATGATCAATTAAAAAGGATACATGTCCATCAATATTGTGTCAATTAAAGGTAGACTAGTCGATGAGGTGGTCCAGGAGATCAAATATATACTTAAGAAGAAGGCAATTAAAGCTTTCGATCCAGAGGCTAATGATTTAATGATGGAGGATTCAGCTGGAGACATTTATATGGTTGAAACTCAAGCATCAAACAAAGATATTGAGCCATCAAGATACTGATCTGGTAAGGAGGAAGCATCTGCAGCTATGAATTCAGATTCTGATGACTCAATCAAGTTAAATAAAAAAGATGAGTACATCAAGAGTCTAAAAAGTAAAATTGAGCTGATGATGCTAAAGATGGAACAAATTCAGAATCAGATGGTTAAAGCTCAACAGTCTCAGTTCAGGCAGTTGTAACCTACTTTATGTAGAATAGGTGAGTACAACAGGAAGACAGAATCAAGCCCCAAAACTCCAAAAGTTACTTTCCCAGTCTCTCCAGCAGACAAATATATCTGTCAGATGATTGAGACCCAGGTAAGAGAGGCCTTAGCTCACTCTCAAGGGACTACATCTATTCCAAAGGGTGGACCTTAACCTGAAGAATATGATTTAGTTTCTTATCCTAAAGGCTTTGTTCCACCTTCATTCAAAGTTTTTAGTGGTTTAGAAAACCCAAGATAGCATCTCGCCCACTTCCGAGCGAGCTGTTGCAACGCAGGAGGGTTGGATGCTCTACTCTTTCGCTAGTTTATGAGTAGTCTATCTGATATTGCTTTTGAGTGGTATGCAGATCTTCCAAATAGTTCAGTGAAAATATTCACAGAGCTTGAGAGTCTATTCTTAAAGAGATTCTCAAAAACTCAGCAGCGTGTAATCGTTGGTGTTTTCGTCATTGAAAAATAAAAATCAGGCGAGTCTTTGGTTGAGTACATCTTCAGGTGGTAAAACCTCTCGATGAAGTGTGAACACCAGTTACAAGAGCAACACACAGTGGATATTCTTTTAAATAATATCCATGGACTTATTACTTTTCTCCTGAAGAGTTTCACTATCAAAACCTTCGAAAAACTTTTGAATAAGGCTAGTAATCTACAGAAGAGACTTCTAAAATGCCATTCCTGAAGGATTATACTGAAGAAAAGAAAACTAGTAAACCATTAAAATATTTTGAAAAGAGAATAGCAATGGTTTCAGCTATTGATAAGGGGAAGAAACCAGTAAATATTCAGTTCAGTAATCTTCTAGTTTAGCAAACTCAAATGTCTCTACCTTTTCAGGTAACCTCTCAACCTACTAGAGGTTCTCACCATATTTCTTTTAAAGAGAGATTAGCTCATCCTTATCCATTTAAAAGGGATTCAGTGAGAAAGATCTTTAAGAGTCTTCAAAAGAAACCAGATTTTCGATTGTCGGAGGCCAAGAAGCCGGAAGAGGCAAATAGGAAGGATGATCCAAGTTTTTGCCCCTATTACCGCATGTTAGGCCACATAATCAAAGACTACATCATCTTAAAGGACTAGCTCGAGAAGAATTTTTGTCAAGATAATATAATAGTTCCAAAGGAGTACCTGGTCGATCCGGATCAGGGGTCTGTCAAATCCATTTCAGGTAAGAATTCTAACTTGTCTCCGTCCATTGAAGATGGTTGGAATATAGCACTATCCCAGGCATTTAAAAAGTCGATTAATAAATCTTTTCATCTTTCTCAAAAGTTATCGATGAGAGCCCAGGAACCAATTTGGGAGGTTGACCTCGAGGCTTCGCAAGAGGATGTTGGGGCAATTTTCTCTCTAGTAGTCATAGGAACTACTGTATTAAATAAAAATAAAAAGAGTGAACCTTTTGTAGAGAGAAAATTTTTTGATGAGAGATCTATACAAGTGGTGGATGGTGGTTCAAAACTACTGTCTCCACTTAAATTATCTGACTTTTACTTTGCCTCATCAAAGGCAAAAGGTTAAAAATTAAATAAAAAGTCTGATCCTTCTGCAAAAATTTTGATGATTAATATTGAGAATGTAATTCAAAATGACTCTTATATTGAAAATAATCAAGAATCACTGAGATCAATCAAGAAATTCAAACACTCAGCTCCCCAGATTTGACCCTTCAAGGGAGAAATGAATCTGATGTCTTATCAGATGGTGAAACCCCTGAAATTAACTTTCAAGGGAGTCCCATCGTAATAGGCTTTTCAGATTCGGACTGCTGCTCAGACAATGATAATCAATCACCTAAGGAGGCGTAGACCCCCCTATAGTTTGTACTTCCGATGCGATCGTGTAAGTATAACTACGTGGTGGCAAGGTTTTACCCCTTAGGCTACCTCCTCAGAACAAAGGAAAGAAAGTTATTTTTGATGATTTAATTCAAATCCCTACTCAACAATCAACTCCACTTCTTTCAAATCCACCGGGTCCTGATATGAATGTTCGAAGTGTTGATTACAATGTCTTAGCTCACCTTAGGAAGTTACCTGCTAAGTTGAGCATCTACGATGCCCTTATCCTTTCAAAAGAGATGAGGGAGACTCTAATTAAAGCACTTCTTAATCCAGAGATTTGCTTAGCTCATTTACCTTCAACTTCTAAGGAAGAAGCTTTGCACTTTAAAGAAGTCCCAGGAGTTACCTTCTCCGATGAAGATTTACTCCTCAGAACTGGCGACCACAATCGTCCACTTTACATCACCATGAGTGTGGGTAAGTTTAAGTTATCAAGAGTTCTCGTTGATCTGGGTGCATCAATTAACGTGATGAATATAAAGACTCTCGTATACCTTAGAGTTGATACTAATAAGCTCTCAACTGACAAGTTGGTGCTTCATGGGTTCAACCAAAAGGGCGAGAAGACTTTAGGTTCAGTTAACCTTCTTCTAGAGATAGGTGAATTAAAAATCAAAGTAAAATTTCATATAATCAATTCGATGACATCCTTTAACGCGCTCTTAGGTAGGCCCTGGATCCATGAATATAGTATGGTTCCTTCTACCCTATATCAGTGCATCAAGTGCCAACGAGATGACATTTAGTTTGAGATTAAGGGTGATCTGCAACCATTTTCTATTCACGAGATTGAGATTTATGAAGATGCGACGTACTACGTACCTAAAAGTTTCACTACTTGTTCTAAGGTAGAGATCAATGTTAAGGAGAAAAAAGCATAAAGTCAAGGCTCAAAAGTAATACAAAAATTGAAAAAATAAAACGTCAAAAATTAAAAGAGATAAAATTCTAGTAGTGAAGATGACATTGAGCGCGTGTTCTTTAGGCCTCAAAATAATTTACCTCAAAGAGGTGGGAGGATGGCCCAAAGAGCACGTGGTCGAGGCCGCCCTTCAGTTGAAAAAAGAAATCTCCTAATATATATCAAACTTAAAACAAGTTCTGATAAAGAATCAAGAAAGTGGGGTTCCATAATTACTTTTGACTATACAAAAATCAATCCTCCTCTGAAGTTTGATCTCACTTTAGAATCAGATAGCGACCAGGAGGGTATAAAATAAAAAATTTAAAGTGATGAGCTTGAATTGAGTCTATATGAAAAGCTTAATAGGGCAGTTGAATCCTTAACCTTAACCCCACTATCTACTGATAGGGTCTCAGGGTTAGTGATTAAGTATGCCCCCAACTTAGATGAAGAAGTAAGGAAAGTCCAGAAGTTCTTCCCTGGCTCTTCCTCCTCAAGGAATAAAGATGATGTAATCCTTGAGGAGGCAAATTTTAACAAATTAATGGAATTACCTTTTGACTACTTTTCGGTTGGTGTTAAAGCTCTTATCTCTAAAGGTTTTGCTCCAAGTCAATGGACTAAGTGTCAGGCTAGATACTACAAAAGTCTTTGGAATTCAAAATTTAATAAACATTTGGATAAGTGGTATCGACTTTGGTACCGTTAGATCATTTAACGGTGATGAATTTTTCTTAATGATAACTAGTCATCCTGAATTTAAAAATGTACCTACTAAAGTTATTGATTCCTTCGATGGACTTTGTTTGGAGACTTTAGATGATTCTGACAAACTTCAGGTTCGAGATGCACCCCCTGAATTCAAAGAAGAAATTAAATGAACTGTTGATGAACTTAAAGAAATTAACCTTAGAACAGAGGATGACCCTCGCTCCACTTTCATAAGTTCTTTATTGAGTTAGGATGAGTCTAAGGATCTAATTCAACTTCTATCCAAGTTTAAGGATTGCTTTACCTGGACATATGATAGAATGCCAGGGTTGTCCGCTGACGTAGTAGTCCATAAACTTGAAATACCGTATGATTCCATCTCTGTTAAATAAGCTCCACAACGCATACATCTGGAGATCGAGCAATAAGTTGTTTCTAAAGTTAAGAAGTTGGCTGAAGCTGGATTTATTTGAGAGGAACAATATCCCTCTTGGGTATCTAGCGTCGTGCCAATTCGAAAGAAGAACGGTCAAATTCGAGTCTGTGTTGACTATAGAGACCTGAATAAGGCATGTTCTAAGGATGAATCTCCTTTGCCAATTCCAAAACTCATGGTAGACATTGCCTCCTCACACGTCATTTTGTCCTTTATGGATGGCTCGTCTAGTTATAATCAAATCAAGATGGCCCTAAAAAATGAGAGAAACACTGCATTCAGAAGTCATATAGGGATCTTTTGTTATAAAGTGATGCCCTTTGGACTTAAAAATGAAAGGTGCAACCTACCAGCGGGCCATGACTCATATCTTTGATGACTTAATCCACAATCAAGTCGAGTGCTATATCGATGATTTAGTTGTCAAGAGCAAAGTGAAAGAGGCACATCTTTATGACTTAAGAACCATCTTTGAGCGGTTGCGCCGCTACGACCTTAAAATGAATCCTTAAAGTGCACTTTCGACGTCACATCAGGGAAATTCCTAGGTTTCATTATGAGGCACTGTGGAATTGAAATTGATCTGGCCAAAATTGAAGCAATCTTAAATATGCCGCCTCCCAAGAGCCTCACTCAACTAAGATCACTTCAGGGCAGGCTGGTGAATATAAGAATATTTTTTTATAATCTTTCCAGAATATGTGAACCATTCTCCATTCTAGCTAAAAAGGATGTAAAATTCATTTGGGACGAGAAATGTCAATCTGCTTTTGAAAACATCAAATAATACCTAACAAATTCGCTAGTTTTGGCAGCCCCCATTATGGGGAGACCTCTAATCCTTTACACTACAGCCCTTGACGAGTCTCCTGGGGCCCTCCTAGCTCAAGTCGATAATGATGAGAAAGAGAATGCTCTCTACTACCTAAGTCGGAGACTCCTTCCAACGAAAATTCGTTATCCTGGAATCGAGAAATATTGCCTTGCCTTCGTCTTTGCAGCATAAAAACTAAGACATTACATGCTTTCTCATCAAGTTAATTTGATTTCTAGTGTCAACCCCTTATAATATCTTATGACCTGGCCTATATTGTCAGGATATATGGCTCGTTGGTCTATGATATTGCTTTAATTTGAAATTACTTTCATTCCCCTACGTGCTATAAAAGGGCAGGAAGTCGCCAACTTTCTTGCGGCACATCTGCTATCGAAAAAATCTTCTTTAAATAAAGATTTACCTGACAAGCAAATCATGAGTTTCGAGTAATCCAATACTCAAACTTAGGAAATATATTTTGATGGTGCAGCATCCTCTCAATAGGGAAAAGCACCTCAATCTACTATTTATGGAAAAGACGGAGTTGGTCTAGTTTTCATAACACCAGATAAGGAAATGATGCACTTTTCCTACTACTTATCAAAGCCTTACACAAATAATGAAGCTGAGTACGAAGCTTTAATAACTGGCCTGAAACTTACAATCCTGATGGAGATTAAAGATATTAAGATCTATGGTAACTCTCAACTGGTAATCAACTAGATTGTAGGGACATATAAGGTCTTGAATCCTAAACTCCTTAAATATCACCAGTACATAATGCACTTACTCGAGCAAATTCCCATTGTAACTATGTATAAGGTTCCTCGTGGAAGCAATTCTTCGGTGGATGCCCTAGCAAAGCTTGCGAAGGAATTTACCTACCTAGAAGAAGAATTTATCCCTATAGAAGTGCAGGGTCGTCAAATCCTTTCTCCTATAGATTTAGAGCACCTCAATAAACAATCCTCCCAGATCTTTTCTACCTCTTCTGCAGTCGATGAAGAAGAAGATTGGAGATAACCAATAGTCAAGTATCTTTAAGAAGGTAAGCTTCCCCATAATTGGTCACTTGCCAATCAAATTAAGAAATGTGTCCTATCATATGCACTAGTCAATAATATATTGTACCGTCGATCGTTTGATCAGATGTGGCTCCATTATTTAGACAAATGAGAGGCCCTGAAGATCATTAATGAAGTCAATACTGGACTATACAGTGCTCATCAATCAGGTCGTAAGGTTAAAATGAAAATTAAAAGACTTGTTTACTACTAGCCTATAATGATTGACGATTACATAAAAATTATAGAATATTGTTATCAGTGTCAGGTTCATGGTGTGGTTTTATATCAGCTGCCTAATGTTTTACACCCTACGATAGCTTCGTGGCCCTTCAAAAGTTTGGGCATGGATATCGTCGGGCCAATTGACCCTCCTTCATTAAGGGGTCATCACCTCATTTTAGTAGTGACTGATTACTTTTCAATGTGGGCAGAAACAGTTCCACTGAGTAATATAACATCACTCCATATAATAAAATTCTTCTGTCATCATATCGTATATCGATTTGGTGTACCCCACAAAATCATATCTGATAATGGGTCTGCTTTTAAGTCTATAAAGATCAATAACTTTACAAGTCGCTATGGTATCGATTGGAGATACTCAACAATCTATTACCCATGTGCTAATGGATTGGCTGAGGCCTTCAATAAAATCCTGGTTCAAATCATCAAAAAGACTTTAAATGATAATAAATATCAGTGGAATGAGAGGTTAGTGGAAGCTTTGTGGTCCTACCGGACCACATATCCAACCCTAATAAAATCCACACAGTTTACGCTAGTGTATGGGTCCAAGGCTGTACTCCCTCTGAAAATTCAAATCCATTCGCTTAGAACTGCAATTCAAAACTAGATCACAACAGAACAGAATGCACAACTTCAACTAGAAGAACTCAAGGGTCTTGAAGAACATTATCTCTAAGCCCAACAAAATCTAAAACTTTACAAAGCCCGAATGGTTCAAGCTCACGATAAGTTAGTGCGACCTAGAACCTTTCGAGTAGGAGACTTGGTCTTGGTTCTTCGGAGGCCTATCTTAGCTGACCGAAAGATCGGTGGGAAGTTTGAACTAACCTGGGAAGGACCCTTCGTAGTAGAAACAGTCTACGAAGGAGGCTAGTATCAGCTAGTGGATTATAAAAGAAATCACCCAATACTTCTTGTAAATGGGCGATTCCTGAAGAGATACTATGTTTGATGTAGCTCAAATTTTAAATCAATAAAATTTTTAATTTTTGAATCAATTTGACTCAACTTTATTCAAAGATTCAAATATCAAAATCCTATTTCTCTTCTCTTGAGGTTAGATGTAAGTCACCATGCTTTCTTTCCTTAATATTAGATCTTTTAGTGGTGGATAATACTATTTGTGGCACCATCCTAAAGTACAAATATCAATCTTGATCTGAAATGGAGCAAGTTTCCTCCCAATGTCATCACCCACTAGTGATGGATCACGCCCTCTGTGGCACCATCCCAGTCTTAAGTTTTCAAATTTCAAATTTGATCCTCTATATAGAGCAAGTTTACTCTATATATGATCATTCTGACCCTATCTTCTATATGAAGCAAGTTTCCTTCATATATGATCAATTCGAATCCAATCCTCTATATAGAGTAAGTTTTCTTTATATACGATCATTCTGAACCGATCTTCTATGTGAAGTAAGTTTCCTTCACATATGATCAATTCAAATCCAATCCTCTATATAAAGCAAGTTTCCTCTATAAACGATCATCCTGACCTGATCCTCTATGTGAAGCAAGTTTCCTTCACATATGATCAATTCAAATTTGATCCTCTGTATAGAGCAAGTTTTCTCAATATATGATCATCCTGACCTGATCCTCTACGTGAAGCAAGTTTCCTTCACATATGATCTTTCCAGACCTGACTCTTTGTGTAAGAGCAAGTTTCCACTAACACAATTAAAATTCAAATCTGACCTTTTGTGGGAAGCAATGCTTCCTTGCCACAGGGTCCTCCAGTCTTCTTTTCTTAAAGGTTAGATGTGAGTCTTCGTGCTATCTCTCCTTAGGATTAGATCTTCTAGTGATGGAGTATGCCTTTTAAGGCACTATACTATATTCAAAATTCAAATATGAACTTTTATGGGAAGCAATGCTTCTTTCCCACAGGGTCCTCCAGTCTTCTTATCCTTAAGGATAGATGTGAGTCATTGTGCTATCTCTCCATAGGATTAGATCTTCTAGTAATGGAGTACGCCTTTTAAGGCACCATCCTAGATTAAAAATTAAGATCCGATCTTCTATGGGAGGTAATGCTTTCTTCCCCATAAGTGAAAGTTCGATAGGGATGTTAAGCCCTTGTGAACTAGTCCCGAGGATAACCAAGAGGGGGGGTGAATTGGTTATTTAAAAATTCGAGAGCAACAGTGAAAATTTTTTTTATGATATGCAGCAGAAATAAGTATATAATCGCAACAACATAAAGTGCAGAAAATAATAAGAAAGAACACACCGGATTTATAGTGGTTCAGTCCAACCTGACCTACGTCCACTCCTCGGAGGCACCCTCCAAGTATTGCACTAAACCAAAAGTGTCTCTACTTTAGCCTCCACAGCTAGGCGGAGAAGCCCTTACTAAATCACTTCCACCTTCCCCAGTGCGGTGGAGTAGCTAGCTCCTTCGACAACGAAGAGATCTTCTTCTTCCCAAAACTTCCCTCGAGATGACCCTTGAATCCGATGGTACTTAGGTGCAAGCTTGCCGGAGCAACCGTGTGAACCCCCTCACACTCCCTCGAGAATCCCCCTTCCCAGGCTCTTCTCCCACTCAAACTCCACCCTTTCCTCTCTCCCTTTCAAGCTCTCTCTTCAAGTTTTCTCTAAAAGAACGAAGACTCAATGGCTGCCATAAACACCTATCAAGTGCCTTGAGAAAGCTTAAATAAAGAGCTCCAAAAACTTTTCCAAATTAGTTATGGTGGAAAGGATCGTCCAGGATGATCGTTGGATCATCCAGGATGATGTGCTCCAAAAGTCGGCTTTAAAAAACCATAAAAACCCAATTCTACCGCCAAAGATCGTCCAGGATGATTGCAGGATCGTCCAGGATGATGTGCTCCAAAAGACGGCTTCGAAAAATCCTAAAAACTCAATTCTGCCGCTAAACATCATCCCGGACGATCGCAGGATCGTCCTGGACGATGTGCAAAATTTGACCTGTAGTCCCGTACGATCTTGGGATAGTCCAGGACGATCAGTAAAAATTTTTCACAAATCGTCCAGTACGATATACATATAGTCCAAGACGATTAGAAAAATTTTGACTCTTAAATCCTTGCCTAATTTATCATGGTAGTTAGGGTTTTGAGATCATATTGGATCATCCAGGATGATATAAATTTCATCCAGGATGATTAGTTCAATGAACAGATCAGCCTGGATGATCAAAAATCATCCAGTACGATTTGTTCAAAAGCTGAACTTCTAGTTTTGACAGGATCTCACTCCCCCTGAGTATATGTACACATAGTCACAAATAAGCATACACCCTTACAGGACTTGACTCAAGAAATCAAAAAGTACATCAATGAGAAATACAACAAAGCCTATTCTACTCATTCTTGAGTCTTAAATCTTTCTTGGATTGATGCATGCTGTTCCTGAAATGTTAGTACACATAAACAAATATATATTCCAAATACTAAGAGATGAACCATAATATTTGTTATCATCATAATAAGAACTTGTGAGCCCGAGTTGCAACAATCTTCCCCTTTTTAATGATGGCAAATATTTCTGGTTAGATTTGAAAATAAAAGTATTTTCTCCTAATCTCCCCCTCACTAAGAAAAGACTTTTAAAAATAGGGAGAAACACATTTTTTTAATTTTTTTTATTTAAAAAAAAACTACACAATACAAATAAATGTCACAAATAAAACAATACAATTACAATACAAATAAACTTCACAAATACAACAGTACATTCTCCCCCTTTGACATTATCAAAAAGAAGAGGAGCAGAAAAAACAAAAGTAAAACAAAAATTGACTAAAAGATCAAAAACGGTCTCTGATCTTGTAAAATTTTTATAAAATCAAGAATTTTCTTGTAATGAGAAAGCTACCCCTTGATTTTATTCAAAAAGCTAAGTAAGGCATAAATTGACTACTCATAACCCAGAAAGGTTAGAAATTCAGAAATTGTTAAACCAAGCTCAGGTTTTAAAAAGGCTAAAAAACTTTTTAAGCCAATATTTAAATAAATGAAGAAATTAGATAAGGAAAAAAAATCTTTCAAAACTCCTTTCATTAAATATATATAATAGAAGATTAATGCAAAGTAATGAATCAAAAATCTTAATTTTCAAGCTCAAGTAACGAATTTATCAAAAAGACATGGGTTTTCTAAACTTTAGAAATTTACAAGAAGGGAAGCTAACTTTTTGTGGGCTCATTTTGTGCCTCTTTTCATTTTGGCGCTCTTTGCACATCTTTTGATTTTTGATATACTTTGTGTATCCATTTATTTTTAGCAACATTGCACATCTTTTACTTTTTGATACACTTTGTGTATCCTTCCATTTTTGGCGACATTGCGCATCTTTTAATTTTTATAATTTGCCTCCTTTCTAAATATTTAAAATCAGTAAACCTTATTCTTTTGATAAAGATGAACAACCTGAATAAGATAATCTTGAAGTTGGTTCAATAATTTGCAAAAGATTCCTATGAGATAAACAAAATGCCGGGAGATGAAAAAGTTTTAATTTCAAAAATTAATTTATGATTTAAAATAGATTTTGAATCAAAAGTGAAATAGCCTAATATAAAAAAATAAAATGGAGAGAGAAAATCATGAGTTTCCTTCCTTTGCTTGATTTTAGAGAAATCAACCACAACTTACATAGAATTTTACAAAAAACAGGAGGTAAATTTTCCATTTTTAGAAAAATATGATCTTTGAAATATAATTTTGATTTCTTAAAGTGCAAATAAAACAAAAAGTGATATGTGTGTGCTGATCAGAGAAACAAATAAAATAACAAAGAAACTATTTTTTTTTAAAATTTAAAAGAAAAACAAAAATAATAATAAAACATAAAAAACACAACGAATAAAAATCACAAACAATAAAAGTAAAAACACAAAAACAAACACAAGCAAAATATTAATTCATATCATCTCGCTCCTGATCTGATAATTCAGAAGCTAGGTCTGCCCAAGAAATTTTTTGCTTTGCATTTTTTTCCCTTATTACAATTTGCTTAGCTTTACCCTTTTCCTTTTTAGGAAGGGTTTTTAAGTTCGGGCACTGATTTTTCATATGTCCAGGTTTCCTACATCCAAAGCAAATAACATTAGAAGAAATCTTAACATTTTTACCTTTTTTACCTTTGTTCCACTTTTGTTGATGTTGATGCTTGTGCTTTGAGTCGCTTTCATCAATGTCTTCAGCTTTCAATACTATAGTTTCACCTGCATCCAAAAGCTTTTGACCCAAATCTTGCTCGTAGGCAATCAATGAGCCAATCAGATTATCAATAGAATATTCGTTCAAATTTTTAGATTCAGAAATTGCAATGACTTTGGCATCAAATTTATCAAGTAGAGAACATAGGATTTTATTAATTTTTTCAAAATTTGAAAGGTCTTTAACTAAAGCATTAATGATATCATAATTTGAGAAAACCTAGTAAACATGTCCAAGATCTTTTCATGAGGTTTCATGCTAAAAAGTTCATAATCATGCATTAAAATATTTAGTCTAGATTGCTTGATTTCATAAGTACCTTCATATGTAGTGCATAATTTATCCCAAATTTCTTTTCCAGAAGTGCATGCGGATATTAACATATAATCATCAGAATTCAAAGCACAGAAAAAATAATTCAAACATTTAGCATTCAATTGAGCATTGATCTGATCTGATCTACTCCATTCAGAAAAAGAAATATCAACTTTAATTTCATTTATAATACGTGACAGTACAGAATAACCAACTTGAATCATATGCCACATGCGATAATCAATAGATTGTAAGAAGGTAGACATACGAATTTTCCAAAAATCAAAAATAATATTTTCAAAAAGTGGTGGCCGGGTGATTGAATAACCTTCCGCAATATTATGATTACAAAAATTAGCCATGGATCGAATTCAAAAGTTTTTAAAAACTTAATTTTATGAATCCCGCTCTGATACCACTTGAAAGTTTGAAAGGGATGTTAAGCCCTTGTGAACTAGTCCTGAGGCTAACCAAGAGGGGGGGTGAATTGGTTATTTAAAAATTCGAGAGCAACAGTGAAAATCTTTTCTATGATATGCAGCGAAAATAATTAATACTCAAATGAAAAGATTAATCACAGATTTCACCCAAGCAGATAATCGCAACAACATAAAGTGCGGAAAATAATAAGAAAGAACAGACCAGATTTATAGTGGTTCGGTCCAACCTGACCTACGTCCACTCCTCGGAGGCACCCTCCAAGTATTGCACTAAACCAAAAGTGTCTCTCCTTTAGCCCCGACAGCTAGGCGGAGAAGCCCTTGCAAAATCACTTCCACCTTCCCCGGTGCGACGGAGTAGCCGGGTCCTTCGACAATGAAGAGATCTTCTTCTTCCCAAAACTTCCCTCGAGGCGACCCTTGAATCCGATGGTACTTAGGTGCAAGCTTGCCGGAGCAACTGTGTGAACCCCCTCACACTCCCTTGAGAATTCCCCCTTCCCAGGCTCTTCTCCCACTCAAACTCCACCCTTTCCTCTCTCCCTTTCAAGCTCTCTCTTCAAGTTTTCTCCAAAAGAATGAAGACTCAATGGCTACCAAAGACATCTATCAAGTGCCTTGAGAAAGCTTAAATAAAGAGCTCCAAAAACCCTTCCAAATTAGTTCTGGCGGCAAGGATCGTCCAGGACGATCGCCGGATCGTCCAGGATGATGTGCTCCAAAAGATGTCTTCAGAAATCCCTAAAAACTCAATTCTGCCGCCAAAGATCATCCAGGACGATCGCAGGACCGTCCAGGAAGATGTGCTCCAAAAGACAGCTTTAGAAAACCCTAAAAACTCAATTCTGCCACCAAACATCATCCCGGACGATCGCAGGATCATCCTGGATGATGTGCAGAATTTGACCTGATAAGTCAGTACGATCCTAGGATAGTCCAGGACGATCAGTACAAATTTTGCACAAATCGTCAAGTACGATATACATATAGTCCAGGATGATTAGAACAAATTTTGACTCTTAAAGCCTTGCCTAAATTATTATGGCGGCTAGGGTTTTGAGATCATATTGGATCACCCAGGATGATATAAATATCATCCAGGATGATTAGTTCAATGAACAGATTGGCCTGGACAATCCGAAATCGTCCAGTACGATTTGTTCAAAAGCTGAACTTCTTATTTTGACAGGATCTCACTCCCCCTGAGTATGTGTACACATAGTCACAAATAAGCATACACCCTTGCAGGACTTGACTCAAGAAATCAGAAAGTACATCAATGAGAAATACAACAAAGCCAATTCTACTCATTCTTGAGTCTTGAATCTTTCTTGGATTGATGTATGTTGTTCCTGAAATGTTAGTACACACAAATAAATATATACTCCAAATACTAGGAGATGAACCATAATATTTGTTATCATCAAAATAAGAACTCGTGAGCCCGAGTTGCAACAATAAGGTCCTCCAGTTTTCTTCTCCTTAAGGATAGATGTGAGTCATTATGCTTTCTCTCCTTAAGATTAGATTTCCTAGAGATGGATAACATCATTTATGGTACCATTCTAGTTTCAAAATTTAAAACTTTAAACTTGATCTCCTATAAGAAGCAATACTCCCTTTCTAGGGGATCATCCAGCTCTCTTTTCCTTAGGGTAAATTTTTCCTTCCCTTAGGATTGAACTCCCCAGTAATGGAATAAGTCCTCTATGGCACAGTCCTAGATTTAATTTTAAATTCCAAAATCAAACTTTCTTCTCCTTAAGGTTAGATTCTTTCCTTCCTCAGGATTAGATATACTAGTGGTAGAGTACGCTATCTCCAGCACAACCCTAATTTTATTTCAAATTCAACCTTCTGGGGTGAGGTTTTTCCTTTCCCTTTAAATAAAGTCTAAATTTGATCCTTTACAGTTAGGAATTCCATCTTCCCATAGGATCCCATAGGATCACCCAAGTTTCTCTTCCTTTAAGGTTAGGTTTCCCCTACCCTTAGGATGAGACTCACTAGTAGTAGAGTACGCTTTCATCAGCACTACGCTAGTATCAATTCAAACCCCGTTTCCCCAGGGATAAATTTTTCTTTCCCTTAGGATCAAAACTCCATACTTGACCTTTTAATTTGGTTAAAACCAATATATGCAATAGAACTATATTTTATTACACATATTGGGGGTCCATTTGTTGACCTTATTTTTGTATGAGGTCACTAAGACCCAACCTAAACTCCAGCTTAATCCAAACCCTAGGATCAATTATCATCTTAGATCAATCCAGATTCAAATTAGTCCTGACTCTAGACCTATTCAAAATCTAGACCAACCCAGACTTTAAATCAATCTATCCAAGACTCAAATTAATCCAAAGCTCAGGTCAATTCAAACCCCTGACCAATCCTGACCTTTAAACAACCCAGATCCAGTTGCTCCAGCCTCTCACCTGACCTTAATCTTATCTAATCATCTACAATCATCTAAATGATTATAAATGACTTAAATAGCTCAAATTCTAGCATTCAAATTTAAAATCCACCTTAAATCCAAATTTCCAGATTCAAATCCAAGGCTTAAAGACCCTATCCTGAAAGCCTTTTTCAGTGAATTTTCAAATACTTAAAAACTTAGTCAAATAATCTATGATTCAGAGTCTGTTTCATACTGATGTGACATATCTCTAGAGATAACCCTCCAAATTTGAGCCCATTCTGAGGTTCCTAACCCCAGAAATTGAATTAATTTCCAAAGGATGTAAAACCTTCAAATATTTATAGCCTATGCCACTAGACCTTCCATGTAGTGGATTTTAACCTTGGAGCTTTCTCCAAAGCCTCCAATCACTTCCAGACCCTTGATTATGACTCACTGAATATTAAACTATATTTTGTCAGACTCATTTTGACCTCCAGTTGACTAGAGTCCAAAATGACCAAAGTACCCCTATGGGGTATGAATAGTCACTTTGGACCAAACGAGCTCCAAATCAAATGCAAACACTTCCAACAAGTTTTAAATATCAATCAAACCTATTGGATCCAAAACTAGATCCTGGGTCAACCTGGTTGACCAAGTCAACCTAGGTTGACCTAAAGGCCCATTAAGGGCCCAAATAGATCATTTTGACCAAATGATCTTCCCATACCTTGAGACCACCACCAACAGATTCAGAATATCATTTTAAATCTGTTGAGCCCATTCCCAGACCTTGGGTCAACCTGGTTGACCAAGTCAACCTAGGTTGACCTAATGACCCATTAAGGACATAAATAGGTCATTTGATCTCAATGACCATTCCATGCCCTGAAACCACCTCTACTAGACCCCACTCATAATTTCAAATACATCAAGCCCAAACCCTAGCCTTGGGTCAACTTGGTTGACCAGGTCAACCCAATTTGACCAATTTAAACCCTTAAGTTTATTTATACTCAATCAAGCCATAAATAAATATCAAATCCACTCAAAACCCCTTGATCACTCTTCCCTCATTAATTTGGATTTTACTGGACTCTTGACCAGGTCAATAGTTGACCAAGTCAACTAAGACCTAAGTCTAGCTCAATTTGACCTATTTGGGTCAAAATCATTTAAATCATCTAAACTCAAGCTCTCTAAATCTCAAACCCTCAAGCTCATATCAAATAAAGATTCAAATATATTCAAATATATTTGAAATCAAATTACCTTGATTTGACTTAGTCAAATCCTATTCTATAGTCAAACCCTTCATTATACACACTCTTTCATTCAAATTCAAATCTTCTTGCTCTAAGGAACCTCAATTCCTTTGAATTCCACTTAAACCAACACTTGATATTACCCCATATACCACCTAAGCAATCATGTTGATTGTTGACTAGTCAACAAGTCATTAAAACTCCTTGAAATGGCTAAATCCCTTAGCTTGAGCTAACCCACTCCACCTTAAAACCCTTCAAGCCATTCTAATCAGCTCCTTAAGCCCCTCCCATGCCACCCCAGCTGCCATGTGGCATGTGGACTAGTCAAACAGTCAAAATATGGCTTTAGGAGGGTCAAATATAGTCAAAGCTCCCTTTGCAAGCTAATCCACTACTCTTAAGCCATTCCAGCCATTCTAAACCATCTCTAGAACTTTCTAAATGCTGATTAAACCCAGCTCAAGTTTTAAATTAAATCCCTAATATTCCCATGTGCACTAGAGTCTAAAAAAACCTTTCCACATGGAGTGTACCTCAGTGTCCTTGATTCCCCTGCTCCCAATAACTCCATGGTTATGTGTCAACATCTGGAAGCTCCCCCAGCTGATCCTGACTGTCCATTCAAGCTAGGATAGGTTGAATAGGGCAAAACACCTCTTAAAGCCTCCATTCTCCATCTAACCTTTTCTCACTACACTTGAGCTTCCGTATCCAGCCCTTTTTTCATTCAAGTTTCTAGACTCATCCTCTCGACATTCCAAGTCAAGAACAACTGGCCAAAGTTCGCCGGTGGTGCATTCCTGATGAACTAAGTTCTTAATCTTTCTAAAGGCCATAACGCTCGATCCGAAGCTTTCCAGACGCCAACCCCTGAAGATAAATTAAGCATGGACAGTCAATAAGCTCAAAGAACTTGAAATCACTTCAATCCATTGATTGGTCAAGGTAATATCACAAACCCTAGGTAGAATCACTTAGGTTAAAATAGTGTTTCATTAAGCATGTTTTAAACTATAAAAAGACATCCACATAATTTATGTTCAATATGGAAATCTAAGTTTAAAATTTTATCGAATTTCCTTAATTAAATTTTGAGTTTCAGTCAATTTTCTATTTCGAACTTCAGTTTAAATAGTTTGTTTAACTGTATGGGATTTAGGCCGTTAATCTCACGATCAACAGCCCCGATCAAGTCTTTTCGTACTTTAATCACCCGTGTGTAGGCTTCCACTAGATCGGATCACAGTCCAGCTGGATCTGGACCACTGGTTCAACTCCACAGAGCATCAAACGGCCCACATTTCGAGCCTACGTGGTTAAGTGTGGCCACTGCATTTTCCACGTCGCGGTAATCATTGGCAATGATACCGCAGTAATTATTTTAAATATTTTAATTAGGTTCAGTAAAATATTTTTAATTACTTTAATTAAAATTTATTTTAAAATAATACTTAATATATTTCAATTAATTTAAATTATTTAAATATTTTGTGTATTTAATTAACATTTAACTTAATATAGAATTAATTATTTTTAAAATTAAGAACATATTAAAAAAAGACATTTTAATAAATAGAGAATTATTTTAAATATTATTATTTTGAAATTAAATTAATTTTAAAATATTTCATTTAAATATTTTAAATAACACTTAATTAATATTCAACTAAATATCATTCAATTAAATTATTTAATTAAAATAAAAAAAGGTTAATTAAAAAGAATTTTATTTTAAAATATTTTAAATATTAAAATAATTATTTTTAAGTATTATTTATTTTTTTATTTATTTGAATTAAAATTAAATTAAAATATACTTGATATTTTTAAGTTATTTTCAATCAATTAAGTATTTAAATATCACTTAATATTTAATCAAAATTAAAGTTAAATAATTTTGAAAGTTCGTATAAAATTATTGTAAATCATTTTCAAATTTCAAAAAAGAAAATATTTAATATTCAATTAAATTTGATTTAAAAAATATTTTAAATATTATTTAATCCTTAATTAATTCAAATATTTTAATTAACATAAAACTTCAAAAATTCATTAAAAATTTTAATTTAAATCATAAAAATTAATATAATACCTTAAAATTTTTAGTAAATTAAATATTTTAATTTAAAATTAATTTCAAAAATTAAAAATTTAAATTATCTTTATTAATTTTAATTATTTAATTACTTTAATATTTAATTAAATATTAATTTAAATATTTTCAAAATTAAAAATTTATTTTCAAATTAGTTTAAGTAGGTCAGAGGATCTTTTAACTCCCTAAAAATTATTTTGATAATATTTTAAATTATTTTATTTTTAAATATTTAAATAAGTTTATATATATGTATGTATATTTTAAAATCTATTTTAAAACTATATATATATATATATGTTAAATCTTTGAGTTTTGAGAGATCCTATAAAATTTTAAACATAAATTGAACATGTTTGAATAGAAGTTATGAGGGAACATTAGTGAATGATTATGTCTTAATCATTCACAAATCAAGTTATTAGTTGTAATTAATTAGATGTTAAGTATTGCATGGTTAGGACATACATACACCACTTAGCTTAGGCTCTCATAGTGATAGAATTTGTTTGTGATTGTGTATGTTTACATGTACTTGTTTGAGGGTTAGAAACTTTGATTCAAACCCATTAACCTAGTGACATCAATAAGGATAATAATTAAGGATTTATTTTAGAGAACTTATAATATTCCCAATAATTAGGATACACATCCCTTTGATTTGAAACTAAAACCATTTGAACTTAGTGACAAGCTCAACCCTAAGAAAATTCTTGCTGAATTTTGAAGTTATTAAACCCCATAATTAAATTACTTAAGCTTAAATCCTTAATAAACCCTTTAATATTTCTAGAAAATGTAATAAATCAAATTTAAATCATAAAATTGCAAATAATACCTCTAACTAACCAAAATTGAATCCTTAATCAGTAAAAAATAAAATCAACTAGATTTGACATCAATTTTAAGAATAATTTAATTTTGAGTGAAATTAAATATTTAATTAATTTAATTAATAAAAAATAATTAAAATTTTCAAAAATTTCTCAAACACTTGATAATCTCTCCTTAGATCATTCGTGATTTTTAGAGGTGATTTCAAAAAGTTTGGATGTCATTTGGATTCAAACCATCAAAAGCCCCGTAATTAAATAAATTAAATAATTTAATAAATTATCAAAACTTTAAAAATTTATAACTAATTCAAGAAAATTAAAAATCAATCAAAATCAAAGGAATTCAACTCATATTAAGGTCTAATATTTATTAAAAATATCAAATTTTTAGAAATCAATCAAATTTAAAAAAGTCAACTTTTGATCAAACTTAGTTCAAATTCAAGCCATAACTTCAAACCTTCATAATAAAATGTAGAAAAATCTAACTGATCATACTAAGGTCTAGTATTTTAATAAAATATTAACTTTTTATAAATCACTTTTAATTAAAAAGTTAATTTTCGACCCCTTAATTAAATGATTAAAATAATCCAAAAAATTTCAAAATTTAATAATTAATTTCAAATTCCAGAAAATATTGAGTTAATGTTTAAAACACTCAACCAACCCCTTAATACATAACAACCACTCCAAGGATGAATTTTTTAGGATGGACTACTTCGGGCTGCGGGACTAAGTGTCCTAAGGAGGCCTTGTTCCTCGAGCCTGGTAGCACAATAGTATGATTGGATTATAAGGAGTGTTAAATCTTAAAATGTGTTGATTATTAATGATTTAACTAAATTTAAAATACTTAATTTAAATACATTAACTTGGTTTATCGGCTGGACTACTTCGAGCTACGGGGCTATATACCCTAAGGAGGCTTTATTCTTTGAGCCTGATAGCACAACGCCACGAACTGGTTAATGACAAACTTAAATAAATTAAATCTTTAAAACTAGTAATAAATCAACCTTAATTAAAATTTAATTAACTTTCAAATTGAATTAAATCAAATCACTTAATCATACTGGGTACCACTAGGTAACCCAGGCCTACGAGGCTATTAAATTAACCCCAAAGAAGGTGAAATAAACTTCATGGCCTTGGTGAGCAACAAAGATGGTATCCAACAAATAATTAAAATTAATCTTAAAATGAATTTCAAATCATTAAGACTTAAACTCAAACTTAAATCCCTTAAGCCTTTCAACCAACCAGAACATTAAACAACTTCAATCAAGTATCCTACTTAGGATATATCAAATCCACACAGCCTACCACACACACTTTAGATGGTTTGCTAGGACAATTAACTCTAGTATTAGGCTAGGCTGGTGTTTACTTTTCTGTTGTGTGCCAGGTTTTTGAGTTTTCACTACATGCTATTTGTTAGTAGTAGAATTGATTGATTGTGTATTTTAATTCTTGCACTCTATATTTTGATTTGATTGTGCATTAGATCTACCCTTAGGCTAGGAGCGATTTATACTAATTCAATCTTATGCAGGTGGCCATGCTCATATAAGGCATTAATTAAAGGGGGAAAATAATTAAGCTTTAAAAATTAATAATATTTTTTGCAGGCACTTCAGAATGCTAAGACCCCCTTCAAAGTTAAAAGAGAATGGCCAAGCATGGCTGGTTTGAGCATTTTAAAATTTAAAATATTAACTGCTTGGGATGTTTAATTAATTATTAATTATTAGGATAACCCTCCAGGTGTTGAGTCTAGATTTTAATTTTCATTTAAATGTAATTTGATTTGAGAATTAAGTTGTAATTTAAGTACTTTGAGATAGGATATATATATCCTAGTTAGATTCCAAAGAGGAGAGGACATCTCTTAGGAGAGAGTTGAAGCCTAAGTTAGGATACTTTTAAAGTATCCAAGGAGAAAAGGTGACTCTTCTTTTGAGGGAGAGTTTCTTTTCACTTGGATATCTGGACCCGACAATCTAAGGGGTTCCAGGAGGATGAAGAATGAGAAGAATCCCAAATCTCAAAGTCACTTGAGTCTTAGGAGTAGAATCCGGGTTGAAGTCAGTGGTACCCGGCCTCTTTACTTTTCCTGCAGACTCTGGGTTGTATAATTAAATGACACTTGCCACATGGACTTTCAATTTGAATCCTAATTTAATTGATTTAATTAATGTTAATTGTTTGATTTTGATTGCGATATAGGATCTGCCTGCTTTTAATAGTTTTATGGCAATTATTGTATGCCAATTTTCTTTTAGCCTGGAACCCGATCGGAGGCTCGTGAGGTCATGTTTAAAACTATTTCTACTTAAATAAAATTTCAAATATTTAGGCTTAGATAGAAACTCTAACGCCTTTAAGAAGTAAGCCCAGATCGCCAGGAGTTTTTCATGCATATATATTGAACCTTCTCTACCTTGTTAGGCACCTCCCCGCTTGTGAGTTCTGGCAAGCCACTCGACCTATTAGGGTGCAGTCCTGTCAAGAGGATGTTGTGCAATCTTTAGGATAAAACTATTTTTAAGCTTTTTTTAAAAACTGCTTCATACCTGATTTAAAGCATTCGAGTCAACTAGCATGCATCGCATTAGAAATAAATTAAAATTAAGTTTAAATCTTTAATTGTATTTTAGTTTAAGCATTTCACCCAATATATCTCACGGGGTCAATTAGGAAGCTGCTCTAGATGACGACCCCAGCTCCTTAAACTAATCTTAATTAACATCCCTACTACTCTACATTTAAAAGACTAGACACATAGTTTTGAAGCATTTAGGTGGTTTAGCTGGCTCCCTAATCCAGGTCGGGGTAAGTCTAGATTTGTATTGTATTAGCTAGGATCATGGTCACTGATTTTCAGTACTTACTTTAGACTTAGGTTCTGAGACAAATTTTTAATCTTAAGTCCTCAACCTCCAGGAATCTAATTTTCACTTTCTAATAAAATTGATCATTCAAATTAAATTTCACTTTCAATCAAATTTAAGCCCAACACTTAGGAGAGGCTGGGGTGTTTCTGAAATAATTTATAATATTAAAGCACCTCCTACCCCTCTTCCTTTGACCTCCAGAAAGAACTGCTCAAATTTGATCCAATCCCTATTGGATTTCCAACCCTTAATATCCCTTGATATCAAGCTTTGAATTTTTTAAATAAAATTCATATCGCTATTTTAATCAAGAGTTTTCATAGGAAATTTTTTGTTTCCTATGATGTAATTAACTATGAGGGCTTGCTCGTAGGAGATTTAGAAACCCAGACCTAATTTTGAACACCCAGTTTTCAAAACTTCAATTAATTATCTTTGGGAGAATCAAATCCAATGATCATTATCGTCATTTTTAGATGATCAATAGTGATTATCATTTTCTTTCTTCAGAGAGATATATCAATTGCTATTATGATTCTAATTGTGAAATTAATGATCCTCCTATTCAGATTAGCATAATCAAATATTGGATTAAACATCACTTTGATCCTTCAAGATTATATGTTATTTTTCCTTGAGTTTAATTACGATAATCTGAATAAATTCCAAATTTTGTAATCTGAACCTATTAGGGAATGATATGTTCACCTTTCGAGGTGATATATCATTCATAATAAGTATTTGATTTTAAAACTAAAATTCCAGAAATTCAACTTTCCCAAAGAAAATTAACTTTTTCAAAACCATTTACTATTTTTCAATCAAACATGGATCAAACCATGTATAAATCCTTGTGTGATATTTTCTCTTGTGCTCTCTTTCTTATGATTTATTTTGTTGAATAATTATCTCACTCATATTACTAAGTTTTCTATAAGATATTGTGTTTCTCAACTGGTATTAGAGCCTCAACTTTTAATTTCTTTGGATTAAAATCTCAGGGTAGAATCCATGCCACATTTATGGCACTTAATTTTCCCAACTACCTAAGGGACAACCACTCCTTGATAATGTTCCATTTGATTATTGGTAGAACTATATTAGCACTTATTTGCGTGGTCAAGGTTTTAGAATGTGGAATATGCTTACACGCCTATATCATACCCCCATAAAAGAACTAAAGAACTAAATGACATGATTGTTAATAAATCTTTTAATGAGTGGACTCATCTTAAGCATGAGTTAGATGAATTAAATGCTGGAGCACGCAATACTTTACATTATGTTTTATTACCATATGACTATATGTACATTTCCATATTATCAATTGCTAAAGGCTTTTGAGATAAATTGCTTATTACTTATGAAGGCACTAGTGAAGTTAGAGATGCTCACATCAACAGACTTGTGAGTGATTATAAACTGTTTAAATTATTATCTTCTAAATGCATAACTGGCATGTATTCTAGGTTCATGAAAATTATTAACACACTTCACTCTCTGAGAAAAAAACATAAAATAATCAACAACTTGTTTATAAAATTTTGCATTGTTTACCTAGAGAATGGGATGCTAAAGTAACTGCTATTTCTAAATCTAATGATTTAACTACTTATGCACTTGATTAGCTAAATGTCTCTTTGATAGAGTATGAATAGGTTATTGTAGAAAGGGATAAGAAGGATGCAAGTTTGAGAAAGGAGAACTTAAGCCCTTCAGGTTGAAGAATGAAGTGATGAGTCTTCATCATCAATATATGAACTGGAACCTGACGAAGTGGTTAGGCTCACAAAAAAGTTTGGAAACTTCTTAAAGAAGAAAATTTTCAAGTTTAAGAAGTTTAAATTTCATAAGCCTTTGGGAAAGAAATTTTTGTCTATAGATTCCATTATTTGCTTCAATTACAATAAGCTCGGACACATGAGAGGTGAACGACCTAAGCTTAAACATGAACATAAAATGAAAGATATGGAGCAAGATAAAAGGAAGGAGTAAAAGCACTACAAGAAAAAGAAGAAGGCACATTAGGCTAATACAAAAAGTGAGGAATCTAGTGAAGAAAGTTCTAAAGAATAAGCCAAACTGTGTTTAATGGAAAATGAAGAGGACTTATCATATTCTCAAAAGGTATGTGATGAAGTATCCTATGATAAGCTTGATAAGGCATTTAACGATTTATTAGTTTCTTACAAAAAGTTTGAATAAAAAATATAAGTCTCTTAATAGATTGAAAAAGAAACTTGATTCTCAATACCATGCTTTATCTACTAATTTTTCTATTTTAAAAAAGAAAACTTATCACTTACTTAAAATTCCAAATTTGTTAGCTTACTTGAAAATGAGAACAAGATTCTTAAAGCTAGATTAGAGACATTATCTCATGTTCACTCCACTAGCATGTATAGGAATAAACATAGAAGTTCTTTTCATGATAGAACTCATGCTACTAGTTCTCATGTTGGAACTGATATCTAGTGTAATGCTTGTAGTAACAAAAACTTCCACGTTTTATAGCTTATCTAAAAAGAAAAATGTTAGAAGTAACCCAAGATTTCGTTGGTAATCAAAACTTCCACTTTTACCTTATACTTCTGACATTTTTATACCTTATATTTATGCCCCAATTTATTCTCATAATAGTGGACCCAAATCTAGTCGGGTTTCAAAAGTTAAATTGTGATTAATTTGTGCAAGAATGCCTTCATAAAAAAAAAAATCAAAGAAGGCATGTGGTAATTGGTGTTTGATTGAAAAATATATTTTTGAAAAGATTAATTTTCTTTTGGAAATATTTAATTTCTGAAATTTTTAATTTTGAAATTGAACACTTATTATGAATGATATATCACCTCGAAAGGTGAACATATCGATCTCTAATAAGTTCAGATTACAAATCTTGATTTACCCTAATTATTGTAGTCAAACTCAACGAGAAACAACATATGATCCCGAAGAATCATAATGATGTTTAATCCAATGTTTAACTACAATAATCTAGTAAAATGATTATTAATTTTATAATCAAGATCATGATAATAGTATGATATATCTTTCCAAGGAAAGAGAATATTGTCTGTTATCGATCATTTGAGAATGATGATAATGATCGTCAACTCTTGAATTTCCCAAAGATAATTAATTAAAATTTTGAAAATTTAATTTTGAAAATCAGGTCTGGGATTCTAAATCTCCTACGAGCGCAAGCCCTCATAGTTAATTACATCATAAGAAACTAGAAATTTCCTACGGATACTCTCGAATAAAATAGAGATACGAATTTCATTAAAAATTTCAAAGGATGTAGGGATTAGATTTTCAATAGGGATTGGTTCAAGATTGAACAGTTCTTTCTGGAGGTCAAAGGAAGAGGGGTAGGAGGTATCTTGAGATTCTGAATTACTTCAAAAATATCTCAAACCATCGGTATCCTTAGCCTACTTAGTCGAGTGCTGACCAGAGGATCCTTGTCAGCAACCATGGGTTACCTCATTTAAGGGAACCTCGTAGGCCAAGGGGCTGGGGACCTAATCCTAGGCTGACAAATAGAAGATGCACAGGTCTGTGAGTAGTGAACCTATGTCTATGTTATCTAACCTAGGATGCCACTTTCATTTTGTGTGCATATTAACATATCTCAAAAATAGAAAGGAACATCGGCCTAAACTAAAGCTAGAGTTTGTGTCCTAACAAATCAATCTAGTTGTGTGGTTGGGGTATGTCCTATATCAGGTAATTGGTTAAAGTTGTTTAATGTTCTGGTTGGTTGAAAGGCTTAAGGAAAGATTTTAGTTAAAGTTTAAGTCTTAATGATTTGAAATTAATTTTAAGATCGATTCTTAATTATTTGTTGGATACCACCTTTGTTGCTCACCGAGGCTGTGAAATTTATTTCACCTTCCTTGGGGCTAATTGAATAGCCTCGTAGGCCTGGGTTACCTAGTGGTACCCGATATGATTAAATGAATCAGATTTAATTTAAGGTTTGAAATTTTATGAATCTCAATTAAGGTTGATTGATTGTTGGTTTTAAAGTTAGATTGATGTTTTATGGATTTTTAAAATAAGTATTTACTTTTAAAAGTTATTTAAATTATTTAATGAATTTAATTAAAAGGGGTTAAATTTTGAATTTTAAATTAAAAATAATTTCTAGAAAGTTAATATTTTATTAAAATATTAGACCTCAAAATGATCAATTAGACTATAAGTATGTTGAATTTGAATTTTATTTGAATTAGTTATGAATTTTTCAAGTTTGACTATTTATTAAAATTATTTAATTATCTTAATTAGAGAGGTTTTGATGTTTTGAATCCAAACTGATTCCAAACTACTTGTAATTCACTCCAAAGGTCAAAAGTGACATAAGGATAGATTTCCAAGTGTTTAGGAATTTTTTAGAATTTTTAATTATTTTTAATTAATTAAATTAATTAAATATTAATTTCACTTAAAACTCAATTAAGCTTAAATTTAATGTTAAATTAAGGAGATTTTAGTTTTCTCATATTAAGGATTCGATTATGATTAATTTGAAATGTTATGTATATTGTTTTGTTTTAAATTTGAATTATTATATTTCTTTTGAAGTTTTAATGGCTTAATTAAGACTTAAGCTTAAGGGGTTTGATTAAGGGATTTAAAGAGTTCAAATTTTAGTAAGAATGTTCCCTAGAGCAGGGAAGGTCACTAAACTCAAGGGGTTTAAATTTCAAGTCAATTGAATTTAAATTTGATTTGTTATAATTTTTGAAAGTTTTCTTAATGCTTAATTAAGGGTTTAACTTTAATTAAATCAATTAAGTGTTTAATGATTGATCGATTGATTTAAGTTTGATTGAGGTCAAGTTTGATAGTGTACACTGACCTAAGGTACGGTGTCACTAAGTTCTCTATGTTTGATGTTTGATCCCAAAGGGATATATGTGTGAATCCTAGAGTTTGCCTAAGTTCTCTAAGACTCGTACTTGATTATTATCCTTAAATGACATTAGTATTGTAATGGGTTTACAATAAGTGTCTCTAACCCTTGTACAAACAAATGAATGTGAACAAGCTACATTGATAAGTTTTGGATTTGTAAAAGAAGAATAAAAATATATATCAAATATACAGGGGTTACTGCAAGAATTTAAGGCTAGGAAAAATAGCTCAATATGGAAATATAGGAGCCCTATGGTCTTCTAAGTTTTAAGAAAACTTACCTGATCACCGGAGCTAGTCAACGGTGACTCCGACCGTAGCACCCCGTTTGGAAGAAACGGGGTGATTGAAGCTCCTTGGCTCTATCCTCCAATCAACTCCATCAATACCTCACAAAAAGACAAAGAGAGAAGGAGGTGTTAGAATATCATGTATTCAAATATTCAAATTTACATGTATGTAAAAGAAAAGAAGATGTGAGCAAAAAAATTTAATGGAATAAGTACGAGCAAGAATATGTAAGAGCTTAAGCAATTAATGGGGATAAGTTTCTTGGTTGTTATATAAACCATGTACATGCTTTACAATGAAATTAGAATACTTGATTAATTACATAATCATCACATGTATTACTATGGGGTGACATGTTGTATTCAAACTACAGCTAGAAAGTGTATATAGTCCCTGATGATACATATAGTAGAAGTTCTATTGGGCTTAATGAGTGATAGGAGTTTGAAAATTTGACAAGTTTATTTAGATAATAATAATGCAAGGCCAATGGTAAAAGAATTTAAGAGAGAATCACCATTCAAATGCTATAAGGTTGTCATATCAAAAAGCTCTAATCGGATAGTAACATGAAGTGGAGAACACTAAATGTATGTTTAATAATCATTTAAGAAAAAGCTTAATGGTTTGCTAGTATCTATTAAATATAAATGAAAAGTTGATTAGAAATTTTAGTGATCTATATCAGAAAGAGAATGTATATGCCTCAATAAAGGAAAATAAATAAACTTAAAAGCTTGTAAAAGATGGACCATGGCAGAATCAAGTAACATGATAAAAATGTCATAAGAGTCATGAAAAACTTAAGTAAATAATATTAACAATCTAGTTCATTAAAGAATGTCATAAAATAAAATTGGAAAGGCAAATAGATATGGCACTATGATGAGCGACATAAAACAAAATAAATTAGTCACTTCGTCTGGAGATTTGTACAAACTTGCAAACAAACATAGATTTCCAAATCAACCCCTCGTCGAATTCTATCAATCACCAATTAACACATGTATATTTAATGTAAGAATGAATATAGTGATTGTCTAAGACAATACATCTTGAAGATCAAATAAATAAACAAATAGAACACAATTATGCTCATACAAATTCACTCATACAATACCTGTACATGGCAATGCATATATATAATTTATTTACATATTTTAGTAGTACCAATGTTGTCAAATTCCACAAGCAGATAACTTGAACCCAAAAGTAGGATCTTATATTATCACAATGAAGAACTATAATCAGAACAAAGGCATGGTCATCTTGATCAAATTTCAATTGAAATGTCTCAAGTCGACATAAATAGAGTGAAGCAGAAAACCTTGATTCTCAACTAATGGCAACCTGAAATCTTGCTCTAAAAGAGATATCCTCAACATATTATCTTAAGGTATATAAATTAATCAAAATCAGACTTTGTATAATAAGTGATCAAAACATCGGTGATAACATGAATAAAATGTCTCTACTTTAAATCCATTTTTATTTATTGCTGAGTATAATAACATGATTTCAAGAGTAATTTCATCCACATAGCTTACAATGCTGGAGATGAGTTCCAAAACTAGAATATTAAAGATACATTAAATTAACATGGATTTAAAATGGAAGGTTTGTACTAAGCCACTACTGCTTCCATGTGACAAATAGGATTTATTTCTAACAACATTTAATGACATGCTTTGTACATTTGACATAAATCAGGTTCTGTACACACCATAGTAATGTGAGATTATGCTAAAAGAAGAATTAAATGGTAATCTATAACAACATTTCAGAGAATCTATTTCAGCCAAATAGTTTAGTAGCTTACCTTGTATTGAGCAATACAAGCTTCCCTAGCATCAGTGGAATCAAAATTGATCCATATAACATCTCCTATGTAACCGTAGCACTGAACAGAACCACATACACATTTCTTAGCAGCGGCACCAACCACATTTAATCAAATGTGATTTCTTTAACCCTTGTTGATATATCGAATAGCAAACAGGACAATACACATATTTCCATTAACCATCCACTTTTCAGTTTGACAATCAAGATCGCAACTCTGCAAGCATAATATCTTAGTTGTTTTTCATAACTAGCTAAATCAAGCACCTCCCCAACATATTCAATGAGAAACTATCCTCTCAAAGCAGCCTCTTCCAACTGCATCCCAAACATCCATCAGGAGGGTCTTCACGGCAAAGAAGCAACATTCGAACTGGATGGCCAAAATCTGGTATAAAGGCCAGTTGAAGTCTGCTGTACATGGAAAATGGTGGCCGAATCTTCGGGTAGATCTCCTCTCTTGAACATAGTACCCAACCAGCAGCTCTTTACCTTCACCAGAATCTGCTATGGGTTGGAGTCATGTGGGATTAGAGCTGGATCTCCAAGGGATAGCTGGAGGTGTATAGGTGAGGTTGAGAGCTCTTTGTATACGGCTTCTTGTGAATTCAATCAGTGATGGCCAACTATAGCATGCTTCAAAATGAGAGTGAGAGAGAGCTCTTGTGAGGATTGGTATGCTCTGGCGACTAGAGGCATGAGAGCGTAGATCGTGGAAGCTAGGCCAACACTTCTCCTCTTGCTTAGATGGGTGGAGAAGAGGAAGGATTGGCTCTGCCTTGGCCGACCCTAGTAGCTTCAAGGTGTCAAGTATTAGGATCTCAAAGGGGGTGGCAGGAGGTATGGGATGATAGAGGGCGGCTTGCCCTAGCAGCTCTCTAAAACGAATCAGAGATTTTTCTTGTGTGGAGGATCTAGAATCCCTTATCCAGGCGGCTACTTATGAAAAAAAATGGAGTCCTCTCTACCCCGCAAGCAAGAGCCCTAATGCCCTTCTGTAGAATCAACCATCTAGCCCTCCAAAACCCGATCGAATGGTTAATATTAAGTGTTCAACTTAAAAAGGTTTAGAGAGCTAAACTGGAGAAGAAAAATAGAATTATATAAGACCATATGAATTATATAGCATTTTGATTTAAACTGAATCAACAAATTTGCATTCTTCAAAGTTAATTTGACTCTAAAGGAATAAAATCGAGCTGATTAAAACTAGTAAAGTTGATCTGCACATGAGTTAAATGTGGACACATTGAACTAAATCAATCTAAGCTATCAAGGTTAAGATTCACTAGGATTGATTCAAACTAACTTAATGATGCTCGATTGAATTCGATTTAAAGCTTGATTACCAATTGATTGAAAACTGGATGTTTGCAGTTTGAATTGTGATTGAATTGAAATTTGATTGAAGTGTAAATTGAAAACTAGATTGGAGTATGATCAAAATTTGATTAAAAATTGGTTGAAGGTTGATTGGAAGCTTGATTGATTGAAGGTGATTGAAGGTTGGACTTGAGTTTGAAATCTGAATATTGGAATGAAGTTGAATTGGAAAGCGGAATTGAGTTTGATGAGGGTTGGATTGGGTTTTGATTGGGATTTGAAGATTGAGTTGAGATCTAAATTTTAATTTAGGTTAAAGTTAGGATTAAAGTATGGATTAAGGTTTGGCTTAAGGTTTGGATTAAAGTCTGGATTTGATTGAAATTTTAAGGTTGAGTTTGATTGAAGCTTGAAAGACTGAAGTTTGGATTTAAGGCTGGATTAACTAAATCAATGTTTAATTAAATTTAGCTTGAATTGATTTGAGATAGAGTTTGATTTAAAGCTTGAATGAATTGAGGTCTGGATTCAGATGAAGATTGAAATTGATTTGAAGTTTGAATGAGGTTAAAACCTGGATAGATTTAAGATCTGAATTAACTTGGGTCAAGATTGAATTAAAGTCTGGGTTGATCTGGAATTTAAATAGGTCTAGGGTCAGGATATATTTGAATCAAGGTTGATCTAGAGCCTAGATTAATTTGGGATCTAGATAGATCTGAAGTCTAGGTAGATCCTAGGGTCTAGAGTAGATTTCAAGGTCTGGATTACTCTAGAGTTTGAAGTCTAGGAGTATCCTAAGGTCTGGGATCTAGAATGATCTTAGGATCTAGGATTTATAAAGAATCCTAGGGTTTAGAGTAGATCCTAGGATCTGGAGTCTAGGAAGAATCCTTGAAGGATTCTAGAACCTCAATAGATCACAAGCCTAGAATTTAAAAGGATCCTAGTATCTAGAATAGATCCAAATGTCTAAAGTGGTCTGGAGATTGAATTGATCTAAAAGAATCCTAGGGTCTAGATAATTTCAAGGATCTAGATAGATTTAAAAGTCTAGGTGGATCTAAAATCAGAATTGATCCTCGGGCCTAGAGTCATCTGGAGTCTGGATTGAGTCCTAATGACCTCATACAAAAATGAGGTCAATAAATGGACCCCCAATATATGTAATAGAATGTAGTTCTATTACACATATTGGCGTTGACCGAACTAAAATGGTCAAATCTAGAGTTTTGATCCTAAGGGAAAGAGAAATTTATCCCTAGGGAGTAGGGGTTTGAATTGATACTAGGATAGTGCCACATGAGGCATACTCTACCACTAGTGGGTCTGATCCTAAGGGAGAGGAAAAATCTATCCCTAAAGGAGAAGAAAGTCTGGGGTATCATATAGGAAGGAAGAACTCCTAACTATAGAGGGTTGAATCTAGAATTGATTCTAAGGGAAAGGAAATCCTAACCCTAGAAGATTGGGTTTGAAATTAAAACTAGGGTAGTGCCACCAGTGGTGTGCTCTACCCCTGGTAGATCTAATCCTAAAGAAAGCAAGAAAACCTATCCTTAAAAGAAAAGAAGACCTGGGTGATCCTATAGGAAGAATGAACTCCTAACTATAAAGGATCGAATTTAAATTTAATTCTAAGGGAGAGGGAACCTTAACCTCAGAAGATTGAATTTAAAAAGATACTAGGGTAGTGCTGGGGATAGCATACTATACCGCTAGTAGATCTAATCCTAAAGGAAGAAACATCTAACCCTAAGGAGAGGAGATTGAGTTGTCATATAGAAAGAAAGAACTTCTATCTACAGCGGACCGAGTCAGGATTTTGATTCTAAGGAAAGGAGAGTCCTAACCCTAGATGAAAAGAGATTGGTTATGGAATTTGAATTGATACTAGGGTAGTGCCACGAGGGGTATACTCTATCATTAGTAGATCTATTCCTAAGGGAAGGAGAATCCTAACCTTAAAGAAAAGAAGGCTGAAGGACCCCGTAGGAAGGAAGAAATTCCTAACTATAGAGAATCAATTTTAAAATTTGATACTAGGGTAGTGCCACAAGGGGCGTACTCTACCACTAGTAGATATATTCCTAAGGGAAGGAGAATCGTAACCTTAAGGAGAAGAAAATTTAATTTTGGAATTTGAAATTGAATCCAGGATCATGCCACAGGGGACTTACTCCATCACTTGGGAGTCTAATCCTAAGAGAAGGAAAAAACTTACTCTAAGGAAAAGAGAGACGGATGATCTCAAGGGAAGGGAGTATTGCTTCCTATAGGAGATCAGGCTTAAAGTTTTGAATTTTGAAACTAGAATGGTGCTGCAGAGAGCGTTATCCGTTACTAGTAAATCTAATCATAAAGAGAGAAAGCATGATGACTCACATTCATCCTTGAGGAAAAGAAGACTGGAGGACCTTGAGGGAAGGAAGCATTGCTTCCCACAGAAGGTCAAATTTGGGTTTTGAAACTAGGATGGTGCCACAGAGAGCGTGCTCCACCACTAGAAGATCTAATCCTAAGAAAAGAAAGCATGATGACTCACATCTATCCTTAAAAAAAAAAGACTAGAGTGAGCTAGGGTGGTGCCACGAAGGACGTACTCCACCACTAGCACGTCTAATCCTAAGGAAAGGAAGAATCCTATCCTAAAGGAGAAGAAAATTAGAAGAAGCTAGGATGGTGCCATGAAGGGCGTACTCCACCACTAGCATGTCTAATCCTAAGGAAAGGAAGAATCCTATCCTAAAGGAGAAGAAAATTGGAAGAAGCTAGGATGGTGCCACAAAGGGCGTACTCCACCACTAGCAAGTCTAATCCTAAGGAAAGGAAGAGTCCTATCCTAAAGGAAAAGATAATTGGAGGAAGCTAGGGTGGTGCCACGAAGGGCGTACTCCACCACTAGTAGTTGATCTTGTGGAGAGGAAACTTGCTCTACACAAAAGATCGGGTCTGGATGTTCATGTGGAAAGGATACTTGCTTCACACAGAGGATCAGGTTTGGAGTGATCATGTGTAGAGGAAACTTGCTCTACACAGAGGATAGAGTCTGGAATGATCATATATGGAGGAAACTTGCTCCATATAGAGGATCAGGTCTGGATGATCATATATAGAGGAAACTTGCTCTATATAGAGGATCAGGTCTGGAGTGATCATGTGTAGAGGAAACTTGCTCTACATAGAGGATCGAGTATGGAATGATCATATATGGAGAAAACTTGCTCCATACAGAGGATCTGGTCTGGATGATCATATATAGAGGAAACTTGCTCTATATGGAGGATCGGATCTAGAATGATTCTATGTGAAGGAAACTTGCTTCACATAGAGGATCGAGTATGGATGATCGTGTATAGAGGAAACTTGCTCTATACAGAGGATCGGATCTGGATTCTAGAATTTGAGATTCGAATGATTTTTTTTTAATTTAAATTAATCGTGTTTTGAATTTAAAGATGTTTGAATTTGAAACTTGATTTGAATTAATTTTGAATTTGTTCAAATTTGAAAGGTTTTAAAACTGATTTGATTCGGTTTGATTTTGAGTTTGGAGATATTTTAAATTTGATTCAAATCGATTTTGAAGTTCAAAAGTTTTGAGATTTTGATTTTGAATTTAATTTTGGATTAGTTTTAAATTTGAATTTAAGTTTAACACTCATCTGGTATGGTACTTCCTGAAGGGCCTCCCTAATTTTTGAAAAAATTAGGAGGAATTCATTAGGATTGATCAGTCGAATGGAAATTTTCTCAAAGATCGTCATTAGAATGAACGATCCAGTCAATATTGACTCAAGCTTTTCATTGAGTTTACAATGGATTAGAAGTGGTCTACAAAAGACTACGACCAAGTCTCATACTTTAGAAGTTCTAAAGTGACACAACTTATCAGTATCTTGAATCAAACGTGACTTATGAACATTCAAGCTTTGATAAGCTTAATTTGATTTTTATTTGAGGCTCTCGAGCTCCTCGAATTGGAGTCGGGCACTTTGTTCAACTATAGTTTGATTTTAAACCAGAAGTCCTAGTACAGGAAACGATGCCCCTAGATCAGAATGATCTAGGACCCAGTATAGGGTGTGGTTTAATTATGAACGATAATTTCCAGCATTATAAAATACTCCTCTAACAGGATTGATCATGGACCCAACATAGAGTGTAATTTTATAAAGAAGGCCTTGTAGGAAAAGATGCCTATGAGGAAGGACTTACACACACTCATCAAGGACCAAATTTAAATTTACATCAAGAGTAGAAGATTCATTCTTTTTATTAGAAAATTTCCTCTAAATATTTGAACCATGTCAGAACAACAAGCGGGAACAAAATTCAAAAGTACGGTAAAAAGTTGAGTGACTCCAACTAACCTTAAAAGGTCAAAGGATTTAGATTTTGTTGACCCAGACCTAGTTTTGTAGAAACTAAACTGGGGTGTCCCTTAAATATTTTGAATTAAAATCCAATTCAAAGGGGAGTTTAAGTTGAGTAAAGAAATTTGATCTTTTCAAATCTCTTGCACAAGAGATTTTTGTATCTTAATAAATTATCGATGCATGATGAAAATTCTGGATTCAAGATTTTTAAAATCAAGCAAATTAAAATTGATCGGGTCTTTTAAAATTTAAGAATTTAGAAAAAAAGGAACCTCTTTCTTTCTTTTTCTGGTGGCGCACATTGCGCATCTTTTGATTTATAGTGCATTTCGCACATTTCTTAACTTGTGGCGCACATTGCGCACCTTTTGATTTATAGTGTATTTTGCACTATTTTTGAATTTTTGGCGCACTTTGCGCATCTTTTTGAATTTATTTTGATTTTGAGAAGAGGCTGAACCTTCTTTAAATTCAATGCCGGGATTATATCTCAAGTACAAGAGAAGAAAACTCACTCTCTTATACAAAGAAGAATAATCCTCAAGGCAGGACCTAATCTTTTGAAATGAATATCAACTTGACATTTGAAAATCATTGAACAAATTTTAAACACGCAAGAGACATCTATTGAGATAGAAAACTGCGAGAAGATTGAAAAGATTTTCATTTCAAAAGTTAACTTAAGTTTGACATTGATTTTAACTCAAACATTGAATTAACCCACACAAGCGGTGGGAGGGAGGGACATTCAAACATTTGGTGGAGTCAACAATAACTTTCTCCTGCTTAAAACTTAAGGTAGAGGTCAATTTTCATTAAAAAGATAACTCAACTATTTTGAAATTTGAAATCAATACACTTGAGAAATTAGAAGCTTTCCTTAAAAAGTTGCAAGTCTAGGTGGCATGACCCCAATAGTAAGGAATCGAATTCCTGTGATCTCCTTTAGAGGGAGAGACTATTATTGGGTCTGCACTATCCTTAGAAGTTACGGTATCACTTTAATCAAAAAGATTTATCTCGATAGGACCCCATTGAAAGTTGAATTTTGACGGTATCACTATCTGATATAATCTTAGATTATTTCCCTCTCATTACTAGTAGCTAGTAATTAGGAGAGTGGCACCCCAAGTGGTTTCTATACCTCCACTCTGTAGGTGATATAGTGGGGCACGTATAAAAATGTGACCTAACATCATCTAGTAGAGTGGATGGGTCATAATCTTCAACTGGGGGCCTATGGCCTAGTGCTGGTGTTTATTCAGTTCTGACTTGATTGATTCTCGCCATGTAGTAATCAAGAAGGTGTATTGAAGATTATACTCTCGTTTCTACATCCTCCTTCCTTTTGTAACAACTCGGGTTCCTGAGTTTATGATTTTGATGATAACAATATTATTGATTGGCTCTTTATTTCTCCTAGTGTTTGTTGTGTATACATATTTGTGTGTTGACTAACATTTCAGATACAACAGGCATCGGTCTTTGAAGATTCAAGGCTCAAGACTAGGTAGAATAGGTTATGTTGAAAGAAAATGTAATTTCCATTTATTTATTTTAACTTCTTGAGTCAAGTCCTGTAAAGGTGCATGATAGCCTGGTGACCGTGCACACACACACAATGGGAGAAAATTTAATGTTAAATATTTTAATTTTTCTGTACATCGTACTGTACGATCTGGATCGTACTGTACGATCTGGTGTTACAGAAATTAATTAAAATATTTTATTTTTCTGAAAAAAAATTCTTTCGAAATATAACTAATCATACAGTACGAACACCACATCGTACTGGACGATCTGGTATAATTAGAAACCCCGTCGATCATTAAATTAGGCAAAATTTTGAATTTGAAAATTGTTCTATTCGTACTGTACGATCCTAATCGTACTGTACGATGTTTAAAATATTGCCTAATTTAATCCTGTGATTATTCAATCGAATCTGCGTAATTTTGATATTTGGATCGTACTGTACGAACTGGATCGTACTGTACGATGATCAGAGACGATTTTGGTCGTCCCAGGATTCGTCCTGGATGAACTGCACTTCGATTGAACTAATCGTACTGTACGATTCTGAGATCGTACAGTACTAACAGGTCAAATTCTGCACATAGTACTGGACGATCCTGCGATCGTACTGTACGATCTTTGACGGCTGAATTGGATTTTTAGGGTTTTTTGAAGCCCTCTATTTAAGCTTTCTCATAAGACTTTTTAGGAGTCTTTTTGGGCATTCATTGAGTTGTTTTTCTTCTAAAGAAAGCTTGAAGAGAGAGCTTTGGGCTAGGGAGAGAAAGGGTGGAGTTTGTAAGAGAGGGAGAAGATCCTTGTGGGCTTCAAGGGAGTGTGAGAGGGGGTTTTCACACGGTTGCTCCGGCGAACTTGCACCTGAGTTCCTCCAAGAGTCAAGGTTTATCTTGAGGGAAGCTTTGGGAAGAAGAAGACCTCTTTGGTGTCAAAAGACCCGGCTACTCCGCCGCACCGGGGAAGGTGAAAGTGATTCAAGGTCCTCTGCCTCACCAGGAGGGTGAAAAGGAGTTCAGGTCCTCTGCCTCACCAGGAGGGTGAAAAGAAGTCAAGGTTCTCTGCCTGTGAAAGGAGTACGGTCCTCTGCCGCACCGGGTTGGTGGAAGAGAGTTTGTAAGGGCTTCTCCTCCTAGCTGAGGGGGCTAAAGGAGAGACACTATAGTGATAGTGCAATACCCGGAGAGGAGGCTCCGGGGAGTGGACGTAGGTCATAGTTTGACCGAACCACTATAAATCTGGTGTGCTCTTTCTGATTTTATTTTCTGCACTTTATTTTCATGCATCTTATTTTCTATTATAAATGCTTGGTGAAAATCTGAGAACATTAATTTATTGTGATAATTAGAGAATAATCACCATCTTTATATAATAAATCGTCAGCTTCCGCATTTGACTAGTTAAGTTATTATTGCAAGAAATCTGAAAAATCATAAATATTAGAACTCTTGGCGCATCTCGATCTTTCAAGTGATATCAAAGCATACACTTGACTTTCACCTTTGATCAACAGGAGAAGGGTGGAAATGATTTTCACCAGGGAAGGGGTACGTAGAAGGAGCAACGAACTTTTTATTAGCCTTAGGGTTGAAGTGCTTTAAGGCTTTCACCTCAGCAATCTTTCTGGCCTTAACAGCCTTCTTTCTGACTCTACGAAGGTAGTTCTTCCTTTTGTTCTTGCTAGCGACAGGGATGCTAAAAGTTGACCTAATCTCAAATTGAGATGGTAGCTCTCCCGTCGTTATTGACTTCTGGTTGTTATCCTCCTCAGCAGAGGGTACAGTGGGTAAAGGGGTGACAGCGGCCTCCATCTCGAAGATTGGGGAGTCAACTCCTGACCCTAGAGTAATCTCAACTAAGGGGACATCTCTTTGTATTACCACAGACAGATTAATCATTTCTTCTCAGTCAACTTATAACTTGATGTCTAGGAATTGCATTTCAAATTGAAGGAAATTACCAGAAGCGATTCCTTCTACTATCAAGTTTCTATCCATGGAGAAGATGAGTTTCCCAGCCATTTGAGTGTTTAATTCCTGAAATTAATGAAAAATAATTTGAATTAGTTTGATCTTGAAATTGAATATGAATTTTGGAATTGATCGATTTTTTTTAACTTTGAAACCCAGCATACTGAGTTTTCACCCAATATGAGAGTTTACAAAATTGACAAAGAATTTTTAAGGGCTAATCTTGACTCTTTTACCCCATCAATTGATTTGAAGTAAAATGTCAAAACCTGGATTTGCATTTGAAAATTGAAATCAATATTGAACTTGAATTCGAAATGGAAATCTAGTTTTGAACTTAAGGTTGAAATTGTGGTTAAAATTAAAGTTGGATTTGATTTTTAAATTTGAATTTGAGGTTAAAGTTGAATGGATCTTTCTTCAAAATTTGTGACTCAACAGGTTGAGTTTCACTCAATCATGTAGGTACACAAAATCGATATAAAAGATCCAAGGATCGGGCTCGACTCTTTTCATTTCACCAATTGACTTGGGTCGAAATGTCAAAGCATGGAATTGATTTCAAAATTGAATTTAAATTTAAGGTGAAAATCAAATTTTAATTTAAGGTTGAGATTATATTTTGAATCAAAGTTGGATTTGAATTTGAATTTAACGTTAAAGTCGAATGGATCTGTCTTCAAATTTTGTGACTCAACAGATCGAGTTTCACTCAATCATGTAGGTGCACAAAATTGATATGAAAGATCCAGAGATCGGGCTCGACTCTTTTCATTTCACCAATTGACTTGGGTCGAAATGTCAAAGCCCGAATTCAAATTTGAAACCACAACTAAAGTTGATTTTAAGGTTAGAATCAAACTTGAATTCAATTTTGAAATTGAATTTTAGCTTAAGATTGAATTTGGTTTTGAGGCTGGAATTGAACTGATCTTCTTCAAACTCTGAAACTCAACACATTGATTTGTATTCAGATGTGCAGGTTTACAAAAGTAACCTGAAGATCTTAAGAATTAGGCTTGACACTTTTTATCTTACCAAGTGATTTGAGGGTGAAATGTCAAAGCCTAAATTTGACAGAAATTTTGAATTTCATTGCATACGTTCAATTACAACAGAATGTTATAGAAGACACATGACAACGACGATTGTGGTTGATTTGAGAAATCTTGAAGGAGATTTAAGAAAAATTTAAAAATCCGACAGAATTTCCTCTTATTTTTGAAACTCGATGTGCTGAATTCACATTCAACATAAAGGTTTACAAATTTTGGGGGAGAATTCTTAAAAGTCGACCCTACTCTTTCATCCAAAGGAACTATTTGGGAGTGAAATGTCAAAGAACGACTATACCAGAAGGATTGAAATTTTGAACTGAATTTAAAAAAGTATAATTTTATTGGAGGCTTGAAACTTTGATTTTGAGATTGAAGGATTTTCTATAAATTGTGAGACTTAGCATGCAGAGATTTATTCGCATGCGAGTTTACAACATATACAGGAAGATTTTGAAAAGCTTGGCTTGACTCTTTCGCTCTACCAATGAACTTGGAGGCAAAAGGTTAAAGCCAGACTTGGAGAGAGATTTCCTACACTCACCTCTCTTTTCACATGTCTTAATTGAGTTGGTCACACTCACCCAAGGAAGAAATGGGTAGAGGAACCAATGGAAGGAAGGGTAGTCAAAACTACCGATGCAACAAAATTTGTAGCGCTATTAAAGATGGAGAGATAGATTTTTCCCAGCTGAGTCGCCATTTTTTGTTTGATTGAAAAATATATTTTTAAAAAGATTAATTTTCTTTGGAAAATGTTTAATTTCTGGAATTTTTAATTTTGTAATCGAACACTTATTATGAATGATATATCACCTCGAAAGGTGAACATATCGTTCTCTAATAGGTTCAGATTACAAATCTTGATTTACCTTGATTATCATAGTCAAACTCAAGGAGAAACAACATATGATCCTGAAGAATCAGAATGATGTTTAATCCAATATTTAACTATAATATAAGCTAGTAAAGAGATCATTAATTTTATAATCAAGATCACAATAATAGTATGATATATCTTTCCAAGGAAAGAGGATATTGTCTGTTATCGATCATTTGAGAATGACGATAATAATCGTCAACTGTTGAATTTTCCAAAGATAATTATTTAAAATTTTGAAAACTTAATTTTGAAAATTAAGTTTGGGTTTCTAAATCTCCTACGAGCGCAAGGCCTCGTAGTTAATTATATCATAAGAAACTAAAAATTTCCTATGAATACTCTCGATTAAAATAGCGATACGAATTTCATTAAAGATTTCAAAGTTTGATTTCAAAGGAGGTAGGGACTAGAATTTCAACAGGGATTGGTTCAAGATTGAATAATTCTTTCTAGAGGTCAAAGGAAGAGGGGTAGGAGGTGTCTTGAGATTTTGAATTACTTCAGAAACACCTCAAACTATCTTAAGTGTTGGGCTTGAATTTGATAGAAAGAGATATTTAGTTTGGATGATCAATTTTATTAGAAAGTTGAGGCTTATATTCTTGATCACTATATCAAGAGAATGCCCAGAAGTGAGGGTGGAGACTAACCTACCGAGTGGGTATGACATCCCCGGTCAAGATCCCATGGTTTTCTATCTTCTCGGGTTCGTCGGTATCCTTAGCCTACTTAGTCGAGTGCCAACCAGAGGATCCTTGTCAGCAACCATGAGTTATCTCATTCAAGGGGACCTCATAGGTCAAGGGGCTGGGGGCCAAATCCTAGGCTAGCAAATAGAAGATGCACAGGCCTGTGAGTAGTGAACCTATGTCTATGTTATCTAACCTAGGATGCCACTCTCATTTTGTGTGCATATTAACATATCTAAAAAATAGAAAGGAACATCGGCCTAACCTAAAGCTAGAGTTAGTGTCCTAACAAATCAATCTAGGTGTGTGTAGCAGGCTGTGTGGTTGGGGTATGTCCTATATCAGATAATTGGTTAAAGTTGTTTAATGTTCTGGTTGGTTGAAAGGCTTAAGGGAAGATTTTGGTTAAAGTTTAAGTCTTAATAATTTAAAATTAATTTTAAGATTGATTCTTAATTTTTTGTTGGATACCACCTTTATTTCTCACTGAGGCCGTGAAGTTTATTTCACCTTCCCTGGGGCTAATTTAATAGCCTCGTAGGCCTAGGTTACCCAGTGGTACCCGGTATGGTTAAATGAATTAGATTTGAATTAAGATTTGAAATTTTATGAATCTCAATTAAGGTTGATTGATTGTTGGTTTTAAAGTTAGATTGATGTTTTCTGGATTTTTAAAACAAGTATTTACTTTTTTGAGTTATTTGAATTATTTAATGTATTTAATTAAAAGGGGTTAAATTTTGAGTTTTAAATTAAGAATGATTTCTAGAAAGTTAATATTTTATTAAAATATTAGACCTCAAAATGATTAATTAGACTAGAAGTATGTTGAATTTGGATTTTATTTGAATTAGTTATGAATTTTTTAAGTTTGACTGTTTATTGAATTATTTAATTATCTTAATTAGAGAGGTTTTGATGTTTTAAATCCAAACAGATTCCAAACTCCTTATAATCAACTCCAAAGGTCAAAAGTGACATAAGGATAGATTTCCAAGTGTTTAGGAATTTTCTAGAATTTTTAATTATTTTAATTAATTAAATTAATTAAATATTAATTTTCACTTAAAAACTCAATTAAGCTTAAATTTAATGTTAAATCAAGAAGATTTTAGTTTTCTCATATTAAGGGTTCAATCATGATTAATTTAAAATATTATGTGTATTTTTTTGTTTTAAATTTGATTTTTTAAATTTCTTTTGAAGTTTTAATGGCTTAATTAAGACTTAAGATTAAGGGTTTTGATTAAGGGATTTAAAGGGTTCAGATTTTAGTGAGAATTTTCCCTAGAGCAGGGAAGGTCACTAAACTCAAGGGGTTTAAATTTCAAGTCAATTGAATTTAAATTTAATTTCTTATAATTTTTGAAAGTATTCTTAATGCTTAATTAAGGGTTTAACTTTAATTAAATCAATTAAGTGTTTAATGATTGATCGATTGATTTAAGTTTGATTCAGGTCAAGTTTGATAGTGTATACTGATCCTAAGGTACGGTGTCACTAAGTTCTCTATGTTTAATGTTTGATCCCTAAGGGATATATGTGAGAATCCTAGAGTTTGCCTAAGTTCTCTAAGACTCGTCCTTGACTATTATCCTTAAATGACACTAGTATTGTAATGGGTTTGCAATCAGTGTCTCTAACCCTTGTACAAACAAATGAATGTGAACAAGCTACATTGATAAGTTTTGGATTTGTAAAAGATGAATATAAATATAAATCAAATACAGGGGTTACTACAAGAATTTAAGGCTGGGAAAAATAGCTCAACATAGAAATATAGGAGCCCTATGGTCTTCTAAGTTTTAAGAAAACTTACCTGATCACCGGAGCTAGTCAACGGTGACTCCAGCCGTAGCACCCTATTTGGAAGAAACAAGGTGATTGAAGCTCCTTGGCTCTATCCTCCAATCAACTCCATCAGTACCTCACAAAAAGGCGAAGAAAGAAGGAGGTGTCAGAATATCATGTATTCAAATATTCAAATTTACATGTATGTAAAAGAAAAGAATATGTGAGCAAACAAATTTAATGGAATAAGTACAAGCAAGAATATGTAAGAGCTTAAGCAATTAATGGGGATAAGTTTCTTAGTTATTGTATAGACCATGTACATGCTTTACAATGAAATTAGAATACTTGATTAATTACATAATCATCACATGTATTACTATGGGGTGACATGTTGTATTCAAACTACAACTACAAAGTGTATATAGTCCCTGATGATACATATAGTAGAAGTTTTATTGAGCTTGATGAGTGATAGGAGTTTGAAAATTTGACAAGTTTATTTAGATAAGAATAATGCAAGGCCAATGGTAGAAGAATTTAAGAGAGAATCACCATTCAAATGCTATAAGGTTGTCATATCAAAAAGCTCTAATCAGATAGTAACATGAAGTGGAGGACACTAAATGTATGTTTAATAATCATGTAAGAAAAAGCTTAATGGTTTGCTAGTATCTATTAAATATAAATGAAAAGTTGATTAGAAATTTCAGTGATCTATATCAGAAAGAGAATGTATATGCCTCAATAAAGGAAAATAAATAAACTCAAAAGCTTGTAAAAGATGGACCATGGCAGAATCAAGTAACATGATAAAAATGTCATAAGAGTCATGACAAACTTAAGTAAATAATATTAACAATCTAGTTCATTAAAGAATGTCATAAAATAAAATTGGAAAGGCAAATAGATATGGCACTATGATGAGCGACATAAAACAAAACAAATTAGTCACTTCGTCTGGAGATTTGTACAAACTTGCAAACAAACATAGATTTCCAAATCAACCCCTCGTCGAATTTTGTCAATCACCAATTAACACATGTATATTTAATGAAAGAATGAATATAGTGATTGTGGAAGACAATACATCTTGAAGATCAAACAAAAAAACATATAGAACACAATTATGCTCATACATATTCACTCATATAATACCTGTACATGGCAATGCATATATACAATTTATTTATATATTTTAATAGTACCAATGTTGTCAAATTCCATAAGCAGATAACTTGAACCCAAAAGTAGGCTCTTATATTATCACAATGAAGAACTATAATCAGAACAAAGGCATGGTCATCTTGATCAAATTTCAATTAAAATGTCTCAAGTCGACATAAATAGAGTGAAGCAGAAAACCTTGATTCTCAACTAATGGCAACCTGAAATCTTGCTCTAAAAGAGATATCCTCAACATATTATCTTAAGGCATATAAATTAAAAAAAATCAGACTTTGTATAATAACGTGATCAAAACATCGGTGATAACATGAATAAAATGTCTCTACTTTAAATCCATTTTTATTTATTGCTGAGTATAATAACATGATTTCAAGAGTAATTTCATCTACATAGCTTACAATGCTGGAGATGAGTTCTAGAACTAGAATATTGAAGATACATTAAATTATCAGGGAATTAAAATGGAAGGTTTGTACTAAGCCACTACTACTTCCATGTGACAAATAGGATTTATTTCTAACAACATTTAATGACATGCTTTGTACATTTGACATAAATCAGGTTCTGTACACACCATAGTAATGTGAGATTATGCTAAAAGAAGAATTAAATGGTGATCTATAACAACATTTCAGAGAATCTATTTCAGCCAAATAGTTTAGTAGCTTACCTCGTATTGAGCAATATAAGCTTCCCTAGCATCAGTTGAATCGAAATTGATCCTTGTAACATCTCCTATGTAACCGCATCACTGAATAGAACCACATACACATTTCTTAGCAGTGGCACCAACCACCTTTAATCAAACGTTATTTCTTTAACCCTTCTTGATATCTCGAATAACAAACATGACAATACACATCTTTCCATTAACCATCCACTTTTCAGTTTGACAATCAAGATCGCAACTCTGCAAGCATAATATCTTAGTTGTTCTTCATAACTAGCTAAATCAAGCACCTCCCCAACATATTCAATGAGAAACTGTCCTCTCAAAGCAGCCTCTTCCAACTGCATCCAAAACATCCATCTGGAGGGTCTTCACGGCAAAGAAGCAACATTAGAACTAGATGGCCAAAATCTTGTATAAAGGCCAGTTGAAGTCTGTTGTATAAGGAAAATGGTGGCCGAATCTTTGGATAGATCTCCTCTCTTGAACATAGTACCCAACCAGCAGCTCTCTACCTTCACCGGAATCTGCTATGGGTTGGAGTCGTATGGGATTAGAGCTGGATCTCCAAGGGATAGCTAGAGGTGTATGGGTGAGGTTGAGAGCTCTTTGTATATGGCTGCTTGTGAATTCAATCAGTGATGGCCAACTTTAGCATGCTTCAAAATGAGAGTGAGAGAGAGCACTTGTGAGGATTAGTATGCTCTGGCGACTGGAGGCATGAAAGCATAGATCGTGGAAGCTAGGCCAGCACTTCTCCTCTTGCTTGGATGGGTGGAGAAGAGGAAGGATTGGCTCTGCCTTGGCCGACCCTAGTAGCTTCAAGGTGTCGAGTATTAGGATCTCAAAGGGGGTGGCAGGAGGTATGGGATGATAGAGGGTGGCTTGCCCTAGCAGTTCTCTAAAACGAATCAGAGATTTTTCTGGTGTGGAGGATCGGGAATCCCTTATCCAGGCGGGTGCTTATGAAAAAAAATGGAGTCCTCTCTACCCCGCAAGCAAGAGCCCTAATGCCCTTTTGCAGAATCAACCATCTAGTCCTCCAAAACTCGATAGAATGGTTAATATTAAGTGTTCAACTTATAAAGGTTTAGAGAACTAAATTGGAGAAGAAAAATAGAATTATATAAGAACAAATGAATTATATAGCATTTTGATTTAAACTGAATCAACAAATTTGCATTCTTCAAAGTTAATTTAACTCTAAAGGAATAAAATCGAGCCGATTAAAACTAGTAAAGTTGATCTGCACATGAGTCAAATTGGGACACATTGAACTAAATTGATCGAAGCCATCAAGGTTAAGATTCACTAGGATTGATTCAAACTAACTTAATGATGCTCGATTGAATTCAATTTAAAGCTTGATTAATAATTGATTGAAAACTAGATGTTTGCAGGTTGAATTGTGATTGAATTGAAAATTTGATTGAAGTGTAAATTGAAGACTGGATTGGAGTATGATCAAAATTTGATTGAAAATTGGTTGAAGGTTGATTGGAAGCTTGATTGATTGAAGATGATTGAAGGTTGGACTGGAGTTTGAAATCTAAATATTGGAATGAAGTTGAATTGGAAAGCAGAATTGAGTTTGATGAGGGTTGGATTGGGTTTTGATTGGGATTTGAAGCTTGAGTTGAGATCTAAATTTTAATTTAGGTTAAAGTCAGGATTAAAGTCTGGATTAAGGTTTGGCTTAAGGTTTGGATTAAAGTCTAGATTTGATTGAAATTTTAAGATTGAGTTTGATTGAAGCTTAAAAGATTGAAGTTTGGATTTAAGGTTGGATTAACTAAATTAATGTTTAATCAAATTTAGCTTGAATTAATTTGAGCTAGGGTTTGATTTAAAGCATGAATGAATTGAGGTCTGGATTCAGATGAAGATTGAAATTGATTTGAAGTTTGAATGAGTTTAAAACCTGGATAGATTTAAGATCTGGATTAACTTGGGTCAAGATTGAATTAAAGTCTGGGTTGATCTGGAATTTAAATAGGTCTAGGGTCAGGATATATTTGAATCAAGGTTGATCTAGAGCCTAGATTAATTTGGGATCTAGATAGATCTGAAGTCTAGGTAGATTCTAGGGTCTAGAGTAGATTTCAAGGTCTGGATTACTCTAGAGTCTTAAGTTTAGGAGTATCCTAAGGTTTGGGATCTAGAATGATCTTAGGATCTAGGATTTATTAAGAATCCTAGGGTTTAGAGTAGATCCTAGGATCTAGAGTTTGGGAAGAATCCTTGAAGGATTCTAGAACCTCAATAGATCACAAGCCTAGAATTTAAAAGGATCCTAATATCTAGAATAGATCCAAAGGTCTAGAGTCGTCTGGAGATTAAATTGATCTAAAAGAATCCTAGGGTCTAGATAATTCCTAGGATCTAGATAGATTTAAAAGTCTAGGTGGATCTAAAATCAGAATTGATCCTAGGGCTTGGATTCATCTGGAGTCTAGATTGAGTCCTAATGACCTCATACAAAAATGAGGTCAACAATTGGACAGGGGATTTTCAAGGCATAATGGGAGAAAAAAGGTAAATTTAAAGAACTTAAGAATCATGTTTGTGGATATGTAGTATATGGTGATAATTCTAATGAAAACATCATGAGCATCGAAAGTGTCGGTAGCTCTTCCCTTACATTAAATAATATTTTCCTTGTTAACGGTTTAAAACATAGTTTGATACTTATTAGCCAGCTTTGTCATAATGGATTTTCTATTTCTTTTCCTACTAATTTTTGTGCTGTTAGAGAAAATGAAAAAGTTGTTTTATTGCAAAAAGATTTAAGAATATTTATCTGTTAGATTTTAGAATGCTTATCTATAGATTTTGATTTAGTATGTTTTAAAAGCACAACAAATGAAGGTTGGTTATGTAATATGAGAATATGTGGCATTAATGTGCACACATTGCACAAAATTTCAAAAATTAGATATTATTATTTGTTTGCCAAAACTTAATTTTAAAACTTATTATGCATGTGAATCTTGTGTGCATGGAAAAAATCATGTCATCTTTAAAAATAAATAGTAAACACCATAAGTTATCTTTATATATATATATATATATATATATATATATATATATATATATATATATATATATATATATATATATATATATATATATATATATATATTCCATCTAGACCTTTAGAAGTGTTGCATCTTGATTTATTTGGAAATACAAATGAATCTTTTGCACTGAGTTCTCATCTTTGAAGGCTAGTGAGTTTGAGAATAGTATGATAGGAGAACTCATTTTTTTCTTGGATTTTCAAGTGAAGCAACTTGAAAATTCCACCTTCATCAGTCAAATAAAATTTAATCATAAATTAATTGAAATGTTTGACATGAAGAGATTCAAATATAGTAAAACCCTCATGAGACCTTCTACAAAACTAGATTTTGATGAATTAGAAAAACCCATTAACCAAAAACTTTATAGGAATATGATTGGATCACTTCTATACCATACTGCCAGTTGGCCTGTGATGGGGTTTATAATGATAACTAGGGTTATGTTGTGTTTAACTTATGTTTACATGCATATAACTCCTATGAAAATGCAAGTGCAAATGCACGCTGCACAGTTAATAAGGTGTTTGAGAGAGCGTCTCCCATGAGAAAATACTAGGCTACTCAGAAATTTCTCTAGTACCACTTAGTCAATCTACTTGATTTATACTACACAATGAAATCAAGGTTAAATTTTATCTTTTAATGAGAAATACAAAAGATAGTGAAGATACTGATAATTAAAGTGTTTTGGACTTATGATAGTGAAATAACCTAAGTTCTCCTAAGTAGACTCTCCTATGTCAATTATGAATTATAGCATATGCATCCTTAGATCTCTATTAAGCTTTTAAGGATTTAAAGTAAGGTTTATGGCCTTCCTATAAATATTTTATCTCTATAGATCCCAGAATACTAAACATCCTATATCTAAGCATGCAAGTATCCCATTTCAATTCTCTTATTTGCTCTTACATTCCTCCGTTGAGGTAATGCATCACACTAAATGTTACATTTTATACATGGCCACTGCATAAATTAAATTAAGAGCAGGATATATTGAAAATAATTATTTATATTTTAAAGTATAAGTATTAAAATTAGAAATTACATAGGTAATTACATAATTAGTCCAAAAATATAAGTTTAGCCAGCCACAAAATAAATTTTAAATAAAAATTTTTTTATTTATTGCTCAAGAAAGAAAGTAAAAGTAGAGAAGCTAAAGAAAATATCACCCGAGAATCCTAAACAAGCCCTGCAGATGGACTCTTTCAAATGTGAATCTCCCCTTATAACTTTGCTCTTTACCCTCCTTTCCTCTCCAACTAATTATTTGCTCACTACAATGTTGTTCAACCACTCTAAATGATGCATCTCATTATTTCCTAGTCTTCCTCAGGCTCACCTCTATGTTCTACTGAAAATATCCTACATAAAAAAATAGCAAAATTATTTATACTTATTATAGAAATGGACTCAAGCACCATGCCACTCAACAATATGACATTGCAATGTTACAATATGAACTAGCACCTCAACACTACTAAATGTTCTCCAATGAGTCACTTGGATGACTCGACGTGACTGTTTGATATCCGATGTGACACTTGACTGAGTTGGTGAGGGGCTTCTTTTCCATAACGGTTCCACTATGGCGCTATAAAAGTTAGGCACTGCTGCACTTGCTTACATTATTTGGCACTGTGGCACTTCCATGATCGGCGCTTTGGCACTGCATCGTGCTATGATTTTGGCCTTTGCTCTATCAGGGCACTAAATTAAATAAAGTTTTCTTGAGGCTCCTGCATTGTAATATCCTAATCTGATGTTGAGATGTTGAAGATGCTGCGACACTGATAGTTCCAATGCTATGTTGCTAGTTTAAACTTTACAATTTTGCTCCTTTTACTAAAATATTCCTGCACAATAAGAAATATAATATACATCTTTTCTAGAATTAACATAATAAAAATACTGCATAATTTTTACTTAATGAATTCCCCTCAGCTTAAACCCTTACTTGTCGTCAAACAATTATGTTTACACCTTTGATTAACTTTATTAGTTTAAATAAAAATTGTGCAATCTAAAATTAATTAAAATGTGCGACAATACTTTAGTACTTATATGTGAATTGGAGTGATCAAAGTATGCCAATTTTAATTTAACAAATCGTGAACAATCATCTTATGCAATCACCTTTATTAATATCTAAATTGAACTCATTTAATACAAGTGTAAGTGCAATGTTAACTTACAGGTTTTGATTGAATAGTTAGTCATTAAGGAATTGGTTGTACACATGCAATAGCTCACTTACACTCTCCTCTTTAAAATTGAGTATTAGAATCCTTTACAAATTCAACATCCTCAAATACCAATTTTGGATGTTATAGTACTCCTTTTTCTTTTGACTTTTCTTTCTTTTGATTCTCTTGTATTTCAATTCTTTTCTTTTAATACACATGAGTACTAAAGTAATCATTTTGAATATTTTATTGGCTTTATTCCTTCTAGAGACCCTAAATTAGAATTATGTAAGGATTGTTCAAGTTTACTAAATTCATACTTGAGTTTATAATGAGTTGTATAAATTAATCTAAGTAATTTTTTTTATAAACTTAGCTATTCAATCTTATAATCAATTATTAGTGCTCAAGTGTTATGACATTAAAGTTCAAAAATAAAGTACTAACTTAAATAATTTTTTTCTTAGTTGATTGTTGTGATTTTCCAATTAGAAATTGGTGTTCTTTGTTCATTAAATTCAACACCTATAATTTTATATTATTCTTAATTTTAAATAATGTTTAATTTTTAAATTTCATTTTGGTTAACTTCGCTATCGAAGGATAATATATGGAGGACATTTCAATTTAAGAAAATTAGGAAATTTAATTAATGAAAATTCATCTAAACAATATAAAGAATAATCAAATTAAAGTGCTAACGTAACAAATTGAACAAAACTGAATACTATAAAGGAAACTGATTATATGCATAACAACACCTAGCATATTTAGGGTTCCTCTCATTAGCACTAAGTTTTTAATCTTTATCCAAGCCATGCCAATCATTTCTCTTGAGGTTAAGCCTACTCAGTAATGGTTCTTAATTGATCTATGTCCCCTCCTAATTAAGGTTTTATCCTATGGACATTAACTTTAAAATTTTGGGAAATCTTTTTATATTGAATTTCTATAGATCCATAAGGAAATACCTTAGTAACAATGAATAGTCCAGACCACCTGGACCTAAGCTTTCCTATAAATAATTTTAATCTAAAATTGAATTATAATACTTCTCATCTTGGGGTCAATTCCTTCCTAAGAAGCTTATGCTCATGTCATCTTTTAGTTTATTCCTTATAAATCCTAAAATTTTCATAAGCTTCACTTATAAACTCCCATAACTCATTCAACTGAACCAACCTTTTTTTCTTTAACTTCCTTAAGGTTAAAATTAAGCTCCTTAATTGCCCAAAATTATTTATGTTCTAACTCTAAAGGAAAATGATAAGAATTTCCAAAGACTAATAAATAGGGAGATATTCTAATGGGTGCTCTAGAAGCAATTTTGTAGGCCTATAATGCATCATCCAATCTTATAGCCCAATCTTTCCTATTAGAACTCATTGATTTCTCCAAAATTCTTTTAATCTCCCTATTACTAATTCCAGCTTGGCCACTAATTTGGGTATGATAAGTTGTTGTAATCATATGTTGAATATCATATTTAGTGATTCATGTTTCCAATATTTTATTAAAAAGGTGTCTTTCCCCATCACTGATTAAAACTCTAGGCATTCTAAATCTTGAAATATTATTTTTCTTTAAAAATTTAAGTATTGCATGAGAATTGATTTTAGGGGTTATCACTCATTCAAACTATTTGAAAACATAATCAACAGTAATTAAAATATACTGACATCCATGGGATTGCACAAATGGGACCCATGAAACCAATTCCCTAAACATCAAATAATTCAACTTCCAAAATATAGTTTTAGAGAATTTCATTTCTTCTAGTGATATTACCTATTATTTAATAGCGATCATACTTTTTAGCATAAGCATTAACATCTTTAAATAAAGTAGGGCAAAAGAAATCTGATTGAAGATTTTAGAAGTAGCTCTAAATCCTCCAAAATGCCCTCCATAATATGAATCATGGCATTCTCTAATGATAAATTTTATTTCATCCTCAAGGACACATCTTCTAATGATTTAATCATTATTTTTTCTAAACAAATATGGCTCATCCCAAAAGAAATATTTGGTATCATATAGAAATTTTGATTTTTAAGCAAATGGTAAGTCAAAAGGAATCACACAACTAACAATAAAATTCACAATATCAATATACCAAAGCAATCTTCATTTGCAAAGCAAACAATTATTCATTAGGAAAAAATTCTCATTAATGTCAATTTCATGAGATACATGTTCTTCAAATGTAAGTCTTGAAAGATGATTAGCAATCTGATTTTGAGTTCCTTTTCTTGCCTAAGATTTCAACATTAAATTCTCGTAACAAAAGTATTTACCTCACCAATCTAAGTTTAGTCTTCTTTTTTGTCATAAGAAATTTGATTGTAAAATAATTTGTATGCACCATAACCTTTGTGCCAATCAAGTAATATTATAATTTATCAAAAGAAAAGTTAATAGCTAGTACTTCTTTTTCAATTATGGTGTAATTACATTGTGTAACATTTAAGGTTCTACAAGCAGAAAAGATAACATGAAACTTTTTGTCTTTCCTTTGACCAAGGACAATACATATATGATAATCACTAGCATCACATATTAATTCAAAATGCAAAGACTAGTCTGCTTGAACAAAAATAGGTACTATGATTAAATACTATTTAAATATTTTAAAGGAATCATGACATGTTGAATCAAACACAAATGGAACATCCTTTTCTAATAAATGACACAACGGTTTAGAAATTTTGGAAAAGCATTTGATAAATCTCCTATAAAACCCAGCATGTCCAAGAAAACTTCTAATGCCTTTAACTGAAGTAGGAGGTGGCAAATTTTCTATAACCTAGTCTTTAGCCTTATCTACCTCTAACCCCAACTTGGAAATCTTATGTCCTAACAAAATACCTTCAGTCACCATAAATTGATACTTTTTTCCAATTTAACGCTAGATTTATTTCTACACATCTTTTAAGCATAATGGTTAGATGATCAAGATAAGAATCAATAGTAACACCAAAAATAGAAAAGTCATCCATAAAAATTTTAATGCCTTGCTATATTTAATAAAAAATAGACATTATGCATCACTCAAAAGTTACAGGAGCATTGAATAAATCAAAGGGCATTCTTTTAAAGGCAAATGTCCAATAGGGTCTAGTGAAGGTAGTTTTATCCTTATCCTTAGATGCTATAGGAATCTAGTGGTACACTGAGTATCCATCTAGGAAATAATAGAAAGAGTTTTCTGCCAACCTATATAGCATCTAGTCAAGAAATGATAAGATAAAATAGTCTTTCCTTGTGGCTTTGTTCAACCTCTTATATTCTATACAAATTCTCCAACCATTGACTATTCTAGTGGTAATGAGCTCATTATGTTCATTAGATACTATAGTCAATGCATCCTACTTGGAAACATAATAAATAGGACTAACCCAAACACTATGAGAAATGGGGTAAATGATCCCAGCATCTAACTATTTAATTATTTCCTTTTTAACAACTTACTTCATAGATGGGCTCATTCTTCTTCATGGGTCAGCTTTTGTTAAGGAATTTTCCTCCACATGAATCCTATGCATACACAAAGATGGGCTGGTTCCTTTTAATCCAATCTCATATAATGGCTTGAATGTCTAAGCTCACCATGAGTCAAGTTATAGTTAATTTGACCAAGTCAACTCACTATGACTTGGTCAAATTTCCATTCATACATCCATATACACTCAAACTCGCCTACTCTAGCTTCAAACCTCCTCTAATCCCCTTCTAACAGCAATTCAAACTCCCCAAATGACACCTCATCACCCCTTGACTGTTTGACTAGTCAACATAGTCAACAAAAGGTCAAGGAGGGGTCAAATGGCCGAATTACTTCAAATATTTTAATCCCCTCCATTTCAAACCCACTCCAGCCACTTAAATATTTTCTAGAAGCTTCTTAAGCTTCATCTAAGCCTAACTTAACCTTTAAGTCAAGCTAAAATGACCCCTTAAAGACCCCATGTGCATGTGAAGACAAATCAAGCTTTCCAGATCTTTGTCCTCCCACCTGTCATTCACTCTATATTCCAACCACTATAGACAGGTGTCATCCATCCTAGATTGCTACCAAGATGATCCTAGCCATCCACATGTCATAGGGAATTTGAATTGAACTCATGAGATAAAAAGAGCTCATTCTAACCTGGGCATTCTCTCACTAGCTCTCTCGGGTGGCTCTCATTTCATTTGAGCTCCCACCTATTCCTCAACATCCCCTAAGTCCAATCCGACCGGTTAAAGCCACTGGCCACCACCGCCTCAACATCTATCCAAGGCTAAAGCATGCAATCCATAGCTTTTCATACTATAGATTCTTCAGGAGGATTAAGCGTGGACAGTCAATAAGCTCAGCAATATCTTAAATAGTCCAAACCATCCACTATATAAAGGTGAATCCTAAACCCTATTCTAGGACACTCTAGTTTAAATAAATTTTCATAAAGTACATTTCAAGCTGCAAAATCACTTCCCCATGGTTCATTAAGTTTGTATTAATCTCTGTTTAAAATTTCATAGATTTCCATCTAGTCATTTTCGTGTATGAGCATTTCTTCATCACTATGGTTTAAATAATGCTATGTATGCATTGTGCATTATTTGAGCTGTTGATCTTCTAATCAACAGCTCAAATCTCGCCACACCATTTAAGTTTTCAAACCATGGATCAGATCCCATGGTTATTCTTCCAGTCCGGCTAAATCAATGTCATTTATCATGACCGAGCGTCAATCAATGGCTGAGATATGTGGCTAACGTGGGTAAGTAGCTGTGCAGTTCGAAGTCGTACCACCACCCAATCATTAGGAATGATTATGCCTCTACACAATCATGCCAATGATTGTCACAGCTGCCACGATTTGAATCTGCCAATCAGAGACTGCCGCGTGGCTCGTTGCCGCCATTTTAATTAACTTAACTGATTTAATTAATTTAAATGCATTTAAATTCAAAAAATTTAAAAAAATATATAAAATTAAATACTTTTCTAAAATTTACAAATAAATACTTATTTTTCTCAAAATTTTACCCTCTTTATTTAAACATTAAAGTGAAATAAAAACTTTTTTTGGATTTTAAATAATTTCAAGTATTTAACATCTGGCTTTTAAATTAAAATTTTATTAAATAAAAATTCAAATATATTGAAATCTTTTGGGAAAATTATTTTTAATGTATTTTGATTTCCAATTTTATTTCCTAGAAATATTTGAATTTTATTTTTAATAGTACATTAAGTTTATAAAATTTGAGGTTATCTTTTAACCTTTTTTTATTTTTTTATTTTTTTTATAAATCTTTTGCGTGCATTCAGATAGGTTGTGGAATTTTTAAATAGAGATTTATCATGATCAAATGGATTCAATGGGGAGTGATCAATGAGTAATTACATTCTAATTTCTCATTAATTAAATTTTAAATTATTTAAATTATTCCTTGATTTTAATTTTTAGGAATACACATGCACCTAGTTTTAGGTATCTTGATTGATGTGGTGTGATGCACTTTGCTTGTCTTAAGGGTTAGTGACGTTGATTTGTAAACCTATAACTTAGTGTCACTTAAGGACAACAATTAAGGACATGTCTTAGCAATTTAGGAGAAAATCCTAGAAAATTAAATATGTAACCAAAAGGATGAAATTCAAAACACTTAAACCTAGTGACATATTCTACCCTAGGGTAAATTCATAGTGATTTTAAAAGTCATTAGGTTGGAAATTTAATTAACTTAAAATTAACCTTTTAATTAACCCTAAAAATTCTAAAAATTATAAAAAATTATAAATAATATATACAACTGGCCAAAATTAAACTCTCAATCTAAGAAAATTAAAAGCCCTTTGACTTGACCATTAATTTAAGATTAATTTAATTTTTAAGGAAAATTAATATTTAATTAATTTAATTAATTAAAAATTACTAAAAATTCTAAATAATTCTTAAAGACTTGAGAACACTCCCTTAGGTCATTCCTAACCTTTGGGAGTAATTTTAAGAAATTTGGAATTAGTTTGGATTAAAATCAATAAAAGTCTTTTAATTAACAAATTAAATAATTTAATTAAATACTAAAATTTCAAAAATTCATAACTAATTTAAAAAAATTTCAAATTGAACAAACTAAAAGGTATTTGACTTCATTAAGGGTCTAATATTTATTAAAAAATATCAAACCACCAGAAATAAGTCAAAGTCAAAATGTCAATATTTTGGTCAATTATAGTTTAAATTTGAGTCAAAACTTAAAAAATACTTAACTTTATCTAGAAAAATTCAATTTCACCAAACTCAATACCTAATTACTCACCTTAGGGTCTAATACTTAGAAAAAATATCAAAATTTAAGATTTTAATTTAAATAAAAAAGTTAAATTTTGATCACGTGATTTAATATATTAAATAATTCCAAAAAAATCCAAAATTTAATAATTAACTTTAAATTCCAAAAAACATCAACTCAAACAATAAAATCAGTGATCAACTAACTTAATTAAAAATTATCAACCCTTTAAGCTCCAACCAATCAAATCAATTAATTCGTACTAGTTACTATTTGGTAACTCAACCCTACGAGGCTATTAACTTAGCCCCAAGGAAGGTGAAACAAACTTCATGGCCCTGATGTAAATAAAGGTAGTAATCAATCAATACTTAAAATATATTTTAAATCAACATTAAAGCACTAATACTTAAACTCAAACTAAAATCCTTTAAGCTTTTCAACAAATTTAAATACTAGAAAACTTTAACAAATTACATAATATAGGGCACATCCAAGCTACACAGTCTACTCCACATACTTTAGATGGTTTGTTAGGCCAACTAACTCTAGTTTTTGGCTAGGTTGATATTTTACGTTCCTGCTATTATGTGCCAAATTTTTTATGGTTTTCACTACATGCTTGTTACTATTAATTGATTGATGTAATGCTTTGATTGATGTGTTAATTTATTCATGTAACTTATGAATCAATGTGATGAGCATTATATTACCCCAAGGTTAGGAATGATATGTATACTCATAGAATTTTTTATAGGTGGCCATGCTCATGCAGGTGCTAAGCATGCTAAGCTCCCCTTATAATTAAAAGAGCATGGCCAAGCATGACTGTAATTGAAATTTAAGAAATTTAATATATATATATATATATATATATATATATATATATATATATATATATATATATATATATATATATATATAACTTCTTGGGATGTTGATTTCAATATTAATTATTTAGGATAACCATGAAGGTGTTTTATAGTCTTTTAATTTTTGATATTCGATGTAATTTAATTAAAGTTAAGTGTTGTAAAAAATGATTTTGAGGCGGGATGCCAATTATCCAACCTAAAATCCAAAGACAAGGGTAACATCCCTTATGGGAGAGTTCTTCTTGATTTGGACATTCAAGTTAGGACACTTCAAAAATCCAAAGAGAAAAGAAAACACCCCTTCGGGAAGGAATTTCTTTTCATTTGGATAATTGAACCTGAAAAATCTCAGGAGCTCATGAAAGGATGAAGATGTGATGATAGAGAGAAATCTCATTCTCAAAATTACTTGTGTCAGTTTTAGGAGTAGAATTTGGGTTGTTGTCATTTGTACCACCTTCTTTTAATTTTTACAGACTCTGGGTTATAAATTAAGTGGCACTTATCACATGGACTTTGAATTTATTCAATAATTAATATTGATTATTTACATTGATTGTGAGGTAGAAATTATATGCTTGTCTAGGTTTCTTTCTTACATGTTGATATTTGCTTTAGCCTGGAATTGATCGAGGCTCGTAAGGGCACGATAAATTTTTCTATTCAAATCAAATTAAAAATTATTAGGCTCATATAAAAATCTAATGATCTTAAGAAGTAAGCCCAGGAATGACCTGGGAGTTCACGTGCATCATATTAACTCTTCTCTCCCTTGTTAGGCACTTCCCCACCTGCAGGTTTTAGAAGACCACCTAACCTATTAGGGTATAATTCTGTCAAGGGGATGTTGTGTAATCTCTAGAGAAAAATCTATTTATAAGCCTTTTTAAAACAGCTTCATATCAATTTTATGCATTCAAGAGTGAATTACCACGCATTGCATTAGAAATAAATTAAAAAGAGTTAAAATTTTAATTACATTTATTTTCAAGTATCAATCACCCTATATAAGTCAAGAGGCCAATTAGTATCAGCTGTAAATGTTGGCCCCAATTCCTCAAAGCTTAATTAATGGCATCCCTACCTATCTTTCATAAAAAGATCAGACACATGGATTTTAAAGCGCCTAGGCGGTTAGTTGGCTCCCTATTCCAGGCCAGGATAAGCCCAGGTTTGCACTACATTAGCTAGGTTCGGGCCACTATAGTTTAGTGCCCAAATTAGACTTAGGATCTGGGGAAGACCCAAAATCATAAGTCCCCACCTTCAGGAATACAATCTCACCGTTCTAATAAGATGACAATCTGAATTAAAATTCTCTTCAATCCAAAATTTAAAGCCCAACACATGGGTATAATGGCACATTTCTGAATTATTTTAGAATCCTAAAATACCTCCTACTTCTCTTCTTTTGACCTTAAAAACTAACTATACAAATTTGATCTAATCCCAGTTGAAATTTAAACCTCACTCCTTTGATATCAATCCTTGACAATTTTAAAAATAAAATTTCTACCATTAATTTAATCCAGAAATTTTATAGGAAACTCAGGTTTCTTGCAATATAATTAACTACGAGGACTTGCACTCGTAGGAGATTTAAAAAACCCAGATCAATTTCAAAACTCAATTAATCCTCTTTGAGAAAATCAAGAAATCCAACGATAATTATTGTCATCATATTCGAATAATCGATAAGGGATGATACCTTCTTCCGTTGGGAAGATATATCATTATTTATTGTGACTTCGAATATGTGATTAATGATAGCATATCCAGATTACTGTAGTTAAATACTTGATTGAACTTTATTTTGTCCCTTCGAGGTCATATGTAGTTCTTTCCTGAAATTGGCTACAATATTTGGGATAGAATTTATAATTATAAATCTCAATCCATCAGGGAATCTTATTTCCACCTCTCGAGGTGGTATATCATTCTCAATGGATGTTCAATTTTGAAATTAAAATTCAAAAGTCAATTTCAAATCTCTGAGAGAAATTTAATTACAATTTACTTTATATATTTCCAATTCAGAGCAAAGCTCCTTTTTCAACAAACACATTATTAATAAAATAGCCTGTTTAGCAATTATTGAGCCCCTTATTAACATCACAAATATTTCACTTTGCCAATGTCAAATGGGGTTTTCTAATTCTTATGCTAATTATAATGGTAAAATTTGGTTATTTTGGAAAGATGAGATCCAACTTGATATTATTGTCGGCCTACCCCAAGTTATTCATTGTTCTTTTAATATTAATAACAAGATTGTCATGGGCTCTTTTTGCTTTGCTAGTTGTACTAGAATAGTGAGATCCATTCTTTGGAATTAATTAGTTGATTTTACTAATTCGATTAGTGGGTCGTGGATTATGGGGGGGGGGGAGATTTTAATATTATTTCTAATACTAATGAGAGAAGAAGTTGCTCTCAACCATCTTTTAATGCTATGGAAGACTTTAAAAGTATGATTTTAGAATGTGGCCTTTCTGATATTGGTTTCATTGGGCTTAAATTTACTTGGTCCAATTCTAGAATGTGGGAAAGACTTGCTAAGGATCTCTTCTTCTAAAAATACTTCTATGGAACATGTTAGTCATGTTATTTTTGATCATGCCCCTCTTCTTATTAATGTGACCGCCCCCCCCCCCCCCCCCCCCCCCCCCCCTTCCCCCGCCCTAAATGTTAATGTTTTTTATTTTCAAAATATCTGGCTTCTCTCTAACGATTTCTATAAAGTGGTGGAAGCTAATTGGAATTGCCTTATTTCTTATTATAAGGGTATTAAAGGTATTATTTTACTTTCTCTTAAGCTTATGAGGCTTAAACAAGTGATTAGATGGTGGAACAAAAATGTTTTTGGCAATTTATTTCAAAATATTTTTATTGCTAAAAAAGAGGTGGTTAGATTGGAGAATAATCTTATCTTGAATAACTCGAAGGAAATTAAAAGTTTTCTTATTTCAACTAAAAATTTTCTTTAAGAGTTGCATATTGAAGAAGAAGTTTTTTAGAAATAAAAAGTCAATTCAAAATTCATTTTGGAAGGTGTTAGGAATACCAAATACTTTCATGCTTGTGCCTATAGTAAAAGAACTAAAGCTATGATCCATAAAATTAAAGACCACAATGGGTCTTGGTAGGAGAAGGAGGATGACAATATTAACTATACTATTTCTCACTTTAAAAATATTCTTTCTATTACTAAAGAGGTGGATAATATCTCTAATCCTTCTTACTTTCCTTCTCTTATCTCTGATAATGATAATGCCATTTTTACTAAATGCCCAAATGATACTACTATTTATAATTCTCTAATGGCCATGAATAAAGACTTTGTGACCGGTCCTGATGGTTTCACTACTACTTTTTTTCAAAAATGTTGGCATATTATTAAAGTTGATATTTGCTACACTGTTAAATGTTTTTTAAAGGCATGAGCATTCCTAAATTCTTCACAAGCATCCCAAAATGAAAGAATCCAATTTCCTGGAATGATTTTAGTCTATAAACTTATATCTAAAATCTTAGCTAATAGAATGGCCTCTCTCCTACCTAACATTATATCTCCTAATCAAACTGGTTTCATTAAAGAGAGATGTATTTCTAACAATGTGTTACTTGCTCAAGAACTTACTCATGATATCAATAATAAAGTGGCTGGTCATAATGTGATTTTAAAGCTTGACATATCTGAAGCTTACAATAACATTAATTGGTCATTTATTTATAACATTCTCAAACTGTTTGGTTTTAAATTTACATCTATATCTCTTATTAAGAATATATCATCAAGAATATATGGTATTCTATTATTATCAATAGTAAATCCCATGGTTTCTTTAAAGCGGCTCAAGGTGTGAGACAAGGGGATCCTTTATCTCTTACTCATTATATAATAACAACTGATTATCTTTCTAGAGGTCTTAATATTTTATTTCCAAAAAATTAGAATTTAGCTTTTAGGAACACTAGGGATATGAATATTTCTCGTCTATATTTTACTGATGATATCATTATTTCTTGTAATAGATCCATTAATAATATCAGGAAGCTATATTATCATCTTTTGACTTTTGGAAAGGAAAGTGGCCTCACTTTTAATAAGAACAAATGTTCTTTTATTCATGGGAAAGGTATGGCTTTAAGCAAAATCAATTCTATTATTAAGATCACTGGATTTTGCAAGAAAACTCTTCCAATTACTTATTTAGGATTCCCTATCTACAAAGGTAGAAAAAAATAAATTCTTTTTTATAACATTATTTAGAAAATTCTTGATCATCTCACTACTTGGGAATTTAAGCTTCTGTCGATGGCTGGTAGACTTGTGCTTATTAAAAGTGTCTTATGATCCATGCCTATCTATTTATGTCAAACTATTTCCCCTACATTAGAGGTTTGTAACAAGCTTGAAAAGCTTTTTAATAGATTCTTCTGGGGTTCTTCATTGGAGGTCCTTTAAGTCTTGTACAGGCCCCTATGAGGATGGTGGTGTGGTATATAAGTCCATCTCTGATTTAGTTTTTTATATTTCTATTAAATTATGGTGGAAATTTTGCACCAATAACTCTCTGTGGGGTAATTTTATGCATAGAAAATATTGCTACAACATACACCCCCCTCAAGGTTTTTAGAAGAAGGGCCAGTCTACTACTTGGGCCCCGTATGTGTAAAATAAAATGGTTAGCATAAAATTTAATTCAATGGGGGATTAATTCGGGTTCCTCTTATTTTTGGCAAGATGATTGGTTGACTTATGGCTACATTGAAAATTTTCTTAACACTCACTCTATTTCTAATTGGAAAGTCTCAAACTTTATTGAGAATGGTGATTGGAATAAAGAACTCATCCTAGAGCATGAACCACATAATATAACTTTTACTATTTGTAATATTCCTATTGATTTAAACAACAAGGATCATCATATTTTTAAATTTTTGGCTGATGGTAATTTCTCTACCAAAACTATTTGGGAGCACTTTTGATTTAAATTTTGTTTATCACAAAATTTGGAATTGCAATACCCCTACTAGTATTTCTATGTTAATTTGGAGGATTCTGAAGGGTTTTATTTTCTACTGATGATTTTCTTTATATTACTTCTAAATGTCAATGATGTTTTATTTTTGAGACTCTTAATCATATTTTTACTAATGGCTCTCTTGCCAACAAAGTTTGGTTTTTTCTAGATAGCATGTTGGGTATGAACTTAAATTTCTCCAATGCTAATTGTCATGACATGCTTGCTCAATGGTTTTATGGTAACAAGCCTGGTCATATCGCTACTATTGTTCCTATGATTACTTTGTTAGTTATTATGGATGTTGACCTCATTTTGTATGAGGTTATTAGGATCTATTCAACCATCAATCAACCTTCAATCTAGCTTTCAGTTAATCCCCAATTCAATTTTCACTCCAGTCCTCAATCAAGCCTTCAATCAACCTTAAATGTAGCTTTCAATCAAACTTCAATCTTATCCAATCATCAAAAATTATCCATTTGATTTCCATTGATGTTGGAAATTTAGATTCAATCAATCAAACCCAAAGCTCAATTTAAACCCATAATTCCATATCAAAATCCAAGGTTAAGGGCCTATGTCATAAACCCTTTCCAAATGACCTCTGATTCATTATTTATCAATTGCATATTTATTAGGCATATCCCTAGATTTAACCCTCTAAATTTGAACCCAATCTGACACTTCAAATCTCAAAAATTGAATAGAAATTCAAAGGGTGTAAATCTTTAAATATTTACAACCTATGGCACTAGACCTAGCACTTTGTAGAATTTGACTTTGGGTCCTTTTTTTAAGACCCTTGACCATATCCATATCCTTTGTTATAACATGTTGACCAGTAAACTGTATTTTGATATATCCAGTTTGACCTATAGTTAACTAGGGGTCAAAATGACCAAAATGCCCTTCAAGGGAAAAATTGGACTTTTTCATAAAACTCAATATGACACAGTCAAATCAAATTTTGAAACATCCTCTAATGCATCCTAAATACCATACATTGGACCTAAATTCTAGCCTTGGTCAAGCATAGTTGACCAAGTCAACTCATTTGACCAAATTGCCCTTTGAGGGTTTAAATGGTCATTTTAACCCAAAAGACTTCATCATTGCATGGGATCACCTCTATTGGGTCCAAAATATCATTTTGAACCAGTTGCACCCAAATTTAGTCTCTGGTCTGACCTGGTTGACCAAGTCAACTAGGGTTGACCAAATGGCCTCTTAAGGGTCTAAATGGCCATTTTAGACTAAATGACCATTCCAATACATGAGCCACCTCCATTGGTCTCTAATGGTCAAATCAAATCTATTGAGCCCAAACCCAACCCTTGGTTTGACCTGGTTGACCAAATCAACCATAAACCCCATTTACACACATTCAAGTGTCAAATCAAGCCTGAATTTATTCAAAACACTTTGATCATCTCTCCTAATGGTTTGGGCTTGATTGGACATTTTCACCTAGTCAACAGTTGACTTGGTCAACTGGATCTAAGCCTGGTCAAAATTAACCTATTTGAGACCAATCACTTCATTCAATCAAGTTCAATCCAATCAAACTTCCCAAACCTTCATGATCACTCAATCTCATGCATTGAACACCTTCAAACCTATCAAGAGTCAAACCTTGAGGAGTTTGACCAAGTCAACCCTTTGAGTTTAGTCAAACCCCATGATTTTGGTCAAATCATTATACACATCTAATCAAATCCCAATCAAACCCTTAATCTTATTCCATTCCATGGTTTGAATCCATCCAAACTCATTACAAGTCAAATATGGGTAAATTTAACCAAGTCAACACCTTGCACCTCGTCAAACCCTTCATATATTCACTCATATTTTGGATTTAGTATCTTAAGCCTTCTTTATTCCAGCTCAATGGCTTATAAATTTTCTAAATCCACTCCAGTTGACTGGTCAAATGGTCAATTAAACACTTGTTTGAGTCCTGAATGGTTAAACCTCATGGCATGCATTTTCTCTCATCGATTTAAGCTGATTGGGTGGTTCCACTTAAACCCTAAAGCTCTCCTAAGCCATCCCAAACCAAGCCCAACCCTTGGTTTAACCAAAGTGGCAAAGTGGTCCCCCTTTATCTCCAAGCCTCTAATAGGATTTGAGGCTTGGTTTAACCTTTCCCTACCACCCCAACGACTTAAGGCACGTGTCCTTCATCAGGGCATGGCCTCTGATAGATCTTGGCCATTGGATTAAAACCCTAAAGTTCAAAATGCCTCAAGGTTTCATTTGGAGACATTGAACTCCATCTCACTTCATGAACTCCTTTGGCCCCCATCTCTTGTAGTCTCAACTCTACACATCTCCCTCTACATTTCCCCAACTTAACTTTCCCGATGAGGAGCCGCCGACGACAAGTTTCATGCCGCCATACCATCATGGTTTGTCCAATTAAAATAACTTGCAATCTAGATGGCTTCAGCTGTAAGTTTCTTCTAGGAAAATATACGAGGATAATCTACAAGCTCAACCGACCCAAGAACAACCAAATCCATCATTTAGATCAAGGTATAACCCTAACCTTAGCTCCAAACACTTGGGTTAAAATAGCTTTTCCAAAAGCTGATTTTAACCCAAATAAACTACCCCTCATGAATGCTCTTCATTCTCTGATGCTCTGTTTAAAATTTTATGGAATTTAATCGAATGGTTTGAGAGAACAAATATTTTTTCCTTCTTTAGGATTTACTCGTATCACACATGTGTTGTGCAATTTTTGAGTCATTAATCATGTGATCAATGGCTCTGATTCCACCATTTTATTGGTCAATCTGACTAGGATTAGATCCCGCAATTTAGTATTTCATCCAGTGGATTGTTAGTTCCATACCACGGATGATCCGACGGCCCTGCATTCCTGCTGACTCAGATAAGTGACGTTGACTGGTTGCCACGTCCATTATTAATGGCCAATGATTGCCGCCATGCAATCATTAGCCCTTATCACACCACCACTTAATGAATGGCCCATGGTTTGATCCAGCAAATCATAACACGCCGTGTGGTCCGCCGCCACCACCTTTTTTGTTTTAATATAATTAAATTAATTTTAAATCTATTTTAAATGCAATTAAGTTCACAAAATCATAGTAAATTCACATCTTAAAGGATTTTTATGCTTTTGGTGTCTATGGATTCAGGATAAGGCCTACTTCATTTTAAAATTAACATGAGGTAATTTGATCAATGATTTTTCAATTATTCGAGATATATGCAAAACTTTATTCTGATGTTGAACAAAAATTTATTGGTCGTCTTGCCCCAAGTTTTGGCAACATGATTTGCCAAGCTTTTCACTATCTACAATGAATTTTTCAGGAATTTTAAATTCATATTTTGAGCTTTACTAATTTTATATTGGTTTAAGTTATATTTAATAAAAATCAACATTTCTTTTAAAAAATAATCCATTGAACCTTCATCTTGGCATCTTACCATTCAATCAAACTCCTTACTAGACTTTTGAACAGAGCTTAATTGTTAATAGAAGGGATCAATCAAATTTAATGCAAGCATCTAGGACATTTGCATGTAGTTCCTTAATCAAGTTTGCACATTCATAAGTTAGGCACTTTTGGCTTGCATTGAAATTTGATATATATATATATATATATATATATATATATATATATATATATATATATATATATATATATATATATATATATATATATATAATGGTAAATGCATCTTTTACCATAGTATGTCAAGGGCAACAACATGGGGAAGTGTCTCTTTGGGTGAAGGCCTAAGGGTTTTGTTTATGGGTTAACCAAAACACTTAGGGATTCACCTCTTCCATATCACTTAGCTCTAGGTCACATGATTGGTTTTAATTTGCATGGTATGGCTAGTTGTATGAATGTTAAGGGTTAGAGACCTCTAATTATAAACCCATACAACTTAGTGATACTAAAGGACAAAAATTAAGGAGAATGGTCTAGAATTTTAGGGAAATAATAGGAAGTTAATTATGCATCCAATAAAGAAAAAATTTTGGAATTTAAACCTAGTGACATTACCTATCTTAGGTCAGGAGATTACTAATTTTAAAAGTCGTTAGGTAAAAAATTCAATTGACTCAAAGTTAACTATTAATTAAGCTTAAAATTTTCAAAAAATCATAATTAATTAAAATTAAACCCAAAAAATATAAATAATATATTAAATTAACAAAAATTTAACCCTTAACTTATGAAAATTAAAAGCCCATTGACTAGACCCTTAATTTAACCTAAATTTAATTTTTAGTAAAAATTAATATTTAATTAATTAAATTAATTAAAAAATTAAAATATTTCAAATAATTTTTAAAAATTTAAAAATAATCCCATGGGTCTTTTTTGACCTTTGGGAGTGATTCCAAGATGTTTGGAATCAGTTTGAATCAAGATCATTAAAAACTCTATAATTAACTAATTTAATAGTTTAATTAATTACCTCAATTTCAAAAATTCATAATTAATTTTAGAAAATTCCAAATTGAGCAAACCCAAAGCTATTAGACTCCATTTAAAGTATAGTATTTAATAAAAATGTCACACCACCAGAAATAAGTAAAAGTCAAAAAATCAATATTTTGGTCAACTAAAGTTCAAATTTGAGGCAAAACTTTAAAAATTTATAACTTAATCTAGAAAATTTTAATTTCAGTAAACTTAGTGTTTAATTACTCACCTTGGGGTCTAGTATTTAGAAAAAATATCAAATCTTTAGATTTTAATCTTAATTAAAAAAGTCAAATTTTGACCCCATAATTTAATAAATTAAATAAATCAAAAAATTTCAGAAATTTAATAACTAATTAAAACTCTAGAAAATATTATTTTGATTAATAAAATTAATCAACCAACCCCTTAATGTAAAGCAGTTCAAAGATGATGTTTTTAGGATGGACTATTTTGAGCTGTGGGGCTAAGTATCCTAAGGAGGTTTCATCCTTGATCCCACTGTGATAATTCCACGAATGAATTTAATGGAGTAAAAACCTTAAAAAAAATTGATTGCTAATTACTTAATTAAATTAAAATCCTTAATTCAACTATATTAACAGGGTTTTTAGGATGGATTACTTTGAGCTACGGGGCTACATATCCTAAGGAGGTTTCATCCTCGAGTCCACTTTAACAACGACACGAACCGATTGATGAATATTTTAATTAACTTAATCTTTAAAATCAACAACTAACCAATTAATTAAAAATGATCAACCCCTTTAAGCTCCAACCAATTAATTTAACTTAACAAAACTAGTTACTACTAGATAACCTAGGCCTATAAGGCTATTAGTTTAGCCCGAAGGAATGTGAAATAAACTTCACGGCTCTCGTGTAAATAAAGGTAGTAATTAATTAATAATTAAAATACACTTTAAAATCAACACCAAGATATTAGTATTTGAACTCAAACTAAAACCCTTTAAGCCTTCAACAAATTGAATCACTAGACAACTTTAACAAATTACCCAACATAGGATATATCCAAGCTACACAACCTACTTCACACACTTTAGATGATTTGCTAAGACAACTAACTCTAATTTTAGGCTAGGTCGATGTTTACTTTTTTGCTATACTTCTATGCTGAGCTTTCTATGATTTTTATTGCATGTTGGTTGTATAATTGATTAGTGTGATTGATTATTGATGTGTTAATTTTAATTATGCAATTTGTGAATTGATGTGATGAGCGTTAGATTATTCCTAGGTTATGAATGATCTGGATGCTCACAGAATTTTTTGTAGGTGACCATACTAAATTAAGGGGGCAAAATTAAAAGCTTAAACTTACATATTTTCTACAGGTGCAAAAATGCTAAGCCCCCTTGAAATTAAAAAGAGCATGTCCAAGCATGACTGTGAATTTAATTTGAGCAATTTAATATATACAACTACTTGGGATGTTAATTTTAATTATAATTGCTTAGGATAACCATACAGGTTCAATAGATTTTTCTTTATTTTTGAGATTTAATATATTTTAATTAAGTCAAGCGTTCTGAAAGTGGACTTTGAGGTGGGATATCACCATCCTATTTGGAATCCAAAGAGAAGGGAACATCCCTTAGGGAATATATTCTCTTTATTTAGAAATCCAAATTATTATGAATTTGGAAATCCAAAGAAAAAAAATGCCCCTTTGGGGAGGAGTTTCTTTTCACTTGGATATTAGGATTCGATGAATTCATGGAGCTCACAGAAGAACGAAGTAGTGAAGATAGAAAATATCTCAGTCTCAAAGTCACTTATGTCATTTCTAGGATTAGAATCAGGGTTATTGTCAGTGGTACCCGGCCACTTTTAATTTCTAGAGACCTTGGATTGTAAATTAAGTGGCACTTGCCACATGGATATCTAATTATTTAATTGATTAATTTAATTTATTTATATTGATTGTGTAGTAGAAACTATATGCTTTTTTAAGTTTCTTTCTTACATATCGATCTTTATTTTAGCCTGGAAACGTTAAGTAGTTTGTGAGGGCACTTTAAAAACTTTTTCTACTTAAATTAAATAAAATTTTTAGGCTCACATAGAAACTCTAAAGATTTAAAAAGTAAGCTCAGAATCGTCGAGAGTTTGTATATATGCATATTAAAATCTTCTCCTCCTTATAACGCACCTCCCCACAAGTTGGTTCTAGCAGACCACCTGACCTATTAGATTGCAGTTCAGTCAAGGGGATGTCGTGAAATTTTTAGAAAAAAAGTTATTTTTAAAGCCATTTTTAAAATTGCTTCATTCTGATTTATGCATTCACAGTCAACTAGCATACATTACATTAGAAATTAATTAGAAAGAGTCAAAAATTTTAATTGCATTCATTTTAAGTCATCAATCACCCTACTTATATTAAGGGGCCAATTAGGATCTATTTTAGACGTCAGCCCAAATCCTTAAAACTTAATTAATAATGACTCTACCAATCTTTCATAAAAAGACTAGATTCTTGGATTTTAAAGCGACTAGGTGGTTAGCCGGCTCCTCAATCTAGGCTGGGATAAGTTCAGGATTGTATTGCATTAGCTAGGTTCAAGTAACTATTATTTAGCTCCCAAATTAGACTTAGGATTTGGGATAGACTCAAAATCATAAGACCCCAACTTCCAGAAATATAATCTTACTTTTCTAATAAATTAATAACTTAAATTAAAATTTCTCTTTGATTTAAAATTTAAAGCTCAACACATAGGATAAACTGAGGTATTTCTAAATTATATTAGAATCCCAAAATCCCTCCTACTTCTCTTCCGTTGGCCTCTAGAAATAAGTGCTCAAATTTGATCCAATCCTAGTTAGAAATTCAAACCTCACCCCCTTTAATATCAATCCTTGAGAATTCAAAAATAAAATTTATGCCATTATTTTAATTGAGAGTTTTCATAGGAAACTCCAGTTTCCTATGATTTAACTAACTATAAGGACTTGCGTTCATAGGAGATTTAAAGACCGTAGATCAATATTTCAAAAATTTATTAATCTTCTTAGAGAAAATCAAGATCAATGATGATCATTATCATCATATTTGAATAATTGATAAGGGATGATACCTTCTTCCCTTGAGAAGATATATCATTCTTTATCATGACTTTCAATATGAGATGATAGCATATCCATATCATCATAGTTATGTATTTGATTGAACATCATTTTGACCCTTCAGGGTTAAATGTAGTTCATCCATAAATTTAACTACAGTATTCAGAACGAAATTTGCAATTCTAAACCTGAACCTCATTAAGAAATCTTATTTCCGCCTCTTGAGGTGGTATATCATTTCTGATGGTGTATTCAATTTTAGAATTAAAATTTAAAAATCAATTTCAAATTTTCCAAAGAAATTTAATTTCAATTGCTTTGTCCTCTTTCCAAAGAAAAGCTCCTTTTTCAAAAATCAATCAAATAATGTAATGAAATAAATAACAATAAGCATTTGAGCATCAAGATGAGTTTTGATAGAATTATTATTAATCTAAAGTACAAAATTTAGTAACTTGTTACTACTAATCTTTTAGGTTCCAAACATTTCAAAGTGTAGAACAATTAGGTTTCTTTCTTTTATGTTATTATTTATTATCCCCAAGTTCACAAGCCGGTTTAAATTATTAATTGGGATAAACCCTCATTACATTGGGTGAAGAAATATTGACGGTTTTGTTATTTGTTCTATTACTGGATACGGGGGTATCATACATAATCATTTGGGTGATTTTATTATTGCTTATTCAGCTCATATCACGTATTATAGTGTCATTGTTGTGGCCTACTAGGCTTAAAGCTCTATTTAGATTATAACTATTCTAAGATTTGGATAGAATCTGATCCATTATTGTTAGTTCATTTAATTTCCTCTACCATTTGCAATAATGTTTCCCTTTATTACATTTTTATAAATATTAAATTTTACCTTGCTAAGTTGGACTTTATCTTTACTCATATAATGAGAGAGGGAGAGGGGAATAGTTGTGCCTACTGTAAAATTAATCATGATTACAATAATCTTCAGATTTTGATAGGTTTGTTGAGACTAGATAAGATGGGTTTATGTTATTTTAGAGCTTAATCCTTTATTTCTATTTATTCTCGATTCTTTGATTTCTTTGATGATTGATCTTTCTTATTTTGTTCTACTGGTTCTATTTAGCTATATATCTATTTAATTTTTTGAATTCTTTGTATGTTAGTTTTCAGTTGGTTATGTTATGAGAAACTATTCAAGTTGTATTATCATTTTTGCTAAAAATAGTGTTCTCTATTGCTGATTATTTCAGATTTAGATTATCTCTTTTTTAATTTATCTTAACTTCTTTCTTTTTCTCATGTTATATCCCTAATCTTATTTATTCAGTGCTAATATCTTAGCTTTCTTCTAGCTTGTTTGCAATTTATTATTTATCTGTAGGTATTCTCAAGTTATACAATCATTTCCTTGTTTGTTATGGACTTTGTTTCTACTTGGCTCTTGCTCATCACTTCTTATTACTAGAGGGTATTCTCCAATTTATCAGACTTTAGCTGCTTTTGCTTTTGCTTTTCGATTCTTCTCACTTTGTAGGTTGTCGAATAGTGTTGTTTGCTGGTTTGCTTTGTTGTTGCCCTTTCTTAGGTTTCTTTTTTATTCTGCTTATTGTAACTAGGTAGGATTAATGGCTCAATAGGTTTTATTTCTATTTCTAATAATATTTTCTTTTTATTTAGAGAGCATTTGATTTAACACTATCAATGTCATGTCCTAAGTCTTGGATGAGAAAAGTGAAGGGTTGCATTAGGTAGTTGGCACCCAACATAAAACTTGATGAATAATTATGATATGAATTCTTTAATATATTATATTAATACTAGGGTGTTTCTTGGAAGTGACGCACTATATGGCCTGAATACAGTGAGAAGTGTGTAAGGACCACTGTATCGGTGCCCGGGTGTAGGGTTAAATAGGCAAGGGTTACCACATCATGGATGGATGTGGGCAAAGAAGCTAGTACTTGAAACTAGAATTCGAATTGGATCTTGGAAAGTAAGTTCTCTTATAGGCAAATTAATAGAATTAATTGTTATTATGATTCATAGGAAGATAAATATTTTATGCATTTAAAAAACTAAATGGGTTGGAGAGAAGGCTAAGGAGATTGATAGTTTAGGATTTAAACTTTGGTATCCTGGTAGAAGTCATACTAAAAATTATTTATGTGTGATTATAAATAAGAGTTTGAAGGATAATGTCATAAAAATTTGATAGAATTGGAGAAAAAATTATTACTTTGAAGATTATTATTGATGCTAAGATTATTAATATTATAAGTGCTTATGCTCCTCAAGAAAGTTTGGATATGTGTTTAAAATTAAAAAATTTGAAAAGACTTAGAAGAATTTATTCAAAATATTCCTCTTGAAGAAAGAGTTTTTATTAGAGGAGATTTTAATGGACATGTTGGTGGAGAGAGGTAGAGGGTTTTAAATGTATTCATGGTGGCTATGAATTTGGAGTGACTAATAAAGGTGGTAAGACTATATTAGATTTTGCTCTAGCTTATGATATTGTAATTGCTAATACCTTATTTAATAAATAAGATGAGCATCTCATCACTTATAGGAATGGATATAGTAAAACTTAGATTGATTATTTTCTTATAAGAAAAATAAATCATTTAGATTACAATGATTGTAAAGTTATTCCGAGTGAAAGTTTATGTACTCAACATTGCTTATTAGTTTTGGATTTTAAGATGAAGGGCAGAATATGAAAAATTTAGTAAAATTTTGTTCTAAGATTAGATGTGGATTTTAAAAAATTCTAATAAAAATATTTTTGAGAGTAAGATTCGAGATCATAAGATTTTGTTTGTGCATGAGGAAGCAAATATTATGTGGGATAAAGTAGCTTGTAATATTAAGAATGTTGCAAATGATGTGCTTGGAGTTTTAAAAGAAAATGCTCATAAAAATAATAATAATAGTTGGTGGTAGAATCAAAATGTGCAAGAAAAGATCAAAAATAAGAAGCTTTGTTGTAATAATTTATTTAGATATAAAAACTCTAAAAATTGAGAAAGTTATAAAGTTGCCTATAAGGAGTCTAAGAAAGCTATAATTTGTGATGCAAAGACTTTAGCTTTTAATGATTTATATAATAGATCAGACCCTAAAGAAGAAGAAAGGTATATGTATAAGCTAACCAAACAAAGAGATAGGAGTAATAAGGATTTAGTTCAAGTGAAGTATATTAAGGATGCAGATTAAAAAGTAATTTTTTTAAAAGAAGATATTCAGCAATGGTGGATGAGATATTTTACTAAGCTTTTCAATGAAGATTGTAAGAATACAATTAACTTTAGTGACCTTAGCACTCTAAATAAAATGGAGATTTTTATTTTTATCAGGGTATTAGAAAAACTGAAGTTAGAGAGGCTTTAAAGAAAATTCTGTGTGGAAAAACTAGTGGACCTAATGATATTCCAATGGAGGAGTGGAAATGCTTAGGAGATGAAGGAATTTCTTGGCTTACTAAACTTTTTATTTTATTTTGAAGACTAAAAAGATAACAGATGAGTGGAGAATGAGTGTGTTGATTCCTAGTTTTAAGAATAAAGGTGATGCACAAAATTGTGCGAATTATAGAGGAATTAAGTTGATGTGTTATACTTTAAGACTTTGGGAGAGAATTATGGAGCATAAGTTATGATGAGTTACTAATATTTCTCAAAATCAATTTGGATTCATGTCGGGTAGGTCTACTATGGAAACTATTCATTTACTGAGGGTTGATGGAGAAGTTTAGAGAGACTAAGGAGGATCTACATATGATATTTATTGATTTAGAGAAAGCATATGATAAAGTTTCAAGAGAAGTGCTATGGAGAGTTCTAGAAAAGAAAGGGGTTAATAATGCTTATATTCAAGTCATTAAGGATATGTATGCAATAGTTGTTACTTATGTTCAAACACAAGGTGGTTTGACAAAGTATTTTTTCTATTTTAGTTGGATTACATCAAGGTTTATCCTTAAGCCCCTATTTTTTTTCTTTAGTCATGGATGTTCTCATTAGACATTTACTAGAGGATGTACTTTTGTGTATGCTTTTTGCTGATGATATTCTTTTTGTTGATAACATTAGAGACAGAGTTGAAAGTAAACTCGAATTATGGAGGTCAACCTTAGAGTCTAAAGGTTTTCGTTTGAGTATATCTAAAACTGAATACATGGTGTGTAATTTTACTAGTAATAGATCTAGTGGGAGGTTTGTGACTTTGAGTGATCAAGTCATTAATAAGTATACTCATTTTAGATATTTGGGTCTATTTTTTAGAGTGATGGTGAAATAGATGGGAATATTATAAGTAGAATTCAAGTTGGACGGTTGTAGTGGAGGAATGCTTCAGGTTTGTTGTGTGATAGAAAAGTACCACTCAATCTTAAGGAAAAAAATTATAAAATGGTGGTGAGACCTGCAATGCTTTATGGCATAGAATGTTGGCCATTAAAAGAGAAGCATAATATTAAGTTAAGTGTTGCTGAGATGCGAATGCTCAGGTGGATGAGTGGACTTACTCTTAGAGACAAGATACGAAACGAGCATATCCGGGAAAAGGTTGTAGTTCTAGTGACAGATAAGATTTGAGAGAGTCGCCTTACATGGTTTGATCATGTAAAATGTTGGCTTTTCGATGACCCAGTTAGGAGAGTAGATGTATTAGATTTGGCCTATGTTAAGAAAGATAGAGATAGACTTAAAAATACTTGGTTAAAAAATATTAGAAATGGCCTTTCTTTAATATATTTAAACGAGAATTTGACTCTTAACAGGACATAATGGAGAAAAAGGATTCATGTAGCCGACCCCACGTAGTGGGGTAAAGGCTTCTTGATGTTGTTAGACAGCATTTGATCCTTTAAAGACTTGTAATCTTTTTCCGAATTAACTCGTAAGCCCCAAAGTGGGTTTTTACAAAAAAAAAAAAAAAGAACTATGGAGGAATTATGTTTCTTGTAGAATTAGTGAGAGGTGTACAAGTCTTTATGTATTTTTTTATGCTCTTTTCACATGTACCATTTTTACAAGTCATAACTATTTCTTGAAGAACTTATTTATGTTAAATGTTTTTTTGTCAAGGAAGAAATTATATTGCCACACATTCAAGATGATTTTGCATTCCATTCTCTAAGAAGTGTTTGTAGAAATTAAAGAGAGTAATTTATCAAGAATAAAAAAAACAATTAATGTCATTGCAGAAGAAAATTAGCGCCATCCATTCCATCTAGGGGACTAGGACAAAATCAAGTTCCGCATTGTGTTGGCTCCTAGCAAGAAAGAAACAACAGTGAAAACTTCATATTGTCTATTTTCTTACCTTATTTCCTCAACCAGAGAGCCCAATAAGGTTCCACAATCCGTTTTGGAGTATTTGTATGATATTTTCCATGAATCTTAATTTTCCTTGACTTGCAGAAATCTGGGGATCATGGATTTTACTGCTCCCTTATTGATAATCTCTCTCTCTCTCTCTCTCTCTCTCTCTCTCTCTCTCTCTATATATATATATATATATATATATATATATATATATATATATATTCCCTTATTATTGCTCTCTGCAGAACCCAGATAGAATCCTATGGAAGCTGGGAACTCTTCCTCCAAGTCTGATTACTTTTGGAAGAAAACATTCACCTTGAAACGGTTGTGGCATGTGCTTGGCCTCAATTACAATCCTAATTAACCAAAGAGAAATCGAATGAGCAGCAGTCATTCACTTCAATGGAAATCTGAAGCCTTGGTTGGAGATTGCCATTCCCAAATTTCGGATCTATTGGTCGAAGTATGTGGATTATGATCAGGTTTATCGAAGGGAATGCAACATACCATCCCCTGAGTAACAAACAGTATGGCACATCTCCTAAATTCCAGGCTTATATTCTTTCAGTGTCCTTGGTTTCTTTGATCTAGAATGAAGTCTTTTAGTTTCCATTGAGCTTGACCTCGTCTGAAACTATGTGCAGATATGTTGTACATGATTTAGAGCTAACTCGATCAAAATGCCAATATCATCTGGTTGAGGATATCTACTTTTTAGTTGAAGACAGTGGAAGCCATCAAAGTCCGGGAAAGATTGTATGAAGCGTTACGCCAACAGCTTTCAACTAAAAACACCTGTGATGTGGAAGTTTATTGGGCTTTCTAGTTGCTGTTTACTCGGTGCTTCTAAGATTGAAAACACCATGAGGTAATCTCTTTTTTTCTATTATTTCCTTAACAGTTCCAGCAATTGTGATGCCTTCTTCATGTTTTTTTATCTGGTTTGGAAACTTGTTTGAATTTTTTTTCTTTATGATAGAAACATCTTCTGCATTAGTACATTAGATTGAAGGATATAATTGCTAATTAATTATTATAGGTGTAAAACACTTTCAGGGGGAAAAGATAAGAAAAAATTATTTGATCGTTGACATTTTAATGTCCATGTTGCTTTATCTATTTTGCAGGTGATTGAAGTGCTCATTGTTAGCTAGGATGACATTGGTTGTCTTTAAACATTAAAGAGAGAATTGCATGAGGGAAATATATCTTTCTCTAATCTTTTTTACTTGTTATTTAACGCAGGATTATTTCACTTAACTCTTTTTGTTATTTATTGAAGACTGTTCAATGTCCTGTGGATCATTCTAACATTTTAGAAACTTTTGGAATATCTTCTTCAAAAGGTGTATAGTTTTATGGACCACCGGGATGTGGGAAGACTTTGTTGGCAAAAGCAATTGCTAATGAATGTCAAAGTATTCAGTAAGGGTCCAGATTTTATGATTATGTGGTTTGGCGAAAGTGAAGCAAATGTGGGAGAAATATTAGATAAGACTCGCCTGTCAGTTCCCTTTGTTCTCTTCTTTAATGATCTTCATTCTATTTCTACATTGGTTTATTACATGAGTATTATTTTTTGTCTTATTTTATCTTTCTTGAGCTTTGTTGTGTCCTGGAACATTCGCAGTGGTAGAGAGGTAAAGAGTTTAGTGTTCAAGCTTTGTACGAATATTCAGTACACAGAGTAATAACAGAGTGGAATATAAGAGTCATAAAAGACACCATAATTTCTACATGAAAAATCCTAAAAAGGGGGAAAAACCATGGGTCATGGCCCAGTTAAAAATGATTCCACTAGTGCTGATGGTTGATTACAAATAATATCCCTCCTTTAATGAGGGTGCTTGCTAAATGTCGCAAATACACAATGTATGTAGCTCGTTACATGGTAATTATTCTTAAAAGAGTGTTGGCATGTCTATTTGCTCAATAGGACTGTAGCCGACAGATGAACGTGATCAGAGGGATCGTAGTCAGCGAGCGATAGTGGTCAGAGGGACTGTAGTCAGCTGACGACAGAGGTCAGAGGCATTGTAGTCAGCAAGTGATAGTGGTCAAAAAGAATGTAGTCACTACAAGAAAATCGCTCATTACCGACAGTTTATCTTATTTTTTTGGTGGTTTAGTAAATTTCCAGCCATTTTTCGGTGGCAAATTTTATGCTGGTAAAACCAACGTAGAAAAAATATTTCCGGAGGCAAATATTTCTGGCGGTTTTCTGGCGGCAAAAGGCCGTCGGAAAATAAAGAAAAATTAATTAAAACATGAAGCTGCCCGGCTGCCCAGCCACTTGCCCGCACTGCCCGCCGAGCTCCCGCGCTACCTACCCGACTGCTCGCCTGAGCTCCAGCACTGCCCGCGCTACCTGGCTGCGTGTCTTGCCCGGGATTCGATTTGAGACATAAATTTTTTACAAAGTCCCAACAATTTTGCTAGAAGGGTAAATGTGCTAAAATGCTTATTATTATTTATTTAAACTCTAATTATATGAAAATTATAATTAAAAATTAATTAAAATAAAATGTTAAAGTTAATAATTAATTAATTAAATTATTAAAGTAATAATTAATTAGACTAAGTTATTAAATTTATAATTAATTAAAATAAATTAATAATTATTAAAATAAACTATAAATTATTAATTAAATAAATTATGAATATATGATTTTTTTTAAATTATTGGAAAGCCGCCGTAAACTTCACCGAAAATAAAACCGTCGAAAAGCCGCCAGTCGACGGAAAGCCGTCGAAAAGACGCCAGAAAATTGTTCGCTGGAAATTCTTCTAAAAAATCTGCTGATAATCGATGATTTTCCTATAGTGAGTCGGTGGGCAATAGTGGTCTGAGGGACCATAGTCGACAGGCGTTAGTGGTCGGAAGGACCGTAGTTTGGTGACGGTAATTAGACCAAAGTCGAGCAATGGATGTCAGAAGGACCGTAATCAGGCGATGGACGTTGAAAGGAATGTAGTTAAGCGATGAAGGTTACAAGGACCTTAATCGGGTGATGGAGGTCAAAAGGACCATTATAAGGCAACAAAGGTAGAAAAGACCATAGTCGAGCGAGGTAGGTCGAAAGGATTGTAGTCCAATGATGTAAGCTGAAAGGACCATAGTCGGGTGACAGAGCTCGAAAGGACAGTAATCGATGCGCGATGGTGGTTAGAAGGACCATAGTCGGTTGGCAACAGTGGTCGGAAGAACCGTAGTTAGCTAATGACGATGGTTAGAAGAATCGTAGTCAGGTAATGGTGGTCAGAAGGATCATAGTTGGGCGATGGTGTTCGGAAGGATAGTAGTCGGGCAATGGTGTTTGGAAGGACCGTAGTCGGTGAGCGACGATGCTCAAAAGGATTGTAGTCGAGCTACGAAGGATGAAGGGACTGTAGTCGGACAACGGTGGTCGAAAGGACCGTAGTCTGGCGATAGTGATTGGAAGGATTGTAGTCGGACAACGGTGGTCGAAAGGACCGTAGTCCAGCGATAGTGATTCGAAGGATTGTAGTTGGCAGGCGATGTGGTTGGAAGGACCGTAGTCGGCGAGCGAAGGTCATCAAAAGGACCGTAGAGGGCGATAGTAGTCGGAAGGACCATAGTCAACACGTGACGGTGGTCGAAAGACCATACTCGAGCAATGGTGGTAAAAAATGATCATAATCATGCGACAATGATCAGAAAGATAGTTGTCGGGCGATGGTGGTCAGCGACCAGTTGGAAGTCCGACGGCAATAAACGGACAGGCGGTGCAAGCTTGAGAAAGCAAGAGAGATCCTTTTATTTTTCATCTCTTCCTCCCACTTCTGTAAAGAATGAGGGGTCTATTTTATAGTTTTTTGGGAGTTGCATGGCTATTAAATAGAGATAAGATCAAGGGCGGGTTGGTGGTGCTTCAATGGACGGCCTATATCAACTACCTCATTCATTAATCATTTATTGACTATTTAAGTATTTTAATGATATCAAATTTCAGTGATCTTGAGCTCGTTGGATTCCTCTTGTCGAGCCACTCGATTCGACTATATGCATGCTATATTTGGATATCATTTGGTTATCTAATTAATGTTTTCAAGCTTCCAAATAGGATTCGGGCCTTGATTTCGACCAATTTGGGTTTAGATTAGACTGATTTTGGTGTCGTTGTATTTTTGTCCTTGAGATGTTCAATTTCACTATAAGCTTGCTAAAATCGGAGTTTGGATGGCTCCATATTTAATTTTGAAAGTTTCCAATTTGAATTTACCTCGAGATTCGTGATCGATCAAAATAATTTTTTAATGATATATGAAGCTTGTTCTTAACTTTCGAATATCTTCTATTATATTACAATTATTGCGTCCTAAAATATTTACAGTGGTAGAGAAATATAAAATTTAGCGTCTTAGCTTTGTATGAAGATCTAGCACGCAATCAGATAAAAAAGAGAGGTGTAGCATTCTTAAGAGACACCAAGATTTTTACGTGAAAAACCCTGAAAAGGGAAAATTCACGGGGCCTGACTCAATTTGATGAATCCACTAGTATTTGTAGTTGATTACAAATAAGGCTCTTCATTGGGCTGAAGGCTTTGGCTTGATGTACATCATATAGAGTACATTATATGGTGGGAATACAAAGAATCACTGTTGACATGTTCGTTTGGTCAGAAGGACCATAGTCATTGGGAGACGGAGGTCGAAAATAATATTGTCCGGTGACGGAGGTCAGAATGACCATAATCAGTGGTCGGGTGGAAGTCTGGCGTTAGTTGGTGGCCGGGCAAAAGTCCAACATTCCAAGCAGAATTCCAGCATCAGTTGGTTGTCGGGTGGAAGTTCAGTCATGGATGGAAGTCTGATGTCGGGTAGAAATCCAACAAAAGTCTGGCGACAGGTAGAAGTGTGGTGATGGATGGAAGTTCGACGATGGGTAGAAGTCCGATGAAAGTCTGGCGATGGGCAGAAGTTTGGTTAAGGGCAGAAGTCCGAAGATGGACGAAAGTTCGGCGTCGGGTAGAAGTCTAACAAATGTCCGGCGATGTGTAGAAGTCTAGCGACGGGCAAAAGTTCGGCGACGGGTGAAAGTCAGGCGACGAGGAGAAATCCGGCAACGGGCTGAAGTCCAGCATCGGGTAGAAGTTCGACGTCGGGTAGAAGTCCAACATCGGATAGAAATCCAACGTCGATCTATGGCTGGGAGGTGGTCAAGGAGGAGCTTGATGTAAGGAAAACTCTTCTTTCTCTTCTTGCTTGGGCTTCCATCTTCCTCCTCTTGCTTCCTCCCCCCTCAATGAAGAATGAGGGGTCTATTTATAGTTTTCTGAGAGTGGCATGGCAGTAAATAAGAGGAAGATTAAGGGTGAATTGGGAGTGGCTTGAGTAAACGGTCGATATCAATCCCCTTGATCATAGATCATTGACTGGATATTTAAAAGTCTTAATGATATCAGAATTCAATGATCTATAGCTCGTTGGATTTGTCTCGTAAAGCCGCTCGATTCGACTATAAGCATGTCAAGTTTGGAGACCATTTGGTAATCAAAAGTATGGTTTGAACCTTCCAAATATGCTTTGGGTCTTTAATTTAGACCAACTTGAAATCAGATTGGGCTGAATTTGGTGTCGTTGGGTTCGTATTTACTAGACATTCAGTTCGACTATAAGTTTGTTGAAATCGGAGTTCATATGGTCTTTGATTTAATTTTTGAAGTTTATAACTTGATTTTGTCTCAAGATTCGTGCCCGATTAAGATAATTTTTTGATGATATATCAGTTGCTCCCCTTTTTTCGGACGTTGAAGCCCGCTGAGTCCGAAAATATATGTCACAGCATTTTAAATTGGCTGAATCGCAAAAAATGTTAAAAAATTGCTTTCCAAAACATTTTAATTTACTCAAACTTGACCATAAAAGCTTCGTTGAGGTCCGAAAGTATCAAAATTGGATCCGGAACGTCAAAAAATAGTTCTGGGGACCCCAAAAATGTCTGATTTGGACTGTCCGAGCCTAAACAATGGGCCCTGACGTGTTTTGAAGGCCGAATAAGCCAGCTGGCCGACCGCCACTACCGGCGATGGCCTGTGCTAATGCGCTGGTTTAAGGGGCTAAAGGACGCGCCCCTGTAGATACAGTTAAATTTTTTTTTTTAGTGGGGCCTACGTCCACTTTTTTTAATAATTTTTAAGGGGCTCAAGTCTCTTCACAAAAAATTAATTTTTTTTAAGAGATTTTTTATTTTTACTCTTTTTTCTTTTTGAAAGAAAGAAAATGTTTTTTAATCTCTCCCTTTGTTTTACATTGGGTGGGGCCCATATTTTTTTTTAAAGAAAGAGACAAATTTTTATCTCTTTTTTTTCTTTTTTTTTTTGCGTGGGGCCCAAAACATTTCTAGAAAATTCTAGAAGAATTTTTGAAAATTTTCAAACATAATTGGAGGCTAATTTCCCCCCCCCTTTTTCAAATCGCTTCCCCCCATTTTCCTCTTATAAATACCCACCTTGGGGCAGAGGAAAAATTTCTCCATTTCTTCTCCTCCCTTCTCCCTTTAACTTTCTTACAGTTGAGGCATTTCAATGTTTTTAGTAGGTGGCATCCCCTACTTAAATTCAGAGCCCCACTCCTTGTGTAGAAGTTAAAATTTTTCACTTTCTCCCCCATTTTTTCTTCTTACTCTAAAGGCATTCCACTGTTTTTCGTAGGAGGCATCCTCTACTCAAATTCAATGCCCCTCTTTTGTGGAGAAGGAAAATTTTCCTTATTTCATTCTCTTTTCCTCTGAATTTTCTTTTTACCTTAGAGGCATTCTACAATCTTAGATAGGCAGCTTCCCCTATCAAATTTCAGTGCTCATCTTTTGTGTAGAAGGAGATCTTTTTCCTCCTTCATTCTTTTCTCTTGTGTTCTTCTTACATTGGAGGCATTCAACTGTCTAAGATTGGCGGCATTCCCCTACCAAGCTTCAGTACCCCTCTTCTATGTAGAAGGAGCTTTTTTTTTCTTTTTTTTCTCATATATTCTTCTTCTTATTAGAGGCATTCCACTATTTGAGATAGGTGGCATCCCCTATCAAGCTTCAGAGCCCCTCTTTTATGTTGAAGGAGTCACGATGAGAATTTATTCTCTCAATAGACAACTCTTGATAAAAGAAGATAAACTGTTGCTTGTATACAAGTGCGATTTGAGAAGATCTGGTGATAAGAACACCTAGAAGGAGAGTTGGAGATTGCCAATAGATGGGAAGAATTTTTGATTAAATTTGAGCAGAAGTTCATCAATATTTGACCATCGGGTGGAAGTCCGATGGTGATCGATGGTTGAGAGGAAATTTAGTTATAGTCGATGGCCGAGTGGAGAGCTGAAGGAGATAGTTGGACGGTGTACCGCTATCAGTAGTTGAACGAGAAGCCAACGAGGGCTGATATGAAGTAAAAGATCGACGGTGGACATCAAGAGAAGGGTCGATGATGGCGGTGGTCCAGTTGCATTTTGTTAAGGCAATATATATCAATACTAATATGTGTGGACATAAAAAATCCCTTTCTTAGAAGGAGTTGCAAGAAATGTATCAATGAGCAATAGAGAAGAGGTCACTTGAATCCACCAAGGATATTTCACCATTTTGAAGTTATTTATTGCTTGATGATATTAACCTCTGTGGAAGAGGTCGAGAGAATCTACCAATGATGTATGATCTATCCGAGGCTATATGTCAAAGCATTGCTCGATGACGTTAACCTATATGGAAGAGGTCGAGAGAATTCACCAAGGATGTATAACCTATCCGAGGTTATATACTAGAGAACTGCTCGATGACATTAACTTATAGAAAAGAGGTTCAGAGAATCAACCAAGGATGTATGACATATCTGAGGTTGTATGTCAAAGCTCTGCTCGATAACGTTAACCTATGTGAAAGAGGTCGAAAGAATCCACCAAGGATGTAGGACCTATCCGAAGTTGTATGACAGAGCCTTTGCTCGATGACGTTAACCTATGTGAAAGAGGTTGAAAGAATCCACCAAGGATGTAGGACCTTTTCGAGGTTATATGTCTGTGCCTTTGCTCGATAATGTTAACCTATGTGGAAGAAGTCAAAAGAATCCATAAGGATGTAGGACCTATCCGATGTTGTATGTCAGAGCCTTTGCTCAATGACGTTAACCTATATGGAAGAGGTCGAAAGAATTCACCAAGGATGTAGGACCTATCCGAGGTTGTATATAAGAGCCTTGCTCGATGATGTTAACCTATATAGAAGTGGTCGAGAGAATCCACCAAGGATGTATAACCTATCAGAGGTTGTATGCTAGAGCACTGCTCGATGACGTTAGGGAAGAGGTTGAGAGAATCCACCAAGGATGTATGAAATATCCGAGGTTGTATGTTAGAGCTCTGTTCGATAATGTTAACCTATATGAAAGAGGTCGAAAGAATCCACCAAGGATGTAGGACCTATCTGAGGTTGTATGTGAGAGCCTTTGCTCGATGACGTTAACATATGTGAAAGAGGTCGAAACAATCCACCAAGGATGTAGAACCTATCAGAGGTTGTATGTCAGAGCCCTGCTCGATGACGTTAACTTGTGTGGAAGAGGTCGAATCGAATCCCACTAGAATCGATTTTACCTTGATTGGGAGGGGGCAAACACCGCGTGTATCCTAAATTAAAGGTAAAGAAATATCTATCTTTAGACCATTACTACCTTTTTGAGGTCTAGATTAATACCTTTCCCAAGGAGTAGAAGTCCATATTTGGACTGGATAAATCTTAAAATTTATTAGAAGTATCGTTGCATTTGCTAGAAGCTTTATGATCCCAAGACATCTTCTTAGATATTGGAAGAGTTGGAGGAATCTTCTTGACTACGGCTGAAGTCAAGGTTGCCCTCCAATCGAGAACCACTTTACCACAGATAGTGCCAAACTATTGCGTCCTAGAATATTTGCAGCGGTAGAGAAATATAAAATTTAGCCTCTTAGCTTTGTACGAAGATCCGGCATGCAATCAGATAAAAAAGACAGGTGTAGCATTCTTAAGAGACACCAAAACTTTTACGTGGAAAACCTTGAAAAGGGAAAAAACCATCGGGCCTGGCCCAATTTGAATGAATCCACTAGTATTTGTAGTTGATTATAAATGAGCCTCTTCATTGGGGTGAAGGCCTTGGCTTGATGTACATCATATGGAGCACATTATATGGTGGGAATATAAAGAATCACTACTGATGTATTCATTTGGTCGAAAGGACCATAGTCATGGCGAGACGAAGGTTAGAAAGAATATTATCTGGTGATGGAGGTCGGAAGGACTATAGTCGATGGCCGGGTGGAAGTCTGGCATCAGTTGGTGGCCGGGCAGAAGTCCGGCGTCAGTTGGTTGCTGGGTGAAAGTCCAGTCATGGATGGAAGTCTGATGTCAGGTAGAAATCCGACGACAGGTAGAAGTCCGGTGATGAATGGAAGTTTGGCGTCCGGTAGGAGTCTGATTAAAGTCCAGTTACGGGCAGAAGTTTGGCGATGGGCGAAAGTCTAGAGATGGACTAAAGTTCGGCATCGAGTAGAAGTCCGATAAAAGTCCGGCAACAGGCAGAAGTCCGGCGAAGGGCAAAAGTCTAGCGATAGGCGAAAGTCTGGCGACGGGTAGAAATCCAACGACAAACGGAAGTCCGGTGTCACGTAGAAGTCCGACGTCGGGTAGATGTCCAACGTTGGTCGATGGCCGGGAGGTGGTCGAGGAGGAGCTTGGTGGAAGGAGAACTCTTCCTTCTCTCCTGCTTGGGCTTCCATCTTCCTCCTCTTGCTTCCTCCCCCCTCAATGAAGAACGAGGGGTCTATCTATAGTTTTCTGAGAGTGGCATGGCCAGTAAATAAGAGGAAGATTAACGGTAAATTGGGAGTGATTTGAGTCGACGATCGATATCGATCCCCTTGATCATAGACCGCCGACTAGATATTTGAATGTCTTAATGATGTTGGAATTCAACCATCTAGGGCTCGTTGGATTCGTCTCGTCAAGCCGCTCGATTCGACTATAAGCATGTCAAGTTTAGAGACAGTTGGTAATCCAAATTATGGTTTGAACCTTCCAAATATGCTTTGGGTCTTTGATTTAGACCCATTTGAACTCGGATTGGGTTGAATCTGGTGTCGTTGGGTTCGTATTTTTGAGACGTTCAGTTTGACCATAAGTTTGCTAAAATCGGAGTTCATATGGTCTCCGATTTAATTTTTGAAGTTTACAACTTGATTTTGCCTCGAGATTCATGCTGATCAAGATAATTTTTTGATGATATATCAACAATTTTGAGAGACAACATTATTAGAGATGTAGGATGTGGATCTGATAGAGTTCTCAACATGCTATTCCAAGAGATTGGTTGCATGTTCGCTCGAAAAACTATTTTAATTTACTTTGAAATAAGTTTTTTTCTTATAATGTATTTTATCTTTTTTAGGCAATTTTTTGTGTTTTTTTGTAATGTGTTGTAAAGATATTTATTGTAATAGATTGATCATGTACGTATGAAGCTTGATAAGGTCTATTTTAGACAGTGGAAATTGTAAAGACTAAAAGTTTAGATTTATGAAATATTTTTTTTTAATTTGAGGAAAAAAAAGCTTATGTAGTTTTTCATATATGTAATCTTTAGATATTTGATCAAAGATTAATTATTAGCAATTGAAATATTGTAAGACAATATAATTAATTGATAATTAAATGCAATGTATGTTGGATAAAACATATATTGAGACATCTAATAATGTTATTTTATTAAGGTTCTTTCATCAAATTAAAGTTTTGGGAAAGCATACAAATTAGGGAAATTTAAATGTACCTTATTACTAAAAATGTTCTATCATATAAATGCAATATGTTATCTTGTCTACTACGACACCTAATGTGTTTGTTGTATTTATACACAATTTTCTAAATAAATGCAATAGGTTATCTTGTTTACTAGGACATCTAATGCAATCGGCCATTTTTTTTTCTTATGTTTGACATGTAAGTCTCAAATTTCTAAGTAAATATAAAAATTCCATTTTTCAAAATCTTAAACCCAACATATGATAGCTTGGAGTACTTTTGAGCTTCTCAGAATCCAGCGCTAAGTAGTCTTCTTCCTTTGGCCTTTTGAAAGAGTTTTTTCACTTAGAGTGAATCCCGTTTGTGATTATGAAAAAATACTATCCTCATCAAAGTCTTCAAAATCTTTAAAATATATGCAACTTTTTTTAATCAAGAGTATTTTTGACAGATTTACCTCTTTGTATTGTAATTTACTATATGGGCTTGTTTATGGAGGACCATATTAAAATACACATTTCGTGTTTACCTAAGGTAGGGAAAAAATCTCTAAGAATATGGACATTTTTCGAAACCCTAATTTTCTTTTGAAAACCATTGTAGAATTTCAATTCTATATTTGAAGATGTACTACAGGAAAGTTAGTAGTATGTGGTGGATTTGCAGTGGACTTTACAGCGGATTATTTTTTGTCAAAAATAGTGACGAATTTGTAACGAAAATTTTCGACAATTTTTTTTGTAACAGATTTGTGGTGGATCTATAGTGGAATTTCAGCCTCCAATTTATGGTGGAAATTGCAACCGCAAATCTGTCGCAAGAAGAGTTATAATATAAATAAAAAAAGCTTTTTGTTTTGTTTTGTCTCCACGACCGAGTGAAGAAGAGCGTTGGTTTAAGAGTGGTGCGGGTTCGAATCTTGGGTAGGCCAATCAGGCGGGATATAGCGCGAGTAATCTGATCGTGCGCGGGCATCCGGTCAGGCTTAAGCAGCGGGTATGCTGGTTAGGCGTTGGCAACGGGCAGCCCGCCCATAATCTTTGTTTCTTTTTTTTTTTTAAATTCCACTGCAAATCCGTCGTAAATCAGCTGGAAATATTTGCAACTAATTTTTTCTGCCGCAAATAATTTTGCGACCCTACTTTTTTGCGTCGGATTATATTCTGCCGCAAATCATATTTTGCGACAGATTTTTCATATTTTGCGCTGAATTTTTTCGCCGCAAAAATGTAACTTTACTATAGTGATGGCATGCTATTCTTTATGCCACATCTACTTACAAAAAAAGAAAATTTTGAAACTTTATCTTTGTTTTTGAATTTACTGTTGAATATTATTTCTATCTTTCAAGGTGGTATGTTATTCTTCATATAGTGTTTGATTACAAAAAATAGAAATTTAAAAATCATAATTTTTTTCTCCAGAATGATAGGTATAATATCACATATCTACCACCTCCCAACCAAATTCAATCTCCATTTATCCGACAAAGAAGAATTTGAGAGGTTGATCCGACAAAGATATCTTCAACAATTTATTCAAAGCGCACCTACTCGGGATGAAGCTGGTCCTACTGGGGACAGAATCAGCAACAAAGGCAACCATCAAATAATCGTCAAATGGTCGGAGAGATTGAAACTATTGTTGGGGGCCCCTCAGTACCCAATCAAGTCTTAATTGTAGTTAGCAAGGAGCCAATGCCAAAGAAGTCTCGTGCTGACCACTCTATTACTTTTGATGATACTGATCTAGACGGATTTCAGACCCCTCATCAGGATCCATTTGTAATTAGCACGGGAATTGGGACCCATATTTTAATGTCAAAAGAATTTTAGTTGATAATGGGAGCTCGGTGGAGGTCCTATTTTATTCCACCTTCCTCAATATGGGCATGGATAGGGAAAAGCTCCAGCCAGCTGCAGGTCCACTGTACGGGTTTGACAATCGACCTGTAAGGGTAGAAGGAACCATCAGTCTCCCAATTATACTTGGAGAATTCCTCTGACAAGTTGAGTATTCTATCCAATTCATTGTAGTGAAATCAGAATCGACCTATAATACGATCTTTGGAAGGCCACTCCAAATAATCTTTGGGGCTATTGCTTCAATTCCCCACTTAAAGCTGAAGTTTCCTACCCCAATAGGGATTGGAACAGTACGTGGAGATCAACAGGTAGCACTATCCTGTTATCTTAGGCAGGCTCAACCACGCTCATCAGTTACTCTAAGTATCGAGGAGTTCGATCTTCGGAATGAAGATATCCCTCAAAGGGCCTCCCCTGTAGAAGATCTTACTTGTGTATCTCTATCAGATGAGCACCCTTCAAGAATAGTACAGATTGGATCAATCCTCTCAGATGAAGAGAAGGAGTATGTAGACTTTCTACGTATAAACCAAGATGTATTTGCATGGAGTCCGGCTAATATGCCTGGAATTAATCCTGAAGTAATCATGCACTCCCTCAAGATCAACCCAGCATACAAATTGGTAATGCAAAAGAAGTGAAACTTTGCACCAGATCGTCAGCTAGCAATTGAGCAGGAGGTTGATAAGCTTTTAAATGCAAGATTTATAAGGGAAGTATACTACCTCGCTTGGTTGGCAAACGTCGTTATGGTTCGAAAGGCAAGTGGAGCTTAGAGAATGTGCGTAGACTATACTGATCTCAATAAATCCTGCCCCAAGGATAGTTTTTCGCTTTCCCATATTGACCAGTTGGTTGATGCCACCTCCGGACATCAGATGCTAAGCTTCATGGATGCTTACTCCGGTTATAATCAAATATAAATGGATCTTGCTGATGAGGAGGCGACAGCTTTTCAAATAGATAAGGGGCTATACTGTTATCTAGTAATGCCATTCGGGCTCAAGAACACAGGGGAAACATACCAACGCCTAATGAATAAGGTTTTTAAGAACCTTATTGGGCACACTATGGAAGTATATGTGGATAATATGCTAGTTAAAAGCCTCGAGAAATCCCATCATATATCTGACTTGGAACACTACTTCTACCTCCTTCGATCTTATAACATGCGCCTTAACCCCTCCACATGTGCATTTGGAGTAACCTCAAGAAAATTTTTGGGATTCATGGTTACCCACCGAGGGATTGAGGCCAATCTTGAGAAGATCAAGGCCCTAAGGGACATGCTACCCCCAAGAAATATCAAGTAAGTCCATAGATTAAATGGAAGGATTGCGGCACTTTCTCATTTTTGGCTTGCTCAAGAGACAAATATCTACCTCTCTTCAAGGTTCTCAAAGGTGCTAGTAGCTCAGGATTTCAATGGACTGACAAATGCCAAGAGGCTTTCGAGCAACTCCGAGCTTATCTGGCCTCACCGCCACTGCTCTCAAAGCTAATTCAAGGGGAAATTTTATATATGTATATGGCTGTCTCCTCCCAAGTTATAAGCTCAGTCTTGGTCTGGGTAAATGATAATGTTCAATGCCCAGTCTATTATATTAGCAATGTACTTTCAGAGACAGGAACACGCTACCCATTAGCAGATAAAATAGCCTTGGCATTAGTCTTCTCAGCTAGAAAGTTATGCCCTTATTTCCAAGCACACACGATCGGGGTCTATACAAACTTACCATTGAAAAGTATTCTCCAAAAGCCTGAGGCATCTGGAAGATTGATCAAATGGTCAGTAGAGCTTGGATAATTTGATATCCAGTTCCTACCTAGACCCGACATCAAGTCACAAGTGTTGGCCGACTTTGTGGTCGAATGTACTAACCATACCTCCAATGAACCGCTAGATACATCTCCTTCCTCCTAATGCTGGATCTTATATGTCGATGGAGCTTCTGGGAGTTCCAGTGCCAGCACTGAAATCTTATTAATCTCCCCACAGAAAGCTACACTCGAATACGAGCTTAGATTGAAGTTCCTAGCAATAAATAATGTCGCCAAATATGAGGTTCTGATCACCGAATTGAGGCTGGCAATTGATTGCGAAGTGCAAGACTTGGTGATTCACACCGATTCCCAACTAGTCGCCTCTCAGGTGGAGGGAGAATTTGATGCCCACCATCTATTATTGGCCTAATATTGCCAAATAGTTAAATTTTTGTTAGCCCAAATAAAGAGGCATCAGATCATCCATATCCTACGGGAACAGAATGTAAGGGCAGACACTCTCTCCAAGCTGACCACTTCTATGACAGGAGACATTTTCAAAAGAAAATATATTGAGGAGATCCACTTTCTAAGCGTTCAAGGCCCGTGGGTGATTCAATCAATAAATGAATCAAAAGAAGCTTCTTGGCTCGACCTCATTCTCACTTTCTTACAAGAGGGTGTTCTTCCTGAAGACCCAATGGTGGCAATACGACTTCAGAGGCAGGCAACAAACTTCACTATTATTAATGGAGAGTTATACAAACTATCTATCATGGGGCCATACCTCAAATGTCTTCCTTCTTTAGAGGTAAACTATGCACTCCGAGAAGTACATTCAGGTATTTACGGGGAACATCTGGGCGGAAGGGCGCTAGCCCAAAAGGTCCTGAGATAGGAATTTTATTGGCCAACAATGAAGTAGGACGCGCTAGAGCTTGTGTAAAAATATAACAGTTGTCAGTTACTTGCCAACCTTACCCATCTACCTGCCATAGAGATCTCAACATTACAGAGTCCCTAGCCTTTCGCTCAATGGGGGATTGACATAGTAGGACCCTTTCCTATAGCCACGGGTCAACGAAAGTTCATCATCTTGGCTATAGACTATTTCACAAAGTGGGTGGAGGCAGAACCTCTGGCAAAAATCACCTAAGCAAATGCCAAACAGTTTCTATGAAAAATATAATATGTCATTTTGGCATTCCTACGAAAGATATCATCGATAATGGAACGTAATTCACTGGAAGGGTCTTCACCACATTTTGCCAAGATCTCCATATTCATCTAGTACACACGGCTGTGGCCCATCCTCAAGCTAACAGATAAATAAAGGTCACTAATCAGACTATTCTGAAGGGATTGAAGACACGACTAGAGAAGGCTGGGGGGCAGTGGGTTGATGAGCTCCCACATATCCTCTGGGCCTATCGTACCACTACAAGAACTCCTGTAGGAGAAATCCTATACAATCTCTGCTTTGGCACAGAAGCTATTATTCCCATTGATATTGGGGTCCCAAGTCATAGGGTTCAAACTTTTGATTTCAATGACAATGACGAAAAACTCATGTGCAGCCTAGACCTCCTTCCAGAAGCAAAGATGAAGCAATGCTTAAGTTTACTGTATATCATCAGAGAGTTACCCGTCACTATAATCGAAAGATGAAACCACGACGTATATCAATTGGAGATCTAGTTCTATGCAGCATCGAGGTGGCAGGAAAGGGTCCCCAACGTAATAAACTTTCCCCCCTCTGGGAGGATCCATATTTAGTAGTAACTGTGGTGAAGCCCGGTACTTTCAAATTAAAGGATACTGAAGGAAATCTGCTTCCTCGAACCTGGAATGTAGACAATCTTCACAAGTACTATCAGTAGAGCATAGTAGTGCTACTCGTTTTAAGTGTTATATATCTTGTGTTGTATGTTCTGAACGATGTTGTTTATGGTGTTTGTAGCTTCTTCATCCCTAAGTTATCTTAGGGAACTATGCCTTTGTAGTATGGTTATATTGAATTATATTATTATCTTCTTCAAGTAAAATCATATTGACAGATTCCCATAAGCTGTGAACTTCGATCTTGGGATCCTTGATTCGAGCAATATAATCATTATTATAGCTCAGTCATTGGATGATCAATCCCAGGGGGATTCGATCTGACCTCTTCAACACGGGTTAAAAAGCAGTAGACAATGCTTTAATCAATAACCTCGGATAAGTCAAACACCCTAGGTGGGTGTCACTTAATTATTATATCCTTGATTCGAGACATATGCTCTCTTTGTTGCTCCTCAATCGATGATCAATCCCAATGGGATTTGATCTGATCTCTTCCATACAGGTTAACGCCATCGGGAAAACTCTGGCAAATAACCTCGGATAGGTCACACATCCTTGGTGGATTCTTTCAACCTCTTCCATACAAGTTAATGCCATCAAAAAAACTTTGGCAAGCAATCTCAGATAAGTCAAGCACCTTCAACAAGCATAAATAAAATTCACTCAAAGGCACTGAAATGTTTATTAGCTTCATAAAAATACCAATAATTTTTATCATAAAAGATTACATATATCAATACAAACATCTAATACATCACAATCCCTAAAAAAGATAAAGCAGTACAAATAGTAAAAAATAAAAATGCTACTCAATATTTACAGTCTCATCATCTACGTCAAGGTCAAAGGCCTTCTGAAGCTCACTCTCTATCTCGTTGCCATCGGAACCTGAAGAAAAGTCATCTGAAGCTTGGCTAGGGGTCACACCTTCGACTTGGACTCCGGTCTTCCGCTGCATCAGGCGAACCACCTTCAAAAAGCCCCTGATGAATCCATCTTCAATACACTGCTACTCCAAGGCCTTCACTTCTATATCATAGATATGGTCTCGAGCCTCCTGAATGTGATCCTGGATGATGGTCTTGAAAGCTATGGACTTTTTGAAATCTTCAATAACTTTTGAAGGTTCTGATCCAGACAAAGCGGCCTCCTTCTCAGCTATAAGAGTCTGGAACCTCTTATCCTTTACCTCAATCAACATTATCTTCTCTTTAGAGGCCTTTTAATCCTTCAAAAGCTGAGTTATTATCGCTCGTGCCTCCACCAGATCAATTTGATGTTGATTTGCCTGGCGATTTTGAAGAGATATGGATTGCATTATGTTGGCCAATTCAGTCCTACACTCGCTCAACTCCTCTTCAAGCACCTTTGCCTCTTTGGTCTTATGATCGTACTTCTGCTAGAACTCTCCTTGAAGATATTTGATCTTCACAAATTCACTATTCCATTCATTCAGAGCATCGATAAGCTCGATCCCAAGGCGCGACCACTGAAATAAGGAGAAAAGTGTATTAGAATCCACCCCAGAAGAAAAAGAGAAAAAGCATTAGGAAGGTATTACTCATTAAGTCACCAGCTTTACGACGTTCGATACATTGATGGTTCAAGACCTCCTCAGGGGTGTGGAACTTGGCTGGGGAAGAGTCAGGTAGAGCTTTATCAGTATTTATCGCAATACCCTCTGACCTCTTCTTCTTCAAAACTTGGGGGTCTTCACCTCTTGCCGGATATTTAGGAGCCACCTTTGAAGTTGGGGCAAGGGGCTCGAGAACATTGTAAGTCGGCTTTAACATCTTTGCATCAGACCTTCCAGCATCGAACGACAGCCCCACCTTGAACAAGAACTCTTCCTCGATGTACCTACTCATGTGACCAACCTCGAATAGAAGATATCCAATGTCAGGAACTTTGAGGATCCTCATTATGTCTTCTTCCTCGACATGCAGAGGGGATGGCAGATCCTTCATCTTCCCCAATTCTCCAACAGGCCCCAATCATTTTTCATAAAGAAAAATATATTGGCCCAGTTCTTTGAAGGATCACGGGTATGCAAGTCCAACCATTTGGATCTGAATGTGACACGCCCATGCGTGTCGCTAGTAAATCGACCCATCCGTGAAAGGTGTTCAGGTGTCAGAGTAGCTCCTTGATCCCTAAAGAGTGCAATCAATCCCATAGTCACCGACATCGCTCTGAATAAAAATTGGGATAGGTTCACCCTACACTACCATAAAATTTCGATCAACTCAGCAGGAGGTGCAAAGCGTAACCTCGCTCACAAATTGGTCTAAAAAATGGTCAAGTACCTGGGAGGAGGAAGGCTAACCCGATCAGACCTCTTAGGAACAATCGTCACCACATCATTCGGGAAATAAAAATTCTTGCGAAAAAGGATAAGGAAGTCACTTGTAATAGTCGACGCTGTCTCATTTACCCTTGTTTCCTTATTTGACCCCCACTCGCAATCATACGGTACGATGGGGTCTCCCCTGATAGCAGAGTTTTTTTGATGGAAGACGATCACCCGACATTTCTCTTACTCAAGGGTGTTGGGGGAAGAAAGGGGGATCTCCGGACTTTCTTGCAAAGAGAGGGGCCTTGGAGGACCAAGGGAAAGCCTCAATTATAAGAATAGAGGGAGAAGGGGAGATCTCCGAACTTTCTTGCAAAGAGAGGGGCCTTGGAGGACCAAGGGAAAGCCTCAATTATAAGAATAGAGGGAGAGTGAGAGATGCGAATTTTCATACCCCAAAGAGGGGTATTTAAAGTTACATGAACGGTAAATGAAGTGTCTTTCTAAAAAATTTGAAAATAAAATTAAATTAAATTAAATTTTGGAATTCTAAAAGACGAAAATTAAGTGAAATATTAAGAGAAGAATTTCAAAAGTTTCTTCATAATTTTTATTAATTGGAATTCTAAAAGATAAAAATTAAGAGAAGAATTCCAAAAGTTTCTTCATAATTTTTATTAATTGGAATTCTAAAAGATAAAAATTAAGTGAAATATTAAGAGAAGAATTTCAAAAGTTTCTTTATAATTTTTATTAATTGGAATTCTAAAAGAAAAAAATTAAGTGAAATATTATGAGAGGAAATCCACAAGTCTCTTCATAATTTTTATTAATTGAAATTCTAAAAGATAAAAATTAAGTGAAATATTAGGAGAGGAATTCTAAAAGTTTCTTCATAATTTTTATTAATTGGAATTCTAAAAGATAAAAATTAAGTGAAATATTAAGAGAGGAATTCCAAAAGTTTCTTCATAATTTTTATTAATTATAAAAGACAAAAATTAAGTGAAATATTAAGAGAGAAATTCTAAAAGTTTCTTCATAATTTTTATTAATTGGAATTCTAAAAGATAAAAATTAAATGATTTTCTGTTTTAAATTTTATATGCCAAAATTAGTAGTCATCTTAATAATAAATAATTTATGAATTTGAGCAAATTAATTATGTTTATGATACCGAACATTTTGAAGAAGAAATAAATATACATATTTTTAGACTTTGCAAGTTTCAAAATTCGAAAATAGGGGGGCAACTGATATGTCACCAAAAAATAGTCTCGATCAAGCACGAATCTTGAGGCAAAATCAAGTTGAAAACATCAAAAATTAAATCAGAGACCATCTGAATTCTGATTTCAATAAACTTATAGTCGAACTGAGCGTCTCGGAAACATGAACCCAACGACATCAAAATCGACCCAATCTGAGCCCAAATGAGTCCATATCAAAGACTCGAAGCACTTTTGGAAGGGTTAAACCACAGTTTGAGTTACCAAATGGTCTCCAATCATGACATTCTTATATTTAAATCGAGCGGCTCAACGAGAATAATCCAACGAGCCCAAGATCATTAAATTCTGACATCATTAAGGCATTCAAATAACCATTGAACGGTACATAATCGTAGGAATCAAGATCGGCTGTCCATTCGAGTCACTCCCAATTTACCCTTGATCTTTCACTTATTTACAAGCCATGCCACTCAAGAGTTCTATAAATACAACAACATTTTCTCTTAAAAGGGGGATCGAAGCCAAGAGAGAAGAAGGAAGAGAAGGAAGAAAGTTCCAGCCGCCTAGCTCCTCCTCGACCACTGCTGGAGTTTTGCTGCACCACCGCCGGAGTCTCGCCGGACCGCCACCAGAGCTTCGTCGGACCACCACTTGAGGGCCTCACCTTCGTCGGACAACCGCCGTAGGCCCTCACCCTTGCCGGACCACTGCCGGATCGACCTCGCCTTTACCGAACCACCGCCGGAGGCCCTCACCTTCGCTGAATCATCACCTAAGGCCCGGAGCTCTGCTAGACCACCATCTGAGGCCCAAAGTTCTGCCAGACCATTACCTGATACCCAGACTTCTATCGTATAATTGTTACTTGTAATCTGATCGCCCTTGGAGGCGTGTCAGTCCATTATAACCAACTCAAATTCTAGTGGAATCATTTTCAACTGGGCTAGGCCCCGTAGTTTTTCCCCTTTCAAGGGTTTTCCACGTAAAAAACTCTTATCTTCTCTATGTGTGAGCTGGATATCCGTGCAACGCTAAGACTGAAAATTACAACTCTATCGCCGCACATATTCTAGCCCGCAACACATATTATATAATTTTGAAAGTTTATTAACTAATATATTATATTTAAATTAATTTAATATTTAATAAAATATTTTTTATTAAATTAAAATATTTAAATAAATTATGTATTGAACCGACCTGTTCTTAAGAATCGGGACCGGTTCAACCTGTTCACCGGTTGAACTGGCAGTTCAAACCCGTTTCCACCGGTTTGATATTGGAGCAGTTTTTCATGAGGAGCAAACTAGCACATGTCCGGTTCACGGTTAAACCGGTCAAACCAGCCAGTTCGATATGATTTTCTAAACCATATTTATTATAAATTCAGGCTCAGCACATTCGAAAATTTATTCATTTGAGTTCGATTCATTAATGAAATTATCTATGAATAAGCCTTTTATGTCCGATTTGTTTTGAACTTTATTGTTCGTATGCAGCTCAAATTTTACTCAAATGAAGTAAAAATGATAAAAAATTAATTTTTCTTCAATGAATTATAAAAAATCAAAAAAGATATATGAAAATTAAAAATTTAATTGCTAGAATTTTACAATTATAATAATCAATTAAGCTCAAAATTTAACAAAAAATAATTTGATTATATTTATTTGTCGTTATTAAATAATTATTTTGTGTTTATACGAGATGAATACGATTGAATTGAGCTTTCTTTCAAGTTTGACTCAATTAAATTTGAAGCTTAAAATATTTGTTCATGTCCGAATTATTTATTTAACGAATGAATTAAATAGGAGCTTTTATATTTCCAGTTTCAATAAGGAAAATTCCTGCACATCTCAAACCTTTTTCTACTGAATAAGCCATTAGTTGAGGTTCGTTTAATTTTGGGTAAGCGCTCTTCTTGATCGAGCTCATCAAGGATGAAGTTGTTTGATGCTAGCAAGTTACCAACACAGGCATGAATAAATATAGATTTAGTTCCTTGATTCACTTGCTCCTTCGAAGAGTGACTGGTGAAAAGGATGAGGGAATTAATTAAAAAAAAATTAATATCCCAAATAAACAAAAAAGAGAAATTCGATAGAAATTTCTACCTTGCTTTTAAAGTTTCCTTAAGAAGAGCTCCATCATCAAATATTCTCACAATGAAGTTGGTTTGGCCTCTGTAATACCTTTGGCCATTAATAGTAAAAAACAACATTGATATGTCCACATTTTCTAGTTTTCTTTACTTTAGCTTAGTTTTCCTAGCTCTCTTGAGCGATAATCTAGTCAAGTCCCATGAAGAATGCCGATATAGTGACCACTAAAGCATTGTTAAAGGGGTTACCACTCACCAATTTATCTTCTTTGGTGAAGGTAATCTAAGCGACCTAAGCTACTGACATTCAAAAAATAATCATTGAGTTAACCGCAACCAGAATTATCGCTTGAGAGTTACTCACTAAGATTTCTCAGGTCCATCTTATATGAGAATAAAAAGCATTAATCATGATATGGGTAGTGCAACAGAGAATAAGCTAATTCCCGTAGTCTTGAATTTATCCTTTCCTACTTACCTACCTAGTTCTGCTTGGATGAATTGCTTCATCTTTCCTTACTCTATTATGTTCTCCACCAAGCTATTGATTTCTTGACACTCCTCAATGTCATGTAAATCATCACTATGGAATGCACAAATTATCTAGGCATCACTAGCATGTGCACCACCTTCATTGACACAAAAATCATCAAGAATATCCTATTCTGAATGGCCTCCACTAATTTAGATATGAATATGGGCAAGGGAGTGATGGTCGGGGTATTAATGATTTGATGCATCTCTTCATCTATGTATAAGCGAGCAGTGTGTAGCGCTTCCACCATTAGTGGGGTAGGTTGTCATACGATTCTCAATATTCTCATCAGTAAGGGTACCCTTTATTGGTTGTAATGATGTAGGACCTATTTGGTCTGATTCCTTCTCCTAGTCCATGGGCCATCAGATAGCTCATGTTATGCCCACATTAATGTTCGGGTTGATCCTTCCATACTAGGAATTCTCTAGGCTAAGTGTGTAACAACCCAAAATATGAAAACCTATAAGGACGAAATTAATGTTGACGTACCACTGATTTGATATTGAATATTTATTTGGACAAATCTATATAATTAGTGTTAATTAACCCGTCAGATAAACTAAAACTTGTATTATAAATTTGAGAAAAGAAATGATTTATTTATGTATCTAAACTCGGTATAGGAACCGTAACGATCATCCTGAAGGATAAAAATCTCATTCATCTATCATTTTAAATACAAAATTAACCTATATAACGCTTTAGTCGACATCTAGAGATTTTCGCCTTCTCTTAGCAAATTAAGAAAGGGTTTATTTTATGCAGGGATCTTGGGTTCTTATAAAAGCAAGCCACTACAATCAATTACTTCTCATAAGAGAAAACTTTCAATTAAAGTGGAGATTAGTTCCTAAGCTTCTAATATAATTATTTATATAAGGGAGTTGACATATTGTTTAGAAAATACCAATCATTCCTTCCAAAAATTAATTAAATTTTATAGAAAATGCATTTGTATTTAATATATGTATATATTTCTTATTTATTAGCTTATGAGATGTGCATATACTTTTGGGCTTATGTCTGGTTAGAATGTGCTGTTAGCTAACAACCTAATACACAAGCAGTCATCTTAAATGTAGTGTACGATAAAGCTAGCTCAATACTAAGAGATCAAAGGATTAAATTAGACTACAAATTATTGACTCAAGATGAGTAATTTTGACTTTACATTCAAGTGACGCTAACGAGAAGGCTCGCTAAAAACTCTAATTTTTATCTTATTTAATTAACCTAACTAAATTTTTTAACCACCCAAATTCCAAAGAAATTTCATCAGCATAACATTTTTATACTAATAGGAATAATGCAACATCCTCCGAGCATAGGAGTTCCCCACTGCCTTGTCCTAGGCTTGTGTGTTGGGCTAGTGTATGTTCCATAAAAAAAATGCATGTATATATGCATGGTAGGGTAAATTTGTTTGTGTATATAGTACCCTATATTGTATCATTCTAGAGTTAGTATATGTCTTCCTATAAAGTTTATAACATATACATCAAGAAAAACTTAGGAAAATTCTACCCACTAATACAATTTACCACCCATATGATGCAATATATGAATGCAACGTAGAAAGTGAAAGAACTGCATGTAAAAAGAAATTTTATTTATTTATTGATTCTATAATTTACAACAGACTCTAACTCTACAGAAAAGAAATGTGGTCAGGCTTCGCCATAATAAACTTGAGATCTAAGCTCACCATAAATATATAATCAGATACACATGCTTAAGATTTTCAAACTCTAGGTTTTTTCTGGAATTCCAAAAGAGATTGTCCTCCAAAGGAGGACATCGCCTTTTAGAGCCCCATTGACATGTATAACCATGCCCATTTGACACTTTTATAACACATAATGATGTACAACTCAATCTATATGCAAACTACTTTTACAGACACTTGCACATTTATATTCCATTTTCTAAGTATATTTTAATGACCCTTATAGGAAAAGTAAAGGGTTGCATAAAAGAGTTAGCATATAAATATAGTGTAGCAATTGTGTAGTATTCTCTAACGCAATCCTTAAAGAGCTTAAGTACACCGGCAGAAATTAAAATGTATGACATTCTAGAGTTCAGAAAATAAATAAATATATAAATAGTGCTCTCTAAGCAAAGTACCTGGCAATCAATCTACACCACCAACCTAACCTAGCTAGAATTGGTTATCGTAGCAAATCATCTAAGTGTGTTTCAAAGGCTATGTGACTTTGATATATCCTATATGAGTTTAGTGCTTAAGTCGCATGAATTTTAGATGTTTGTTTATTAAAGGCCAAAAAAGGGAATTTAATTAAAGATTATGTTTTGTATGATTTGATTTTATTATTTAATCTTGTTATGGTAGGAGTTATTTATTTAATTCTAAAGAATTTATATATCACTAACCCCAAAGTGCAAGGGTTAGTAATTTATAAATTCTAGAAGTCTTGCAAATGAAATGCAATTATAGGATATATAGATGACCACATAAAGTTTTAGAAGTTTATTTATAATTCATTAGAGGATAGAGAGAGGGCCCTTCAATCCAACACACATGCCCTCCAAGTAAAAGCAAGCATGATGTATAGGGCCAACATTTTATTATTGTTTCGCTAAGGGATATAAATTTTATACACTCATGCCTTCCACAAGTGGAGGCTAGAATGGTGCATGAACCTTTAATTTGGTTATTTAAGATTTATTGAAACCCTTAATCAAATATGGAGTGCCACATAAAGGGACCATGGGTAATTTTGGATACATTAAAGGCTTTGAGATGTAATACTAAGTGCCCTCCAAAAGAAAGTAAACACCAAGCATCAAAGTCTAATTATTTAATTGAATTAATTATTAATTTTATTTAAATAAAAGTAAATTTTAATCAAATAAAATTTATTCTTTTTGTTTTAAATTTTTGTTGAATTTTTCTATTTTTATTGAATTATTTTAAGCTTTTAAATAATTTTTAAATTTTTAAATAATTTTAAAAAATTATTAAATAATTATTAATGAATTAGTATTAAAATTTATTCAAAAATTTTATTTAAATTCAAATTATTAATCTCAAGAATTTATTTAATTTTTTCATTTATTTATTTTTTTATTTTATTTATTATATCTAATTAATTTCATTAAGAAAATTAATTATTTAATGAATTAAAATTAAATTTTAGTTGAACATTTTTATTTAATTTAAATTAATTATCTCTGATTTTATTTTATTTTACTTAAATTTATTTTTATTTTTGAATTTTATTTTTATCTTAATTAATACAACTCTATCTCCGACCATGTTCCAATAATATTTTCTCAGAGTAAGATTTATTTTGGGCAAGCGCTCCTCTTGATTGCGCTTATCAAAAGTGATCCTATTTGATACCTGTGAGTGACCTACATATACATAGACATCCGCTTGAAATTTAGCGAGCAATTGTTAAGTATTATCACAAACTTATAAATGATCACTATTAATATTACTTATGATTTCTTAAAAATTTCACAAGGAACAAAACTTTCTTGATTGCTATTTTATTAACCACAAATTCAACCTTCCATTATAGAGGGAGCATAAATGTAACCTTGGAAGGAGTATCCATAAAACACCATCTTTTGGATAGTGGAGTTCATGTGCATTAGTATATTGATAAGTATGACAAGTATATTGTTTTATAATTTAATTAATAAATATGTTTCTATTAAAGTTTAAACTACTTTAACAATATTTAATCTTTTAATATTTAAAAATATTAATTTTAAAATATAAATTTTAAGAAAAAAAATTCTTTTATATATATATATATAAGATTTCTTGAGGGTTGATATGAGTCAAAGTCATTTGGAGGACTCCTGAAATTTTAATTGGCGATGTTTGATTGAAATCAGCTTTTTTTATTAGTGGAGGACTTTAGACTTAATAGTGGAGGACTCCAAAAGTCGTGACTTTGGTCGGTTGGCGTTAGTCTATGAGCTCAGTCTTTTTTTAGTTGGACAAATTTTTAATATAATAGAGATTATAAATCAAATGAAGTAAATCATATATTTTAAAATAAAATTATGAACATTATAGTCGCCGGAAAAATAAAACTTTAAGGGTAAATAAATTTTCTTATTTTTGTAACAAATAATTTAGAATGAATTTTTTTTATGAGTTATTAAGGGGCTCCTCACCCTTCAGCGTAGAGATGTGGAAGAAGATTATTAACCCAGATAATATGGTGTTGCATTTCATTTGAACTTAAATTAAGTATCAATTATACAATTTAGATTCTATTTAAACTTATATTAGCTTATTTTATATTTGATTATCTTTAATATACTTTTAATGATTTCCACATTTACCAGATTGAGTTACTAAGTTGTGATTATAATTAAGGTGTAGAAAGTGATGTTAGTACAATAATACATTTGTTGAGAAAATATGTTTAATTGTATGTGCAAGAGTTTTTAATATTGCATGAATGATGTGTTCTATTTAAATAATTATGACATATTTAAGTAGGAAAAGCTATGGATTAATAGATTTGCATCTCATTAACAATGAATTACGTTGGATCTAAGTTTGTATGTGGATGACAAGCAGCCCTACTAAGTGAGTGGATGATCTAATGACCTGTGAGGGAATGGAGAAGAGGGGAAAGAGAGAGAAAGAGCTAGAGAAGAAGAGAGGTTTGATAGAGAAGTCAAGAAAGCTATGAATATCGTGATAGCATAAAATCATCAAAATCATTCAGTAGTAAAAAAGTCCAAAAAAAAGTCTCAATTTATTTCTCATCACCTCTTATTTATAGAATTTTGAGATCGATAGGAAAGGCCACATGAAAAGATAAAATATAATATTACATTGAACACTAGTACATCACTACATAGACTACCCTATACATGAGTCATCTTTTGATTAACGGAAAGAAGATAAGATCAAGAGGGCTTCGACGAGTTATCTCTGAGTGAGTTCGTTAAAGTTGAGTATGCGAGCATGCATCAGCGAGTTTGTGAGGAGGAAGACATGAAATTCAGTCTCATAAACTAATCGACACTATGAAGCTCACCTACTCACTGAAGTCCTTCCAACCTCGCCTTATTTAATTGAATCAGTGGATAATATGTGTTTATGGTAGCCTCTATAATGTTGTACATGTATTATATATAAAATTGTATTTTGTTTTTCTCTTGTTGTGTGGCTTTTCTTGTATCCCTCAAAACCCTATAAAAATGAGTGATGAGGAGCAATTTGGGTCTTTTAGACTGATTCTGATGAATTTATGCTAGTTTGAGATTCACAGCTTTCTTGAGTTCTCTATATATTTTCTCTAGCTCTCCAGTTCCTTCTCATCTTCTCCTCTTCTCTCCATTCTCATAGATTCCCCGATCATCTGCTCATAGAATGAGCCTGCTAATAAAATCAAGTGTCACCGACGGATAAATTTTGATCAAATACTAATAGTCATCGCAAGTAAATATATAATTGGCCGCAAATTTACAATTTAAATTGTTGTTGCAAAATAGTTACATAATTTCTTAAGACTACATCCTGATAAATATGGCCTCACAAAATTGACACGTCTACACTCCTATGACTTAAATGTCCTAAGAAATATAACTACTTCCAGAAAATCTTGTAACAACTTATTTAATCGTAGCAATATAAATTTGTTAATATATATATTTAATGGACAACTCGTGACGCATAATGCACAAAAACTTCCTAGAAAATTGTTGATACTCACTCATCAATCAAAGAAATCAAAAGACCGTTCAAGCAAGTTTTTCTATGTAAATTATAGCATATCTTTAATCACTGATAAATTTGTATGAAACAAAAAAATAAATTAACGTTAGTGTATAAAAATAATCATTACTAAGGGAAGCATTGAGAGATCCAACAGTTTGCAAATTGTGAGCACTGTGACAAAATATTTCAAAATAACGTTTTTTTCATTCAAACAATAAAAATCCTTCAAAAACTTAAGCATCCCTTCGCATCCTTTATTAATATCCAGCAAATATAATCTATAATAGCAAATATAAAGTCACCTTAATTCATCTAATAGAAATAACAATCATAGTAGAGAACCCTTCAGGCTTTAGTACATAGTGACTACACGACAAGTGTTATGAATGGCAACAAATGAATGAGCTCCGGCGATCTCACCGACCAATTCCTTTAACTATAGTTGTGGGCGCCCAGTCTTTAAAACTTGTAATTTTTACTTGCGTGATTTTCCATAACTTCCAATACCAACTCCGTATTCAATGTAGTAATTGCTGTCTATCTACAATCACGCGGAAAGCCACCGACTTGCGCCTTTTGCACAGCCAACGTTTCATGCTCCAGAAGCGACTGCGACGACGCCAACCGCCGGCCGGAATGCGGAGAAGTCATCGCGGCGGCGCACGTTGATATGGAGACCATACTTCATGAACAAGGTGAGCGACATCTTCTGCTCGACGCGGTGGCCTGGCACTAGTGCAATACGGTAACGAAGGAGTACGCCCGCAGCGATGGACTTCATCTGAAGGTAGGCAAGGTCTTTGCCTAGGCAGACGCGGGGACCGGCGTTGAAAGCGACGAACTTGAAGAAATCAGCTGGCGGTTCGAACCGGCTGCCGTCGTTGGAAAGCCAGCGTTCCGGGCGGAATTCCAGGCAGTCATCGCCCCACACCGACTTCAGCCGTCCGGTAGAGTAGATGGAGTAGGTGATGGCGGAGCCCGCTGGAACGAATGTGTTGTCAGGGAGCACGTCATCGGCGACGACGTGCTTTGAGTCCTCTGGAACAGAAGGGTACAGTCTCAGTGTCTCGGAAAGTGCAGCCTTGAGGTACACAAGACGTTCAAGCTCCTCGAAATCAAGCGGGGAGTCGATCCAGGCTTTGTAGTCGTTAGAGCCGCGGGTGTCTGAGAGGACAGAGTAGAGCTCGGAGATTATCGCCTGCTCGGCAGCAGGGTGGGTAGAGACGAGCCAGAAGAACCAGGAAAGCGCGACGGAGGAAGTGTCGCGGCCTGCGAGGATGAAGTTTAGGGCGACGTGCTGGAGAAAGTCGTCTGTGTAAGACCCCTTGCGCATGAAGCGGGATAGGAGGTCGTCGTGGCCGGAGTTCAGCTCGAGCTTTCGGGCTTTAATGACGGAGGAGAGGTAGCGGTCAACTAGGGCGACAGATTGAGACAGAGTTCCCTCCATGCCAAGGCGCAGCCATTTCTTGAACCGCCACAGCACTTCCGGAAAAATGAAACGCTGCAGGCTAGCCTCCGTGGCGCGGTCGAAGGCCGTGGCGAAATTGTTTTGCGGAAGCCCGGGGGCTAAAGTCTCCGGGTCGCGGCCGAAGGCAAGGCCACAAATGTTGTCGAAGGTGAGGCGGAGGAGGAGGTCCTGCAGGTCGACTGCGGAAGCTTCGGCTACAGCAGCATCGAGTATAGGGAGCAGCCTCTGTTGGATGGAGCGGGAGACCCAGCGTGACATGGCGGTCCGAAGCGTGCGGGTGGTGAACTCGAGAGCGGCGGTCTTACGCTGGAGGAGCCAGGTGTCGCCGTCGGTGTTGAATATACCATCTCCGAGGAGGTCATGGAAGACGGCGTGCCATGTGGGACCCTTTGGGTAGTTGTCAAAGCGGGTCTTAAGGATATGTTCAAGGTTTCGGGGGTCGCACGTAACGGTGACGAGACCCTGCCGACGAGCGAGGAGCGGCACGGCGCAGATGCAAGTCTGGTAGGTCCCTCCAGTGCGTCGTAGGTTGTCGGCGATCCACTCGTGCATGCGGTCGGCGTTGCGGACGAGGCTTGGCAGGCTGCCAACAAGGGGCCAAACGCGCGGGCCTCGCATCCCGGCCGCCATGCGCAAGAACCAGATCATGTACGCCGCCGCGCACGCCGCAGCGGCAGCCAACCACATTGCCGTCTCCATTTTGTACCTATTCTCCCACCCCTGCACGCTGGGATCGATCTTTCTTTCCCCAACTAACAAGAGCTTAAGAGCTGGATAGAATAATGTGGTGGTGAGCTATAGATATCTATGCTAATACGTTTATAAAGAGGGCGCGCGGTGGTGGTGGAGGGCAGGGGAATTTAATGCGCCAGACTGGTATATTGCTCCTCACCAGCTACCAGCACTCACTCCTTCCTCTCTCTCTCTCTCCCTCTCTCTCAGTTTATTTTCTTCTCAAAAATGCGAACTTCACGCCACTCCTTTCCTCTAATGTCCACGCCTCTCATAACTCGCTCTTTAAATGCCGTCAGGAGTCGTTGGGATCAAAGTTAACACCATGGGGAAAAGCTAATTAATGTGCTGACGCCACGTCGGAGGTATGAGCTTCAGCAGCGCTGTTTCTCCAAGCTCGAACCTGGTTCAGATGTAAAAACCCTCCAAATCAAATCGTGAGATGATATGGACTCTAGAGATAGAGAGCGAAAATAAGAAGAGCTGTAAATGGTCTCCCGTGGAAACCAGTTATATACAAGAGAAATCAAATACTGACATAGATGGAAGGATCAAATGTTCATGGCCAACAGTTTTCCTTATGTTAGATATCCAACCATAATACTTTTATAATTTTTATGGTAAATTCGATTAGAAAAAAATATTTTACTCCTTGGTTTGGGAAGAGTGAGAGCATCAAGGATGTTTCGGTTTTGGTCGTTTGGTGTTGGGTGACCGACCCCACCGGCGAGATTGGCAAAGCCCCGATTTAATTCGTAACGCTAGAAAATGGGTAGTTCGTGGTGGGATCCTTCAGGGATGGTTGGGAAACGCGTGTCACTGTAAAATGTTTAACGGGTGTTACGGGTGCTATATCATAGAGAGGTGTATAGAGCTGTGTAGGGGATTGGGTTCATAGTTTCCTTAATTTTTTTATTCAATTTACGCAATGGTTATGGTATTGGTGGATTATGTTGTGAGGATTAGCCATAGCGGTCTTAACTACCAACGAAAAAGTTGATATTAGAGATGGCCTAACGACGCCAACTCTTTTGCCCGCCGTGTTCTTTGACGTTTTCTCATCTGATTTATAATTTCAAGGATTTTGTGTAATGGAACTCTGATTATTATTCAAAATTACAGGATTGAAAATTTAATGTATGATATTTTTTTAATGAAAATTTTTAATTTATAATTTAAATTAGTCAGCTGCTCTGTTATGTGAGAGATGATAAAAATTTTTATAAATAAAATATGCCTAGTATTTTTATTGCATTAAAAATTATTCATGTTGATAGAGAGATATTTTAATATCGTAATATTGTATGAAGATCAAAAACACAGAAATAAAAGAATGTTAAGTAAAAATTCAAAAAAAAAAAAAAAAGATAAATCATGGAACTTGACATAGTTGAAATTAATCCGCTAGTGTTTATTGATTATAAACGATGTTCTTTATCATAATTTAAGAATATATAAATACATTATAGTAGATATAAATATATTCCTTGGAAAAAGTTGGAAGAGCAGTAAGGTATTGGATATATCTTCAAGATATCATTTGTAACGCTAGGGTAAACTAGAAACTATGAAGTATAGTATAAACCTTGTTATTGACAACATTAGTTAAAATTAGTATCAATGATGTGCATCAGCTTTATATATGATGTCATGCATCAATACTGCTAGTGAAAGCATGCATCACTGTTAGAAGGTTTTGAAATAGTTGGAGGACCATAATAAAGCAACGATGATTGAAAGATCTTAATCGGGCAAAAGAGATCAGAGGATCCTAGTCGAGTGATTATACTCAATAGATGGCCAATGGAGAGTCATCATTTAGTGACGATAATCAAAGAAATATATTTTAGCAATGCTGGTTGAAGGATGATAATCAGTTTATGGTGGTTAGAGGACCATAGTTGGGTAATAGTATTCAGAGGACCTAATCAAGCGACGCTAGTTAAAGAACCATTGTCAGGTGATGTTTGGTAGAGGATTATAGTCAAGAAACCACAAAGGGGTTTGAAGGGTCATATTTTAGCAATAATGGTGAGAGGGTCATATTTAGTAATTGTATTTGGGAGATTATAATAAAGTGATGGTCTATATATTATAGTCGAGTGACAATGGTTAAGAGGATAGTAGTTGAATGATTGTCATTGGAGGATTATAATCATGTAGATGGTTCGAGAATTGTAATCAGGCTATTGTATTTTTAGAGTTATAGTCAAGTGATTATGGTTATAGGATCGTAATTTTGTGACAATGTTTGGAAGACCATAGTTGGGCAATAATGGCCAGATATGAGGATAATATCTCAAGAGCTATATTCACATGACAATGGTTATAGGAACATAGCTAGATAACGTTGGTTAGAAGATCGTAGTCGGTTGATATTGGTTAAATAATTATAGTTAGGCGATAGTGGTTAGAGTACCACAGTTGGGTAAAGATGGTTGTAAGAACTTCACCAGGAAATGATGGTCGAAGGATTGTAGTTAGGCGGTAGTGGTTTGAAGAGTATGGTTAGGAAATGGCAGTTTGAAGATTGGAGCAAAGATATTGAAAAAAACTTTGATAAAGAAATTTTAATATTGCCTAAAGTTTGTTATAGAAGCTTTAGTAGGATTTAGAATTGTGAAAATTGAGTTTAAAATATTAATAATAGTCTCAAGAACATAGAAAATGTTAGAATTGGATATTCCAGTCCATAAAAAAATTGTGCCTTCACATGTAGCTAACCAAAATGGCTAGCTACAAATAACTACCTCCCTTAATTCTCCTCCTCCCCCCTCCCCCCCCCACCACACACACAATCCCACCCACCCACCCAAATAAAAAAAAAAAAGAAAAACCACCTGCAATCTTGTTTAGCTCCACGATGTTGTGCGAGTTTAAGTGGAAAACATACAAAGCCATCTTAAGCACTATTTTTAGGTTATTCATGTGTATGAACTATATGCTCTTTCAGGTCATGCATGAATTTTTTTTTATTTTGATTATTTTCTTGCATTAGCTATTAAAATAAAAAAAGATTCTTATATCTAAGATATAAAATGCTATAGCTACTAGATTTAGTCTATTGATTTGAACCTCGATCGCTTATTAGATTGCCAGCTTTAAGATATAAAAGTATCATATCATGTTGAATAACTTTAAGAGCATCTGATCTATTACAAGAAGCCTCAATAGTATTTATAATTCTAGAAGAAAACTCAAACAAATGGTTCACTTGCCAATGATTCTTCACTATAGCTACTAAGCATAATTGGAGTTGATGGGCAAAGCAATGAACATAAAAGCTTGAGGATTATCATTAAGGATAAGTGACTTCAAACCGTTAAATTCACCTTGCATATTAGATGCCCCATCATAACCTTAACCACGTACCCTATGTAATCTCAATGAATGTTTGGCAAGCAATGCTTCAACAGCTGCTTTATGTGTTATTGCATTAGCTGAAGAAATATGTTTGATACCAATAAGCAGGGGATAAGATTCATTTTTGTTTTAACCATAGACTTAGCTTGTTATGGCTTTGGGAATGCTCTACCACATCATGAGAATGAATTGGGCGATTCCTATGCCTCTTAGGTTTAATGAAGATTAAGATCTTGAATTTCTCCCATGGTATTTATAGGTTAGGTTTATACTAAAGCTAGGTTACCTATGCACTAAGGGTGATGGGTAAGAAGGATTAGACTTAATAAAAAATGAGATTGACAAATGGACCCCCAATAGGCATGGTGAACTACATCAAGTTCATTATATGTATTACAATCAACAAGATCCAAAATACTTTATTAGGATGGTTTAATAAGTTTTAATTTTTACCGATATGATCAGGCAATGATTTTTATAAGTAATATATTTAATAAATAATGGATTACGCAGGAGCATTTTGGCAGGAACAAGCAAATACTTGAAAGGAAACATCCTAATAGGCATATTTAAGTAGACAATAGGCATCAGGCAGATTTAAGAAGATAAAAAGGTTTGACTAGGAAGATACATTAAATTATGCTACTCAATTTATCGAGATTCTAAAGAAAGGAGGCTTAGAAATTAGAGCTTCAACTAATCATAGCTAATTGGTACACAACATGCAAATTTAGTAGGAAAAATTAACAAGCAAAAATGGTTAGACTAGGATAATATCTTGAAAGTAATTATCCAAAGTTCTAAGGAAAGGATGCCACTAGGAAAACTTATATCTATCCTTAAGAACCAGTAGATAGCAGAAACATTTAGTAGATAATAAATGACAGGATAATATAATAGATAAAGGGAATAAGAAATTTTATAATTTTGATTAAGTTTAGATTTTTGAAACTAAACTCTTTTCATCTAGACCTTGTTTAATAGAAAACTTAAGTAGCTCAAGCTATTAACATATCAAAAATCTTGTATTTATTAAGAGCTTTGTTCAGTTATACAATCATGTGTAATACTTCTTAAGATATCATCCACTAACATGCAACATAAAAGGATATGCTTTACAATAAAAAATTGATAAGTTCTTCTTGGTAGACTTTCTCCATTATAAATGGACTTTCCATGTAGGTTCAAATTTACCACCTAGCTTTCAAATTTGAGCTAAAATAGGCCTTTGTAGAACCAAGACAATAAATCTTGCTTGGGAAGTTCTAGGATGGACCATTTTGTCATGTGCCTAAATCATTCATGCTTTATGTAGCTTGATATTTTGTTGGGCTTGCAAATGCTATTCTTCTAAGCCATCAAGCTCTTCCAAGTGAAGTCTAACATTCTGTTTGAATGTAATACCATAATATACTTCAACTCCTAAAAAGAGAAGCTATACCTCAAATGGGAGAATAACCTTTGTCCCTAAGACTAAAATGAATGTCATAGATCGAGTTGGAGTTTTATATATGGTTTGATATGCTCACCAACTTCTTTTAAGCTTTTATGCCATTGATGCATATTATTGTCTAAAATTTTCTTTAAAATCTACACCAAAGTTTTATTGAAGGCCTTAGTCAATCCATTAGCCCAAGAGTAGTTGATAGTTGAGTATGTTCAATAAATATTATGACATCTAGCAAAGTTATTCATTTATGTGCTTCTAAAAGAGGGATAATAATCATATATAATTCAATGAGGATTGCCAAATTGATATAGAATATGGTTTCTAAAGATGTGAAAAACATAATGAAATTGATATAGAATATGGTATCTACGGATGTGAAGAACATAATGAGCTTTAAGTTCTTGTAATGGGATAGTTTTAGCCCATTTAAAGAAGTAATCAGTTGCTAAGAATATAAATTATTATTCTTTGGAAGAAGGAAGGTTTATCAAACCAATGATATCGATACCCCAAATTTCAAAGAGCCACAAAGAAATCATTATTTATAGAATATTCTATGGCTAATGCAATACTACATCATTCACCTGACATTGATGAAAACATCATGCAACATCCATGTAGTCATTTATTAATGTAGGATAGTAATATTCCATTCTTTTAATCTTCAACTAAAATTTAAGACCAGACTAGTGAGCACCACATAATCTAGTATGTACATTTATGATCACTACAGGAAAACAACCCATTACCGTCAGAATTTTTGGTGGATAATATATGCCGGAAACAGTGGCAAAAATACCGGTGAAATTTTTGACGGTAATGGTGCGGCGAAAATTTTGACAGATTTGCCCTCGCTAACTTACTGGTGGACTTTACTCCGAAATTTTGTCGAAAAATTTTATTTTTCGACACATCACCTGCCAAAAATTACCAGCGGAATTATAGGCGTAATTTATGCCGGCTTATTTAAAGTCGACGAAATATTACCAGTGTAATATCCGTTGGTAATAGTACCGACAGATTAGCCGCCGGAAAAATCATCGGTAAAGGCCCTATTTCATGCCATCCGTGCCTAGTTGCTCATTTCGTTCGGCTTCTTCTCTCTGTTCGACGACGCTCTGATGATGTTCCCTCGCTGTTCGACCTTCGACGACGTTCGTTTAGGGTGTTCGACTTTGCTCCTTTGACGATGATGTTCCCTTCGCTCCTTGGGTGACGTTCCCTCGTGCATGTTTGAGTTCGCTCCTTCGACGACGTTCGTTTCTCTATTCAACTTCGCTCCTTCGACGACGTTCGCTTGGTGTGAAGGTAACTTTCTCCCTTTTTTCTTTAGTCATAGATGTTCTCACTAGACATTTGCAAGAGATTGTACCCTGGTGTATGCTTAATTTTTGCTGATGATATTCTTATTGTTGATAAGACTAGAGAGGGAGTTGAAGGAAAACTTGAATTATAGAGATCAACCTTAGAGTTTAAAGGCTTTCATATGATATTCTTCTTGTTGATAAGACTAGAGAGGGAGTTGAAGGAAAACTTGAATTATAGAGATCAACCTTAGAGTTTAAAGGCTTTCGTTTGTGTAGATCTAAAATTAAAGAATCTTCTTGTTGATAATTTTAGTATTAATAGATCTAGTGGGGGAATTGTGACTTTGGCTGGTCAAGTCTTTAATAAGAGTACACATTTTCGATATATTGAGTTTATTGTTCAGAGTGATGGTGAAATAGATGGAGATATTATTAGTAGAATTCAAGTTGGATTGTTGAAGTGGAGGAATGCATTAGGAAGTAGGTTTTTTTTGTTTATGCTACAGTTTTCCAGCAAATTTTCCGTCGAAAATAGTGTCGGTAATACGATATGTCATACTTTCTGGCGGATTTTGCGCCGAAAATTCTCGGCGGCTCGTCTGTCGGTAATGTTCGACAGTAACAAGGGCGTCATTTTTCTTGCGGCATATTGTCCACTGGTATTTTCGGTGAAAATTTTTGCCGAAAATACCAGCGAATAATACACCAGAATTCAGTAATAGAAATGCCATCATTTTTTATAAAGTTTTTGCCAGAATTACTCCGAAAAATCTGTCGGTTATTTTGTTCCGATGCGTGAATTACCGTTGGAGGGGTTTTTGTTGGAAATCCGCCGAAATGAATTTTCTTGTAGTGGATAATCTTTATTTCTTTGATTTTAATAAGATAGTGCAATCATATCTGATCAAAAGACCGTCAACATAAGGTTTCATTGACTAATGCATATGAAAAGGATCTTCTCTTAATTGATTGGCAATAGATTTATCGAGGGATTTTTTAATTTCCCAGGTAGTCAATGAAGGATTTTCTCCAATCCATCTCTTTATCATCCATAAAAAGAAAAATCTAGCCTTTGATAGATAATTTCTTATTTAAATAATCCAAGTCTATGGGTGAAAAAACCCTACTCTCCTGTACCTCTAGAATCTTTCTTTAGATAGGCCAATCCCTTTATAAGCTTTTCTAGGGAATCTTTCATATAATTTCTTCCTTAAGGTAACTAATCCAAAGCTACATTCATAATATGTTCAAGGAGCTTTATCATATATTTATGATACAAAATAAGGTTTTGCTTTAAAATTTTATAGATTCATGTGACCTGATTATCAACCAATTACACATCTTCAAAGATTTTGATCTTTTTAATTTTATTTAAAATGACTAATTCTAGACCAGTTATTAGTGCCTCATATTTAACTTTCTTGTTTGTACAAGGTTATGATAAATGGTAAGAGTAGTATAACATGCATTTCTCTAGGTTATGATACTAACCCAATACCAATTTTTCCTAGAATAACATCTTGTGATCCTTTATCTCTTTGACAAGATACAACCCATATAAATATAACTCCCAAGTAGAGCTTCTCTTCATCTATATACTCATTAGTTATTCATCAAATAATTCATTATTTAGGGGTGATTCAGTAAGAATTGGATGTGCTACTAAAAAGTGGCTAGGGCTTCACCTTTCACAAAATGCAGGGGAACAAATGATATTTCAATTTATAACAGGATCATTAAACATCATGCTAAACATCCAAACAATATTGGATGAGTCATAAGATATTGTTAGGGATTTACCTGAGACATTAAGTTAACCTTATCAGACAACTTGTAATTCCTTAACTATTGGGTAAGAGTAAGGTCAAATATTTTTTCTCAATAGGCAGGTTATTCAATTCAATTTGTAGTAACTATCAACTTGAAGTAATAAAGCTATTCCCTTTTTCCTTTCTCATTAAATTGAGCTAATAAAGTGCCAAGATATTTTTTTAGAGTTATAGTATACAATATTAAGGTCTTTCTTGGGATAGGAGTATCCATGACTGGAGGTGACATTAGGTATTAATTTATAGTTTTGAATGTTTTTTGATATTCATCATTCCAATGAAATCGAGCATCTTTCTTGTATAAAGTTACAAAAATTTGACAAATTCAAGAAATAATAGATATGAATCATCTCATATATGTTAATTAACCTTTGAAAGACCTCAATTGAGTGAGACTTCTAAGTTGTTTCATATCTATGATTGCTTTTATTTTAGAAGGATCAATTTTGATTTCACAGATTCTTATTACAATACCTAAAAACTTCCTAAGGTGACCCTAAAATCACTCTTTAGAGATTTCATTTTTTTATGTCATAGCCATATAATTGCTTGAAGATTATTCTTAGGTCTCATAGGTGGTCTTCCCTTTTATGACTCTTGACAACTAAATCAACAACATAACACTCCACTTTAAGTTTCTCAAAGATCTAAGTCTTAGCCTATTAGTATATGTTGCTTTGGCATTCTTGAGTCCAAAGGGCATAACCTTATAACGATAGACTCCTATCCATAAAAGAAAATATAGCATACTAAAAAGCGATGTCTGTCATAAGTTTTAGTATAGGCAACAAGAACTCAACTTTAGGAAAGGCCTTATTTCTATCTCTAAAATCAATTCATATATGATTTTGACCATTCTTCTTTTTAATGAGGAAAATGTTGGACGACCAAGTATGATATTTCTTTTCTAGAATGAAGATAACATCAATTAACTTATCATTTTATTTCCAAATGCATGTGTTGAGGTGATTATTTTTTGGAAACCATGCTAGGTTAGATTTCATGTTTGTTGACTGCCCATCTGGAGATAATCCAGGCAACTCATCATAACTTTAGGCAAAGCAATCTATAAGCTCCAAAAGTAACTTGACCAAGTTATTTACTTTACCCTCTTTCAATAATGAACTCATGAAAATCGAACAAGCATTTTCTTCATCACATAGGTCAAATCTTTTAATTCATCTGCAGTTTATTTAATCTCCTTTCAAATTCTAAGGAAACATCCCTAACTTGGTAGTCATCTAGATCATCTGAAGTCTCTTAAAAAAGTTTGTTAAAAGGTTTAATATTCCTAGTGAAGAAATTTAAGAATACAATTATTTAAGCAATTTTCATCATTCATCATCACCCACTTAACCAATGGTACTGAAGCCAACACTTGCTTTTGATTTCATCTTATAGTTTTTTTATAATCCATAGGCTTTCAAACTGTTGACATTCTCCTAGGTTCAAGTTGTGGGTATTAATCCTTGCTTAGCTTGATTTTTGACACACATAAGATACTAGTTAAAAGGTAGTTCTACTATTTCATTCATCATAGAATCATCAAGTTTTACATCATTTTCTATAGCTTTGTTGGTAGATGAAAGAAACATAATAGGTTTATAATCTACACTTAAAGCATGATCAACTGTAACTACCAACTCGGCTATACTATCTTGAGATAGTGGGTTAAAATTATATTCCCTACATACAACTTAAGCTTATCAAAGTTAAATCTATTTTGATCATTTTCATCAGCTACTTGGACCTTGTTCTCATTGCTATCTAACTCTATAGATACTTCAAACTTTGGCCTTTCAATTACATTAATAAACTATATAGTCATTAATTTTTCTCAAACAGACTCCAAATCTATATGTATTAAAAGTGTCATTGTCTGCATGTATTCTCTTTAACTATTTTTCTTTCTTTCATTTTTCCATCCTTTGCCTCTCCCTTGAGCTCCTTAATCCATTTTACCACCTCTTTGTACAAGAGGAGCAGGATGTGGATGAACATTTTGTTTAAAGTTGGGATGCTCTGCTTCTTCTTCCTCTTTATTTTCTTTTCATTTCCCATCTCCCTTTTTAATTTCTTTAACTAGTTTGAAATTTTTAGAGAAGAATTTTTACTTCTAGGTAGATAATAAGTAGTGTCCATAAATTCCTACTTTCTCAATCAAGAAAGGTTGAAGGCAAGGGCGGAGGGATGTGATTTAACTCAACCGTTCACTCATAATTACTTGATTGCATTGTAACCGTGAGATTGCTGCCATTTGCTAGTGTTCAGATTATCTTCCTTCTTTACTCTTATATATATATATATATATATATATATATATATATACAAACGCTGTAGTAAGTGAGGTCAATTAAAAGAATACTACTATTTTCTCTGTTTTGTTTTTTGAATTCTGATGTATGAGCATGTAATCAAAGAAGAATGACTACTGTGACAGGAAGCAGGTGGAGTAGTTACAAGGTCCCCCCCCCCTTCCTTCCCCAAAAAAAAAAAAAAAAACTGGCTTATAAGATAACCCCTGCTAAGTGGCCAAAAATCCTAAAAAAAATTGGTATTAAATTCTAATAATCATTCAAGATAACTATTAAATCATGTCAAGTCATCGTAAACTACTTAAATCTTTAGTAGATTGCTAAATTCTCCTTACAAATCTTATATTTAATATTATAAATTGTAAGTTGTTTACTATCTTATTTTAATATTATATATTTTTTATAATAAGTGATATAAAAATTTAAAACTGCTTATATCGGTCCCAAGCCTAGATGAAGAAAGTTGAGGAAAATTTTTATTAAAATAATGTAGCCCCTCCCCCCCCCCCCCCCCCCTACTTAAATCTTTAGTAGATTGCTAAATTCTCCTTACAAATCTTATATTTAATATTATAAATTATAAGTTGTTTACTATCTTATTTTAATATTATATATTTTTTATAATAAGTGATATAAAAATTTAAAACTGCTTATATCGGTCCCAAGCCTAGATGAAGAAAGTTGAGGAAAATTTTTATTAAAATAATGTAGCCCCTCCCCTCCCCCCCCCCCCCCCCCCCCCCCCCCCCTCAAAATATTTTCTGGCTCCGCCACTAATTGAAGGTCTCCATTAATACAATGTTCAATACTATCATGAGAATATTTGATTTACATATAAAGGTTAGAGGGTACCACATTATACTCATGGAACCAAGGTATACTCATGATAGCATTAAAAGAAGCTGCTAAGTCTTTCATATGGAATTTGGCCTTGATTTCAAGTCTCTTATCTCTAAAAGGAGGGTAAAAAGGCCAAACTCCTCTCGCCTTTTGTTGAATCCTCATAGTATCTTTTTATCAGAATTTAGTTTGCAAGTATCCACCCTTTGATAGGCAAGAGTTCTATGAGTCATAATGTTAATTAACACATCAAGATCAATAAGGATGGGTGATAGTTTAAAATTGTCCACATTTATAAAGAAATACACTAGACAATTTTGATCGATGATTCCCAATAACAAGTCCTCATAAGAGAATGTTATTCCTGGAACCTCTTTGAGATTTAAGGATTTTTCAGGCTATACCACTAGTAGTAAAACTATAAACAAATAAATCCCCAGGGATCACTCCTGGTTGCATAATTATTAACTGTGGAGCTGAGGCTTAATAGTTAATGATTGATTTTCATGTGCCAAAAAGGGTGGATGTAAATTGGGATATTTTAAATTTCTATAAAACATTTTGAAATCAAAATTTTAACAAAAATATTAACAAAATAACACATGATGCTCGAAATAAAATGATGATCAACACAAGTAATAAATAAAAATTCAAGTAGGAAACATGTATGACCACGTAATAATTTTTGTGTGGTTGAACCAGAGCTTATTATGTCCACTCCTAGGTGTCCACCAAACGTAGGGTTTCTTTCAAAGCATGCATTAAAAAAAAATTTTTTTACACCTTTGAGGGGTGGAGAAATCTTTACAATAACCTTCTTTCATGATAATCTTCCTATTTATCAGGACAGCCTCCCATAAGCATTATAACCTTGAATTCTCTAATATAATTAGCTTACAATAAAAAAATATCACACATAAGTTGATTTGTAATGGTGTGAAGAAATAATGCAAACCGCACATCAAAATATGAAGAGTTATCTCAAGGCTAGTAAGCATATCAATCCCTTTGTTGATCCTAGGATATAATAAACAAGAAAATCTGCAAAAAAACTTGGTGGCTATTACAAAATTGAACTAATGTTTTTTCACCTAATTATTCCTATTTATATATTGCCCCAAGATATCATAAAACTAATTAAATTACATAGAATCTGATTTTCCACATAATTATTTGAAGCTAAAGTTTGAAGTCCCAAGGCTAGTGGTAATTCAATTCAAATTATTTAAAATTATTATAAAAACTTTCTTGAAATTGGCATTAACAGAGATCTACATCCACAATCTCATTTGTGAATGTCATAAATCAGTTTTTAAGACTTGGAATAATTATTTTTTGTAATTCCAATTCGTTAAATCTTTATAGAGTTTCAAAAACCATTTTTTGGGATTTAAAAAAACCTTCTGGTGATCCACAAACATTAGCAAAGAGGCATTAAGTTTGAAAACATATTATTAACTACATATTTTATTAAATCATATTAATACTATTTTGTTCCAAAAAAACTAATTTAGTTTAGTATAGGTGAAACAATAAATACTATTTAAATATCTTAATATTTTAAAGTTATGATGACCTCACTTAACTTTCTTATAATGCATTTCATTATGATTTTTATTTTGATTTGCTATTAAGTAAAAAAACTCAAAAAATTTTCCTAAGGTACACGGGTTTGAAATTTTATGCTTTGATCTTTTTGATGAGGTGCATGTCTCCTACACACGCTAGATTAGAATCATTAGTCTTGTTCTCATACTAATATTTATGTTCATTAAAGTATAACTAAAAACTTTTATAGCTCATGGAATCAGTTAGCAATAGTAGGAAGTCGACCTTCATTGGTTGACTATAATCAAAGGATGATTACCATAGTTGGGTTACAGTAGTTGGAAGACCATATTTGCGTGATTGTTATAGAAGAATCCTAATTAGAAAATGTTAGTTAGAAAATTGTGCTTAAGTAATGATGGTTGGAGAAACATAATAGAGTAGCGGTGGTTGGAGGATCATTGTTAAGAGACATTATTGTAGTGCCATTAGTAGGTGACAGCGTTTAGAAGACTTTTGTATGTTACAGGTCATTAGTAAATTGTAATCATACAATAATGGACGAGGGACCATAATCAAGAAACTATTGTCAAAGGATTATTACTGAATGTTGCCGGTAAAAAGATTTTATCTAGGTTATTGTGGATAGAGGATTATATTTGATTGATAATGCTAATGATTAGAGAACCATAGTTAGGCAAAGATGGTTAGAGAAATGTAGTTAAATGATGGTGTTTGAAAGACCATAATTAAGTGATGGTCCATAGAGTATCATAGATGGGTAATGGTAGTCAAGGAGTATTGCCTAAAGATAGTGATCAAAGGACTATAGTGGAGCAATGGTGGTCAAAGGACAGTTTTCCTGTGATAGTTAATATAGAATCATTGTTAGATGATGTTGGACAAAGTGCCATTGTTGAGTGATGTTAATGGTGATCATTAGAGAAAAATTTTGGTCGTGGTAATTAGATGACTTTGTTTGGGTGATTGTGGTTATAAGATTATTGTCAAATAATGGTGGGTAACGAAATGTAATAATGCAATGATGATTAGGGGATTATACTTGGGAGATAGTTATGTGAGGGTCATAGTTAGAAAATAATGATTGGAGTACCATATTTCGGAATAATAGTCTAAGATTCATAACTGGGTAGTAATGGTTTGAGGGAGCCCCATTGTGATGCTTGTCATAGGAGCATAGTTCAATAATAATATACAAAGAATCTTAGTTGGGAGATGGTGTATAGAGGGCAATTATCAGTTGATGGTGGTTGAAGGATTATAATTGGGCAATGATAGTTAAGGACCGTAAATGGGAGAAGATGTTCAAATTATCATTGGATAATGATGGTGGTTAGGAGGGAGTAACTAGATAATAGTGGTTGGGGAATCATAGTCTAGCGATGGTGATCAGAGGCTCAAAGTTAGTTTATTGTGGTTGGAGGACCGTAGTTGGGTTTTGGAGCTCAGAGGATCATAGTTGGGAGTTTGTGGTCAGATTATCATGGCCAGTCAATGGTGGTGATTGGTTGATGGCCTAATGGTGTTTATTGGGTGGTTTCCTAGTGGTGGTTGTTTGACAATGATGGCCTAATAGTGATGGTCAAATGATTGTTGTTCAAGATTGATTGTCGAACAATGGTGATCATAGGCAATGCTTGAATGGTGGTGGTATGATGATGGTATTATATTAGTGGTTGTTCATTGATGTTGGCCTGATAATGGTAGCAAGACTAATGATTCTATGAACCTTCAAATTATTCAAGCCTCCTAGCTCTCTTAAATCTAAAGAAAAGGGTCCCCTTTATGTAGAGAATGAAGTTCTATTTAAGATTTTTTACGAGTTACCTTCTTTGCAAATATAGTCAAACTTTAAAACACTTTATCAAACGATCAATATTGATTCCCGTGATCATATATCATTTTTTTAATATTTAAGTGTCTTAATGATGTCAAAATTAAACAATATTTGGCTGCCAAGATTTGTCTTGTTGAGATGAACAATATGACTAGCATGTTCGACATAGAGATTGTTCGGTCTCCAATTGATATCCCAAAGTTTCTAAATATATTTCAAGAGCTTATTACAAGCTTGTTTTAATTCAAATTGAGGAACTGTTGGGGCCAATGACTTCTTCCGGTCAAGATGTCTATTTTGGCTATAAGTTTGCTAAAATCAAAGCCTATACTGTTATGAATTTGATTCTAAAAGTTTTTAATTCAAACATGCATAAGTATTCATATCCAATCAAATAGATTTTTGATGACCTATCAATTTTGCATCGATTTTTTTTCTTATTAAGTAGCTAATTATTGGCACGTAAAAAAAAGAAGTTTTTAATTGTTATAAAAGTTGAAAATGTTTTGATAAACTATAATTTATATAGATAGTACTCTAATTACAAAATTGATAGTATTTTTTTAAAACTTCTAAAATTTTTATACAAATGTGCTTTCAAAATAGAAATTAAGTCATAATGTATTTCCTTGCAAGTATTTTAATGAAGGAATCACTCATTAAAATAAAGATATAATTTTAATTTTTACCATTATAATTTTAATAAGTTTATGGGATGTTTTACATCTCAAAATAAATTTAAAATATATGATTAAAATATTTTGACTTATTTTTCTCATCCTTGATTAATATAGAAAATGTACATTTGTTAAGTTTTATTGCCTTTAAAAATATTGATTAAAATAATTTTCATTTGGAATATACCAAATGTCAAATTTCCTTGTCTAAAACTTCAAAAAATTATAAAATAAATGCAATTTAACTCGATACAACATGTAAGTTAAAACTTTGAATAGATGAGATCCATAGCTCCTTACAAAGGAAAAATTCTTTGAAGACAATTTAATTGATTTTTTAATCGGATTATAATTTGATTTTTTTAAATTTATTTTAAGATAAGTATATTATAAATTATTTATGTATTGTACTAATTGTAAAATACCAAAGATCCTAAACCAAAATTAATCATTTGATTAGAATATATTGACACAAACTTTCACTATCTATAAAATTTTAATATAAACTTTCAAATCTTCATAAACTCTACTTTAAAAAAAAATTATTGAAATATTTAATTATATACAAAACTTCATGAATTTTATCAACCTCAAAATAAAATTTATAATAACTTTGTGTGAGGATTTATTAAAGTAATACTTTATAGGGTTTTGTTCTTCGAAATTTTAGGCACATAGTTCCAAATATCTCAAATGCCTTGGTCATGCAAAGTTAGCTTTGCGGCATAGGGTTGTAATTTTTTTTTTTGGGGGGGGGGGGGGGGGCCTTCGTGTTAATATAAAATAAGGGCTCACTAATGCTTGAAAGAGCTACAATTTAAAATCAAAATAAAGCCTACGAGCCGGTGGTTCCAAATACTAAGAGTACAAAATAAACCTAATAACATTCTAGGGCTGAAATAAAATAGCACCCAAAAAAGGGATATCCAAATGTAAACAAGCAGCTCAGAATCCCTGCAAAAAGAAAAAGGAGCAGAAAACCAAATACCGGTAGGAGAACGATCTACCAAATACTTGCAAAACTTGATACTCCCAAAAATCTTAACTCCCTCAAAATTGATCGAGCCAAGAAACAAAACCTCGATCCGACCGTCTGCAAAAAATAAGAACCTCCAAGACAAAACAGGATCATAATAAAAGGAAGAAAATAGTAACCAGATGATAGAGTGAAGACTACTAAAAGAGATCAAGAAGGTTACTTCCTGCTTTTGGCTCGTGAGAATAAAACCAAAGTAATAAACCTCAAGAATGCGATAACCAGTAACCAAAATATCCGTGAAGGAGCCAGGCCAAAACCACCAAAAACCTCCAATCTCCTTAATAAATGAGCACCCACAGAGATGGTTCTAAAAGGTATAGTAGCAGAAATCATAATAGTCAAAAACCTTACTACAGAACAATCTAATAAAGGCAACATGATTGTTATAATAATAAATATACTCAAATTCCCTACCCTCCATACATAACAGGAGATTCCCCCAGCAACAGAACATGAAACTGGAAGGGAACCTTCCAGTATAGGTAATCACAAATAGAAACACATTGCTCCAGAAATCCACCAATAAAATAAGCAACACAAGCAAAATGAGAAACTCAGGAGATAAAGAAGAAACGAATAAAAAACAGCCTCAACCCTTCCGTAAATAATGCAGACCAATTTTTTCTAATAGAGTAATCCCTTTAAGCATTTGAGGCAAATTACTGATATCAAAATTCTTAAACCCCTCAAGTCTACTGCCACATTTAGCAAGCCAATCGGCAGCAGCATTGCCTTGCTGATATATGTGAGAAATGTTAAAGTTGAGAGAAGAAAGGGATTGTTTAATCTTCCTAATGATGTAGAAATTTTGAGGGTTACCAGCCACGTCATTGTTAATAATTTGAATAAGCAATATAGCGTCAACCTCAACCCAAACGTAATGATAACCCCTTTTAATACAGATATCAAGACCACAGTCCAGAGCAACAAGCTCAGTGGTTATCGCATTACAAAAAATGATCGGAGCAGCAAAGGCAGCCAGAGTATTACCAAGATGGTCACGAATAATACCACCGGCACCAGCACAGTTAGGACCAACAGAACCATCAGAATTAAGCTTAATATAAGGAGGATGGGGCTTAATCCATTTAATACTCCTCACAGCATTCTCAAGAATGTCACAGTTACAGGAAATACCAAAATCTAAAGCCAAAGAACCCTTTTTGTGAAAAGTCTTACTGGAGAGAACATTAACAGAGTAAAGTTGCAGGACTTTATCACGAATATTGGAAATAATTTTGGTAGCATTCATTTTAATAGCATTATGTTTAGAATCATTCCTAGCTTTCCAAAGGTACCACATGATAATAATCGGCAATAAATTGAAGATGTGACCTTTAACAGGAGTAACCCAACTTTTAAGAATAGAGCTAATGTTACTATAATAGTTAAAACTACCTTTGTTAGTCAGCTCATAAAACACTCTCCAAACTTTTATAGCAATCTCTCCATTCACAAAAGCATGTTGAATATTTTCAAGATTAGAGCAGCATTGACATTTAGAAGGGAAGTTAAAACCTTTTTTCTGAAGTAAATCATCAATAGGAAGAAAGCCCTTAAGGCAACGCCGAACCAAGATCGAATAAGATAAAGGAAAACTATTATGCCAAATAGCAGTGAAAATTTGAGAGTTTTCGTACTTAATTCTGAAATTATTCCAAGCATTTTTCATCTAAAATTTACCACTATGAGATAATTTAAACAAGATAACATCTTTGCTATGCAATTGTAAAGGAATCTTCAGTATAAGATTAACTAAATCTTCAGGGATATGCTCCAAAAGTTTGCTAATGTTCCACGAATTATTGATAATAAAGCTGTTAACCTTAACATTTTCACGGGTATGAGTGTTTAAAAAATTATCAATAGAGAAAGGGCCCAACCAATTATCTTGCCAAAAATAAATATCACCTTTGCCAAGACCCCACTGGATGGAATCTTCAGCTTCCCATTTAATATCACAAAGCCTTTTCCAAACTAAGGAATCAGATTTTTTATAACAACAAGACAAGGGGTGCAAATCTTTGCAATATTTAACATGCATGAAGTTAGCCCATAAACTAATATTGGATCTAACAGAAAACCAAAGCTTGTGGGAAAATGCCTGAACCATATCAGAAAAATTCTTGCAATTTAAACCACCTTCATTAAAAATACCACAAACATTTTTCCAAGAAGCCCAACAAATGGTAGATGAATTATTTCTGGAGCCCCAAAAAAATTTATTTATCATTCTTTCAATTCTAAGACAAATAGCCAAAGTAGGGTTCAAAGTGTGAAACAAAAATAAAGGAATAGAGTTTAAGACACTTTTAATAAGAAAAAGCCTACCTCCAAACGACAAAAAATTAGAAGACCAATTGGAAAGCTTTTTCTGAAAAATAGTGAACATATCTTCAAAAAGATTATTTTTTTTCCTACCTTTAAAGATAGGGGTACCCAAATACTTTATGGGCAAAGACTTGGCAGAAAAATCACAAATTCTTTGAATATTGTTAGTTCTGCTACGAGTCACAGATTTAGAAACAATAAAGGAACTTTTATCATTATTAATGGTCAAACCACTCATCTTTTGAAATTGAGAAAGAAAATTAATTAAAATCTTAAGATTATTAATAGAGGCATTAGAAATTATAATAAAATCGTCAGCAAAACTAAGGTGGGTAATCGGGATACCCCTAGTAGTATGAAACAACAGATTAGGATGTCTAAGGTATAATTCCTCCAAACCCCTAGAAAAGTACTCCATAGCAATAATAAAAAGAGCAGGGGATAAAGGATCACCTTGCCTTAAACCTTTGGAGGACTTGAAAAAACCATGGTTTCTCCCATTAATGATCAAGGAGAAGTGACAATTCTCAAGGCTATTTTTGACAAGTAAAATGAAAGAATTATTGAAACCAAAGAGAGACAGAACATTGTACAGAAAATCCCAATTAATGTTATCATAGGCTTTAGTGATATCTAATTTGAAGATAATATTGCCACCTTTAGCTTTAATATTAATATCATGAGTGATTTCCTGAGTAAGAAGAACGTTATAAAAAATGCTCCTACCTTTGACAAAGCCAGTTTGATTATGAGAAATGACTCTAGGCAAAATATTGGCTAAACAACTAGAAATGATTTTAGAGTTAAGTTTGTTAAAAAAGGAGCATAAGCTTATCGGTCTAAAATCATTCCAGTTATTCGTGACATCCTTTTTAGGAATAAGGGCAATATTGGTAGAAGAGAAGTACTTAGGATAAGGATTGCCATTAAAAAAGTCTTTCACCGCTTCCACCACATCCACCTTGACAATATCCCAAGATTTTTGAAAAAATTTAGTAGTATAGCCGTCAGGGCCAGCCACAGTATCCCCATTCATGTCTTTGATAGCATTCCAGATTTCAGATTCAGAGGGCACAGAAGTGAGAGAAGAGTTATCAATATCACTAATGATACGAGGAATAAGATAAGGGTTATCAATAGGAATATAATTTCTCATATTATTAAAATGGTCAACACCAAACTTAATAATTAAATTCTCAGAGACATAACAATTGCCTTCACTATCAGTGATTTTTTGAATATAACTCTTGATTCTTTTCTTGTTGGTCATGGCATGAAAAAACTTAGTATTTCTATCCCCGTCCAATAAAATCTTAGCATTAGATTTCTACCTCCAAAAGGCTTCCTCTTGACTTTGCAACTGAAAAAGAACACTTTTAGCCTCGTTGAGGCTAAAAAGATTTTCCAAAATAAGAGAGTCCAAATAAATTTTATCCAACTCGTTAACCTTGTACTCCGCCTCCTTAATGTTAGCAAAAACATTCTTGAAAATAAATTTGTTCCACCATCTTAAAGATTGCTTTAATCTACTTAATTTAGCCCAAAGCCTATTCATACCAGAAATTTCGTTATTAGGGTAAACAGGAGCATCCCAATTGGTGTGAACAAGCTTTTCAAAATCTTTATGTAAAATCCATATGTTTTGAAATCTAAAAGAAGAAGGGCCAGAAGTATTATTAGAAGCAATATTTAAAAGTAAGGGCGCATGGTCGGAATGAACTCTACTTAAATGTTCCACACTAGTTAAATTAAATTTCTCAATCCAATCATTATTGAATAAAAGCCTATCCAACCTTTGCCACATAAGAGCCCTATTCCAAGTAAACTTACTTCCAGTAAAACCAATATCATGCAGATTACAGTTAGTTATCATAGAATTAAAATCTTCCATAGCATTGCAATTAGGAATATTTCCCCCAACCCTTTCAGAAGCATTAGAGATGATATTAAAATCACCACCCACACACCAGGGACCGTTGATATTAAAAGCATATTCACTCAGATTCTCCCAAAGAGGAATCCGGCCCATTCTGGAACAAGTAGCATAGATAAAAGAGAAATAACACTTCATATTAAAACACATGATTTCTGCTTGAACAACTTGATGAAAATCAGATATAATATTCATAGTTATGGAACTGTTCCACAAAATCCAAATTTTATTAGAGCAGTTAGCATAAAAATTCAAAAAACCCAAACGAGAAGCAGTTATAGTAATTTTATCATTCGAAATAAGAGGTTCAATCAAAACCAAAAGGTGAATGTTATGAATTCTGCACAAATTGCAAACTCTAATTTTAGAGTCAACACCCCCAATACCCCTCACGTTCCATATAAGAGCTTTAACCATGGCATTCTTTATGAGAAGTTTGAGCTCTTTTAGAACGACATGTAGGTTGCAAAACAATTTTAACATGTTTACCTTTCTTTTTTCCAATCTTAATAAAACCTTCCTCATCTAAAAGCTTAGAAGGAGAATCAGCGGGGTTAAAAGAAGAAAGATCAACATTCTCAGCAAATTCATTAATGTCCCCATGAGTAGGAATAAATTCCCCTTCTTCACACAGTTCTTTAGAACCCTCCATGTCTCTACCATCCATAGCTTGAGGTTTAGATATAGCCAAATCATTATTAAGAAGCATAGAATCCTTATTAAGGAGCATAGAATCAACATAAACAAAAATATTAGGCACAGCTTCAATAGATGTGTCCAAAACCTATTCATTTAGTTCATTAAGGACACCAAAGCTGTTACCCGCCAGGATCTCTTTCGGATTATTAGAAGCAGGAAGACAATCACTCGGAGAATCCTCCTTAAGACTAGACTCTAAAACCAGATTATTAATAAGGTAAATTGGTTCAGTAAGATCAGTAGAAAGCGCAACATTGATATTTCCAGTAGCCACATCTCCCTTAACCAAGTCACCAACTTCCCCAACATGAGAATTCGTATTTTTTTTTAAATCAGGATGCAATTTAAAACATTCTGACATAGCATGACCGTGCATTTTACAATGAATGCAAAACTTCGGGACATTTTCGAACTCGACTTTTGGTAAATATCCAAAAAATTTTGAACCGACCCAAATTTCTTTGGGGTGTTTTTTGGTGATGTCAACCTTGACCAGAATCTTGGCTACAGATGGCCTAGTTCTGGAAGCGGTCGCCTGATCGGTTTGGAGGGGTCTACCGAAAACAGAACCAAGAGCATGTAAAACCTTCGGATTAAAAAAATGCAAACGTAAATTTGGGAAAGAAATCCAGATCGGAACGATCGGAGAGTCCTCGTTGATATCGAAGAAGGGTGTCCATTTTAAAATACGCATTTGACAGTTGTTAATGAAGTAAGATCTTCTAGCAAAAAACTCTACTGTAGTCCAAATCGTTAGAAAGCTGAATCGCAACATGCCTAGAATCCAATAAACCCACAGAATAGAAACCAGATAATTTAAGACTACCAAAAAAATTACGAACAGAGTCGAGATTTGGTCTACGAAGTCCGAACTTACCCACCAAGGTAAATTGAAAAGGCGAAGCAAGTTGGAGAACTTCTTCATCAGATAACAAAACCGCAGGTACACCATTAAAAACACCTTGAGTTAAAGAAGGAAGGTTATCACCTGCTTTGGATGCTGCAAGTACATCTTAAAACGAACGCGATGCGGAATGAAGACCATCCGAGTCAAGGGAAAAAAATCCTTTACTTTTACTTACAACCGGCTCGGTGATATTCCCCCAAGGGGTGGAGGAAGAAGCACCCGCCATGAGGAAAGCCCAAAAAGGGCAACCACGGAAGAAAACGCCCCAAGCTCACACACAAATGAAATATCCAACAAAAAAGCGGAGGATATCGAGAGAGGGAGAAGAAAATGAGATCGGAAATGGGGAGCCCTAAAATTCGCCCGAGACGGCACTTAGGGCATAACGAGAGAGAGAATTGAGCTTGATCTTCACTATCTTCATGACATAGGGTTGTAATTTTATTTTAATTATTATAGCATAAAAGATAATAAGTTGTAGAAGTTGGATTTAAAATTGTTTAAGAATCACACCAAAATTTACTGATAGTTCTCTTTAAAAGGAAAGCATCAAGATAGAATGAATGATTTCTAGATTAAAAAGTTCTTATATTTTAATAGAATAATCTTGAGTACCAAAATTAGTGAAACTAAAGTTCACCCCTTTGAATGCTATTTATAGGTTTGGTTAAGGGGTTAAATGCTATAGAATTGACCATATAGATGGTTATTCAAAAATAATACTAGAGTTGTGTAGCAAAATTTTTAAATTTCTAAGTGTATGAGCCAAGAGGCATGCTTTAAGAGTGTTATTAGGTTGAATTTTATGTTTATAGACATAGTATCTAGAGATAATCCAAGCATTCATCATAACTCAAGGTGAAGCTATTTTTAAAATTTAAAAGTAAGTTAACTAGGTCATCTGATTTGTCCTCATTCAATAAGGAAATTATGAATGTCAAATGAGGTTTTTCTTCTCTACCAAGTTTAATGTCTTCAATTTCATCAATTATAATTTAGTTTCCTCTTTATGTTTAGGGGATTCATCCCTAACTTGATAGTCATCCATATTGTTTAAATTTCTATACAAAATTTATGAAGTTAATTGAATTCCTTTGTGATTAAAAAGTCATAGTCTAGATTATTAGACATCACTAAGAATTCTTTGCAACATCCATTGGACCTAAAGTGCTAAATCAAAAACCAACTTTTAATTTAAATTAATATATTTTATTTTTCAAAGATTTTTGAGGAGTTTGGCTTCGCCCTTAGTCAAAGTTGATGATGTCAAAGTTTTCTTTATTAATTCTTAACACATTTAGTATAGTAATAATGAGGGAGCTCTATTGAATCATTCATAGAGATGTCTTCAAGATTTGCATCAACTTTGGAACTTGAAGATGAAGAAAAAAGTAAGACCTTAGAAACTTTGCATTCATCTTTATTTAAGCTAGGTGCAAAATTAACTACCAACCCTGTAATAGTAACCTTAGATAATAGAGATTGAGTTACAATCATATCTTAGCCCTGAAGCTTCATAAAAGTAAGAAACTCAAAATCATCATTTACTTCTACTTGGAACATGTCCTAATTGCTATGTTGAACTATAAAAATATTAAATATTGGTCTTTTTCTTTGACATGATTTTGATTTTATTTTGGCCTTCTCATATATTTTTTCATTACATATGATTCATCATCAAAGTAGGATTCTACGTCCAAGTGTATTAATGGTGATTTCTTTTGCATATATTCACTTTCATATTATCCTTTTTTATTCTTTCTTTGTCATCCTTGTCCTCAAGTTCAATGGGTCATTCTACATCCTAATGACATAGAAATGTAGGAGAATTGTGACTTACATGTCCATGGGAAAAATTACTCTCTCTCTCTCTCTCTCTCTCTTTTGCTTTATTTATTTCTCATGCATTTGCATTTTTATTTTTATAATATATTTATATAAGATAACTTATTTCTTGAGTGGATTGCACACTACAACCTCATAGATCCTGAATTCATAAATTTAGAGTGGTGGCAAGTCTCCCTAGATGAAGTGCTTGAGGCCATACTGAGAATGTTTGATGTATAATTTATAATCTAACCAGAAGAGCAATGTAGGAGGTTTTTTAATTGATTATATGAAATATTACTATTAGGTTTAAATATTATCCACTTTCATATTATTCATTTGTTTTATTCTTTCTTCCATGACCATATCCTTAAGCTCACTAGTCATTTTACCCCCTCATGGCATAGAGGTGCAAAATGCTGATGAACTATATGTTCAAGGCTAAGATTATGCTCTCTTTCTTATCTTTCTTTTCTTGCTTTTTTTCAATTAATTACATTTGTATTTTTATTGTGTCAACATCTTTATAGAAGATCACATATGTCATAGCTTCTGTACACTACAACCACTACAGGAAAACTGTCTATTACCGTCAGAATTTTCGGTCGATGATATCCGCCGGAAACTAGCAGCGCAATTACCGGCGAATATTTCAACGGTAATGTTGCGGCGGAATTACTGGCGGATTCGCCGTCACATATTTACCGGCGGATATTACGCCAAAATTTTGCCGGAAAATATTTATTTTCTGACGCATATTCCGCCGCAAATTACCGGTAGCTTTACTGGCGTATTTTATGCTGGCTTACTTAAAGTCGATGAAATTTTACCGGCGTAATATCCACCGTTAATGTTACCGACGGCTTATCCGCCGGAAATTCTACCGGTAAAGGCCCTATATCATTCCATCCCTCGCCTGGTTGCTCATTCCGTTCGGCTTGTCCCTCTGTTCGACAACGCTCCGATGATGCTCCCTCGCTGTTCAGACTTCAATTCACTCCTTCGATGACGATGACTTCACTCCTTCTCCGATGACGCTCCGACAATGTTCCTTCGGCTTATTCGCTACAGGTTTCGCTCCTTCGACGACGTTCTCTTTGTGTGAAGGTAACATTCTCCCTTTTCTTTAGTTATGGATGTTCTCACTAGACATTTGCAAGAGATTGCACCCTAGTGTATGCTTAATTTTTGCTTATATTCTTCTTGTTGATAAGACTAGAGAGGGAGTTGAAGAAAAACTTGAATTATAGAGATCAACCATAGAGTTTAAGTTGTGTAATATTATTAGTAGAACTCAAGTTGGATTGTTGAAGTGGAGGAATGCATTAGGCTTGTTGTGTGATAGAAAAGTCCCCCTCAAACTTAAGGGAAAATTCAATAAGATGGTGGTTAGATTTACAATGCTTTATGGTGTAGAATATTGGCCATTAGAAGAGAAGCATAATATTAAGTTAAGTGTTACAGAGATAAGGATGCTCAGGTGGATGAGTGCTTTACTCTTAGAAATAAGATATGAAATGATCAAATACGTGAAAAGGTTTGAGTAGCTCTAGTGGAAGATAAGATTAGAGAGAGTCGCCTTAGATGGTTTTGTCACATAAAACTGCAGCCTTTCAACGACCAGGTTAGCAAAGTAAGAAATTGGTGGTCGATACACTCGAAGCTATGTGCTACAGTGGGAGTTTGCACGAAATGCTAAATGTCATCCTAGACGGAGCCTTAGTCTAGTTTGGTTTGGTTACTTAATTAAAACGATGGCCTTCCGAGCAGTCTAAGAGTCTTTGTATCTTTCTTCAATAAATGTAGGTTTTTTTAAAGGGAAGTAGGTTTTTTTTGTTTATGATACAGGTTTTCGGCTGATTTTTCTCTGAAAATGGTGACGGTAATACGATATATCAAACATTCCGACGGCTTATGCGCTGAAAATTTCCGGCGGCTAGTCCGCCGGTAATGTTCAACGGTAAAAAGGACGTCGTCTTTCTTCCGGCGGATGTTTCGCCGAAAACTATCGGCGGATAATACGACAGAATTCAACAGCAAAAGTTGCATCATTTTTTTATAAAGTTTTCATCGAAAATACGTTGGAAACTCCGCCTGAAATATTTCTGACGGATTAATTCCACTGGTTATTTTTCTCTGACGTGCGAATTACCGTCGAACATAAATCCGTCGGATATTCGTTGGAAATCTATGAATTCTGGTGGATTTTTATTGTTACCGACAGATTCTGTTCTCCGATAAAAATGACTTTTCCTGTAGTAAACCTCATAGTTTCTGACTACATAAATTGAGACTCATTGCAATTCTCCCAAGATTCAGTGCTTGATGCCATATTTAGAATATTTGATGCACTCATAATGGAAGGAAGTAAATATCCTACACTTATATATGTATGGCCTACCCAGAAGTGCACCGAAGAATATTTCTAAATCCAATACATAAAATTTTTCTTTTTATTATAATTCACTAATCTCTAAGAGGTGAGTTAGACAACTTAAGTAACATGAGAAGAATTATCCAATTTATGACTTTGCATTGGTGGTTATTATTTTTGTATTTAAAATATAGAGACGTTACTTATATAGAGTGAGATGTGATATTTATATAATTCATCAAAGTTTGAAGAATATATTTACTAAAAAAAACCTAAATTATGTCAGAGGAGTTGATTCAAGTTCAATAAGGATTATGACCATAGCATTTGCTATAAACATTATAGGAAAACAATGAAATACCGGCGGACTTTCCGGCGGAAATATTTACGTCGGAATCAACGACGGCATTTCCGGCGGATTGAACCGCTGGTAAGTTTATGGCGTATTTGCCGGCGAAAATACCGTCGGTAAGTTTCCGGCGGCTAAACCGCCGGAAGTTCGATGGTTTTTTCAATTTACTGACGCATATTCCACCAGTAATATCCGGCGGGTATTCTGGCAGATTTACCGCCGGTTAATTAAAACCCGACGAAGTATTACCGGCGGATAATCCGCCGGTAATACTTTCGGCGTATTTTTTGCCAGAAAATACACCGATAATCTCAAAATATCGACCCCGTGCCCTCGACTTCAGCTCATTCTGTTTAGGTCTCCGCTACCGACGACGCGCACCAGCCCTCGATCTCCGTCGACGATGTCCCTCCCTCCCTCGATCGAGCTCGTTCGACGACGACCTTGCCCTCCAATTCCGTCGACGACCTCCCTCCCTTGCTCGCTAGGTGCCTCGCTCGGTTGCTCGCGCGAGATCCTCCGTCGATGATGCACGGCCGTGGCTTTTTAGGTAACTTTCTCCCTTTCGCACGCTCCATTTCCTCCTGCCAGTTCTCCCTAATTTGACAAAATTTTATGCTTGGACGCAGTTCCACTTCCCTCCGTTGACGTTGGTCGCGCACACCGGGAGCTCGATCGGTTGCTGTTTAGGTAGCTTTCTCCTTTTCGCATTTCATTTTTTTGTTAGCTAGGTTTAGTCATGGATGTTCTCACTATACATTTGCAAGATGATGTACATTGGTGTATGCTTTTTGTTGATGATATTCTTCTTGTTGATAAGACTAGAGAGGGAGTTGAAGGTAAACTTGATTTATGTTGGCCAACCTTAGAGTCTAAAACCTTTCATTTGAGTAAATGTGATGCACAAGATTGTGCGAATTATAGAGGAACTAAGTTAATGTGTCATACTCTAAAACTGTGAGAGTGAGTTATGGAGCGTAGGTTGTGGTGTGATGCTAATGTTTCTCAAAATTAATTTGGATTCATGCCAGATAGGTCTACCTTAGAGTCTAAAGGTTTTCGCATGAGTAGATCTAAAATAGAATATATGGAGTGCAATTTTAGTCGTAATAGAGCTAGTGAGTGGATTGTCACATTGGATGATCAAGTCATTAATAAGAATACACATTTTAGATATCTTGGATTTATTATTTAGAGTGATGGTGAAATAGATGGGGACATTATCAGCAAAATTTATGTTGGATGGTTGAAGTGGAGGAATGCATCGAGTTTATTGTGTGATAGAAAAGTACCCCTCAAACTTAAGGGAAAATTCTATTGTCCGGTACTGATCGGTACCGAGCGGTACTACTGTCGGTATCGAGTGGTACCGCGCTAGGTACCAAGCTCGGTACCGCACGCCTAATGATGTGAAAAGGACCTGTAATGCTTTATGGTGCCGAATGTTGGCCAATAAAAGAGTAGCATAATTCTAAGTTAAGCGTTGCAGAAATGAGGATGCTCAGGTGGATGAGTGGTTGTACCCTTAGTATCAAATGTAGATCATATTTATTCTCTCTATATTTCTCCATCAAACCTAGATAGGACTACCTTGCTATCTTTTTACAAATGGTATGTAACTATTTTGGTAAGTAATCGTAACTTATATTCTTATTGTCAATATTATATGTAGGCTATATATTATGGATATCAGAACTCAAAGAAGTTGGATGTATAATCGATTGGCACAAGGACAGAAGACATTAACTGATGAGTTCATTAGAGGGGTGCATATTTTTATTCAGACAGCTTCTCAACTACCCAGCTTTATCTCAGATGGGAAGTTTCGTTGCCCATATTCTAAATACAAAAATTAGGTGCACCTTAGCCCAGATGACGTAACTGTTGATCTATATCGTCGAGATTTCATGCCAGATTACTGGTATTGGACTTCTCATGGTGAGTACGAACCATTTGGATTCTCGATGCTGCCCATCGACAAGTGCTACTAGAGATGATGAAGAGCATATCATACCTAATCTTGTAGACTTAATTCATGATGCAAGTGGAGCACAATTTGAGCAATATACAGAAGAGTCACCAAATAAAGAAGCACAAAATTTTTATGATTTATTGCATGCTTCCCAACAACCAATATGGTCAGGTTGCACCACTCACTCAGAGTTATCCGTTGCTCTTAAGATGTTAAGTATCAAGGCAGAATATAATGTCCCCCGTGATTATTTTAATCAATTTATTGGACTGCTTAAAGAAACCAATCCAGCAGATAACATAATTCCCACAGATTTATATCAGACTAAGAAGTTGGTTTCGAAGCTTGGTTTGACATACAAAAAGATAGATTGTTGTGTCAACGGTTGCATGTTATTCTACAAAGATTTCCAATCAGAGATTGCATGCCATCATTGCAATGCACCGAGATTTAAACCAAAATTTATCACAAAAAGAAAACTGAAGGATGTAGCAGCTAGCAGGTTATTTTACTTACCCATAATTCCTAGACTGCAACGATTATATGCATCAATGAGATCTGCTGAACATATGAGATGGCATAAAGAACATATCTCACAGGAAGGGTTTATTACACATCCATCAAAAGCAGATGCCTGGAAACATTTTGATCGTGCATATCCCACATTCGCCTCAGAATCAAGAAATATAAGATTAGGTTTATGCGCAGATGGTTTCACTCCATTTAGCCAGTCTGCTTCACCTTACTCATGTTGGCCCGTCATATTCACACCATATAATCTTCCACCAGAGATGTGTATGACTACTCCTTATATGTTTCTGACGCTTATCATTTCAGGGCCACATAATCCAAAAGCAAAGATCGATGTTTTCTTGTAACCGTTAATTGATAATTTAAATCTATTATGGGAAGAGGGAATAAGTACATATGACATCTCCACCAAACAGAACTTCATTATGAGGGCAGCATTACTTTGGACAATTGGTGATTTTCCCGCATACGGTATGCTCTCAGGTTGGAACACCTCTGAAAAATTAGCTTGTCCACTTTGCATGGAAAATACAAAGTCATTCACTTTAAAGCATGGAGGAAAGAACACTTGGTTTGACTATCATCGCATATTCTTACCTACAGATCATCCTTTCAGGCGAAATAAGGATAGTTTTGTCAAGAATAAAATGGTAACGTCATACTGAGCACAGAAGATGTTTGGTAAAAAATTTTAAAATCTTTTAATAATTTACTTTAATTAGAATACTAATATATGTCTATTTTAGAAACAAGTGCTGGGTGGAGAACGGACTCCTGTTGAATTGCATAGTCATACCCACAAGCGGCAGGAGGACCAGCAATGGATTGACGAGCGTGCTAGGAGAGCCTATGTAAGTATATAAGTTAATTTTGATGATATTATGTGTAAATAACATAACTTTTTATTAACTTTCATAGGAGGACTATACACGGCTTCGAGAGAGTCAGGCTGCAGTAGGTGAAGGTTCTTCTGCTGGATCAACAGACTATTCTGACTACCGCACTTGGTCGCAAGCGGTAGGAGGAATGCAGCATGGCAGAGTATATGGATTAGGCTCGTAGGCCTATGCATATGAAGGGCAGTCATCTAGTGGGGGTAGTTTTTCATCGAGTACCCATGAATCTTTATATACCCAACAGATAGCTGCCCTCACAGCTGAGCTAGAACAGGTATAGAAAGCCCAAGCTGATTGGCAGATGCAAATGCAGCAGTAGCAGATGCAGATACAGCAGCAGCAAGCTCAAATGTTAGAAGAAATGAGAAAGATGAGGGAGCAGATGAGTAGTGGTAGAAGTATAGCTGAGGATGAAACTGAATCAGAGTAGACATTATTAATCTATTTAACTGATGTAGACATATATTTTTATGTGTTTTTTGGAAAAATTTATCTATTTGCTGTTTGAACATGTTTAGTTATTTGTTTATGACACTTTCCTTATCTCGTTGATGCTCTTCTGGTTTGTGTAATTGTTGATTTTGTGGAATATATATGTTGTTGCAATTTTTTGTATGCAGGTTTAAATGTGGAAATCACTTTTCAAAGTAAGGAAGGTTTTTTTTTTTCTGCTACAGTTTTTTGGCGGATTATCCGCTGGTAACTTTGACGAAAATTTGATATGACAAAATTTTCGGCGGCATATGCGACGAAACTACCGACGGATATTTCGACGGTAATACTAGACATCACTTTTTATTGCGACGGAATATCCGCCGGACGTTCCGGCGAAAAATTTCCGCCGGTTTTTACGCCGGAACACTGCCACGAAAAAGGTGTCGGTTTGTCAAATATATCCGCCGGAACATCCGCCGGAAATGTTTCCGGCAGAAATAATGCGACGGAATGTTTTTTCCGACGCGCGTTTTACCGTCGGAGCAATTTCCGCCGATAATCCGCCAGAAACCGATAATTTCTGTCGCATTTTTTATTTTACCGGCGGATTTTGTCTGCCGGTAATAGCTGTTTTTCCTGTAGTGAAACTTGGTAAGATTAATGTGGTAGCTCATTGTGATGGTAGATTATGTAATCACCTTTGCAGAGGTTTTAATTCAAGATATGCAGAATTTATATCTAGAAGTTGTGTTTATATGTAAAGTTATTATAGTAGTTCTCTAATAGATGTTTGTTTAAGCTTCTTTATAGGTGATCTTTACAAGCTCATGATGAGCATGAAAAACTAGTAGATTAGCTTTAGTTTGTGGTGAGAGGTGAGCTACTTATAGAAGATAGTGAAGTATTGACTTGTGAGAGTTGACTTTAGGTTCTTACTAGTGGTGGTTTGAGGAGGGAGATTCAACTCGAGGCTCATTATTTTAGATACATAATTCACCCAATGAGTAATAAGATTTATGATAATATGAAGTTGATGTTTTTGTGTCCTAAGTTAAAGTGTGAGGAGGGAGAGTTTATTTCAAGATGTGAGTAGTATAAGGTGGTAAAATTAATACATTAAAGGCTGAGTGGTTCATTGCAACCTATACTATTTCGGAGTGGAAATGAGAGATGGTCATAATGGATTTTATTCTAGGATTTTTGGGGTCTAGGAAGGTTTATGACATAATATGGGTTTTGGTTAATTAATTAACAAATTTAGCACATTTTTGTACTAAAGGTAGAAAGATCCAGTCAAGAGATTTGCATGGTTAGACATGCATGGGGTTGTTTGAATGCATGGAAGATTAAATGTTATTATTTTTAATCATGATGATAGATTCAATTATGGATTATAGAGAGAAATTCTTGTGGTATGTGGACTATGTTAAACTTTGGTATATTATTTCACCCGCAAACTACTGGATAGTCTAAGAAGACCATTTTGGTGCTTTCTGATTTATGGAGGTTTTACGACTTTATTTTAGTGGAAGCTTGGAGGACTATATACCTTTTGATTGAGTTTTGTTATAGTAAAAGCTTTTTTGTGAGTAATAATGTGACACCATGTGAGGCATTACATAGTAGGAGGCGTAGAACACCTATATCTTAGATAGAAGTGGGTGAGAGGAGATTAATGGTTCTTGAGTTGGTGGAAGATGCCATTGAAAAAATTAGATTATTTAGGGATTGATTATGTGAAGCACAAGAATGATAGAAAAATTATTATGATCCAAATCATTGAGCAATTGAGTTTTAGATGGGTAACTTTGTATTTATGAAATTCAACCATATGAAAGATGTGAGAAAATTTATTAGAGAAGGAAAGCTAAGTTAGAGATATATTAGGCGGCCTTTCTTGGAAAATAATAAACTTGAGAAATCTCCATATAAGTTAATATTTTGAAGATTATATGTCTAATGTGGATAATATGTTTCATGTATTTCTTTGAAGATGTTAGGTTTCTGATTGTTGGCATAAAGTTTTTGAGGAAGAAGTTGACATACAACTTGACTTGACTTATAGAGGCGAACCAAAGCTTATTTTGGCTTATGATGAGAAATAGTAATAGAGTTAGTAGATCTCTATGGTTAAAGTTTAGTGAAAGAATAAGTTTGATAGAAAGGCCACACATGAAAAATATGCTAAGAAGAGATATCTCTATCTATATCTTTTATATTACTAGCTTGTAGTGAATGTCAAGGATGACTTTATCTTAGGGATTGGGGAATGTATTGATCACTTCTATATTCATTGGATCTTCCTGTAGCTGTAGAAACCTTATTTAGGTCTGGTAAGACTTGCATGATTTTTTAGCATTGACTGATTTTTTGTGAATTTGTTGACATAATTTTATGGCTAGGATATTTGCCAAATTTTTGTAGTTTAATTTGGAGAGAAATTTTATATGTTTAAATTGACCATACAACATTCAATTAATTTCTTAGACATTTATGCTTGATTTACAAACTGTCTTCACAACATTTATAGTGCACTTAAAACTCTATTGTTGTATCTTTTCATGTACTTTAAGATCATCATAGGTATGAAAATAGGAGATTTCTTATTGGATTTATCTCTATTAGGAATTAGCATTTTTTATAAAAATGAGTTTTTTGGAATCTGTTGGTGTCCATTTGGCAAACCATTTTCATTAGAGCGTTCTAAACATGTTGTAACAATTATTAAATATTTATTATTCCTTTTAGAGCTTTAGATTTTAAGTTAAATAGGTTACATGAAATTTTTAATTAAAACTAAACAAATTTCAAAATTACAATTATATATATAAGGTGATCCACTTTTAAAATTCAATTTTAAGCATAATTCCAATCTTGATCATGGGCTCATTTAGTGAGATAAGGAATGTAAGAGAGAGAGAGAGAGAGAGAGAGAGAGAGAGAGAGAGAGAGAGAGAGAGAGAGAGAGAGGATAGAAAGTTTGAGAATGGGGGCCTTAAAAGAAAATTTTATTTGTCAGGCCAGTTAGACAAATTCTCTAACCTAATGTAGGCTATCATACTATACTTTTGATTTTAATTATGTCACACTTATGTACATTATAGTATTTTATTTGATTAGATTTTATTCAAACTTAGATCAACAAAGATTTTAAAACTGTTTACTACATTTCAATAGTTTTATAGTAGATTACTCTAGTTTTATTATAGTATAAACTCTAATTTGTCATCATTTATTTTATGTTATGCGATATTTTAGACATTGTAGGTGTATTGACATAGGAAAAATGTTCAATAAAATAGTATATACATCAAAATAATGTCATGGATTTTGCATATGATTGATTCTATGAACTGTGACTATTAAATTGAATATACCAATTTGCCGTCATAAACCATGAAAGAACCATGAAGATGAGATGGTTATATTCAATCCATGAAAGAACAATGAAATGATGTTTATTAACTTTTAAAAGGTTTTGGTCAAACATATTTAACCATGTGTAAACATGCCCAATTAAGGATTGGAATGGGTTTAGGTGGGTACAATAAAGTGTTTGCAAGCTTTACGATACAACCTTAGAGGCTAGGTTAAGCTCCAACCAAGAAAAGTCATTTTAGGAGGTTTAGGTTCTTTATGGTATTTTAGGCTTGACCATGGCTAAATGCATTGATGATGGATTGGGTTAGGCTTAGATGAGGCCTAGGGTTGGTTTAAAAGGTTTAGAAATAGGTCTAGAGTCTTGGTTAACTAGGTTATCTAATTGAACCAAGGTTTTAAGCTTTTTGGTATTTTGGGTATTTTGAGAAAAGTGGTTTAACCCATGGTCAACTAGGGTTGACAATAGGTAAAGTATGAGTCCAATTAAAATAATAATGGTCTTGGACAAGCTTGGCTCAACCTTATGGCCATAGCCTTTGGCTTATTTCAGGTTAAAGTAAAGATTGCAATTATGGTAATTATAAGGAAGTTGAGTTATTTGAGCCAACTTAGGATTTAAGACCTTGTTCCCTCTAGATAACTCTTAAAATAATTTAGGAATGTCTAATGGGAATTGAATTATTAAGGCTAGCTAGTGATAGTGTTGGGTCCCATGAGCATGGGGTGTACACTTCAGTTTTGAATATCACAAATATTATTGGTTAAGCTAGTATAACTTTCATTTTGGTATATTGATTTTTGGACTAACACAACAGGTTGAAAGAAATAAATATTGCACAGAACATAGAATCTGAAAGAGAACTGATTGAACTGATTGATCCTAAGAATTATGAACATGAAGACTGTCAAAGACTAAGGACTCAGAATATAAAATGTGTGTTAAAATTTGTAATTTTTTCCTTTTTGAGTCTTCTTTGTGTGTAGGACTATATTGGCTAAAAAATCATGCAAACACACACCACAGTGGAGTGTGTAATAAAATTAAGAAAATTTAAATGTTAATTAAAGCACTTAATTTCTATCAATGTATTAAGACTATTTTGAAAAATATATAAAAAACCAATTGATATTGATTAATAGGAAATTAAAATTGAAAATTTGAAATTATATATCTTAATGCAAGATTTAAATCATCTTATGTGATCTGATATTTCAAATTTAAATAGTAGATATTAGCTCTTTCCAAAAATAGGTTAATTTGAAATTGTATTAATTATAATATATGAAAATTTTCATATTGTATGACTTCTAATCATCAGTTTAATAATTTACCTATTTTAGACCAGAGGTCAAGGGGTAGAATTAGAGATGATTATGAACTACATGGCTACATTCATACAATATGAACAAATAGTGCATGAATGACCAAGCTTTATTCAGACTGGTCAATTTTCATTTAATTATACTGTATGAGTCATATTATACAATGCATTCAAATAGAGACCACATTAGGGTTTCATGCCGCCCAATTCCCACCCCCAACAGTCGTAGCCGCCCACACCCGCTATTACTGCTGCCCACCACTAGCCATTACCACTGTCGACGGAGGTTCAACGTCATTCAGCAATCAGGTGGTGGTCCAATGGTGACCACCTATCACTACTAGGCAACCGCCCGGTCGTCGATTGATGTCGTACCTCTGCCCCTAGCTGCAAATGCCTGATGGTTCTTCTCCCAGCCATTATTACCAAATTCTCATCTTTCATCATCTGACCACAGTCATTACAGGCTCTCGAGTACTTATATGAAGTTCAACCAACTCTCCAAACTATTGTAATTTCACAGTCTCCAAGATAAGAGACGGGTCATGCTTTATAACTCACTCAAGTATAGTGGAATCTTCTCACTTGGGCAAGGCCCTGTGGTTTTTCGCTTTTTAGGTTTTTCACATAAAAAAGTTATGGTGTTTTCTTTCTTTCTCAACTATCTGTTTGTATGATGTATATCAGTGCATCGTTAGGACAAAACATTCTCTCACTCTACCTTTGTAGATATACTAGCCCACAACAATTTTGGGTGATTTCTTATTGTTATTTCATTCTTTATATCTCTCATATCTATTACAAATCTTAACTTTAACTTCCAACTTCTCCTTCTCTTATGTTTTCCAAAGTTCGGTTAGTTGGCTAAATTTTTTTGGAACTCATCCACCCATCCTTCTTTCATATCCACAAACCAAAGATTCAACACAACTACCCCTAGTAATCCATCTATCATTTTTCTAAAATCTTTAGTTATCTAATGAATGCCTAAATCTGTCTCATCTCCCAACCAAACATGCTTTTTTAAATGCCACAGAAAAATAGCTACCTAAACTTCAACCAAGACCTCCCAATTCCATTTTAGGTCTTGCCCACCTTTAGATCTCTATTATGTCAAAGCCTTCCAAACTCCAAATCACTTCTGTTGGATTCCCATTGATCCTCTTAAACCAAACCGGCATTTATCATATCATGTGACGGAAAGGAAGTTTTAATTGAAGGACAGCAACATTTTGCAAGGGTCCAGCCCTTGCTTTTTGGGAGGCTAATCAAACAAACGAATCTGCCAACTCTTCGAACCTACATTAAAGAAGCTTAAAATTATTTGGCAGGCTATGTGGTAGAAAAAAACAGATGAGAGATATGTCCACACCATTAATGCTTCCTCAAATTATACTGGGAAAACTCTTCACCTATCTCAACTGCATCTTCCCTGTCTTCCCTTTTCAACAGTAAATACAATATTGGAATTAGTTTGTCTGAGAAATTCTACAATCTCTAATTAGATTCTATCTACAACTGCAATGCCGACCTTTTGTCTCCTCATTGCCCGTTTATCAGATATGGTATCAGACATAGGCTTCGTTTGAGATGACTTTTTTGCTCTTCTTAAAGCAGCTTTTTATTTCAAAAATTTTAATTTTTTTTATTAAAAAGATGTTTTAAGAAGTAGGAAGAAAGCAGTCCCAAACGAAGTCATAGATATATTATTTTTACTAAATATAATATGTATTTTTCATGTGTGTAAATTTATGAAGTCTAAGCTTAAATTTTTATATTAAATAATAGAAATTTATTTTAAGATTTAATAACTGAGATAATTAAATTTAAAATTTGGAAATTAAAGTGGTATTATAAATTTTTTCTTGCCGCCTCTTAATAGCCCGCCGCCTTCGGATGTTGTGGAAGTAGTGGAAATTCTCTGGCGCAACCACGAAGCCAATGCCAATGTAAACTAAACAAAACAAACCCATTACACAAAATGAATAAAATATAAATCCACGAAATGTCTTCAGCTAGTTTAATTTCCTTAGGAGTCTTTCTCAAATTTTTGACTTTGCCGGCTGCCACTTTTAAATGCCTCACAGAACAGCTGGTTCAGATTTAAAGCAGAATCAGTGATCATTGTTCTCTCTTTTTTATTTTTTTGTTATTTTTTATTATATATATATATATATATATATATATATATATATGTTTTGAGACATTAGGCCAATTAAGGCAAACTCATACATACAACACATACGCAAGATTAGAACTTAAGACCTCTTGATTGATAGCCAAAGCTCCCAACTGACAGACAAAGGAGAGTTGTGTAGAAATTCATTTATTAATTTGGTATGTGAAAATTCTTTTTAAAGAATGCTACACAAGAAATATTCAATTTTTTTTGCGCTGGAATATCCCCCGCAAATCCTTCACAAATCCGACGCTAATGAACCTATCTAACCAACTGTGTATGCATCTGTTTCATTTGTTCTGTTTCGCCTCATTCGATATCGGCTCCGACGATTCTAAACCTCCTTCAACGATGTTTCCCATGGCCTCTCCTCCTTCGACTTTGATGTTCCTTCCCATCGAATCCGAAGTCACACCTCCTCTCACATCTGAGGTCACACCTCCTTTGCGACACCATGATGGGAGCTTAATCTTGCGAAGGTATCCATCTTTCTTCCTTCTGCGTCCTTTTTCATCCAAATCCCTTATCGGCCGAACTCCTTGCCAACTCCAGCTCACACACAAGCTACCTGACTGATCACAACCCTCTCTAGTGCGAACTACCACCAACTCCAGCTCGCACACGAGGTTAAACAAAGTGAAGCTAGTTGTGTCTGAGGTAGAGGAATGCATCAGGCTTATTGTGTGATAGAAATGTCCCCCTCAAACTTAAGGAAAAATTGTATTAGGTGGTGAGACCTTCATTATCTAAACTTAAACGAAATGAGCAGCACAACTAAAATGCATTACTCATATCAATCCATCCTACTGTTGAATACTTAATTTATTACATAATTTATCAACATTATTAGTATTGAAAGATTTATGTTGTCATATCTATACAAACTCCTAAAATTATCAAGACGAAGTGTGTTATGGATGTAAACTAACATTATTTAATTTTTTTTTAAATTGATATAATTCTTATTGTTTGGTTGTAGGAATTGATATCCCAAGTATTTTATGAATATTTAAAACTATAGAAGTTTGATGTATAGCTGACTGTTGCCTGAATGCAAGACATTAACAAATGAATTTTTAAACAAAGTGATTATTTCATTCAGGAAGGCTATCAATTAACTTTCTTTATATCAAAGGAAAGGTTTCGTTGTGGATATTTCAAACATAAAAATCAAGCTTACCTCACACCATATGAGATTACAGTTGATCAATATCACAGAGATATGTTCTTGCAATCTTTAATCAATGACTTAAAATTATTGTGGAATACAAGATTTATTATATATGACATCTCTACCAAATAAAATTTTACATTGATGACAACGTTACTTTAAACAATTGGTGACTTTTCAACATACAATATACTTTCTGGCTAGAGCACTGCAGGCATGCTAGCTTACCCATATTGCATGAAAAATAATAAATCCTTCACTTTGAAGCATGGGGACAAAAACACTTTATTTAACTGTCATTGTATATTCTTACCTAAAAGTCATCCATTAAGGTGAAATAAGGATGCTTCATTTAAAAAAAAATGGAGATGACATAGCCTCCATCAAGGTTAAGCAGAGAGAAAATATTTGAAAGAGTAAATTTCATACCCACGATAATTGATTCTCCATCATTAGCTATTTACAAAGTGCCCGAGTATGGACTTATTTATATTTGGACAAAGAAGAGCATTTTTTGCTCTTTACTATATTAGAGAACAAACTTTATCAGACATAATTTAGATGTGATACATATAGAGAAGAATATTTTTGATAATATATTCTATCCAATGATAGACATCCACTATAAAGATGATGTAAAAGCTAGGATGGACTTGAAGGATGTTTGTAGGAGGAAAACACTTGAGTTGAAGGAAGATAGAAATGGTAAACTTCTAAAGCCAAAACCTCTATTCACCGTCAGTTTAGAGCATATATGAGGGGTTTGTGAATGTGTATAAAGCCTAAAGCTAATAGATGGATATGCTTCCAACCTCAGTAGATGTGTTGACATGAGATAAGGGATATTGTTTGAATTGAAATGTCATGATTGTTACTTCTTCATGGAATGTTTATTGCCCATTACTATCAGTTCTCTTCCAGATTCAATCTTGAATTCCTTGACCAAAATATATACCTTTTTTAAGAACTTATGCTCATCAGGGCTGAATGAAGAAGCTTTGATCTATATTGAGCATAAGATTCCTTTCATTCTGTGCAAGCTTAAGAAGATACTTCCTCCAGGGTTTTTCAACTCCATGGAGCATCTGCTTGTGCATTTACCATATGAGGGTAGAGTTGGTGGACCTGATCAGTATCAATGGATGAGCGAGTGAGGAGGATATATATAAGTATATATAGTTACAATACTCAAAGAAATATTATAAGTGATGATTATATGATGATTAATCTTATGTTATATTTTAGAGGATGAGTATATATGGCTTCGAAAGAGCCATGCTACAGATGGAAAGGGATCTTCTGGGGGTTTCACAGATATTTCTAACTACTGCACTTAATTATAAGTAGTAGGTGGAATGCAGAAGGGATGAGTTTATGGATTAGGCTCACAGGCCTACGCATATGAGGGACAATCATCCTCTACCTCAAGCTAATCTACAAACAGACAAGGGAGTTTATATAGCCAACAGATGGCTAACTTGATAGCAGGGCTAAAAAATGTTTGAGTGGACATTAATATTTAGATATTAGATTAGCTTCAAAGATTTAGAGTGCAGATTGGCAGAAATCAGTCTGCGCCTGCATTGGTCAAGAAGGAGAGTGAGGATACATATTCCTCTAAGATTGTGTGTAGGGATTTTTAATGCATTTTGTAATATAAGAACAGTTTATGCTTTAACAGTGTTGTAGTAATTATAGAATTCTATGGAATGTGATTGTCTATTTGAGGAGTTGGAATGTAGTTGTATAAAAGTGTATTTCTAATGTTTATTTTATCATTGCTTATTGGAATATTAGCATTATTAACTGCTGCTTTTAAACTGCTTGGATTGTTATTGTTCAAAAGTTCAATAACTAATTGTAAGAGCTTTTTTTTATTTATGGTACAGATTCTTGACGGATTTGCGATGGAAATTCCACTGTAAACATCAAAACGACGAACGGGTATCATTTTGGGTGATGAAAAACCCATCACAAATTGTGGCGAAAAATTTGTCACAATTTATGATGGCATTTTTGCCACAAAATTTGGCAGAATTTCCACTACAAATTCATTATAATTTATGATGTATTGGGCAGCAAAAATGGATACATTATTTTCTTGAATTTAATTCCATCGTAAATCCATAAATCTACCACAAAATATTTACGATGGATTAAATCCGTCACACTATTTTGCCACACAAATTTTACCTTAGGAAATTAATCCATTGCAAGTTGGTCGTAAAACCAAATTTGCGATTGATTTGGCCTATTTTGCAGTGATTTTTTCTGCCATAAAAATCCGACTTTCCTATAGTGCTAGCTACCTACTCAAATAAAATTGATATATTCACAGGCAGCTAAAAGTAGAGGAAGATAATGAATGTTAAAAACATAGTTATATGAAAATATTAAGTTTTCTTTAATTATCTTTATTTAAGTGTAATCATATAAGAAATATTTTGATTTTTAGGTAGACCCATATGATTAGTCTTCTTTTAGTGAGGAGCTCATATCGGACCTTCTTGAAATGTTAGAAATATTCTCACCTATAAGCAAAAAATGTTGAATTTATTTGATATTTATCTATGAGATATTAGGTTACAGGGGTGACATTTTAGTTATTATGCTTCAATATTTTATGATATCAAAGTTAGCACCATCCAACCCATGCCAACAGAGTTGATGCATGTCTTGTTAAACTCATATACACATTGGACTCAGATAAGAATAATTAGTGATTCCAAATTCTATAATTATATTAATATATTATTATTTATTTATTAATATCTTAAGTCACATAATCCTAATTCTGAAAATAGGCTAACCAAAGGAATTAGGGAAAATAAGAGAGAAAGTGAGGAGAGAGAAAAATAAACCTAGGATTTGGAGACCGTAGAGTGATTTTTGTCAGCCGAGATTTACTTGTCTCATTGTAAAGAACTATTATTCTACTTTTGATTTCAAAAATTTAGTGTTTTTGGAATTTTTCTGATTAAATTTGTATTTAATTACCAAAATATAAGAATAATTTTATATTGATAAAACTTTCAATGTATAATATTTTACATATTATAGAGATTGAGATTATGAATATTTTGAGTATTTATTTGAGATCATCTTGTGATTTAAAAAATAGTAATTTTTACCAATTCATAAATATATTTTGACATCTAAAAATAGTGCTTTAGTTCCATTAAAGCTTCTAAATATTATTATATATGGTCTATGATAATTTGGTTAATTTTTAAAAATATGAATATATGCTTAATAGGATTTTTTGTTGCATACTGTTAGGATATTTTGGCACTTTCTGAATTAAGCCCCAATTATACTTTATTTACTAAAATTCATTAGAAATGAATGTAGATATGTGATTGAGTAATAGCTAGTCGATTTTAGTATTATAGTACTATGATAATAATGTATGCGTTTAAAAAAAAAAAGAAAGACTAATTGGCCCGTTGGTTGGAGAATGACTGATTTGTACATGATGGTGAACCGATGGGCTCTTTCCTTTAAATACTATAGTTAGGTGTTATCCTCTATTGATACAATGATTCAACGATTAAGAGTTATAAAGAGTTATTATGGTATCAATAAGTAAAGAGTGACGACTATTTATTGATCCAATAATTACCGACTAGTGATTATTGATTACTAAAAAATATCATGATAGTCAAAACTTTTTACTTATTTAGTGTGACTACTAAAATGCGTGTTATAGATTCATTACTACTGTATGACTTTATTGATATTGTATATCTTTAATGATATTGTATTTATTTACTGTCATTATATATATTTACAATTATTACATTATTTTACTACTACGAACACTGAATTTATTTGTATCGATACAAACATTGACATTGTTACTAAACTGTATTTATATCACTACTGATTTACTATTAATTACTGTTATTATTTTTGATTCTCTATGCTAATACTGAGTATGTGACATATTAAACACATGATATACTGAGCATGTGATTAATATACTTATTTAATACTAATATAGAATAACTAGATAACATGTGAATATTATTATACAGTTTTACTATACTGATATGATTTTGATAGTCTTTACTGGTGCTTTAATTTTACCACTTTATATGATTTTTTTATTTACTGATAGTACTGATACAATGATTGTTTTCATGATTTAACACCCATATTAGTTAATTAGTTTCTCTATTAAATTATTTTATTGGCTTTCATACCATACTATTTTACTGTTTATAGATTCTACTACTATTGCATATAAGTTTTACTATTTCTATATTAATTCTTAATCATATGACTATTACTATTATGAATTGATTGATGACATGCATACTACTTTTTTTCATACTTTTGAATTCAATTTAAATAATATAAGGTCAGGAAAGAGGTTCAAAAGTGTGAGACTGATCAGGATTCCTCAGGTTCTATTCATTTTTATTTTAGTTATTCTTTTATGCTTAGGAATAGAAGGATATGTTGTGATTATATGATTTCTTAGTATTGAATATGATTGATTTTGGGGTCAATAAATATTGATGTGTATTGCTATTTTAAATTATAGAACATTTTTTCATTATTTATTACTAATATATGAAATTAGATAGCTCTGGTTGTTATATAATAAAAGATACAAGAAAGAATTATTCCAAATTAAATTTTGGGGCGTATAGTAGCCCAAACTCTTAACTATCGAGATATTAGTAGCTTTGGCCTAAGGGGCATATAGTTTTATCCTGTTAGTGTAACTTCCCAGGAGGTCACCTATCCCAAATTTCATTGGGATGAGCATGCTTAACTATAGAGTTTCATAAATATAATTCCAATCATAAGCCAAAAAGTGCATAGATTTTTAGGAGTTTAGCTTCTTTTTTACTTAAGGGGTTTCACAGTAGGTAGCAATCACTCAAGCCTATAGAAAGAGATCATTTCTCATAGGGAGTGATCAAGGTTCCTTATAGATAAAGTAACTTGTCACTTGCTATATAACAAATCAATCATGAGTATCACTCAGCCTCATCCAAAGTGGGTATTGTAATTCATGTTCGCCGACCACAGTTATAAGAAACTACTTACCCATAAAGATGTTAGCTTGTCTTGCCTCAATTGTCTGATGATAAAGCTCTTATTCCTTACAACAAAAACTTACTTGCTTCCCTTTCCTACGGTAATTAGAAGCTGCAGCATAGGTCGTCAACAACTCTAACATGCCAACAAGCCATATGCGCTCTCAGCTTGGCACTTTCTAATGGACTCAACCAAGTGTATTCACCTAAAGCTATTTAGTACTACTGAGCTTGCCTAAAAGTGAATCATTAAATTCATATACTTTCATCCTCTCCTCAGCAAGTTAGGAGGCCATACATGTCTAGGGTAGTCAATATTGAAAATCATTACTATTTTTTTATTCTTTTATGTAGCCCTTGGATCCCAATAAATAAGTACAACTTTAGATCTTTTGACTCATTGAGATTTTGACCCTTTTAAGCACTTGTACTATAAATTTCTAATAAACTACTTTCTTGATATTTTCACACACATTCTAGATCACCCATCTTAAGTTTGCTTATTAGTAAGGTTATGTGTCATCCATAAAAAAATTTTAATATAATATCCTATAATGGGTGATGAGCATGGATTGATGCCAATGATGAGAAGATATGCCAACTTAATGAGCCAAATATCCATGATTTATAAATGAATATGGTGAAATCCAACTTGTTAAGTCCTAATACAAATGGAAGAAAAGCTAACCAAGATGAATCTTGATGCTCTAGGAGGGTCACCTCGGGGTGCTCAGAGGGAGAGTACCCATGATGAATTTTTTGACTCAGTAGATCTCTATAGGAGGCCTAATAATAGTGTACTAACCTCAAGCCCTATCCCTTAACCCACTCAGACACCAATGAGTAATGAAGACTACAACCCGCTCACTAGGTTAGCAGAGCTAAACCTAAACTCACTAATGCTTTCTTAAGAGAGATCTTGAATGCTAGGTTGCCTCCCAGTTCAAGTGCTTCATTTAGAGTTTATATGAGCAAGACTGGCCTAATTAATCATGTCATCACTTTTGAGTCAATGACTACCCTCTGAGATATTTATGTTGCTCTTGAGTTTCGTAAATTTTTCATGAGATTGAAGGAGTTGGCAATAAGTTGGTTTACTCTGTCCTAGCGGGAGTTATAACCTCCTTCTTAAAAGATTGGATTATGTTTAAAACATAGTTTGGTGTTGCTTAGTTAAACTAGAAGATCTTACAAACTCTCTTAAAGATGATGAAATAACTTAAAGAGTTGCTAAGCAACTTCTTAGTGAGGTTTCAAATGGATATACATAATATTAAAGACTTAATGTTTGTACTCAAGTAGGCTATTTTAACCCATCGATTGAAAGACACTCCTTTACATTATGCACTCAACCATAATAATCGAGAACACCTGCTAACATTTTTGAGTTGGCAAACAACCATGTTAACATTAAAGTATACAATAGGGTGGTTGAGTCCTCTACAACCACTTGCCCATGTGAACTCTTTCACAGGAAAGATTAATGATGATCATGATACAAAGAGAGGGTTCATCGTAAAGGAAGGAGAGATATAATTCCTAACCTTTCATATGATCACCATTATCCAAAAAATAAAAGAATGCCTAGGTCATTGAGAATTTCCAGATCATCAAAGCCAAGGGTGGAGGAGCCTTATCATGCCACTCACCTTGATCATGGAAATCTCATGCACCATCACACAAGTTGTCCCACTTGTACCCCAACAAGTGTTTAAGGCTAAGCTAGTTGATACCATTTAAAATAAGGAGTTCTTCAAGCACCAAGAACCTATGAAGGTGAACACACTTCCAAGTGAAACCACAAGATATTATGCTTTATATTAAAACCAAATTTATGACACAAATTAGTGTCATCAACTTTGAGGATTTGTAAAATAACATATTAAGGTAGAATAATTTCAAGGAGTTTGTACTCAATAACCTTTGTCAGCACCTAAGAAATGCTCTTAAGGAAATCAATGAAAATGAACTTGCCTTAGCTCACTTGATCCTCTTTGCAGGAGTGTAGCCTACCATCATAGGGTGGAGAGCAAGTTAACTGATTAATGTCTATGAGAAAGTTTCAATTCAAAGATATGAACTTGGTGTTTACCTCAGGAGCTCCCATAGTGTACGTAACCCTCATCAGCTTAAGGAAGAAGATAGGTTGGTAGGGAAAATCCCTTATAATAATGTTTTTGTCCTTATCACCTTAGTCACTAACTATCATATAGGTAACATTATAAATTAACTAGAGTGTTCTATCAATATAATACTCAAATCTATGTCCGAAAAAAAAAAAGAGTCTCCTCACTTTCAAACACACACCAACTATATATCTCTTATATGGCTTCTCAAGAGAGAATATAGAGATAGAGGGAATACTCATCCTACATGTAACCTAGGGATATGAAGAACACCAACACATTAATATGGTTGATTTGATCATACTATATGCTCCAACCACTTATAATGCGATCTTTGGTAGGCCTCTGCTAAAAACTCAAGGTCTAGTGTAAACTTACCATATCATATTTATATCCCTAACAAAACATAAGGAGATTATAGTTAGGGGTGACCACACTAAGTCATGGACCTACTATCAACCTCGTTTTTTTTCATAGGTTGACTAAATCAAAATCAAATCCAAGCTCAACTCAAATTCAATTTAAACTCAAATCCCATTTCAACTCAAATTACCTCAAGTTATAGCCACATACACGCTAACACTTGATTTCTTATACTCTTCCATTAACAATCGCCTAAATGATTGTCATTAGTATGAGTAAATAAAACTCAATCAATCTAATGAAATGTCCAAAACCAAACTCAAAATTCCAAACCCAAAGTCAATGCCAAAGTCCCTTATCCCATAACCCTTCTTGGGTGATTTTTTAATCATCTAAAAACAAATCCAAATGACCTTTGATTCATGATCTATCAATTGCATATTGATTAGGCATATCTTTAGGGTCACACACAAAGTTTGAGGCCAATCCAAGCCCTCTGACCCCAAAACCTGAATTGATTTCCAAAGGCTGCAAAATCTTCAAATTATCATAGCCCATGCCATTGGATTGTAACCTTGGAAACCTTCCCAAAACCCTTGAACATGTCCATAACCCTTACTATGACTTGTTAAACATAAAGCTGCATTTTGGTGGACCATGGTTGACCATAATTGACCATGGCCCCACTAAATCCCAAAATCCCTCAGGAAAATAATCAAACATCTCGTAAACTCCAATATGGATCATTTAAACCAATCTTCAAAACCTCTTCCAATGCATTTTAAATATCATTTGAAGTGTATTGAACCAAAACCCTAGACTTGGTTTGACCTAGTTAACTAAATCAACCATGGTTGACCAAAATGCCCCTTAAGGGCCCAAACATGCATTTCATGCAAGGAGACCTCACTATTACATGGGACCACCTCCATTGGGTCCAAAATATCATTTTGAATTTGTTAAACCCAACACCAACCTCTAGTTTGACTTGGTTGACCAATTCAACCCTTGTTGACCAAAATCAACCATACACCCAAAAAAATTCAAATCCAATACTTTAGGCATTTTTAAACCAAATCAATCCTCAAAATTGTTTAATTACATGTCTCATACATATCCAACATCCTCATGAGTCAAAAAACCATTAGTTTGACTTGGTCAAACCATTTGGAATGGTCAAACTCATGCATGTAACCAAACTTCCAAGCATTGGGCTCCAAGCCCATGGAGTCTCTTCCTACATCATGTCTAACTCCCCAATAACCACCCCAATTAGCATTGACTTGTTTGGTGGTCAAAAAGTCAACAAAATGCTTCCAAAGAAAGAAAATGGGTTAAAATGATCAAACATTACAAGCTATCTAGCAACTCCAATTAGCCTTAAACTAATCCTAAAGCAACCTCAAATCTGCTCCTAAACCAGGCAAAATCATTAGCTTAGCCAAATGGGTAAAGAGTGGTCTCCTCCCCTCACATAACCCAAAATAAGTCCATCTCAAGCCCCTGCTCTCTCTGGTTCCCAACCACCTTAGACATGTGTAAATTATCTAACTAAGGGCTCCAATTGATCCCATCCATCCATTCAAACCCTAGGGGTGCAGAAGCCCTAAACCCTCCAAAAACCCACATTCAATCATATCACTTTCTCTAAGCTACCTCCATCCCTCAAGTTCCCTTCTCTCATTTCTCCAGAGCCTCCTCTAGCTTCTCCAACAATTTCCCCACCATTCCATAGCTTCCAAAGCTTTTGGTGAAGAGAGATAGTAATAGGGAGAAAAGTGATAATCTGGAGTTAACATTCAATCCAGCCAAAACTAACTTTTAGGGTCTTCTGTAAAGTTGAAGAGGACATCTCTAGGAGACAACTGAGCCCAAGATCGAAGGAATCCATCCACTAGTTAGTAAGTTTTATCCATTTGAAGTTTTAATGTAAAAAAAAAATCAAAGATCTTAATTTACAGAGCCTCCAAACTCCAGGCATTAAAATATCTTGTAATGTAGATCCTAAAAGTTCATCAAATTTGGACGGTCAGATCAGAAGTTATAGGCATTTAAAGTTATAGTTCATTTTTTTAACTAGAAAAAATTGTACAATCTAGACCATCTGATCATGCGTATTGTAATTGGACAACGTAGATCTTATTGGATGAACAAATTGTTCGGCCATTTTCTAATTCATACGTGTGATTTGGATCAAGCATGATGTAGCTTAATCGTAGCTGTCCACTTCGCTCACCTTTGACTCGATGGCTCGATCAAGGCATTGATGAGGTAATGTTACCATACCGACTCATGACATATGTCCTGCCATGTATCAAACAACGGCAGAGGTGGCAATGATTCTGTCGCTTCCAAATTCAATAACAATGAATTAAAAATTCATTTTAAATTCCCAAAACTTAAAAAATACAAAAAATTTGATTTTCACAAAACTAATTGTTCTTGGACTCATTGGAAAGGTCTTGTGATCTAGAATGTTCTAAAATTATTTTTGATATATTTTAATTAGTGGATTTGGAGATATTAGCATTTATTGAAATTTAATTTTTCTAATTTTCTAAAGATCAAGTGATCAAACTAGACTCAAATTTTGGTAGAAGAGTTTTGAGCATTTTAAACACCTCTAGCAATTTTTATAGGTCATGGTATGCTTAGGAATACTTTGATGGATCCATTTTGCAGCAATATCTTTAAAAATTCATAACTACTAAAATAGGTAAATTTTTTTTGTAATTTTTTATGGCGTACTTGTGCAAGTGTGAGGGTTAGTTAGGCTAAGAATCAAACCCATTGGAACACTAATGATACCTAGGAAAAATAATTAATGATTTGTTTAAAAACTTAGAAAATTCCTAGAAATTTCTACACACAACCAGTAGAGGTGAAACTTTGGAACAGTGAATTTAATGACACTTTAAACCCTAGGTTCTCATTTCACTGAATTTCAACTTCATTTGATTAAAAAATTAATTGAAATAAAAATCAACAACTTTTTGGGGCCTGAAACTTCAAAAAAATTGTAATAAATCTAACTTAAATCCAAAAAATTCAAACAATTGAACATATTTTTCATAATTAAATATCCAATCTAAGAAAATTAAAAGCCTCATCAGCAAACTTTATAGTTGAGCTTAATTTAATAATTAGTTCAATTTAATAATTAATTAAAATAAAAAATAGAAATCATTAAAAATAGCAATACATTCCAAACACTTGAAATCACTCCTATAGGTCATTCCTAACATTTAAGAGAGACTCCTGGACGTTTAAAGTTAGTTTGGAGCAAAAATAACAATACATCCCTAATTAAATAATTAAATAATTCAATTAATTATTCAAACTTCCAAAATTTATAACTAGTTACAGAAAACTCTAAATGGATTTAACTCAAAGGCATTGGACTTCTCACATGGTCTAATATTTATTAAAAATATCAAATCACTAGAGTTCATAAAAAAATAAAAAAGTCTATATTTGTTTCAACCTTAGTTCAAAAACACCTCAAAACTTTAAAATTATGACTAATTATAGAAAATTTTAAATCCAGTAAACTCACTGGCCTTTTACATCTTTGAGTTTAGTATTTATAAAAAGTAATAAAACTTTAGAAATTAAAGTAAATTTAAAAGCCAAGAAATAAGCCCTTTATTTTATGCATTAAAATATTCCATGAAATAGAAAAAATAAAAAAAATGACCAAATCTTCAATGAATCACTAATCTAATCAATCAAATTAGATAAAAAACATTAAAATACACCACCAATACTCCATTGATTAAGTTTTATGATGGACAACCTTGAGCTGCTGGGTTACATGTCGTAAGGAAGCCTTAGTCTTCGTGCCTGTTGTGACAATGCCATGAAAGAATTCAATAGAGTACATAACTATAAAAATAATAAACCATTAATTAAACTAACTAAAACTAAATCAATAATACAACTATATTAACAAGATTTTTAGGCTAGACTACCTCGGCTATGGGTCTACGTGTCCTAAGAAGGCCCATTGTGACAATGCCATAAACTAGTTGAAGGAAAACATTAATAATCAAAATAAATAAAATCATTAACATTATAATCACAAACTTAGATAACTTAATCAATAAACTAAATCAAACCTAAATCCAAAGATAACTGCTGGGTAACTCAGACTTATGAGGCTATTAAGTTAGCCCCAATGAGTGTAAAATAAACCTCACAGTCCTGGTGTAACAAAAAGTAATTCTTATTCAACCTAAATAATTAATCATAAATTATTAATTAATGGAAGCCTCCATACCTTGTGTAGATTCTAATTTGGAGAGCATAAGTGTATTAAATTTTGAAGCTTAGGGTCTAAAACACCTAATTAAAATTTAGGACTTTAGAGAACTAATAATTAATTAATTTTAACATTTAAAACTCATCCTAAAATAAACACTAAAATATTAAACTTAAACTTAAATTAAATCTTCCTTCAACCTATAACAAATTAAAGAAGATATTAGAAAACTCTAAATAATAACCCACTTATGATACATCTAAACCACACAATATAACACACACACACTGTAGATGGCTTGTTAGGACAACTAACTCTAATTTTAGGCTACGTCGTTATTCCTTCGTACTTTCTTTCTATGTGACGTGGATTTTTCATGGATTTTACATGGCTTTCATTGCAAGCTGGTTTTATGACTTGATATGTTCTGTGATGCCATGATGTGATACTTCTACTGTGATCACCAGTGATATGATGTGATGGGCACTAGATTTCTCCTAGGTTAGGATGATTTGGATGCTAATGAAATTTTTGGCAGAAGGCCAAGCTTATGCAGGTCTATATTAAGGGGGTAAATAAAAAATATGTGACAAAAAAAATTTCTGCAGGTGTTAAAATTTCTAAGCTCCCTTTAAAATTTAATGCATAGCCAAGTGAATGTGGTGGCTTAATTATGAGTAATTAATTATATAAATGCTTGTGATTTGAATGATTATGTATATGAACTGCTAAGGATAACGTGTAGGGAGTATAGAGTTTTTTTAAAATTTTAATGTGTAAATTTATATGTCAAAGAGTTGTGAAAGTTAATTAAAATTAGATTTTTTAATATCCAATTTAGAACCCAAAGAGAAAGGAAGTACCCCTTCGTGGAGGAGTTCCTTTCATTTGGAGATCTAAATTAGGATAACTTTAAATTCAAAGTGAAAAGAAATATTCCTTCGGGGAGGAGTTCTTTTATTTGGATATCCAAACCCAGCGGATCTAAGGAACCCAAAGAAAAGAGCTAAAAAGTGAAGATAAAAAATATCCCATTTTAACACTTTGGTTGTTTTGTAGAATTAAAATCTGGGATGTTGTCAGTGGTTCCCCATAACTTTTAATTTTTGTAAACCTCAGATTTTAAATTAAGTGGCACTTGCCACATAAACTTTAAATATTTTATATGATTGATGATGTGTTACTAGTATTTATGCCTTAAAAATTGCATATTTTTCAAGGTTTCTTCCTTGCATGTGATATTTGATTTAACCTAAAAATACATTTAGGCTCTTCTTAAGGACAACAAAAAAATTATTCTACTCATAGCTAAATAAAAAATTTAGGCTCACACAGAAAGATAAATATTTTGAAGAAGTAAGCTCAGGCATGCCGGGAGTTTTGTTAAATCCATATTGATCTTCTCTCCTTGTTAGGCACCTCCCTGCTTGTGGGTTATGGCAGACTACATAACCTATTAGAGTGCAGCTCTGCTTTGGTGATGTTGTGCATCTCTTGGGAAATATCTATTTTCTAAGCTTAAATTTTAAAGTTCATCATATTATTTTTGTATACAAGGTCAATCAGCATGCATTACATTAGAAACCAATTTGAAAAATTAAATTTTAATTGTATGAAGCATAAATCCAACCATACATAAGTGAAGGGGACAATCAGGATCTTCTCTAGATGTTGGAACAAATTTCTCCAAAACTTAAGCAACAACCTTACGCATCTTTCACAATGATTGGATATAAGGTTTTAAAGAGCCTACGTGGTTTAGTTGGCACTCCAATCTAAGCTAAGATAAGCCTAGATTTACATTTCATTAGTTTTGTTCAGGACACTATCGCTTAGTGCACAGCTTAGATTTTGGATCCAGGGTGGACCCAAAATTATAAGTCCCCAACATCGAGAATTTAATCCCGACATTCTACTAAAATGTTAACTTAAATTAAAATTTTCTCTCATCCAAAATTTAAAGCCCAATCTAGAATAGATTGAGGTATTTCTGAATTATTTCAAAATCCCAAAATGCCTCTTACTTCTCATCATTTGGCCTCCAAAATAAGTGCTAAAAATTGATCCAATCCCATATGAAATTCCAACATCTCACCTTTCATGTCACTCCCTAAGAATTCAAATGAAATTTCTACCATTATTCTAAACGAAAGTATTCATAGAAAGCCTAAAATTTCATATGATGTAATTAACTATGAAGGCTTGCCTTGGTAGGAGATTTAAGTCCCCAGAAAACAACCAAACCTCACTTTATTTAGCTTCCAAATAGAATAGGAAAAAGAAATTATTTTCTATGAGAAAATAATAATCAAAGATGATTATTTTCATCATATTCAAACCACTAATAGTAGGTGATATCCTCCCTTTCAAAGAAAATCTATTATTTACTATCAATATGCTTGAATATGAAATTAATAATATTCGCTACAATGATATGACTATAATAATCGATGATAAAGCATTTTAACTACCATAGTCAAATATATGATTTAATGTCATTCTAATTCTCTAGAATCATATATAATCCTCTACTAAATTTGATTATGATAGTTGAGAAAAAAACTTATAGTTTTATGATCTAAACTTATTAGGGAATGATATTTTCACCATCCAAGGTTATATATTATTCATAATGATGAGTTCAGCTACAAAACTAAAAGAAATTCAAAAGGATTATGTATGAATTTTCCAAAAGAAAATATAATTACAATTTCTTTTTACATTTCAACAAAGCTTGTAAATAATTTTCTGGCAACTCCACTAGGGATTTAACTCTCTCTCCATCTTTAATAAAGATAGGAATTTTATTGCATTGGTAGTTAAAACTACCTTCCTTTCATTGGTCCCTCTGCCCATTTCATTCTTGGGTAAGTAAGACCAAAATAAAAAAAAAATTAGAAAAAATTAAAAATAAGGGAGATGAGTGAGAGAATTTTTAACAAAAATGAGGCTTTAACATCTCACCCCAGGTTAATTGGTGGAAAGAGATGGTTAAGTCAATCCCTCTAAATTTTCCATATCAATTTTATGAACCTTATGTTGGTTGAAAATCATGCATATTGAGTTCTAAAATTTGAAGGAAAATTAATTAAATTTAGAAATTCAAATTCCTTTCAAATAAAAAAAGGCAACTCTTAGATTTTATTGCCATATGTTATAACACAACATCTTCTTGTAGCCTAACATATCTAATGAGATCCTAACTTCAATAAATCATAAATAATTTGCATAATACATCACTATATATTATGTTATATTTTTCAAAACTTAACAAACGTGATTAGGATCAAAATCATTGGTGGCTGCAAAATTTCTTTTCAAGAATTAACTAACTCAAATCATCTCTCTTCTAATTAATAAAAAGCTCAAATGGCTAGGAAACTCATCTTCTCGCTATATAGAGACATGACTATAGAAGAACTCATCTATGGTGGTTCAATTTTGTTTGGAATGGGATTTTGGAACTTTAAGCCATCAATTAATGGGGAAAGAATGATTGATATGTCTGCTAGGGGATGTCCCCTTAGTAGAGATTACCTTAGGGTCAAGATGTGACTCCCCCATCCCCAAATGGAGGTTGTTATCGTCCCCATGACCATTTTACCCTCTATTAGGGAGGATAAGAAATAAAAATTAGTGTTAATGGCTGAGAGACCATCTATGTCTGAGATTGGGTCAAGTTGTAGAATCCCCTTCATTAGTAAGAACCAAAAGAAGAACTATTTAAGAAGTGTGACAAAGAAAATTATTGAAGCTAGAAAAATTACTGAGTTAGAATCCTTAAAGGTAGTCAAATCTGAGGCCAATGGAGAGTTTATTGCTCCTTGTGCATCCCCTCTCTTTAGTTTAAGTCACTTCCATCCTCTTTTTTGACCCAAGGGAGCAAGGTTGTGAGAATGATAATGCAATTTGCATCGTGCCCTTTTGATTATTGTATAAAAAAGACCAACCAAATGAAAAATGAGAAATCACCAGCGATAAACCATAGGCCCCTAGTTGCAGGTTATGATCCATCCACTTTATTAGATGATGTTAGATTATTCTTTTATTGTCATTTCAATACATCATCTTTAGAGGAGGTGTAGAAACCACTAAGGGAGCCACTCTCATAATTACTAGATCACTAGTAATTAGAGAGGGAAAATTAAGAAAAAGAGGAAAAAAAATAGTCATGATGGTGATAAATCTTAGGTTTTATGAGATAGTGATGCCGTCTAAATTTAATTTTCAATAGGGTCTTTTTGTAACAAATTTTTAGGTTCAAATGCCTCAGTACAAAATGTGGCAGTGTCACCTAAGGATAGCATAGGCCCCATGATAGTCTCTTCCTCTTAAGATATTTTAGAAATATCATTTCATATCGGTAGAGTCTTGCCACCTAGACATGCAATTTATAAGGAAACTATTTCCTCTCTCATGTGTACTGGGTCAGAATTTCATTATAAGATATTTGATTCAGCCTTTTTAATGGAAATTGACCTCTACTTTAAATCATAAATAGAAAAAAGTTGTGGTTGACTCCACTAGATACATAAAGAAACCTCCCTCCCACTGCTTGTGTGGGATGATTTCATCTTTGAATTAAAATCTATACCAAACTAAAGATTAAATCTCTTTCTCTAATTTAAACATGTTGAAATAGATTTCAATTTAGAAATGTCTGAGGGGAACCCTAGTTCAATTTCTAAGGGGTTTGATTTGGGTCAACAAGATCTAAATCCTTAGACTTTTTTAGGTTAGTTGGAGTCAATTAACTTCTCAGTGTACTTTTAAATTTGTTCCAATTTGTCATTTTGACAGGGTCCAAATGGTTAAGAGGAAAAGGTTTCCATAAAATTAATAAATTTTTTAATAAAATTAATAAATTTTCTAATAAAATTAAAAAAATTTCTACTCATTGATAAAAATATAAATCACATTCTTTAGGGATAGGTGTAAGCCCTTACATATAGGCATCCTTTCATTTAGGATCCTCTCCATAAAATCATATTCTATGATGGGTCCAAGGCCATTCCCCTCTAGAGGTATGGTTTTTATCATTGGAAATTACCATTCAAAATTAAATCACAAATAAATAAAGTTCCTGACTCTGGTTAGAAGGACATGAAGGTCTTAAAGAATACTGTTTAAAATCTCAAAAAAATTTGGGATTATATAAGTCACAAATGACTCAAGCCCTTGATTAATTATTTGACCCTTAAAATTTCCAAGTATGAGATTTGGTCTTAGTTCTTTGGAGGCCTATTTCATTCTATCATAAAATTGATGGAAAGTTTGAGTCAATGTTGACTAGATCGTTCATCATAGAGAATATCTATGAGGGAGTTTCATATTATTTGATTGATAATGAAGGATACCAGCTGATGTTTTTTGTCATTGGTGTGGTTCCTTAAGAAGTACATGCCTGATGAGCACCAAATTTAACATAAAAAATAATTCATCAAATTAAAAAAATTTGAATGCATAATTCTCCAAATTCAAAAGAAAAAAAAATCAAATTAAAAAATCCTCCAAATTCAAATCTCTATTTGAAATCAAAATTTCAATCAAAATCAATGTCAAACAAAATTAAACTCAACTAAAATTCAAAATTCAAAATTCAATATCCAATTCAAATCTAAAATCAAAATTCTCTAGTCATGTAAGGATAGGTGTGAGTCCATTCGCTTCCTTTCCTTGGGATTAAATCAGCTTCTGTTGGAGTAAACCCCTTGTGGCACCATCCTAGCATCAAAATCAGATCTTGGTTAGATAGATTTTACCAAATCCTTGAGGTTTAAGTAGACTATCTCCTTGACTAGTTACCCTATTTAGATATGAGTCACTGTGCTTTCTATCTAGGATAGTCATTGAAAATCTAACAAAAATTTTATCTATTAGGACTAGATGTGAGTCCCTGAGCTTCCTACCTCCTAGGATTTAGACTAAGTAGTGGTGGATTTAAGCCTATTAGGCCCCATCATAGTTTAGTCACCCTTTAGCCTTTAAGAATATGTGTGAGTCCCTATGCTTCCTTTTCTTAGGACTAGATTCGCTTGTGATGGAGAAAGCCCCTCATGGCACCATCCTAGCATCAAAATCAAATCCTGGTTAAATAAATTTTATCAAATCCCAGAGATTTAAGTAGACTATCTACTTGACTAATTTCCCTAGTCAGGTGTGAGTCAATGTGACTTTTATCTAGGTTAGTCATTAGAAACCTTAAACAAATTTGGTCTGTTAGGAATAGGTGTGAGTCCTTGAGCTTCTTATTTCTTTAGACCTCAGCTAGTTATTTTTGGATTTAAGCCTGCCAGGCTCCTTCGTAGCTTAGTCATATTTAGTATCTGGAGATTTTGTGTGAGAATTTTTGCTTCCTATCTTTAAACCTAAAGATAAATAAAATTCCCTTTAGATTTCTTAGGGATAGGTGTGAGTCCCTGAGCTTCCTACCTCCTAGGATCTTGACTAACTAGTTGTTCAACATACTAGGCCCCATCATAGCTCAGTCATTTTCTAATCCTTAAGGTAAGGTGTGAGTCCCCAAGCTTCCTTTCCTTTCTACTAGTGGTAGAGCATGACATCTGTTGCACTATCCTAGTATCAAAAAAATAAAACCTTCATTCTTTTAGGAATGGCTGTTTTTCCCCATGCATCTTATCTTCTAGGATCCTTAGTAACTAGTGTAGGATTCAAGCCTACTGGACCCCTTCACATCTTAGTCATCCATAGTGTCATCAGGTTAAGTGTGAGACCCTGTGCTTCCTTTCCTTAGAACAAGAGGTAAATCATATTCTAAGAAATCCTTATCTTTTAGGAATAGGTGTTAGTCCCCAAGCTTCCTATCTACTAAGATCATGATAGCTAGCGTTGGATTTAAGCCTCTTAGGCCCTTTCATAGCTTAGCCACCAATTTAGCATCTTAAGGTTTTATGTGAGGCACTTTGCTTCCTTCCTTAGATCTAGAGGCAAATCAAATTCTAAATAAAACTATATATTAGATATAAGTCCCCTATCGACATCCTTTAGACCAGAGGTTAAGTTCTTCCTTTCCTTGGAATCCAAATCCCAAACTTGACCTACCCAATCAATTAACGCAAATATGTGTATTATAATTTTATTCTACTACACATATTGGGGGTCCATTTGTTGACCTCCTTTTTTTTTGAGGTTCTAAATCAAAATCAAATCTAAGCTCAACTCAATTTCAATTCAAGCATAAATCCAAATTCAACTCCAATTACCTCAAGTAGTAGGCATATACTAGCTATCACTTGATCTCTTCTACTCTTCCATTAACAATCACCTAAATGATTTTCATTTGCATGAGTAAATAAAACTCCATCAATCTAATCCAAAATTTAAAACCAACTCAAAATTCCAGACCCAAAGTTAAGGCAAAGGTCCTTTATCCCAATACCTTTTTTGGGTGATTTTTTAATTGCCTCAAAAACAAATCAAATGACCTCTGATTTATGATCCGTTAGTTGCATATTGATTAGGTATGTCTCTAGAGTCACCACTCCAAATTTGAGGCCAATCCAAGCCCTCTAACCCCAAAAATGAATTGATTTTCAAAGGCTATAAAACCTTCAAATATTTATAGCTCATGCCACTGGACTGTGTACCTTATGAAATTTGACCTTGGGAACCTTCCAAACTACTCGAACATGTCCATAATCCTTTTTATGACATGTTAAACATAAAAATACATTTTGGTGGACCCTATTGACCATAATTGACATTAGGCCATAAAATACCAAAATCCTTAATGAAAAAAAATCAAACCTTCTCATAAACGCCAACTTGGCTCATTCAAACCAACCTTTGAAACCTCTTCCATTATATTCTAAATATCATTTGGAATGTATTAAACTAAAACACAACTCTTGGTTTGACCTGGTTGACCAAGTCAACTATGGTTAACCAAAATTCCCCTTAAGGTCCTAAACATGCAATTTCATATAAGTAGACCTCGCCATTGCATGAGACCACCTCTAATGGGTCAAAAATATCATTTTTAATTTGTTGGACTTAACCTAAACCTTTGGTTTGTCCTAGTTGACCAAAATCAACCATACACCCAAACAAATTCAAATCTAATGCTTTAGGCATTTTTAAGCCAAATCAAACTCTTAAAATTGTTTAATTGCATGTGTCATGCATATTCAACATCCTTATGAGTAAAACTCCCATTAGTTCAACTTGATCAACTTATTTGGAAAGGTCAAACTCATGCATGTAACCAAACTTCTAAGCATTAGGCTCAATGCCCTTAGAGTCTCTTCCTACAGTATGTATGACTCCCCAAAAACTCATCCTAGTTAGCATTGGCCTATTGACTAGTCAACAAGTCAGCAAAACACTTCCAAAGTAAGAAAATGGTTCAAAATGATAAAATTTTGCTTGCCATCTCATTCCCTTCCAAAACACCCAACAAAACCAATGCAAAGTAGCTCCAATCAGCCTAAACTAATCCTAAAGCAACCTCAAACCCGCCCCAAAACCAGTGGTAATGTCACTAGAGTTTATGCTTGCAATTCTTTGGGCTCAGTGTGTCAGAAGCTGCTGAATTTTTACGAGGTTTGCTATCTCTTTTTTGGCAGAAAGAATTTGTTGAATGCTTATTATTTATTCTTTCTTTTTTTGGGGGCATGCTCATGGCACTTATGCCCACCATAACATGTTCCTAGGCCTTTTTATCATTTTGTTTAGAGGGGAATGTCGGCTCATAGGTTTACTTTTCTTTTTGATGTAGCTCTTTTGAGCATTAGTGAGCTGAAGGTCCCCTTTAAGGACCTTATAATTTAAATTTTATTTAACGCGTAGGCCCTTCATGGGTTTCCCCTAAAAATATTTAAAAAAAACCTGCCCCTAAGCCAAGGCTTCCCCTAAAGCATGCCAAAGCCTTGGCTTAGCCAAATGGGGTAAAGAGTGGTCCCCTCCCGTCACATGAGCGAAAATAAGTCATTCTCAAGGCCCCATAATCTCTCTATGGTTCCCAACCACCTTAGACAAGTGTTAATCGTCTAACTAAGGGCTCCAGTAAATCCCATCCCACTCAAACCATAGGGGTTGCCAATGCCCTAAAACCTCCAAAAAACCACAATCCATCAAATCACTTTCTCTAAGCTACTTCTAGCCCTCAAGCTCCCTTCTCACATTTCTCCAGAGCCTCCTCCACCTTCTCCAACCATTTCCCTACCATTCCATAGCCTCCAAAGTTTCTTTTGGTGAAGAGAGATAGATATAGGGAGAAAAGTGATAATCTGGAGATAACTTTCAATCTATCTAATTCTAGTTTTTTGGGTCTTTTGCAAAGTTCAAGAAGAGTTCTTTAGGAGCAAAATGAGCCTAAGATTGAAGAAATCTATCCATTGGTAAGTAAGTTATGTCCAGTTGAAGTTTTATGATCAGAATAAAAATATTCAAAGATCTTAATGCATGGAGTCTCTAAACTCCAAGCATTAAAAGATCTTGTTATGTAGCTTTGATGTTTCAAATTTCATCAAATTTGGATGGTCAGATAGAAATTTATGGGCATTTGAAGTTATAGCCTTTTTTGAACTATAGAAAATCATGCGATCTGAACCATCCAATCTCACGTGTATTATAATCAGATAGTGCAGATCGCATCAGACAAACAAATCGTCCGATCATTTTTCCTATCCCCATGTGCGATTTGGAACAAGGGTGATGTGGCTCAACCGTAACCATCCAAGTTACCCACCATCAATCTAACAGCTTGATCAAGTCATTGATGTGGTTAATTTATCACACTAATGTGTGAAATATGTCCTGCCATGTGTAGGATAGCTGCGGTGGGGGCAATGATTGCGCTACTGCCAAATTTAATAAAAAATTAATCCAAAATTTTTTTTTAATGCCTAAAACTTTAAAAAATTATAGGAAATCCAATTGTCCACCAAATTGAGTTTTCTTGGGCTCTGTGGAAAGGCTTGAGACCTAGTATATTCTAAAATTAATTTTGACAAATTTAGATTAGTGTATTTTTAGATTTACATATGTTTAAAATTCACTTGTTCAAATTTTCTTAAGATCTAGTGATTAAACTAGACTCAAATTTTAGTAGAAGAATTTTTAGCATTTCATATGCCTCCAATAATTTTTAAGGTTGGTATTCTTGCGGAGAGAGAAGGTCCATGTTTTGTGGGAAGTAACTGGTTTTTGAATTTCTGTTTCGCGTGTTGCCGATGACGGTGGATGGTCGCCGGCCTCCGCCGACTTCTAGTTCCGTCGACGTTTGCCGCCCCTCTTCTTCCTCCAGGAGTTTTGTTAGATTATCTGTGGAGTTCTCTCCACCTGCTTTTGGTGCCGAATCTTCTTCTTGATACAAAACCTAGGGTTAAGAATGATCGTCCCCTGATTATTAATGAAAGCGGTTTGCTGAATTTGAATAAACCTATTGAAGTCTTTGGGAAAGGAAAGGTAGTGGTAGATGTGGATGTGGTCTCAGGTCCGTTGGAGATGGTTAGAGCCTTGAAGGGCTCTAAGATGATTTTTGAAGCACCCTCCACTTCTGGTTCGAAGCCTAGGTGGAGCGATTTGGTGGAAAATGCCCATGGAGGAAGTGATTCTGGTAGGATGGTAGTTGATGTGGACTCTTCTATTGATCGTGCTACAGAGATTATTCTAGAGAAAAAAAATTTGAATGTTGTAGATTCTGTGGATTGTGATTTGGTTTCAGGCACTAGGGTGAAGAAGGTTCGCTGCTGTGAGTCAGGTGATCTGGGCAATTGTAGCACTCCGTTACAGTTGAATGCTTCTTCTCCTTAGAAGACATCAGCTAATTTGAATGCTTGGAATAAGAGGAAAAACATTAAAGTTGCTGATATAAATCTGGGAGAAGGGTTTATAGATGAAGGATCAGTGGTTAAGTTGCATGTCCAGAATGAGTTGGAAAACTCTAACAGATTGAAGAAATCCCTGGTAATCAAAGTGTTTGGTGACAATGTGGCATTTTCAGTTATTAGCATGGAACTGAGGAGGCAGTGGGCATCCTTGGGAAAGTTTCACTTAACCTTACTTGGTATGGGGTGGGTTCTTTGTGCCTTTGAAGAGCCGAAATCGGTGGAGCTAGTGTTATCAAGCGGGCCATGGTATGTCAATGGTAACATAATTGGAATGGATCATTGGTCTCCTTCCTTTTTGCCTTCATCTTTGAAAGGACTAACTGCGCCTATTTGGATCCGAATGCCTAACCTCCCGCTTCAATGTTGGGATGAAATTAATGTGAGTAGAATTGCTTCATGGTAGGAGCTCCTTATCTTTATTGATGCTAATATGTTTCAATGGGGGAGGAGGGAATTTGCACATGTCTGTGTACGTGTCAAGATGGAAAGGCAACTTCCTTTGGGGGTTTGGGTGGAAGGCAGTCTAGGCAAATTCTACCAAAGCATTGAGTATGAAAGGTTACCTACATTTTGTTTCAATTGTGGAAAGATAGGACACCTTAAAGAAAGTTGTTTAAAAGGTGGCTTGGAGACTTCAGCTCATCAGGAAGACAGAGAAGGTTTTGCTGGGAATGTGGAAACGTGTATGACTGATAGAAGACGGGATGTTCCTGTTGTTAGCCAGAGAGAGGGTTATGGACCTTGGGTCCATGTTGATTATGGGAAGAGGAGGCTGAGGAACCAGAATTCATATTCTCAGGCCTTGGAGAAAGATGGCGTGGAGAAAATAGCTGGGAAGTCTAGTAAAGAAGTTGTGAAGGAGGTGACTGCTGCTACAGATGTCATTTCTGGTGCTTTACGGGAGCTGGGCGGGAATGCTTCAACGTCTGTTGCTGTGGATCCTATGGTGGAGATTATTTAGTCTGGTGATGCCCAGGAACTAATTCAGAATGAATCTGTAGTGAATGGTATGGTTACTAACTCCTCTCCAAGTCTTAAAGTTGATAATAAATTTCAAGCTTTAGATGCTGTTATTGTGGATGAATAAAAGGTAGATACGGGAATTAATTCTGTTGTTGTTAAGGAGACTTATGAACGGGCTCGTGATGGGTTGGAGGAGCCTAACAATTTCCTGAAGGGTGAGATGGGTATGGTGGAAGGTGGTTCTTCTGTTTCTCGGAAAAAAGGTGTAAAGCAATTAAAAGGGCTGGGTCCGGTGAATGTAGCTCCTAGATCCCGGCGGTGGGAGGGTGATGGGAGGGGGAAGGGTGGTGGTGCTTTAACTTATCTCCATTAATGTATTCTATGTTATTTTGGAATTGTAGAGGAGCTAAAAAAGTCATGGCTTCTCTATATCTTAAAGAGGTGGTAAAGGAGCATGGGGTATTCTTTGTAGGTTTGTTGGAAACTAAGTTGAAGTCTTTTGATAGTAGGGATGTTTTTTTCTCTGATTGGTAGTGGCTGGGACTTTTTTCATTTCCCTTCAATGGGCTTAAGTGGTATTTTAGTGTTGTGGAAGAGTAGTTTGGCTACATTCAGTTTGTTGGATTCCTCTAATCATATGGTGGTGGGAGAACTTGAAATTCTTAATAAAGGAAGATGGAGAGTTGCTTCCATCTATGGCAACAAGGATGTGTATAAAAGGAGAAGTTTGTGGGAGAAGCTAGACACCTTAGCTGGGATTGATTTTCCTCTTGTTTTGGGTGGAGACTTTAACTGTTTACTAGCCAAGGAAGATAAGAAATGAGGAAGGAGATTCATGTTCTCTCAAGGCCCTAAGGAAATGAAGGCCTTTTTAACCAGTAATGATCTCCATGAACTTGGGTACATTGGGCCCAAATTTACTTGGTGCAATAATAAGACCGGTGCTGATCGGATTCTGGAAAGGTTGGATAGAAGCTTTGTAAATTCGGCAGCCTTAGACTTGCCACATTGTATGGTGCTAAGGCATCTTCCTCGGGTGGCCTCGGACCATTGTCCCATATTGTTAAATTTGGTGGATATTATACCTTTGGGTAAGAAACCTATTAAGTTTGAAGATGTTTGGGCCTCCTACCCAGCGTCAGCTGCAGTGGTTAAAAACTCTTGGAATAGAAGTGCAAGGGGGAATTCAGCTCAAGTTCTCAATCATAAATTAAAACGTGCACTGAAGGCATTGTTCTACTGGAGTCAAGCTAAATTTGAGGTCCTTAGCAAGCAGAAGGAGAAGCTAAAAGATGAAATCCTGAAACTTCAAACTCAAGAAGCGGATGGTGGCTTTCTTTCAGCAGAGGAGATGTTGAAACTTAAGGTTAAGATCAGTGATTTGGACTCCATCCTTGCTCGGCTTAACACCTGGTGGAAACAACGTGCTAAGGTGAGATGGATGGTGGATGTCAATTGTAATTCTAGGTTCTTTCAGGTGTTTGCTAGTGCTCGGCGTAATTCCAACTTCATATTCAGTTTGAAGACAGAAGGTGGTATTATGGAAGAAGATCCAGCCCAAGTGGAAGACATTTTGGTACAGTTTTTTAGAAAGAAGTGGAGCGGAAGGAGCTGTGATTTGGAGGGGTGGCTTGCCCCGTGGAATACACTTCAAGAAGAGGATCTACAAGTTTTAAACAAGGAATTCTCTATTCTGGAAGTTGAAGCTGTTGTCAATCAAACCGGAGGGTTCATTTCCCCTGGGAAGGATGGTATAACCTATTCATTCATCAAGAGCTATTGGTACATCATTAAGGAGGATTTATGGAAGGCTTTGTATGGTTTCTTCAGCATGTCTGGAATGTGTCATGACTGGAAGGAGACACTTATTGTTTTGATCCCTAAGGTTTCTAATCCTTTATCTCCTTCTGATTTCAGGCCTATAAGTCTATGTAACACTGTTTATAAGATCGCAGCCAAGGTTCTGTTAAATAGGTTGGCATGTGTTATTCCAAACTTATTTCTGATGAGCAGGCGGCATTTCTAAAAGGTAGATCTCTTTATGATCATGTCCTGTTAGCACATGAGGTATTTCACAAGTTCAGGTACTCTAAAGCTTCAAAAGGGTTAGTCTCCTTTAAAATTGACATGGAACAGGCATATGATTCTATGGGCTAGCCTACGTTAGCAAGGGCACTGGAGTACTTTGGTTTCCCTTCTCTATTTTCTAACCTGCTTTTGGATTGTGTTCAACATCCTGCTTTCTCTTTACTTATCAATGGCAATCCTTCCCATTGGATTTTTGTTAAAAGCGGGTTCAGACAAGGGTGCCCGTTGTCTCCATACTTATTCATACTTTGTTCTCAACTTCTGACTAATGCTTTTTATTTCAAGGCTCCTATTGGTATCTAGGTGAGTCTCTATGGTCCGAGAATCTCGCACATTCTATATGAAGACGATGTTTTAAATTTTTCTGAAGCTAAGATAGAGACGGTGAAAGAGATCAAAGTTATTTTGAAGAACTTTTGTAACTGGACTGGACAAAATATTAATGTCAAAAAATCTGCTATCCTTTTTGGAAAAGCAGTTAAGGGGAGAAGGAGGCGGGCTATTACCAGAATCATGGGATTTAAAAGAGTTAAGGAGTTCAATTACTTAGGTGTTAAAATGGCCTTGAGAAGACTTGCTAGAGCTTATTTTCAATTCATCACTGACAACATCTTGAAGAAGTTGAACACTTGGGATGGTAACTTCATTTCATTGGCGGGAAGGATCACACTCGTTAAAACAGTATTACTCTCTTATCCCATCTTTTATTCCACTCTATCTCTCATTCCGATGGGAGTTTTAAATGAGATTGATAAGCTTGGTAGGAGCTTCATTTGGAATAAGATGAATGTTGGGGCTGGTCTTCATTATGTGAATTGGGAAACAATGTGTTGGCCACGAGATTGCGGGGGACGTGGTTTGTTTTCATGTGCTAATCGTTGTGGACCTCTTAGAGCTAAGTTGGCTTGGAGATATGCTCAAAACAAAGATTCCTTGCTGCATAGACTACTTTACCTGAAGTATGGTTCTTTTTGGGAAGTCGAAGGCGGGAGGAAGTTGGGTTCAAATGCATGGAAATTAATTACAGCCGGGTGGAAGTTTCTCAAGCCAATTGTTAGATGGTGCATTACAAATGGGGAAGACATTGATATCTTGAGGGATACATGGATCTGAGACAAAAACATTAGTAGGTGGCCTACTTTTGTCAATCCTATTATTAGCAGCGATGGGATGGTGAGCAGATTCATTTCCAATGGCAGGTGGAATAATTCTACACTACAAGCCTGTTTTGGACCGGAGCTGGTGGTCTTGGCTAATCAAGTTAAGATTAATTCCAGTTTATCTGAAGACCATTTGGAACTAATCCAACAGCACTCTAGTAAGTCTATTTCCTACTTGGCAGCTACGGCAGTTGAGGGTTGTTTTGATGATTCGAAAATTTGGAAGTGGTTTAAAAAGGCTAAGCTAAATTCTCGAATTGATAATTTCTGGTGGAGAGTGTTTAATAATGCCATCCAACTCATAAACTTCTATCCTGTAGAAGGTTGATTACAGCTGATACTTGTCCGAGAGGCTGTCAGGAGGTAGAGGATATTGATCATGTGGTTTCCAGATGCAGCAAACTCAAGGAGGTGATGGTGCATTTAAACAAATGGGGCTTTGCTATTGTGGAGTCCAATTCATTGAAAGGAATAAGCAAATGGCTGGATATTCAAAATGCTTCTTTGATTACGCTATTCTGTAATGTGATTTATTTTTCCTAGAAGAATAGAAATGAGGTGGTTCATGGGAAAAGTGGAAAGTCTTCCCTGGTGGTGGCGGTGGAATCGGTTTGTTATGCAGCAGTTTCATCTGAATTCAATTATTTTAGCTCAGGCTGGTTGGATGCTAATCAGCGATTGCTGTTTGGAAATTGTTGGCATCCTCCTCCACCCTATTGGCTCAAGGTGAATGTGGATGCAGCTCTATTATCCTCCTATAGATCTGGTTTGGGTTGAGTATTTCGTGATAATAGAGGAAGATTCCTTTCAGCTTTTGGGTATTCTGGAATGCATTGGGACATTGCTCAATAAGAACTCCTTGCTATTACTTCAATTGATCTTGTGTTTGAAGATTGGATTTTGGATTTTAAAGGTCTTATAATCGAAGGAGATAATGCCAATATCATCAAGTTACTGAATAAGGAGTGGAGACAGGGTGGATTGAAGGGCTGCTCTTTCACAAATAATTTTGATTTTATCTTATTCAATTGTATAGAGAGGAGTTGTAATAAGTTAGCTGATTTATGCGCTAACTATGCTATCTTTGGTTTGTTCTATTGGGACGATATCACTGTGAATAAGATTCCTCCTTCATTTCTACGTATAGTGAAGGAGGAATCAGGTGGTAGTTGCTTGTAGTTCTTCTTATTTTGGTTTTAATGCAAATTTTATTTTGCTTCTTCAAAAAAAAAAAAAAACATTTAAGGTCATGGTATGCTCAGGATTACTATAAAATAAATTTTTAAAGTGATGGGTCCATTTTGAATCCATAACTTTAAAAATTCATAACTATCCAAATAGGTAGAATTTTCGGTAATTTTTTTGTGGTATGCTGGTGCATGTGTGAGGGTTAGACAACCTAAGATTCAAACCCATTGGAACACTAGTGACACCTAAGAAAAATAATTATTGATTTGTTTAGAGAACTAAAAAAATCCTAGAAAATTCTACACACACCCAATACAGGTGAAACTTTAGAACAGTAACCTTTGTGACATCATAAACCCCAAGTTTTCATTCACTGAATTTAGACTTCCTTTGATTAGAAAATTAACTGAAACAAAAATTAGTCCCTTTATGGAACTTGAAACTTCAAAAAAATGTAGTAAATCCAAATTAAATTGAAAAAAATTCAAATAATAGCTCAAATTATTTATAATTAAATATCCAACCTAGAAAAAGTAAAAGCTTCATCATTAGACTTCATAATTGAGCTTAATTTAATCACTAATTAAAATAAATAATTAGAAATCATTAAAATATAATAAATTCCAAACACTTGAAATCACTCATATATGTCATTCCTGATATTTGGGAGGGATTTTAGAAGGTTCGAAGTCTGTTTTGTGCAAAAATAACAAAACCTCCCAAATTAAGTAATTAGATAATATAATTAAATTCTCAAACTTAAAAAATTCATAACTAATTACACTAAACTCCAAATTAAGAAAACTCAAAGGCATTGGACTCCTATTAGGATCTAATATTTATTAAAAATATCAAATCACCAGAATTCATCAAAAATTAAGAAGTTAATATTTTGGTCAATTTTAATTTAAAAACATCACAAAACTTTAAAAAATCATAACTAATTGTGAAAAATTTCAAATCCAACAAACTCATTAGCATTTTACTCATCTTAGCATCTAGTATGTATAAAAAATAATAAAACTTAAAAACTTAAAGTTAATCAAAAAGTCAAAAAATGGTCCCTTAATTTAATATATTAAATTATTCCACAACATAAACCATAAAAATCAACAAATGACCAAATCTTTAGTGAATCACTAATCTAATAAATCCAATAAAATAACTTACATTAAAATACACAACCAGCACTCCATTGATAAAGTTTTTAGGATGGATTATCTCGAGCTACGGGGCTACACGTTATAAGGAGGCCTCAATCGTCATGCCCATTTTAATAACGCCACAAATGAATTCAATGGAGTGCAAAACCATAAATATAATAAAGCATTAATAAAACTAACTATACCTAAATCATTAATATAACTAAAATTAATAAAGTTTTTAGTCTAGACTATCATGAGCTATGGGGCTACGTGTCTTAAGGAAGCCTTAGTCATCATGCATGTTGTGACAACACCCTGAACCAGTTGATAAAAAATATTATAATAAAAATAAAGAAAATTATTAACAAGATAATTAAAAACTTATATAACTTAATCAATGAACTAAATCAAACCTTAACCTAATGATAACTGTTGGGTAACCCGATTCTACGAGGCTATTTAGTTAGTCGCAAGGAGAGTGAAATAAACCTCATGGCCCTGGTGTAAACAAAGGAAATTATTATTCATCTTAAATAGTTAATCATAAATAATTAATTAATGGAAACCTCCATACCTTATGTAGATTCCATTTTGGAGAGCATAAGTGTATTAAATTTTGAGGCTTAGGGACTAAAACACCTAATTAAAATTTAGGACTTTAGAGAACTAATAATTTATCAATTTTAACATTTAAAACTTATCATAAAATGATCACTAAAACATCAAACTTAAACTTAAATTAAATGTTCCTCCAACCTACATCACATAAAAGAAGACATTAGAAAACTCTAAACAACAACCCACTTAGGATACATCCAAATAGCACAGCCTAGTGCCCATACTGTAGATGGCTTGTTACGATAACCAACTCTAGTTTTAGGCTAGACTCTTGTTCCTTTATTCTTGATTTCACTATGACATCAATTATTCTTGGAGTTTACATGAATTTAATTATATGTTAGTTATCATGACTTGATGTGTTCTGTGATACCTTTATGTGATACTTCTACTATGATCACCTATGATATGATATAATGGGCACTAGATTTCTCCTTGCTTAGGATAATCTGGATGCTAATGAAATTCTTACAAGTGGCCGTGCTTACGTAGGCCTATATTAAGGGGGCAAGTAAAAAATATGTGTAAGAAAATTTTTATAGGTGCTAAATTTGCTAAGCCCTCTTTAAAATTAAAAAGCATGGCCAAGTGAATGTGGTGGCTCAATTATGAGTAATTAATTATATAAATACATGTGATTTGAATGATTTTGAATAAGAACTACTTACAATAACGTGCAGGAGTATAGAGTCATTTTAAATTCTTAATGTGTAAATTCAAATTTCAATGAGGTGTGAAAGTCACTTCAGATGGGATCCAATTTGGAATCCAAAAAGAAAGGGAAAACTCCTTCGAGGAGGAGTTCCTTCCATTTGGAGATCCAAATTACGATAACATAAAATTCAAAGTGAAAAGAAACACCCCTTTAGGGAGGGGGTTTTTTTATTTGGATATCCGAACCCAGCAGATCTAAGGATCTTAAAGAAAAGAGCAGAAGAAGGGAAGACAAAAAAAATCCCCTTTTAATACTTGACTCATTTTATAGGGTTAGAATCCGAGATGTTGTTAGTGGTGCCCAACCACTTTTAATTTTTGTAGACCCCAGGTTATAAATTAAGTTGCACTTGACTCATGGACTTTAGATATTCTATATGATTGATGATGTGTTTATAATATTTATGCCTTAGAAATTGCTCATTTTTCTAAGTTTTTTTCTTGCATGTGAGATTTAATATAACTTGGAAGCACATTTAGAACAACATAAAAATTCTTCTACTCATAACTAAATAAAAATTAAGGCTCAAACACATAGAAATATAAACATTTCTAAGAAGTAAGTCTGAGCACACTGGGGTTTCTCATATATCCATATTGATCTTCTCTCCCTATTACGCACCTCGCTGCCTGCAGGTCATGGTAGACCACCTAACCTATTAGGGTGCTACTCTATATAGGAGATAATGTGCATCTCTAGAGAAAAATCTACTTTCCAACCCTAATTTTTAAGATTCATCATATGATTACATACATGGTCAATCCGCATGCATTAGGTTAGAAACCAACTAAAGAAATAAAATTTTAATTTCATGGAGCATAAATCCCACCATTCATAAGTAAAGGGGTCAATTAAAAACATCTTTAGATGTTGGCCCCAATTTCTCCAAAACTTAAGCGACAAACTTTACCCATCTTTCACAATGACAAAATACATGGTTTTAAAGTAGCTAAGTGGTTTAGCTGGAACTCCAATCCACGCCGAGATAAGTCCAAATTTGTATTTCATTAGTTAGGTTTTGTGTCACTATTGTTTAGTGCCTAACTTAAATATATGATCCATGGGGAACCCTAAATCATAAGTCCCCAATATTGGGAATTTAATCGCAACATTCTAATAAAATATTAATTTTAAGTAAACTTTTCTCTCATCCAAAATTTAAAGCCCAATATTAGATCAATTCAAGCATTTCTCTATTATTTTAGAATCTCAAAATTCATCCTACTTCTCATCTTTTGGCTTCCAAGATAAGTGCTCAAAACTAATCTAATCTCATTTGAAATTCCAATATCTCACCTTTCATATCACTCCATGAGAATTCAAATGAAATTTTTACAATTATTCTAATGGAGATATTCGTAAGAAATCTAAAATTTTTGTACGAGATTTAAGCACTAGTAATAATGAAAATGCACAATGTCTAGCTCCTAAGTAGAATGGAAAAAAGAGATTTCCAGGGAGTGGACATAGGCCATGTTAGACTGAATCACTATGAATTTCTATGTTTTTTATTTTTATTATTCCATGCTTTTATTTTTTTTATGATTTACTGTATGGTTGACAAACTTTTAATTTTTGTTATCATAACTTTAATTTGCTTCTGCATTAAGGAAATAAAGGTGCCTTATTTTTGTTTAAAATTCTTAAATAATCAATTCACCCCTCTCTTGGTTAGCCTCAAGCAGGTTTCTTTAGGTTTAACAACTTATACGAACTTTCAAGTGGTATCAGAGAGGGATTCAAAAACTAAGTTTTAGAAAACTTTTGAAAAATGATCCATAATACTTTTGGTAATCCTAATACTACTGAAGGGTATTCAATCACATGACTACCTTTATCTTATAATATATTTTTTTTATTTTTGAAAATTTTGCATGTATACCTTCTTGTAATATATTGATTATTATATATGGATGTTAGTTCAGGAAGGATATTCTACACCTTCACATTTTATAAAAGGCATTAAAATTGAAATACCTTTTTCTGAATGGAGTATAGATGATAGAGTTTTAGTCTAGCTGAATGTAAAATGTTTAAACAATTTTTTTATGTATTAAAATCTAAAGATTACATGTGTATATCTACTTGCACAACTAGAAAAGAAATTTGGAATAAAATCGGCATAACCTATAAAAGAATAAATGAAGTAAAAAAATCTAGGTTGAATATTCTACTCCATAATTATAAACTATTCCGCATGAAACCTAGTGAGTCTACTTTGAAATGTATATTAGATTCACCCAAATTGTCACTTTGTTGCAAGCAATAGGTAGAGAACTCATAAATTCTAAAAAAGTCAACAAGATTCTGCATTGTCTACCTAGTTCCTATGATGCAAAGATAAGTGCTATTACTGAATCAAAGGATTTGAATATTTATTCAATTAATAACTTATATGGATCACTCATTACTTACGAGTAAGGACTGAGTCAAAGATAGATTGATGCAGGTGAGAAAAGGAGAAAATTATAGCCTTAAAGTCTGATGATTCTGATAGTGGCAATTTTATGCCTAAAAATAATGAAGACATAGCATTAATGACAATACAATTCAAAAGCTTTTCGAATAAAAAGCAAAGACGTTGTTAGTAATGAAAAAAGGTAAATCTATTAAAAATTCTAAAACTTCTTCTGAAGTCATCTGTTTTAAATGTAGGAAGCCAGGGCACATGAAGACTAATTGCCTAAATCTTAAAGCTCACGCAATCAAGAAAAAGGGTAAAGAAAAAGCCAAATTTAAAAAGAGCAAGCAACATACTTAAAAGGCTTTATGGGTAGACTCTGCTTCAGACTTATCTGAGATAGAAGCTGAAGAGGAAGTAACCAACCTGTTCTTAATGGTAGATAATCATCTTGATCATTCCAATTAAGAGGAGGTATGTGTATTTTCCTATGATAAACTATTTAAAGTTTCTGAAAAAATTTATAATGTATATAGGAAGCTCTAGAAAATATATGCAAGCCTTAATTCTGACTTTTCAAACTTATAAAAAGAGCATGACTATATAAGGAAAGATCACTCAACATTGGATAATAATTATAAAATATTACTTGATGAATTTTATTCATTAAATAAGAAGCATCTTGATTTAACTGACGAGCATGATTCCTTGAAAGTATATCATATTGATCTAAAAAATTTATTTAAGGAATTCAAGGCATGTTTAGATGAAGCTGATAATAGGGAGAATGAACTAAAAGTTAACATTATAATTCAATAAAAGTGCAAATAAAATTCTGTAAGAAAAACTAACTGCTCCTAAAGAAAATAAAACAACACCACAGCATGCATCATCTAAACCTTGGAAGAGGCACCATAACCCAAATAGACAAGTAAATCCATTCCCAGAAGTTAGATGTTTTTCTTATGGCATGCTAGGACATATCTCCCACACTTGCAGTATCCACAGTAGAACACATTTGGTCGGGAGGAAAAAATTATGTGGACCACAGTATAGCACAAGAGAATATAATCTTTCAATCCATAAGGTGGTGTTGAAAATCTCGATTCAAGGAGTATAATTTTGATGATAACAAACATGTCTGTGTTCATTTTTTCTTGGCTAACCATTTCAGGTATAAAAGATCAGATGCAATCCAAGCCAACTCAATATCGAGTCCACGTGTGTTTAATTGTAATTTTTTCCTTTCTTGAGTCAAATGTTATAATTGATCCCCTCGCTAAGTAACCTTACACATACACACTCAGGGGGAGAGTTTTAGTGAGTTAGGTTACTGTTTAAATTTTTGTTCATATCATCCTGGATAATATTCATATCATCTTGGATGATCCAGTGAAAATAGAAACCCTAATTAGGACGATCATGTTAAGTCGATTTGATTAAGTCGATCCTCTTGGATGATACACATATCGTACAGGAAGATAGGCTTAAATTAGAAATTCTCAGCTACCAGATTAAGTTAGGCAAGTTTTTATTTTTAGAGATTTGATCTGATTGTCCCAGATGATACGTGTATCATCCTAGACGATCCATTACAATCATGTCTAAATTAGTCTGGCGATTAAGGAAAGTAATTAAGGTTTAATTGATTCGATCATATCATCCTAGACGATCGCAAGATCGTACGGGATGATATGTTAAAAATCTTGACTGTCCAGTGCCTTTCACCAGTTCATCCAGAGCTATGTACCGGATGATTTTAGGAAATTTTATACTAATCATACTAGACGATACCCATATCGTCTCGGATGATCAAGTCATTTTAAGATCGTCCAGGATATTTTTGGTTGTACGACCAGAGCTGTGTACAGGACAATTTTATCCCTTTTAAACTAATCGTACAGGACGATAGAAATATTGTCCCGGATGATCAAGTCATTTTGTGATCGTCCAACACAAGTTCCCCTGGACGACCAGAGCTATCTTCTGGATGAAATTCCTGATTTACACTAATCATCCCAGATGATAGCAAAATCGTGCGGGATGATCTGAATAAATTTTGTCTACTAATCATCTAGAGGAGCCAGATTGTCCAGGCTGATACATGTGAATTTATACTGATCGTATAGGATGATCGATCGATTGTCTTGGACGATCTTTGACGACTAGTTGAGATTTAGGATAATTTTTGAGCCCTCCTATTTAAGATCTTTTTTTTCAACAAGAAAAATCTTTTGCCACTTTTCTTTCTAGAGAAACCCTTGAGAGTGAGAGAGAGAGAGATCTTGGGAGAGAGAGAGGATCTTGTGAGGGGGAGTTTGTGAGGGATTCACAAAGGTTGCTCCAAGCAAGGATCTGAGTCGTCTTCTCTGTTCGTTGTCTCTTGTCGTGTCGGTGTCTCTATGGGAGGATTATTCGCAAGAAGGTCCAGGTTCTCTGCCTGCTTCAAGAGGAAGTGAAAGGAGTCCAGGTTCTCTGCCTGCTTTAGGAGGAAGCAAAAGGAGTCTAGGTTCTACCTGCTTCAGGAGGAAGCGAAAGGAATTCAGGTTCTCTGCCTCACCGGGTTGGTGGAAAGGAGTTTTTGTACAGGCTTCTCCGCCTTACTATGGGAGCAAAAGGAGAGTCACTTAGTATTAGTGCAATGCCCGGAGGGGAGGCTCCGGGGAGTGGACGTAGGTCAAGTTGACCGAACCACTATAAAATCTAGTGTGTTCTTTCTGATTATTTTCTGCACTTTATTTTTATATTATTATCTACTTGGGTGAAATCTATGATCGATCTTTTCATTACTATGTTTACTTATTTCCGATGCAAATTTTTAAAAGATCTTTTCTATTGCTAAAGAATTTTTAAAACTACCAATTCACCCCCCGCCCTCTTGGTTAGCCTCGGGACTTGTTCATAAGGGCTTAACATCCATATCGAACTTTCAAGTGGTACCCGAACGGGATTCAAAAATAAAGTTTGAAAACTTTTGAATTTGATCCATGGCTAACTTCGGTAATAGAAATACTACTGAAGGTTATTCAATTACACGTCCACCATTGTTTGATAACATATCTTTTGATTTTTGGAAAACTCATATGTCCACTTTTCTTTAATCTATAGATTATCACATGTGGATGCTTGTTAAGGATGGCTATGAAGCACCTTTTAGAATGGTTAATAATGTTAAAACTGAACTGCCTTTCAATGAATGGACTTTTGATGATCGGGACTTAGCCCAACTGAATGCTAAATGTTTGAACTATTTTTTCTGTTCCTTAAAATATGAGGATTACATGCGTGTCTCTACTTGCACTACTGGTAAAGAAATCTGGGATAGATTATGCATTACTTATGAAGGTACATCTAAGGTTAAGCAATCTAAATTGAACATCTTACTTCACGAATATGAACTCTTTCGCATGAAACCTAGTGAATTGATTTCTGAAATATATACGAGGTTCACTCAAATTGTCACCTCTTTACATACTTTAGGGAGAGAACTTACAAACTATGAAAAAGTGAACAAAATTTTGAGATGTTTGCCTTCTTTTGATGCAGGTGAGAAGAAGAAGGAGAAAACTGTGGAGCTGAAGGCCAATGATACTGACACTGACTCTTCCGGGTCTGATAGCGATGATGTTTCCTTAATCACTAGGCAATTCAAAAACTTTCTAAGGAAGAAATATAAGAACTTTCAGAAGTGGAACAAAGGTAAGAGTAACAAAAATTTTAAAGATTCATCTGATACTATTTATTTTGAATGCAGGAAGCCTAGACACATAAAGGCTGATTATCCTACACTTAAGGCTCACCCAAGTAAGGAGAAGGGTGAGGAGAAACCTAAGTTCAGAAAGGATAAGAAGCAGATTCAAAAGGCGTTATGGGCAGATTCTACATCTAACTCCTCTGAGACTAAAGCTGAAGAGGAGACTTCTAACTTGTGTTTGATGGCAGATGATCATCCTGGTCAGTCTGACCAAGAAGAGGTATGTGAGCTAACATATGATAAATTACTTGATATTTTTGAGAAAATTCATTCATCATATAGGAAACTTAAGAAAACCTATGCCAGCCTGAAATTGGAATTCTTGAATTTACAAAAAGAGCATAATGTTCTAATTAAAAATCATTTTATACTTGATAGCAATCATATGTCATTACTTAAAGAATTTGATGAATTAAACAAAAAGCATTCTAATTTATCATCTGAGCATGATTCATTAAGAATATCACATGTTGACTTAGAGAAATCATTTAAAAAAATAAATACCATGACATGTGACTTGAGTAGTAATGAGCATGCATTGAAATATGAAATTGCAAGTCTTAAAAAGGAGAGTGAATTTTTAAGAGTAAAAATTAGTGCTTTTGAGAAAAATGAAACACCTCCAACTTTTGCATAATTTTATGCACCTCCACCTTTTGAAGAATCTATTTCAAAATCATCAAAGAATGTTTCATTCAAACCTAGAAAAAGGCACTATCACCCATATAGATTAGTTAACCCTTTTCTTGGTGTTAGATATTTTTCTTGTGGCATGTTAGGACATATCTCCCAAACCTGCACAATTCATCATAGTACACATTGGGTGTGGAGGCCCAAATTACATGCTTCACAGCACAGCAGACATGCATTACATTCTTTTTTTCATAAGGGTTCCTAAATCTGATATTTGATGATTTTGTAGGTGTGCTCTCACACAAGATCTCATGAGAGCATGTGGTACCTAGATAGTAGATGCTCAAGATATATGACTGGAGATGCAAATCAATTCATTTCGCTAGAGGCCAGGGCTGGAGGCAAGGTTACACTTGGAGATAACTCCACCAGGAGGGTGGTAGGAGTAGGTATAATTGGTGATTCAAAAAATTTTATTATTGATAATGTTTTACTTGCAGATGGATTGAAACACAACTTGCTGAGCATCAGTCAACTCTGTGACAAAGGATACAACATCAAGTTCCTATCCACTTGCTAAATTATAAGCTTAAATGATAAAATTATTTTGCAGGGACAAAGGATCAATAATGTCTACATGCTGGATGTAAACTGCTTTAAAATTGATGTTTCAATTTGCTTAAAAACTACAACTGATGAGTCTTGGTTGTGGCACAGGAGATTATATCATGCTAGTATGAAAATCTTTAGGAGAGTCACCCAAAAGAACTTAGTTAGAGGTGTCCCCAAGCTTAAGTTCACTAAGGACCACCTGTGTGATGCCTGTCAATTAGGGAAGCAAGTCCAGTCCTCCTTCCAATCCATTAAAGAAATCAGCACCTCTAGACCTTTAGAAGTCCTTCACATGGATCTCTTTGGACCCATTAGCACTGCCAGCTTAGGGGGGAAAGTCTATGGATTGGTGATTGCTGATGATTACTCGAGGTTCACTTGGATTAAATTTCTATCACATAAATTTGAGTCATTTGATGAATTTAAATCCTTCTCCACTTAGATTTAGACGAAGTTAGGTTGTGAAATCTTGACTATTCATAGTGATTATGGTGGAGAGTTTAAAAATGTGAGATTTGGAATATTCTGTGAGGAGCAAGGGATTAGCCATAACCTTTCAGCTCCTAGGACCCCTCAGTAGAACAGGATAGCTAAAAGGAAGAACAGGACCTTAGTGGAAGCCGCTAGAGCCATGCTTGCTGAGTATTCACTTCCAAAATATTTTTGGGCTGAAGCGGTGAACACTGCCTGTTATGTGCTGAATAGGATGAATGTTAGATCCAATCTGAATAAGACACCTATGAGATCATTAAGGGTAGACTCCAAACCTGTCCCACCTCCTTGTCTTTGGCTGTAAGATTTTCATTCTAAACAATAGGAAATCATCCTTAGAAAAATTTGACCCCAAATCTGATGAAGGAGTGTTCTTAGGCTATTCTAGTGTGGGTAAATCCTTTAGGGTGTTTAATAAGAGGACTTTGGTGGTGGAGGAGAGAACTCATGTGGTGTTTGATGAATCTGATCCTAAAGAGACTAGAGTTGAGGAAGAAGAAGATTTAGGAGAGATTAACTAAGGGGTTGAAAATGTAAATTTAGAGGAAAGGGTAGAACCTCAAAATACTTTGCTTAGAGATTCGAGATATGCTTCGAGTCATCCTAAAGAACTGATCTTAGGAGACCCTTCTGAAGGTGTTAGAACTAGGTATAGACTTAGGAAGGAAGTAAACCATTCTTCCTTTATCTCAATGATTGAACCCACTAATTTCAATCAAGCCCTTTCTAATGAGTTTTGGATCTTAGCTATGCAAGAGAAATTGAATCAATTTGTATGGAACGATGTTTGGGAGTTAGTAGAAAGACCTAGGAATCAAAGTGTAGTGGGAAGCAAGTGGGTCTTTAAGAATAAGATGAATTATTCTGGTGTGGTGATTAGGAATAAGGCAAGATTGGTGGCTAAGGGGTACAATCAAATTGAAGGTATTGATTTTGAGGAGACCTTTGCCCCTGTAGCTAGATTGGAAGCCATTAGGGTGCTACTAGCCTTTGCCTTTTTTAAGGGATTTAAGCTGTTTCAAATGGATGTCATGAGTGCCTTTTTAAATGGGGTAATAAAAGAGGATGTCTTTATAGAGCAACCTCTAAGTTTTGAGAGTTCTCAATATCCAAATCATGTCTACAAATTAAAAAAGGCCTTATATGGATTGAAACAGGCACCCAGAGCTTGGTATGAGAGGCTTAGCACATTCCTACTAGAAAGAGAGTTTGTTAAGGGGAGCATAGACACCACCCTTTTCCTTAGGAAAGTAGGAGATGATCTACTCATTATCCAGATCTATGTTGATGATATACTTTTTGGATCTTCTGATAAAAAATTATGTGATGATTTTTCTAAGATAATGAGTAAGAAGTTTGAGATGAGTATGATTGGAGAATTGTCCTACTTTTTGGGGTTTAGCATAAGGTAAATGGATGATGGAACCATTCTGAATCAATTAAAATACACTAAGGATATCTTGAAGAAATATGAAATGGATAAAGCTAAGCTAATCAACCCTCCCATGAGTTCCACTGTTCAGTTAGATAAGGATTCAAATAGAAAATCTGTTGATCAGAAGAAGTTTATGGGAATAATTGGATCACTACTTTACCTAACTTTTAGCTGACCTGATATTATGTTTAGTGTTTATCTTTGTGCTAGGTGTAAAGCTGATCCTAAAGAATCCCACATGACTGCTGTTAAGAGAATTCTTAGATATCTTTTAGGGACCCCAAACCTAGGAATCTGGTACCCTAGGCACAGGACTTCCTTTGAGATTATTGGATATTCTGATTCTGATTTTGTAGGGTGTAGGGTGGATAGAAAGAGCACTTTTGGAACTTGCCAATTCATAGGATAGTCTTTAGTCTCCTAGTCCAATAGAAAATAGAAGTCAGTTGCACTGTCCACTACTGAAGCTGAGTACATTGCCTTAGGAAGTTGTGTGGCCCAAGTCCTTTGGTTGAAGCAACAAGTTTTGGATTTAGGATTACCTATTGGAACAATTTCAATCTATGTGATAAAACCAGTGCCATCTGCATTTCTAAGAATCCAATCCAACATTCTAGAACCAAACATATTGATATAAGGCATAACTTTATTAGGGATCATGTTATAAAAGGGGACATTGAGCTATATCATGTAGCAACTGAAAATCAACTGGCTGACATCTTTATTAAACCACTGGCCTTTGACTCATTCGGCATTTTGAGGACCAGATTGGGTGTGATTGACATAAATGCATAAATCTGATGATTACTGACTTTTGATGTTCTCTGATTTCTTCATTTTGCTTTAGTTTTTGTTTGATTTGTTTGTCCGTTTTACTTTAGAAATTTTCCATTCTTGCTGATTTTCTTTGTTTGATTTGCTTATCAGATTTGATTATTTCCTACTGATTTTCATTTGCTGATTTTCATTTATTAATTTTCACGTGTCGGTTTCTCTTCTTTCTTATTTTTTATTTATTTACTGCTTACTTCTAAATAAGATCACTGCTCACTACTGCTGATAAACTGGATTTCTGACTGAGAGTTTTGCCTTATTTTTTGTTTAAAAGCTTGTAAGAAGATATTGACTCCTCTAGATCTATTAAAGGAAAGAAATATTAATGATTGTTTCTCTTCCTCTAACTCCTTTAATGGTGTATTATTTCTTTTGGATAAAAATCTTCTTCAAAATTAAAAAGTTAGTTTTTGAAATAGAGATCTCTTTTATCTTCCTACAGTAATCTACCTCATATGAATAGTATTTTCAAAGCTTTGAATCATTATTATATTTTTCTTAATCAAGTGATTGCACTTATCATATGATGAATGGTTTTTATTTTGTGAATTACTCTTCCTTATTGTAGAGAGTGAGTTTTATCATCTCTTATGTCAGGAAAGAAATTTCACAGCTGAGATTCATTAACAATTATGAAAGGAAGCAAGCTTACAAAAGATGCGCAAAGAGTGTCAAAATGAAAAGAGGCATAAAATAAGCCCAAAGCTGAAAAGATGGGCAATGTCACCAAATTACAAAGATACACAAAGTGTATCAAAAATTAAAAGATGCGCAAAGCGCCAAACAAATTAAAAAAGAGGCACAAAATGAACCCATAAAGAAATAAACTTTTCTTCCCTTTCAGATCTTTAAATGTCTTAGAACAATCCATGCACCACTTAATATTTTCAAAAGCTTGAGATGAAAAAATTATGATTTTTGATTCCTTACTTTGTAACACTATTATATCAATTATTTTTTTGGAACGAGACTTGAAAAGATCTCTTTTCAAATCTAATTTATTTTCATCTGAATTAGACTTTTGTTTGAAAGGAATTTGAACCTGTAAGGTGTCCGAGGTAGGAGTTACAAAAGTAAATTTTCCAACTTTTCTGGATTTCAGCATTGTCGATCTTCTTCTTATTGGCTTTTGAATTAAAAAATAGAGAAAATTTTGTTTTACTGGAGCTGATAGAAAATAAATTTGTGTTTTCCTATTATTTTTCTAGTTTCTATTTTTTATTTGATGTGATTTTCGATTTTCCTTGTGATTGTTTTGGATTATTATTTTTATGTGTTTTTCTGTTATTTTTTCCCTTTTTGAGATGTCAAAAGGGGGAGTTGTTGTTGTTGTGTCTTGTTGTTATTGTGTTCTGTTCAGATATTTTTTGAAATATCAATGTTTATTTACTGAACATGCAATTCCTAACAAATATTTTCCATCATCAAAAAGGGAGAGATTATTGTAAATCTGGATTCATGGAGTATAGTTTTGATGATATCAAATATGTCTGTGTTCTATTTTGCTTGGCTAACCATTTCAGGTATAAAGATCAGATGCAATCCAAGCCAACTCAAGATCGGGTCCGCATGTGTTTAATTATAATTTTTCCCTTTCTTGAGTCAAATATAATATAATTAATTTCATCGCTAAGTAACCTTGCACACACACTCTCAGGGGGAGAGTTTTAGTGAGTTAGGTTTTCTGTTTCAATTTTTGTTCATATTATCCTAGATGATTTAGTGAAAACAGAAACCCTAATTAGGATAATCATGTTAAGTCAGTTTGATTAAGCCGATCATCCTGGATGATACATATATCGTACAGGACGGTAGGCTTAAATCAGAAATTCTCAATCGCTAGATTAAGTTAAGCAAGTTTTTATATTTAGAGATTTGGTCTGATTGTCTCGAATGATACGTGTATCGTCCTAGACAATCCATTACAATGATGCCTAAATTAGTCTAGAGATTAAGAAAAGTAATTAAGGTTTAAATGATTCGATCATATCATCCTAGACGATCGCAAGATCGTACGGGATGGTATGTTAAAAATCCTGATCGTCTAGTGCCTTTCACTAGTACGTCCAGAGCTATGTACCGGATGATTTTGGGCAATTTTATACTGATAGTATGGGACGATACCCATATCATCCCGAACGATCAAGCCATTTTAAGATCGTCCAGGATATTTTTGGCTGTACGACCAGAGCTATGTGTAGGACAATTTTGTCGCTTTTGAACTAATCATACAAGATGATAGAAATATCATCTTAGACGATCAAGTCATTTTGTGATCATCCAGCATAAGATCCCCTGGACGACTAGAGCTATCTTCTGGATGAAATTCTTGATTTACACTAATCATCCTAGATGATTGCAGAATCGTACGAGACGATCTGAACAAATTTTGTCTACTAATCGTCCAGAGGAGCCAGATCGTCAAGGCTGATACATGTGAATTTATACTGATCGTACAGGATGATCGACCGATCGTCCTGGACGATCTTAGATGACTAGTTGAGATTTAGGGTAATTTTTGAGCCCTCTTATTTAAGATCTTTTTCTTTCAACAAGAAAAATCTTTTACCTCTTTCCTTTCTAAAGAAACCCTTAAGAGAGAGAGAGGATCTTATGAGGGGGAGTTTATGAGGGATTCACAAAGGTTGCTCCAAGCAAGTATCTAAGACGTCTTCTACGTTCGTCATCTCTTATCTTGTCAGTGTCTCTGTGGGAGGATCGTTCGCAAGAAGATCTGAGTTCTCTGCCTACTTCAAGAGGAAGTGAAAGGAGTTCAGGTTCTCTACCTGCTTCAGGAGAAAGTGAAAGGAGTCTAGGTTCTCTGCCTGTTCAAGAGGAAGCGAAAGGAGTTCAGGTTCTCTGCCTCACCGGCTTAGTGGAAAGGAATTTTTGTACAGGCTTCTCTGCCTTGCTGTGGGAGCAAAAGGAGAGTCACTTAGTATTAGTGCAATGCCCGGAGGGGAGGCTCCGGGGACTAGACGTAAGTTAAGTTGACTGAATTACTATAAAATCTAGTGTGTTCTTTCTAATTATTTTTTGCACTTTATTTTTCTGTTATTATCTGCTTGGGTGAAATTTGTGATCGATCTTTTCATTACTGTGTTTACTCATTTCCGCTACAAATTATTAAAAGATCTTTCCTGTTGCTAAAGATTTTTTAAAACTACCAATTCACCCCTGTCTTGGTTAGCCTCGGGACTAGTTCATAAGGGCTTGACATCCCTATCGAACTTTCAGGTGGAACCCAAGCTTATTTGGGTTCATAAATCTAACCCTTGATGATTTTGTAGGGTTGCTCTGACAAAAGGCCCAGTGAGGGCATATAGCACGTAGATAGCAGATGTTCAAGGTACATGACTGAAGATATAAAACAATTCATCATGCTGGAGGCCAAGGCAGGGGGCAAGGTAACACTTGGAGATAACAACAACAGAAAGGTGGTGGGATCAGGTACAATTGGTAACTTAAAAAAATTAATGATTGAAAATATTTTACTAGTAGATGACTTAAAACATAATTTGCTCAGCATTAGCTAATTCTGTGATAAAGGCTTCAGTAAAAAATTTGTATCTACCAGATGCAAAATAAGCTTAAATGAAAATATTATTCTGTAATAAAAAAGAATTAATAATATGTACATGCTTGATCTAAATTACATTAATTCTGATGCTTCTCTTTGCCAAAAAATTGTTGTTGATAAATCCTGGTTATGGCATAGGAGACTAAGTCATGTAAGCAAGAAAAATCTTAGAAAAATCACCCAAAAAGACTTAGGCTTCATTTGGGATGGCTTTTTTTTTTGCTTCCTGAAATAGAGTTTTTGTACAAAATTTTAATTTTGTATTAAAACTCTATTTTAAGAAGTAATAAAAAAGTCATCCCAAATGAAGTCTTAGTGAGGGGCATACACAAACTAGAATTCACTAAGGACCATATGTGTGATTCCTGTTAGTTAGAAAAGCAAGTCAAATTCTCCTTTCACTAAATTAAGGACATTAACACTAGCAAACCTTTAGAAGTCCATCACATGAATCTCTTTGAACCCATTAGCACTATAAGGCTAGGAGAAAGTTTTTGGGTATGTGATTGTTGATGATTACTCAAAGTTTACTTAGGTTAAATTTTTGTCTTATAAAAGTGAATCATTCAAAGAATTTAGGATATTCTCCACTTAGATCTAGAGAAAGCTAGGTTGTGAAATTTTGACCATTCATATTGATCATGATAAATAGTTTGAGAATGAAAATTTTGAATCTTGCTGTAAGGAGCAAGGGATATATCATAACTTTTTATCTCCTAGAATCCCTCAGTAGAATAGAGTAGCTAAAAGAAAGAACAGGACCTTGGTAGAAGCTGCTAGAGCCATGTTAGCTGAATACTCACTTCCTAAATACTTCTGGGCAAAAGCGATAAATAAAGCCTATTATGTTCTGAATAGGGTTAATATTAAATCCAAGCTAAATAAAGCACCCTATGAAATCCTTAAGGGTAGGACACCCAACCTCTCTCATCTTCATATCTTTGGATGTAGAGTGTTCATTCTAAATAAAGGAAAATCTTTGCTAGGAAAGTTTGACCCCAAGTCTGATGAAGGAGTCTTCATAGGATTCTCAAATGTTAGAAAATCCTTTAGAGTTTTTAATAAAAGTACACTGGTGGTAGAGGATATCAATCATATAATTTTTGATGAATTTGATAATTCTAGATGGTCTAAGGTAGAAGAAGAAGAAGTGGTTGAAGTCACCCAAGGAGTAGAATCTACAAATCTAAAAGAAATGGTAGAATCTAAAAATTTATTGTCAAGAGAATGGAGATATTCTTCAAGTCATCCTAAAGAAATGATCTTAGGAGACTCATCTGAAAGTGTTTAAACTAGGCATGGACTTAGGAAAGAAGTTATCCACTCTGTATTTATCTTATTGATTAAACCCAAAATTATAAATCAAGCATTATCTGATGAATTTTGGATCCTAGCCATGCAAGAAAAATTGAATCAATTTGCTAGAAATGATGTTTGGTAACTAGTTGAAAGACCTAAGGACCAAAGTGTTATTAGAATAAAATGGATTTTTAAAAATAAAATGAATGACTCTGGTGTAGTGGTTAGAAACTAACCAAGCCTAGTGGAAAATGGGTATAACCAGATAGAAGGGATTGATTTAAAGAGACCTTTTCCCATGTAGCTAAACTTGAAGCCATAAGGGTGCTACTAGCTTTTGCCTTCTTTAAGGGATTTAAACTATATCAAATGGATGTTAAAAGTTCCTTTCTAAATGGGGTAATAAAAGAAGATGTGTATGTTGAACAACCCCCAGGTTTAAAAAATTCCCAATATTCCAATCATATGTTTAAATTAAAAAAGACATTATATGGATTGAAATAAGCACCTAGAATAAAGTATGAAAGGCTAAGCACATTCCAACTGGATAGAACCTTTGTTAAGGGGAGCGTAGACACCACCCTATTTCTCAAAAAGGTAGGAGAAGAACTACTCATTATCCAGATCTATGTTGATAATATTTTTTTTGGATCTTCTGATAAAAAGTTATGTGATGAATTCTCTAAGATAATGAGTAAGGAGTTTGAGATGAGTATGATGGGGAACTGAACTAATTTCTTGGATTTAATATAAGTCAGAAGTATGATGGAATTTTCCTTAGTCAATTAAAATATATTAAGGGCATCCTTAAGAAGTATGAAATGGATAAAGCCAAGGCAATTAACATTCCCATGAGCTCTATATTTCAATCTGATAAGAATTCAAGTGGAAAATCAGTTAATCAAAAGAAATACAGGAGAATAATTAGATCACTACTTTACTTAACTACTAGCAGACCTGATATTATATTTAGTATTTATCTATGTGCAAGATTTAAAGTTGATCCAAGAGAATCCCACTTAACTTTGTTGGAACTCAAAACTTGGGAATCTAGTATCCTAGTCATAGAAATTCCTTTGAAATCATAGGATATTCTAATTCAGAATTTGCTGGATTTAGCGTTGATATAAAAAGCACCTATGGAACCTGCTAATTCATATGATAATCTTTAGTCTCCTAGTCTAGCAGAAAATAGAACTCAATAGCCTTGTCCATTTTGAAGCTACATATATAGTCTTAGGAAGTTGTGTGGCACAGGTCCTTTGGTTAAAGTAATAAAATCTAAATTTATGACTACCTATAAACACCATTGTAATCTTATGTGATAACACTAGTGTCATCTATATTTTAAAGAATCTAATCCAACACTCCAAGACCAGACACATAGATATAAGGAATCATTTAATTAAGGACCATGTCACCAAATGAAACATAGAACTACATCATGTAGTATCTAAAAATTAGCTTACAGACATCTTTATAAAACTACTATCTTTTAAAACATTTAGCACCTTAAAGAACCAGATTAGGTGTCATAGATATTCATGCTTGAAACTAGATACTTTAAAAATGTGAAATCTTATTGTTGTATTTTCTTATTTTATCTTTCTATGTTTTATGATTTTTTATTTCTTTTTCCTTATGCATATTTTTTATTTTTTTATTTCTTTTAAAATTTAAGAATCTATTCACTACTCACTTCAGTAGTTGAACTATTCTTTAAATAAAATTCTTACTTTTTTTTGTAGGCAGTGATTGACTCCTCTAAAATAGTTAAGGGAAGAAAAATTGAAGATTATCTCTCTTCCTCTGACTCCTTTAAGGGTGTAATTTTTTTTGAATCAAAATCTATTTCAAATAAAAAATTGGACCAAGAAATAGAGATCTATTTCATCTTCCTATAGTTCTCTATCTTACTTGAATATCTTTACAAATCAATGAATCTAATTCAAATTTTCTTAATCAAATTATTTGTCTATATCAGATAGATCATGTTTTGTTTTGTGGTTTACTACTCCTTATATAAGAAAGTAAGAGAATGAGTTCTTCTTCTCTTATATTTGGAAGATAGTCTCATAACTGAGAATCTTTAAGGACTTAGAATGGAAGCAAATTTGCAAAAGCGAAAAAGAGGCATAAATTTAGCCTAAAAGTTGAAAAGATGTACAATGAATGCCAAAATTTAAAAGATGCACAAAGTGTATCAAAAATCAAAAGATGCACAAAGTGTACCAAACACTGATAAAAGAGGCATAAAATGAGCCCACAATAAGTTAGCTTCTCTTCCTTTCAAATCATTAAATCTTAAATAAATCCATGTATCAATTGATATCGTTAACACCTAAATTTGAGAATCACGATTTTTGGTTCATCACATTGCAATGCTATTCTCTTAGATATTTTTCTAAAAAGATGTTTGAAAAGATCACATTTCCTATCTAATTTATTTTTTGAATTAGATTTTTATTTAAGAAGGACTTTAACCTGTAAGGAGCTTGAGCTTGGTTGACAAAATTCAATTTTCTAACATTTTTATGTTTATTGTTGTCAATACATTTCTTATTAAATTTTTGATCTAATCATCGAGTAAAATTTTTATTTGATGTTAATGGTCGATTCTTCAAAAAAAGAAACTTCTTTGTTTTGATATGTATTTCTGCTTATTTGCTTGATTTCTATTATGTTTTATTTTTTTTTAAAGTTTGATTTATTTTCTTTCCCAAAATTTTCCTGATCATCCATTTCCTTCTCTAATTTTGCTCAGATCGTATTATATGATTTCACAAATATCATCACAGATTTGATCATAATGCATCCAATGGCTCATATTCATCGATCATTGGTGATCGTATACGAATACCTGCTTAGTACTGTATGATTCACGTGGCAGTAGCCATTAGACGAATTGAATTTGGCCAGTATGATATTAAATAATGTATCATACTGTACAAAAACCTATTTGTACTGTACGATCATCATAGTCAACAATCATCCTTACCAACTCCTAGGGATAAATGCTTTGTCTCTAATAGTCCAATACAATCCTGATCATATTGTATGATGAGATGAACTTTTTGGCTAAATCATATTGGACAAATTGATTGTAGCATATCGTTTAGTACGATCTCATGATCATACTATACAGTTTGGCTGATTCTTTATAAATAGCCCAAATCTCATATTTTTCTTTATTCCAATCCTTCCAACTCTCCCCCTCTCTTACTTGAGCTCAATTTCTTGGCAATGGCTAGTGGCAAGCATTCCTGAGCACTCGTCAGGAGTTCCTCTTGATGTCAAATAAATCCTAGATTTGCTGAGGTCGCTAATAAAGAGGCCTACCACCGCTATAAGAATGCTGGGATTACTGCCTTGAAAGTCATCAAATAGGAGGATCTAAATTTTCAAGCACTACCTTTTTTCGCCCATACCACTCTTAATTTTATTTTGTCTCTAGCCTTTCCTTTCAATTCTGAATTACTTTCTGATTTTTTGTAAGCCTGAGAATCAATAGCAAGGGTACACCCTCCAATCTTATGTTAATAGGAGGCTAGTAAAGATTACCTACCAAGATTTCCATGACTTTCTCCATCTTTCCACTACTAGTAAAAAAGTTCATACTCTAGATACGAATCCTAATTTTGATTGAACCTCTGCCAACACCACCCTTAGGGAGTCCAATGTTAACTACCATATCTCATAAGTCAATACTCTAGTTCAAGATACCCGCATCATCTAGCACATACTTAGAAACTCTTTGATTCCTAAAGCTGGTGATCAGATTAATATTATTTCTATTCTGTCTCTTATAACTTATTTTATAATAGCTCAAATTAACTTCAATACAACTGACCTTCTTATTTTCTACCTTAAAATTCTAACAGTTATTCGAGATCCCGTCCATAAGAGGTTGCCTAATTTAGCCTTAGGACATATCATTACCTATGTCCTAAAAATCAAATACAACCTCCAATATCCTACACCACCTGATCACCTCCCAGTTTACTACACAAATAACTCCTTTCACCTCGTTCACAGTACTCGTTGCCATAATATTCGATATGTTTCCCACAAGCCAGAGGAGGGAGAGGAAGAAAAACCTCAAGCACCTACTCATATCCGCTAGCAATTTCAATTTGATCAGTTGGTATAGAGATTTAATCAATGGGAACTTTATTTTGATGCCTACATAGCTAAGCAGCACTAGCAACACAAGTATGACTTAGCCCATTCAATCAGTACGTAGCTTAGTAGTAGCAGCATAATTAGAATATGGCATGGTTTGTAAACTAGTTTGCCTCTTTCCACCAGTACTTCAAGCCACCACCTCCTCCACCTCCATCTAATCAAGATCCTTCATTATTTTAGTTTATTTCCAATTTTGTGATCTGTGTGCTTTTCTAATTTTATAGTTTATTGTTTGTTTGATGTTGTTTCCTATTTTTTTTACGATGCCAAAAAGGGGAGTAGCATGTGTTGGTAGCTTGTAGTTTGCTTTGAAAAGTTAAATTCTATGTTTGTCTTTTCATTTTTTGTGTTCCCCTATTGTGTGTGGTTTTTCTTTTTCTTCCTTTTAAAATTAAAAAAAAAATTAAAATAAATATGGATTATGATGGATCCCAAAACTAAGTAATCTTGTACACACACACTCAAGCGAGTGAGTTGGTGAGTTAGAAAATTTTCTATTTTTAAACTAATCATACAGTATGATTTATATTATACTAAATAATTAATTGAATAAAAACCCTAATTAGGGCAGCTAAGTTAATTAAGATTAATTAAACTAATCATACTATATGATCCATATCATATAGGACGATCAGTTATAATGAATAAAACAGTCGCTAATCATAATTTCGGAGATATTTTAATATTTAAATTTTATCTAATCATTACGTATAATATGCATCGTATTGTATGATATATGAAAATTAGGCCTAAATTGATCTTATGATTAGGTGTTTAATTATGGTTAAATTATTCAATCAGATCGTACAGGATGATCAGAGATGATCGTACTATACGACCAGATTCCTGTATAGGACGATAATTAATCGCAGCCCCTCATACTGGATGATTAGCTATGTGTTTATATTGATCGTATAGGATGATCAAAGATCATAGTACTATACGACCCGATTCCAGCATGGGATGATAACTAAATGCTGCCCCTCGTACTGGATGATTAGCTATGTGTTTGTACTAACCATATCGGATGATATGCCCAATCATATGAGATAATCAATCTAAACATTTAAACTGATCGTATAGTGGGTTGTAGTTCATACTAGCTAAAAATATTATTTTGAACTAATCATATAGTATGATTTTGGATCATAGTGGACAATCAAAAGTGCTAGATTGAAATTTAGGGATTTTTTGGAGGCTCTATATTTAAGCTATTCCATTATCTTATTAAAAAGACTTTTGGCTGCTAAATGTTTTTGTGAGGGAGCAAAGAGGTACATAGGAGAGCTTTGGGAGAGAGAAGAGAGGGAGAGATTTTTGTAAGAGAGATTTGTGATGGATTCACAAGGTTACTAGAAGCAAGGTTCCTCCATGTCTTCTTCAAACTTTTGCCTTAATCCTTTGGAGGATCCAGGAAGATATTCTACAGCAACAGTCCTAGGTTTTCTACCTTCTCTAGAAGGGAGAAAAAGGATTATAGGTTCTTTGCCTTCACCAGAAGGGTGAAAATGGATTCTAGGTTCTCTGCCTTCACTAGGAGGGTGAAAAATGATTTCAGGTTCTTTACCTTCACCGGGTTGGTGAAAAAAATTTTGTAAGGGCTTCCCCGCCTTACTGTGGAGGTAGAAGAAGAGACACTACTTTTAGTGCAATATCTAGAAAGGAGGTGTCCAGGGAGTGGACATAGATTAGGTTGGGCAGAACCACTATAAATTTTTGTGTTTTATTTTAATTATTCCGCACTTTTATTTTTCTGTCGTTTATTATGTGGTTGACAAACTTTTAATTTCTATTATCGTAATTTTAATTTGATTCCGCATTAAGGGGATAAATGTTCTTTATTGTTAATTAAATTTTTTAAATAACCACTTCAACCCCCCCCCCCCCTCCTCATCTTGGTTAGCCTCGAGCTGGTTTATTTAGGTTTAACAACCTACACGAGCTTTTCGAAAGTACCACCCTAAAAATTTATAAATTGGCCTTTATTCTTCACCTGAAAGGAACCTTAACCTGAATTTTAAGTTAAATTATATATCATATAACTCTATCTAATAATCAATGCCATCGCTGACAGTCGTCATTGTTGAACCGCAGTTGCTTGACTATCTTTGCCTAATCACCACTACTAAATTTATATTGCTTGATTGACATTGTCCGATCGCTATAGCATGATCTAAATCATTTAATCAAAATTTTTTACAATCATCGTATAACTATTTTTACACAACCATCATAGTTTAACTAGCATCATCCAATTGTTATCTCTTGATCACCACCACCATCACCATCATTCGCTTGTTCTCCTAAATTATCAACTATAATCATAAGAGTTTGAGCTAATGTTGCCAACTTTATAATCCTATTCTCTAATTGAGGGAAAGAGTAACTTATATAATATTACTTATATTACTAATTCTTTCAATTAAGTTAGGGCCTGTGTTTCTTTCCCTTTCCAAATTTTTTAGGATAGACTTTAGTGTATCTTGTGAAATTTCATTTATCTATATGCATACAAAAATTTTCATATAAAAGTAAGAGATAAAATATCCACTCTACCATAATAAATATTCTAGCGTATAATAATTACATCGTATGTGTTTGAATCAAATATTTTTAAATAATTGACATATATCATTCTCAAGCCGAAACAAAAAATAGAGGATATATTTGTAAAACTTAGTTTATACCCAGAGAAAAAAAATTTGACTCCACCACTAATTTGAATAGTTCCTTCCTAAGAGGAAAAGATTGTTATGATCAATTTATTAACTAACCCTTTCCTTTTATATAAAGCTATAAGATTTTTTAATCTCCATCCCTTCCTAGCGTAGAACAACATAGGCTGCATAGCCACTATTGTAAGAAAATCCCATACAAAATCCTACAAAGTGACATTAATGAAATGCACAATAAAATTATGTTTTGTGAAAGTGGTTTTCTATTCAGTTGGAAATGCGTGCTTTAAACCTTAGGTGTTTAGGGGTTTCTTCTTCCTCTCATTGGGAGGTTGATATTCTAGTTTTTATTTCCCTTTTTCTTATTCTTTATGGTTTATTCAGCTAATTTTCCTCCATTCATGTATGTCTCTCATTTTGTTACCTCAACCAAGATGATTTCTTTCAGTCTAAAAGATTTGTTGGGGCGTTTGACTACTCGTCAATCGAGTCACAAAGAATTTTCTATTTCTTTGGTTCATCCTATAGATAATCTTGCTCATTTTTCTAAGGAAGATGTTTCAGTCACTTCTAAAGCCTGGTGATTAACTCTGATAGGCTATTCCTTAGGTAAGAGGACTTTTTATGAGGCATTGTGTTCACTTATGTTAAAGGCATGAAAGTTAAAAGGTACACTTAATTAAATTTTTTAAATGAAGGGTTCTTCTGTCTTAAGTTTACCTATCCTAAAGATTTTGATTTGGTTTAGACGCAGGGGGGGCATGGTTTTTCTGTGGAAAATTATTCATTATTCAATGCTAGTCCCGTTTATTTCATCTAAATCTAAAAAGAGAGGAGTTTTTTTTTTTAATTCTCCTTGTATTATTATCTTGGACCTTCCATTGGTTTGTTGGACTCCTGAGGGGATTTCAAAGATTGCAAGTCTAGTAGGTGCTCCTATTACTGTAAATTCTCTTATAGCAGAACAATCGAGCTTACTTTTGCTCAATTTTGTATTTTGGTTAATAAAATCCCCACTTCCTAAGGAAATTAAAGTTTTTGTGGTTGGGAATATTACTTTGTTAAAGGTTGTCTATAATTGGAAGCATGTTTCTTGTTTGGGATGTGGTTCAATACTCCATCTTTCAAACTTATGTCCCACAAATCCCCAATCTACAACTATTTTAAAAGAACCACCAAGAGGTAGAAGAAAGAGTTTGAAGGTTTAGAAGGCTTCTTCCAGACTTTCCCATCCTTCTCATCCCCATGGTCTTAGTAATAATTTCTCAACTCCTAACTCATCTTTTGAGCGTATTAATCTGAATGTTACTGATGTTCAATTTAGTTCTTTAGTTACTAAGGCTTCAGGAGCCTCTTCTTCTGGTGATAATGATGATATTCCTAACTTCAATTCTCCCTCATAGGATTTCTTATGGATTCGATAATTGTTCCTTCTCCAAGAAAATATTCTTTAGAAACCAACATTAATAATAAATTTTAGGTTCTATAGAGAAGCGAAAGGAAGAATCAATTCAAGTTTTAAATAACCCTATTAGTTTAACAAATGGTAAAGTTCTTGAATAGTCTGTCATTCAGGTGCCCTTGGTTTTGGGTTAGACTGCAAGAGCAAAAAAATGCCAGGAAGGCATCAAATTCTTCTAGTAAGTTTTAATTTCTTTTCATAATATTGCTTCTAGAATGTTAGAGGTTTTAACAGGATAAGGACACTTCTTATATAGATATTGTTCATAAATTTAATATGGATTTTGTTTGTATTTTGAAGCAAAAGCTAATTCTATTTTGGTTGATGATCCTTGTTTTCTTACTAAACATAGAGTTTTTTTAAAAAGAAGCTCATTGTAATAGTTTTAGTTTTTCTAATCCTAGGAGGATTTGATTAAAATGGAAGACTTCTTATGTTTATGTTAATCTTATTTTATCCACTAGTCAATTTATTCATGTCTCTTTGATGATTGGATCTTCTTCTACTATTCTTGTAACAACTATGTATGCTTCTAATTCTTCGGTTGAACGATTAGTCTTATGGAAGGATATTCTTAATTTAGTTACCAACATTACCTCTCCTTGGGTTTTGTTGATAGATTTTAATTGTTGTAAATGCTCCAATAAAAAATTTGGGGGTATTGCAATTCCAAATTATTCGATTTTTAATATAGGTGTCTAAGATCTTTCTTTTGTTAGGTATTTTTATACTTGGTTTAATAAAAAAAGTGACGATCCAATTCATTTAAATCTTGACAAGGTCTTGGTGAATGATTATAAGTTAGAATCATTTCCTTCTTCCTTTTATTGTATGGATAAGCAGAGGTACTCTGATCACTTTACTTTTCTTCTTTGAAATAATCATATGGTTAATCATACTCATAGATTTCTTTTTAAAAGTTTCTAGTATAAGAGGCCTGAATTTTGAGATTTACATATTAATATTTATTCTGCTCCTATGGGTAATCCTATAAATGATTTGTATTTGAGGCTACGTAAGCTTAAATGCAGCATTATGAAATAGCCTTTGGTTTCCTCTAAGATAGTCTCTGATTCTATTGAGGCTGTTCAGAAGAAGCAAAGTTTTTTGTTGCCGCAAATTCAATGTACCTCTCTTGATCCTCAACTTAATGAATCTTTAAAGAAGGTAAATTCTCTTCTTAGTCATAATCTATCTCTATGGTCCTCTTGTCTTATTCAAAGAACTAAAGTTCAATGGCTTTCTTTTGGAGAAGAAGATTTAGATTTTCTTTATTCTAAAATTAGATGCTAGTATAATAGGAGCAATATTAAGATTATTAACACCTCTGAAAAGGGTTATTTTTGATCCCATTTGTATCTCTGATGACTTTATTCAGCACTTAAAAAAATAATTCTCCAAAACCTGCTCTTGCTGTTTCTAATTCTATTCTTGTTGGTAGAACAATTCCTTATGTTCTTTTACCTTCTCTTACAACTCCTATTACTATTGAAGAGATTAAGAAGCTAGTTTTCTCTGCTCCTAACTCTTCTGCTCTGGGCCCTGATGGTTTTACTATTGAACTTCTTAAAAATTCTTGGGAGATTATATGTTCTTCTTTCTGCAAAGATGTCTTATATTTTTTCTCTATTGGTTTCATGCATAGGGCAACAAAAGTCTGAGCTATTGCTCTTATCCCTAAGAGTATTCATGCCTCTCTTATTTATGATTTTAGGACAATTTTCTTGTGCAATATTTTTTTTAAAACTATAGCAAAAATATTGGGTAACCATATGAAGAATATTATGCCCTTTATCATTCATCCTATTCAGGTAGGGTTTGTTAAAAGAGGATTTCTTTAAATAATATCTTACTTTCTTATGAAATGTTAAGGGATTTTAACTATATAGCTAAGGATAAGTACTTCTGTACTAGGCTTGATATTCAAAAAGCTTTTGATACTATTTGTAGAGAATTTGTTTTATATATGATGACCCAAAAAAAGTTTTCCTAGGCTTTTTATCTAACTTGTTATATGACAATTCAAATATTGCAAATTTTGAGGGTATGAATGCTGGTGGGAATTATATTCTCATCTTCTTTATTCTAATGATGTCCTTATTTTTGGTAAAGCATCTACTGATAATGTTTAGAGACTAAAAGATATTTTGGAATATTATTCTCTTTTTTCTAGCCTTTTTGTTAACTATAAAAAAAGTATGGCTATTTTCTCCAAAGAGTGTCATGTGGCTGAGAATATTTGTGATATCTTGAATAGAAATATGGCTTGAAAACTATAAAATATCTTGTGTTGCCTATTTCTAGTAAAAGGATCACTACCTTTGATTTTCAACCACTTCTTAGTAAAATTACTGAACTTCTTGCTAGTTGGAAAGCTAAGCACTTATCTTTTGCAGGTAGACTGCAATTTCTAAAATTTACTACTTGTAATATAATTTCCTATTGGATTATGGGTTTTATTCTTCCTAAATTTTATGTTAAATTTATTAAGAAGATTTGTTAAAAAAAAAAATTTTTCATGGTGATGCATTTATTAGAAAAATTCATATTATTTCTTGGAAAGAAGTTTGCAGGACTAAGACTTTTCGGGGTTTGGGTATTCATGATCCCATATTTTACTTTCAGTTGATCTCATATTTGGCATATTTTAAAAGGTTCTAACCATATGTCTGGTTAGGTTACTTATAAATTTATTTATGTTTGGAAGTCGCCTCCACAAAATGCTTCATCATTATGGAAATTTATTTGTTCCATTGCAAAAAGTATTAAAAGCATAATTTCTTTCATGATTTATCCTAACAGAGCACTTTCTCTCTTTTGGGATACATGGTGTGCAGGAGATGTTTGCTGTTAATTCTTGCTCTTCCCTCAGAACTACTTCTGTGAGAGATTTGATTACTCTTGACTGTTCGAACTTTCCATACTTTTTTGATACGGTCTTTCTTTGTATATTTCTTTTATTCCCATCTCTAATTAGATTGACTCTTGTGTCTCTTTGGGTGGGGTGAATCATCCACCTTGCAAGATGTTTCAAGCTTCTTTTTATGATCGTTTAACTAAGGTGGAATGGTTCCCTTTTATTTGGCATAAGCATTTTGATATGCATTTTCCCTATTTTTCCTAGATGGCTCTGTTAACAGGTTTAAAACAATGGATATTCTTTGCAAAAGGAATCTGAATGTGCTTCAAACTTGTATTTTATGTGCTAAAGCTGAGGAAAATCAAAATCATCTCTTCTTCGAGTGTGACTGCTCCTTACATATTATCTTTGAGTTGGTGCCAGGTTCGAATCACTTTATACTTAGATAAGATCTTCTTTAAGTATTTGATTTTATTCTGATTTCTAATATAGAGAAGGATTCAAAAAATTTATTTTTTCTTAGTACCTGTTGCACTATTATTTCTTATGGAGAAAAATGAATGATATAAGATTTGTTAGAAATTATATATGTGCAGTAACTATTGGTCAGTTGATTAAGAATGCTATTCTAGCAAGGATTGTTAAATGGAAATCCTATCCTAATATTATGCATTTGGCTATTTAATTACTTTATTTAGAATGGTTGGCCTAGCTGTGGTTCTCTGTTGGCATCTTTTCTTTCTTCTGGATCAATTCTCTTGATTGGATCTGAAAAAATTTTATTCTCATCTGTGGAAGGTTTTTTATTGAAGCATGAGCATATGTCTATTTGTTGGTTCCTAACAAGTTGGAAATTAGAAGATTTGCTTTGGAAGTGTGAGGTTGCCTGTGGTTTGTTGTTGGCATCTTTTTTTTTTTTTTCTAGATTCGTTCTTCTGGTTGGCGTTGTGAAGGTATTTTCTTTCATTAGAGGAAGGATTTTTATTGAAGCAAGGCTGATGTTTATTTGTTGGATGTTAAGAACTTGGATATATATATGAGGACTTTTTTTGGAGGTGCTAGGCTATAGGTGGTTTTGTACTGGTGTCTTCTCTTTGTAGATCCATTCAATTGATTAGATTAGTGAATTTTTCAGTCTTCTATTTGGATGGCTTGAGAAGATGCTCATTAAGTAGGTGGTTGGGAATAGGGACTATGATAAATTGGTTTAACTTGATTATATTCCTTGGAAGGTTAGTCTGGCAACCAGTTATATTTTTGGATGGTCGTTATTCAGCAACCAAGGGATTTGACCCTTTTTAATCAAGTTTGTTGTCAATTGGATGGTAGGCTCAGCTACCAGAAGTGGTTCTGGGTAAAGCTTTCCAACTCTTCAAAGGATTGGGCCCTCTTACGAGTTTTATTTCTAACGCTTCGGATGAGTTTATTACCATTCTGAGTCCCTTAGTTAGGAGTTTATATTTTTCAGTCTATTACTTAGATGTTTTTAAACTTATTGCTTATTTCTATTTCAGGAATTATAAGTTTTTCTTACCTCTTTTGATGTAATCTTTCTCTTTTAACCGTTTCATTATTTTAATAAATATGAATATGGTTGCCCCTAATTTTCTCCAAAAAAAAAAAAAAAATATTTTGCGTGTACTAAAATTAAAACCTTTTAAATGACTTCCATTTAATCATCGATGAATATATTTTTTAAAATAAGAGCATCTCTAATTAAAAGAACGTTGTGAGCCTAAAATTTAGGTAGATAAATCAAATAATGCACCTAAAAATATCAGCAAAAATATTATTTAAATCCTATTCAAATAGTTCGACTAATGCAATGATCTATTCTTTAGTCTTTGCAACAAATAAGACAAAAAAATAATAATAATAATAAACATTTTGTTTGTGCTGCCAACTAAGATAAAAACACATTAAAAAAGAATTTAATATCGAACTAGTTGATATATCAATTAGTATAACTGTTTGTTTGTATTCCTTCTCTCCCATCTAATAAAGTGGCCAACAGGACCGCAGTTATTGAGCATTAACAAGTTCACAGGCTCAAGCACTCACCACCAACTATAGCTAGCCATTAAATGCTCCTCCGCCAAAAGCTGGTGCAACTTTAAATTGGCATCAATGGAAATCAAAGTAGGAGTTTAGGATCTTTATTTTTAAGTCATATTTCAAATAAATCTACAGGAAGATGATTAATATTTTTTTATTTAGACTGATTTAATAGTTTGAAGCAAATTTTGATCATTTTATTTGAAGGAGAAGAGTATAGTATAATCATGATGTTGATATTGGGAATCAAAATTGGCATTGATATCGTGCTTTGACGATGTTGTTGATGGCTTGCATCAGTATTGTTGGCGATGATAGCTGATGTGTTTGGCTTCAACGTACAATGAAGTCGGCTAGCATCGACATTGATGTCAATAATGAACATCAACCTTGCAAGCGATAGTATATGTTTATACCATTCATTGACATTATAGATGTTGTCGTGCATTGGCAACATGCATCGAAATTACAAGCAATGTCATATGTCGTCACTATTGGGAATGACGAGCAGTGATGTTGGCAGGCGTCATTGTTGTTTGCAAAAAGCTTTTGAGAAATGGTGGTTTGGAGATCAAGATAGTCGGATGATAGTAGTAAAGTGGCTGTTTCCTAGCAATAATCTTCAGGAGCCTTTGTTGAGCAACGTGGTTGGATTTAGCTCAAGGTCCTATCTGCGCATTGAAGCCAATTTGAATATATTTTTTTAATATTAATATTTTGATAATTTTAACTTAATTTTAAAACACTCCAAGAAAATATCATAAAGGACATAATTATTGAATTTATTATAACTAAAAACTGTATGATTTGTCCGAACAGAAATTTAAAAGTTTAACTAGAATGTAACGGTTATGTAAAATTCAAACCTGGTCATTACGTATAATTATACATCTACAATTGTTTGGAGCCCGGCAATCCATCGAAATATAATATATATATATATATATAGAGTTATTTAAAGACCAATCTTATCCCGACACACAAAAAATGGCTTCTATCCTATGGAATTCATTAAATGAAGTTGACAATTTGTCATAACCATTCATGTGGATTACAAGTACTTATTAAAGTAACAGAGTTATCCAAGGAGACTAAATTTCAACGTAAACTCCTATGAATTCGCTAAGCAATAGTATTATTGTAAGCAAGGAAAACTTAAAGCAAGGAAATGCATCATCTTCAGAGGAGAAGAAGGCATGCCTATCAAATGAGTTTAATAGGAATAGAGGAATACATATATTATGATCATATTGGATGTTTATTTGGCCTTTACATCCATGTTTTTGTATGTGCAAGCTCTTATAATCTTTTATATTTCTAAAATTCTCTCTCTCTCTCTCTCTCTCTCTCTCTCTCTTTATATATATATATATATATATATATATATATATATATATTAAAGTCATGATCATGTTAGGGAATTACCTCTAGTGAGAACTTCAATATTGCAACAAGAAATGTTAACCTTGAACCTAAATCAATAACAGAGACTTACCATTCCGCTAATGTTTGTCCTTCTACTTAAATCTAATGTAATTGATAATGATGGAACTTATAACTTAAAACCTTAAGGAGATTAAGAAAGATTGGAACTTTTCTCACAATCCCACTTGGAAGGAAAAACCATTTAAACCCACTTAAAGTTTTAAAATCCATGGCACTAAAGTTTGAATGCAAATATTAGATAGAGTCGATTTTTATATTAATAAAGTCAAAATTAAAACTTTGGACCATCTATGTGGGCATGAAATATAAATGATTATCCAGATTTATTTATTTATTAGTAATAAGAGAGAAAATATACTTATATACTCTTGACTTGCAAGTCTTGCACATGTATATATTGATCTAATTCATTTATTAATCTCAATCTACCACGCTATTATGGAAAAGGATGTTAATTATACATTGACTATATAATTACATATCATAATAAGCAATGGATGATTTTTCATAAAATTACTAGCTTAGAGATAACACATACATTAATTTTATATAAAGAGTAATTCATTTGATTAGCATGAGATTTCATTCATATTAGGATACAATAGAAACAACATCAAGCCTTTATCCCACTATAAGTCTAATACATCTACTCTCTTAACCAAGCCATTAGAAGGCAAACATTTTATGTGACCAAACCATCTAAGGCGACTCTCTCTAGTCTTATCTACCACTAGAGCTACTCCAACCTTTCCACGTATATACTTGTTTCACAGTCTATTTATAAGAGTGAAACAATTCATCCACCTAAGCATCTCATCTCTACAACAATTAACTTAATTTTATACCTCTGTTATAATGGCCAACATTCTGCACCTTAAAGCATTGCAGGTCTCAACACCATCTTATATAATTTTTCCTTAAGTTTGAGTGGTACTTTCCTGTCATACAAATAACCTGATGCATTCATCTAATTTAACCATCCAACTTGAATTCTACTAATAATATCTCTATCTATTTCACATCACTCTGAATAATAGACCTGAGATATCTAAAATATGTACTCTTATTAATGACTTGATAGTCTAAAGTCATAATCCCCCACTAGATCTATTACAACTAAAATTACACCCAATGTATTCGGTTTTAGATCTACTTAAACAAAAAACCTTTAAACTCTAAGGTTGACCTCCATAATTCAAGTTTACCTTCAACTTCCTCTCTAGTCTTATTTACAAGAAGAATATCATCAGTAAAAAGCATACATTAAGGTACATCACCCTACAAATGTCTAGTAAGAACATCCATGAGTATGCATTCATATTAGGGTAAAAAATTTAATTCTTAATGAAAATGCAAGCAAATCACATGATAATATAAAAAAATTTAAGAAAATTAAATCATAGTTTAAACCAAATATGTAAGCTTGCTAAATTAATTAAGCAACTATAATAACATAATGTTCATAGTGTAACATGGTTCTAAGATGTGCCCTAAGAAAATAATATAAATGTTGTTTGGCTCTTGGGTCTAATTTCATATAGAAATAAGCCTAACATTATGAATCTTCATATTAAAATTCATTTTGTTCACATTCGGGCCCCTAACTATATGGATCATCAACATGTCTACATCAATTATGAGCTACATACACACATGTTTTGTCTAAATTTTAATTTAGCATATAAAAACTTTGTGTTAAATAAATAATTAGAGTCTTTTAAGGTTTTGCATATCAAGCACTCATAAGCAAAATATGATGGAGGATAACAACGTTGGTGGACATGAGTGCCCATTTTCAAACATAGAATATAATGAGATTATAATACCGAACCTACCCTACGTCATGAAATCTTATGAGGAATTTATATCAAATAAAATGTTTATCAATTTGAGAAATGCTTGTGCTTAGTCCTAGTTTTTGGGCTAGGTCAAGTCTTGGTAGGGTCATGCCCTTTTGGCCCTATTACCCCTAACTTAGTGCCTTCATTTTATAAATCTATGTGGACAAATATATTGTGCCACTTGATTTTGATCTATATTTATATATTCAAATTTGTATAACTAAAAACATACCATCTCTTAAGATAAAATTATATTTTACTATCATTTTGAAAATTAAAAAAAATTATTTTTATAATCAAACTCAACATAGCGATCCATCGAACTTTCTGGCGGATTATCCGTTGGTAATAATACCGGCAGATAATACGTTGATAAATATTCATCGAGTTTAAGTAAGCCGGCGTAATTTACGCCGGTGATTCTGCCGGTAATAACCGGCGAAAAATATGCCGGAATATTTTATATACCAACGAAACCACCGGCAAAATATACGTCGATAAGTTAGGCGAAAATTGCGCTGGAAATACCATCGTAAAGTTACCAGCATATTTTCTGTCGGTTAGGCCACCACTTTTTCCGGCGTATGTGTTTTCACCGGAAAGTTCGACGATAATAGCAGATTTTCTTGTAGTGACTATAGCAACCAACATGTAAGAAAAATTGCATAAAATCCATGTAAAATCCATATCATACAAAGAAAGTAGGTATGAAGGAATAGCGGTCTAGCCTGAATCTAGGAATATATACTATTCATCTCAAAAGCCAAAATGATATTCAACTACCATTTTGAAAATAAAATTAATAATGAATAAAATCTTTATCTATGTCCATATATTTTTCTTCTACTTTAGCTAACAAAAGCAATGTTTATTTTCTTATTGGGTTCTAGGTTTCCCACAAAGGCAAACCTCTATGTTAATTACATCTCAAGATAAATCTTGAGAAAACACTCGATTAAGGTGGTGATGAAACATCTTTAGACTTATAATGGTTTGCTAGCAAAGATTGAATCAGGATTTTATACAATAGGGAAAGGTAAAGTGTGTTTTGGAATTTAGAAACCAATAAACACATTAACTTATAGTATAGTTTGGCTTTACCGATTTGCGTTATGATTGAATTTAGGTTTAAGTTTATAGTTTACTAGATTGGTAGGATCAAACTCCCAAAAGGAACCGCAAGAATTGTGCAAAAGTGCAAATTAGACTTACGTCCTTATGGAGTGGATAACCAACCTAACAACTTATTCCCTTTTAAAATATATATATGACTTCAAAACTAATGAATGTAGGATAGATAGGCTATTTATTTAGGAATTAAGGGTTTATAGTTAAGAATTTAAATTTAGGATTTAAAGATGTGAAGGGTTCAAATTTACCTAACTAATATAATTTGAAATAATTTTTACCGTAACTCTAAATTTTTTTATATACAACTAATTCAAATCTACATGATTGATTTTCTAAATAAAATTTGGCATCATAACAACGCTATACCAACAGTAATAGTAGAGTCAGCCTCATCACTTCACCTGACACTTAATTGTTGTAGGCTTGTGTGTGTTGGTTTGTGTCTATAACAGAAAAAGTAAATATACATGTCATATGTGCAACTAGGTAAAGGAGTTGGGGTGTAAAAGTATAAAAACTACAAAATACTAAGAGCCTAACATATATGTCCAGGAAAATCACATGTAATGCCAAGAAGCCTAAAACAATATGCAGTTCTATATCACAAACATCTATAATCAATCAATCAAGGTATGTGTATAAATAAAGTAGTGTAAAGAAGAAGTCCGTGGCAAGTGCCAAATATATTATAAAATAGGGTCTGTTGTAAAATAAAGGTAGCCAATCGTCACTGACTACAAGCTTGAATTTCTATACATATACAATAATACAAGTCTATATGAAGTAAAATTGTTTATTTAGTGTCTTCATACTACATGCATTAGGCTCCTCGTATGAACAAGCATCTATATAATTCCAAAAGAAATGAACTTCAATGAGAGGCATTTTTTTTACTTCTACAATCATATATAAGTATAGTTTCTCATTTTAGTTTTATTATATTTCATTTTATTTAATTTTATAATTATTTCCTTATTTATTTATTTATTGAATTATATGATTTATTTATTTAAACTTTTAATGGTAGGTTTGACCAAAGTTTGACTTTTCAATTTATTTTAAATTTTGGGGATTTAATATTTTTTAAAAAATTCTACTCTTTATTTTAAGTTTAATGCAATTGAGTTTATTTTTATTAGATTTTTTTATTTAATTATACAATTTTATAAGAATAGCCTTTATTTTATAATTATTTACTAAAGGATTTAGGATATTTTTTTAGTTTTTTACCAAATCAACTCCAATTGTCTTGCAACCATCAACATAAGTCAAGGATGACCTTATATGCGATCCCTAGAAGCTTCAAACCATTTGGAATTGCATTTAAATTTTTATTATTTTATTTATTTATTTATTAAATTTTTTATAGATTTTAATTACTTTTATTTTGAGGTTTTATGATGGGGCTTTTATTTTTTGTTGCTTTTTTTATTGATTTTATGATGTTTGCAATTTAATTTATGTTATTTATTATATTTATTTTTCATAATTTATTGAATTTTCTATTTTTTTATTTAAAATTTTTTAATTACCAAAAATAGAAAAAGATAGCAAAGTAAATGACAGATTGCAAGGCAGCCTGAAAGAAATAATAAACCAAAGACATAAATAAAGAAGGACATAATGGCAGTCAGACTCAGGAGCGCAACCCAGTTGCCCAGTAAGGACCATCCATTGGAGCCAAAATGAAAAAACAAGAAGCATATGAGGGTCAGAATAATCCACCAAGGTTGCCAACAAGCCAAGGCCATCCACAGGGGCTAACAGTAGAACTACCACATCATTGTCCGGAAAATGACTAGTCCATCGATCCCAACCAAACCAACAAACCGACAGCCCCACCAGTTAAATAAAAAGGCACAGGCAATCGAGAGATAAAGGGACTAGCAAAAAAATCGATAGCCCCACCACCACGACAAAAAGCTTTTTTAATGACTCGCCCAACATTCAAACTATATATTTCATCCAACGAATCATCCAAATCATTTCCGATAGCCCCGCAAGGCGAGGAAGCAATCCCATCCAACCAATCAGAATGCTCCTACTAAACTATCAAATCAACGTTTGAAACTAGAGAGATCGGGACATCTATAAAAGAAACTTACTCATTCAATTTTTCAAAATTAGGCGATAACTCCTTTTCATAGAAAGTACTAGGAGACTCATCGATAGCATTACTAGAAGATTCATTCAACATTGCCTCATTAATAAGGCAAACATCCCTCCTAGCAAAAGTAGGTGAAGGAGTTGGCTAAAAATTAGTAAGGATTAAAGCCAAGTTATTAATTTCCACACTCTTAGTATGATCCATAACTGACGTAGAAGCAATAACAAAAAGAGTGACAAGGTCCAAAGCACCCCCAATACCATCATTTATATTGTTAAAAGCATCATCATCCACACCACATTTCAAGATAAGATCTAAATTAACAGGAGAAAGACAACCATTAATAGATTTATTATGGGTTACAACAACAACTTCAGTAGGCACCACAAAAGTTAAATGCCCCGTGAGGCTAGGGGAAATGGACGGACAAGCAATCGATTTAAAAGAACAGTTATTTGCACCGAACATATCAACTGCATCCGCTCTAATATCAGAACCAGAAGCAAAACTAAAGGATTGGGCAAGACCTCAGAATTATAATGTGGACCAGATAAAGCATTTATAGAATTCACAAAACAAGGAGGGTACAAATTAAGACAATTCAAAGCAGAATGTCCAAGGGACTTGCAATGACCACAATAATGAAAAAATGGCTCCATTTCAACCAACCGAACATATTCTACGAACCAAGCCATACTCTATTAGGGTAAGTTTTGGTGCTGTCTAACTCGACAAGAATACAAGAAACAAAATGGCGTGAATCGCACACAGTGTCATTATCAATTTTAAGGGTTTACCAAATAACGACCCAAAACTGTGGAGAATGGGAGTTGAAATAAGATGAGGCCGCAGGTTAAGGAAAGAAACCCAAATCAAAATTACGGGGGATTTCACATTTACATCAAAAAAAGGTGACCACTTAATAACTTCATAAAGCAATTGTTCACGAAGTAAGACCGATGAGCAAAGACATGGCTAAAATCTAAATGCTTAGCCAACTTAATTAAGACATGCTTATCATTTAACAAAGTAACAGAGAATGAATCCATAAGCTTGAGGTTGAAAAATGAATGCTGAATTGCATTGATTGAAGGTCTACGACCAGGGAAAGCACCAACCAATGAAAACTGGAATAGTGATGCCAAAGCAAAAAACTCCTTCTCCGAAAACCACAAGGAGGGTAAACCACAGTGAGAAATGGTTTTAAGAGGAGGAAAATCCCCTACCGAGGAAAACCTAGAGAAGGCCTCCAAAAAAGAGCAAGAATGAGAGGAGCCATAAAAAAACTTTAGATCACACACCCAAATAGTCGCCAATCTAGCAAAATGGCCGGAGGAGGACTCAGAAAACTGGCCAAATAAAGAACATACAAAAGAGAAGGGAATGAAACATCCCTGAAAGCGAATCCACGGTGGCTAGAGCAGCCCCATGATTTATTTATTTATTTATTGAATTTTCTAGGCCAATTTTGTAAGTGAAATTAGGTTTTGCTAATTGATAGACCAAATGGGCTCCAATGGACTTCAAATTTAAACCATGGGTTAATGTTGACCAAAGAATCAAACCATGTTTATTTTAGACCATCAAAATCTCCCTAAGGTTTATTACGAATTTTTAAGTAAAAATATCTATACTTTGAAAAATCCAAACAAGGCTATCTAGAATAAAGCTTGGACTAAAGTACTAACTAACTAACCCTTGACATTATTTCTAATAATCCACAAAGAAACACTCAAAAATTCCCCATGGATTCCTCTATATCAAAATTTAAATTTTTAGCTCATATTCTGACATAAAGATTTGAAATTTCAATTAAGGCTTAACCAAACTTCAAATCAGCATGAAATATTTTGAGAATGTGTATAACATCCACAAGAATGTTTCCTAAAAATTTGAAGGCTATTAGATGCTTCTACATGAAGAAATTTCATAAATATAATGGTCTATATTTTTTTAAATTACTTAAAACATACTCAACACAAGCCTTAATTCTATATGCATTTGAAAGGTCTCCTCAAGCTGAATCCATAAAGGGCTTAATCATACAATTTGGCCAACTACATTAGTATTAATAAATTTTCAAAGTTTGAATAATTTCTATGAATTAAATCCACTAATTAAACATAGATAGCATGCATTTTAACATGTGGCACTATCTGATTGGCCACCTAAATGGTCTGGACATTTCGATCATATATGGGATGGCCAGAATTAAAGGGCATGAAACCACGAGATTGTCGTATGAGATCAGATTCGATTAAAACATAACCATCCCATAAATTCAAACAAGGCAAATGGCAATGATTTCTTTTTCAAACTTCTGCATAATTTCTTAGTCATGGACATTATTTTTGTTCATCCAATGGATCCATTCCTTGGATCTTTCTGAAAGTGATCCAGGAGGTTCATTCAATAGGGAACATTCAATCCAATGGTTAGATGGTCGTGGATTGAAGATTTCCTTCACAATTGACCAAAACTATTTATTTAGGACCTGGATTTAAAAGTTAATTAAAGGGGATTTTTCTTAATTTATAATTGACTAGACCAGAGGATTAATTCCTCTTCATAAGGCAAGACAAGAGGAAGACTTGATCGGAAGGTGGTATTTGGTCAAAGAGGGATCGTTGGAGTTCACTTCAACTTGCATAGAGAACTCTCTGGGAGGCTAAGGAAACTTAGGAATGATTGGGGAGGACTCTAAGTAAATTGAATTTAATTTCAAAATTGGAGTTGATTGAATGATTAAAGATGATTGAAGATGATTGAAATTTATCAAATGATTGAATTGGAGTTTAATGATTGTTTCATTGAAGGATTGAAGTTTATTAAATGATTAAAATATAATAATTGTTTAATTGATCATGACTGAATGATTGATCATGATTAAGTGATTGAACATGACTGAAGATCATTGAAGAATTGAACATGATTGTTTTATTGAATTTGATTGAATGATTGAATAAAAGTTTAATAATTGAAAACAGTGATTGAACATGATAATTTAAAATGATTTAATTGAGTTTGATGATTGAAGGATTGACCTCTTACAAAAATGAGATCAACAACCTCCTTTTAGGACATAGCCATAACTATTTTAGTATAGTGTTCCTAGCTTACTCGAGCACTCTTGGTCAATTCATTCTTTTATTTAGTCATAACCTATAATTTAATACTTTATTTTATGTATACAGCTACACCAAACCCATTCTTTTTCATAGTAGATTATCTCTACTTGGACTTATCCTACATTCTAGTTATTAGAACTTGTCCTAAATATCCATAACCTCTCTTTCTTTTAAGTTTTTGTAACACATTCAAATGGTTAGATCCTATGCCTAATAGTTAATTTTCTCTACATGAGGATAGTCAAGATAGATTTGCTAGATAGGCTGAACTTTTAATTTTAGTACTTGACCTGTGGATATGATAGATTGACTTACATTATATGTTGATGATTCACTTGATAATGAGGATTATCTTATATTAATTAGAACAAATAAAATTATTAGGAATATAAACAACCTACGGCATGTCACCTTAATTACTTTATAAAATTAACTGTATTATATTAGATCATACATAAGGCCAAAATAATTTAGAATCTTTCAATTCCTATCTGTCAAAAAAATTAGGAACATATCTATTTATTTTTAAAATTTCTTTCACCTCTTTGGTACTAATATTAAATTTAATTTAAAAAATGTAAATAATATTAAAGTGAAAGCATTACCTCAATGAGATTGAGTGCAAATAGCGCGTAAGTGGCTAAATAAGTGATAAGATTAATGGCTGAAGTGGCTAAATAAGTGATAAGATTAATGGTTTTATCAGCCATGGAATTGATTGGAAGAATTAGCTCTTTGGGGATTATAGCCCTTAAGCCATAAAAAAACCAATAGCCAACATTTACTGAATGTTAAAGATGGTAAAAAAAATTGTATTATTTCCAATCCGTAAAAATGATTATATGGATAATTACATGCTATTAGTGACAAATATTTTGAAGGAAAATATTAAAAGCTATCATTTAATGCAATATATGAAATAGCTACATTATTAATATGATATGTTGTACTTTTTCTTCACTAAAAAAATTCCTTAATAAACTTAATGTAGGATTAAAAGTTGCAAGTTTTACCATTTAGTAGGATTTAAGTTAAATTTAGCTTAAATCTTGATTCACTAAACCTTGAGGTAAAAACTATTTGACATAAAAAGGTTAAATTTAATTAAATCTTGATTAACTATTTGGATACTTATTTTATGATTTAAGTTTGTTAATTAAAATAATATTTTAAAAATATCATTGATGAAAATATTAAATTATGTTACACAACTACTACAAGATTAATTAATAATCATACTTATTATATAATAACATCAAAATTAATTATTGATTAGTAAAGTAAAATTTATCGAAGAGAAACTGTAATTTAAAACTTTTTTAACAATTCTAAATAGATTAATTAAGTTATAATTATTATACTTAATTTCTAAATTAATTATTAATTAGTAAATTATTTAACTAATGAGACACAAAAAAACATATTAAATAAAATTAAATCATACGTAATATAAATTAGTTTAACTTAATCTTCTGTTAATTATTTATTAATATAATTGTTTATATATAGCCATTAAATCACATTGTTATTATTATTCATAATTAATATTTTAAAAAATTGATTAAAAATTAGTAAAACTTATTAAATACACTTACTTCTACTAAAATAAATTACTTGAACTAAAGGCTTCTATAATTATTCGAGAATTTTTAACTGGAATACAATAAGATAATTAGGAAAAATGACTTTATTAAGATAATAAAAATTTAGTAGTTGATTAAAAATCCCAAAAGTAGCACCTAAATGCTAATGGAAAAATGATATTCCTTAAAAAGAAGCTAAAGGGAGCTTCTTCGCCTCCTTCATCAACAATGTTCAGGTTGGATTAGAAGTCACGATGGGAATTGAATTTGCCGTGAAGGTAGCATTCTCTCCTCTTTTGTGTGCTCCTTCATCTAAATCTCATAAATCCAGCAAGTGTTAGATTTAGTAAATCTGAAATTTTAAGGCAATATGGAGGAGTTGAATTTAAGATGAAATAGAATTTCAAGTTGTCATTTTTTGCTTTTGGGCATGATTTAGGATAAATCTTGATTAAATCTTATTGAAACTCAAATCCAAATAGCCCCTAAATTTTATCTTCACTATTTGTGCCTACTTGATAATGCATATAATCTAATCATTGGGATATGTACAAAGGAGTTGTTAGCTTTGTATAAACACAAGATGATTTGATCAAGTATTTTACTATTTCAGTAAGATTACATTAAGAATTAACTTTATGCCCATTTCTTTTTTGCTTTGGTCTTAGTTGTTAGCACTAAACATTTGGAAGAGGATGTACCCTAGTGTATGCTTTTTGTTAATGATATTCTTCTTAATATGTCTAGAGAGGAAGCTGAAGGAAAACTTGAATTATTGTGGTTAATCTTAGTGCATAAGGTTTTTGTCTAAGTAGATCTAGTACCAAATACATGGAGTGTAATTTCTGTATTAATAGATCTAGTAGTGGGATTGCGATTTCGGGTGATCATGTCATTAAAAGGATTGCTCGTTTTAGATATCATGGGTCTATTATTCGAAACGATGGTAAAATAGATGAAGATATTATTAGTAAAATTCAAATTGGATGATTGAAGTGAGGACTGCATCAGGGTTATTGTTGAAGTGGATAGAAAAGTAGCCGTGAAACTTAAGATAGAATTTTATAAGATGGGGGGTGAGACCTTCAATGTGTTAAGGTGCAGAATGTTAGGCATTAAAAGAGTATCATAAAATTAAGTTAAATACTGTAGAGATGAGGATGCTCAGTTGAATGAGTGGCATACACTTAGAGACAATGCAAAATGAATATATATGTGAAAAGGTTGGAGCAGTTCTACTAGAAAATAAGATTAGAGAGTCACTATAGATGATTTCGTCACATAAAACATCAACTTTCTGATGACATGTTAGGAGAATAGATGTATTAGATCCGGCCTATGTTAAAAAAGTTAGAGGCAGACCTAAAAAGACTTTGTTAGAATGTATTATAAATAATCTTTTTTTATTATATTTAAATGAGAATTAAATTCTTAATAGGACACAATAGAGAAAAATGATTCATATAGCTGATCCCCATAGTGGAATAAAGGCTCATTGTTTTTGTTGGTGTAGTTGTATTTGTGCCGATTTAATAACTTCAATTCAAGAGTAAATTCACTCAAAAACCTCTCCGAAAATCATTCTCTATTTCCTTTTTTTCTCCCCCTTTGAATTATCTCAGCTTTGTTTTCCATTTCCTAGTACTGTTGCTAAAAGCTGTAGCTTTTAACTACTATAGCCTACTGTTGACCCCTATATGATGAACAACGGGCAACGAGAGCGAAACTAGCGAATCTAACGGTGTGTATTTTGATAAAACACATCACTTAAAAGGTCAAACAATCTCCAATTACTAAATGAACTGTGTTGTTACGATCAGGATATCTAATTCTCCTAAGTCTAGGCCCCTCGCAATCAAATCGAATGAGATTGGTCTAAAAGAATGACCGACACCCAAAATTGACAATGACTGATACCCAAATGACATCTGATCACAAAATAGATTGCATCAATGTGTTTGGAATGTCATCAACACTAAAGAACTATATTTTCTATATTCAATTGGGATCATCTGAAATGGTGGTCCAGATCCCAAAGTGACGACATAAATAAAGGAATTTGGCACTCGAAATCGCCCAAACGATGGTCGGTCAAAGAACGGACTTCACCGTTGTGTCCGAAACATCATCAACACTCAAAATATATATCTTATCTAATTAATTAAGATTAGCTAAGGTGGTGTCCAAGATCCCAAAGTGACAACATGTATATTGAGGAAAAGGGACCTCAACACCATCCAAATAACCTCCGATCATGAAACAGACTTCATCATTGCATTCAGAACATCCTAAATACCTAATGATGATAGACAATTTGTTTGAACTAAAATGTACAAGGAGGTCGATACGTACCATAAGATAAAGCACAAATTTTGAGGAAAATAACGCTCAACGGCATCCAAATGATGTTCGATTGACAAATGAATTTTGCCTTTGCATCCGAAATACTATTAATATTCTAAATTGATTGTCAATTTACTCAAATTGTGGTTACGCACATAAATCAAGGTGTTTCTGATGCAACAACACATATTTTGAGAAAAATCAGCCTCGACACTACCCAAATGATACACGATCGCTAAATAGACTATGCCATTGTGATTGGAACGTCGTCAATATCCTAAATACACTATAAATTTGACCAAAGAAAATTACCCAATGAAATGGACACATGCAACAAGGCAACATGCATGAATTTCGAGCCAAATATATGAATTTCAAGAAAATCATGCAAATCAGAGTTTTTTTATTGACTGATGCATTTCTATCATCCTTAATTAATGTTATTACTAATTATGGCAAGCCATCATTAACATGCACATGAATCTAGCCAAAAATATCAAAAGGGCAATTATAAATTTCAAATCGCATTAAATTGATTAGCTTGGTACCATCGAAAGACTGCTCAAATCTCTAGAAAAATCTCGTAAATCCAGCTGAATCCTTTCGGACGTCTCTTCCTCCGCTTTGTCTATCCTCATTCCCTCACGTTAACAACTAGAGATGAAGTAACTCTTGGTTCTTCTTCTAAAATATATGTTTTAGGATCTACCAGTTCCTCCCGCAGTCGCAAGGGCTCCCATACATGAAACCTTCATTTTCCAACTCCAATCACACGTTAACAGCCATCCCTTCCCTGATTCACTTAGCTTTAGCAACTCACCTGGCTCCAGCTTCCACATGATCTCAAGCTGCACACCAACCCTCTCTTCCTGATCTCCCTATCACGCCCATCAAGCTTTCTTCTAGCCTACACGTCTCTTCAACCTTTTGTCCAAGCAATATAACAACCAGATTTTTGCCATATTAACCAGCTCCTATTCAAACGATCAACCCTTTCCTCCCGCACTTGATTGCATGCACAGCCAAGACCACGTCAAATCTGGGCTCACGTAATCTGCTCTTCCAGACTTTTCAAATCAATGCAAGAGACGGTTGATCTCCTTAGTTATTGAAGCAGCACCCTCTCATCTCATTATTTAAGCCTCTTACGTGAAAATCACCTTTTCCTTCTTCACTATTTACGTTCTTCCCACTACACACAACATAAAACACTCACTTCCCCACCCACTATACCGAAAACTAATCAAATTCCATCAGCTTTTCTAAAGCAAAAGAAAAAGTAAGATTCTCCTTTTTATTTTGCTTGTTTGTTACAGTTAGTATTAATTATGGTTGTAGGTTTCATCAATATCTCCATTAGATTAATATTGTTAAGCTATTTACATTATCACTGTCAATTCCTAAGTTTATATATATATATATGGTTAAAAAAAGGGAAGAAAAGCTAAAAGGCAATAACAAGTTTTCTTATGCTTTCGTTAGTATTATAGTTAGTTAAATTAGTTTTATTAACTATTTATATTATAGTTAATTAATGTAATTTCACTAACTATTAGTATTATAGTTATTTATATTAGTTTTATTAACTATTTATATTATAGTTAATTAAAGTAATTTCACTAACTGTTACTATTATAGTTAATTAAATTACTTTCACTGATTGTTACAATTATAGTTAGTTGAACTAACTCCATTAATTAATCATACTATAGTTGATTAAAATACTTTCATTAACTATTAGTATTATAGTTAGTTAAGTTAATTTCTTTAGCTATTTTCTTTTATTCATTTCATCGCCACCACCATCATCGCAAAAGTATAAAATTTTTAACTCAAAAATCCCACACTTGGCGTTTGCGTTGAGTTGGCAGACCTCCCTAGGCGCTCACTTAGCATGGTGGGAGGGAATCCGGTGCGACGCTTGCGATGGGGTGGGTAAGCCTCAGAGCGCTTACGTAACATAATGAAGACAAAAAAAATTAAGTACCCTTAACGCTCAGGTAGCACCGCGGGGGAAAGAAAAGTTTCATCATCTTTTAAACAGGTATCTGAAAATACGTAAGCGCTCATGTAGCGTAGTGGGGATTGAAGAAAATATAGTCACGGTGTCATCTGATACCAAATTGAAGCACTCATGTAGCGTGGAAGGGAAGGCTAGTCTCTCAAAATTTCCCTTAAATGAGGGAGATGCCGAGAGGCTGCCGAAATTTTTGGTGAAAAGAGGGGACATAGAATTTGAACTTGCTACTTCAGCAACAAAGAACTTGGATCAACTTTGAACAATAGGGAACCCATTGGAACTTAAATGACTAACCAAAAGAAATTTTTTGAACCTAAATGAGAAGAGGTCAAACCGGGACATGATTTGAACACAAATCAAGCATAATTTGAACATGATTTAAACTGCAGAAGACTACACTTGGACTTAAGCTAAAGAAGACAACATGACACAACAAATCATACTTGGATTTGAACTCAAAAGAACGAATGCAATGGACTATGGGGAACTTGAATTTGGACACAATGCAAGGGACTTAAACTTGCATATTGAACAAACAGGATCTAATTCAAACCCAAATTGAGCTCAAATACATTGATAGGAGACCATTTTTGAATTCAATTGAATGTCACGGATGAGCCAGTCTGGGCTCTAATGAATGATTATATAGGACTAGAACTAAACTCAAATTGAAAATATGTTGAACATAAAAGGTGAACTATAGGGAATAAAACCTAAGAAGTTGAAACCCTCATTTGATGAAATACATGGTTGAAAGACAAGAAGAATATATATACGAATGATGAACTTTATCACCAAGATGAAATCCATAAGAAATGTGATGCACTAGCAAGCAAAACTAGGAGATCATAAGGAAAGCAATGAAGGAAAATTTCTTATGCATACAACCGTCGGTTTGAAGGCTAAACTGGAAATACTTGCAAAAAATGGCGGATGATCTATCTTGTGCATGATAGCCAATATCATGTAGGAGAGTACACTAGCTTATTAGTAGATAATGAGATGTCTTGCAGACACCTGTAGTGCAGCATGCAATGAATGTAAGCATTCATGTGCAAGTGTAGAAGATTCAACATGTATACGAAAGTTGGCTAGAGGGTTAAAGAAATGAGGGCATAGCTTTCTAATGCATGTAATACTTCATCTACATGAAACATTAGCAGAGTTACAATAAATACAAACATTCGTGATGTTAAAAAACTTATAGGAAGCACAATGCCTCATTTGTAAGCAACTCCAAGGGACTTATGGATCTTTCTATGAATAACACCCACCTTCACAGTCAATGACAATTAAGAAAGAGCTTACGGTCTAGTGATGGGGTAAATCATGAAGTACCTCAATAGTGGCTCAATTTGTCAAGATGTATTTAAGAAGTTATTCACAAGTATATGCCATGCCATGCATGACAAACACTACGACTTCCCTCCAGATGATGACAACCAACTTGTAGATAAATACCATAGTTTCCTATGAATGTTAAAGATCAACACTCAATGAGCATGATGGAAGGTCTGATGTGCCTTCAATTGCTACAGTTGCTAATACAAGGCAGTGGCCACTGACTTTGACGTACAGGGCATCAGTAAGGATACAGTCACCTAAAGTTGAAATGATTGATTCTTTACTTAAGCCAACACCAGAAACTGATGATAATATAATTAAGGAACAGCCCATTGACTTTTATATGAGCTCTAAAAAGAGAAAGCCAGATCAAATCATTACTTTTAGGAATGGAGAGAGTGGATTTCAGATCAACCAGGCTTTAAACTTTGAGTTGGATAAGATCATTGAGGATTGCAAGTTCCTCGATGAACACTGGTCGTGTATCCAACATATCATCTACAGGCGGATGCTGAGAGACTATGATAAGTACAAGCTTCTATAAGCTTTTGTAGAAGGCCCGTCATATGTCTAAAATATCCCATCACATGTGCACTATAATATGTATGCATATAGATACACAAAAATATGCACGTAACTGTACACCCGCATGGGCTCCAGTGAGTGTGTTATAGGTATACATTTGACATCAAGAGATGCTACGCGGGTCAACAAATAAACCCAAGTTTGAGCCCGACCCTCCTGTATAAGTAAATAGGAGTCCACATAGCTCGATCTACTGAACAAATATTCAGTCACGGCATCAACCAAAATATTTATTTTATAGTTCATATTAGGCCTTCATAGCTTGATAAATGAATGGTTCATCGCCAAAGATATAAAATCAATAAGAGACCTGATCTTCTATCAACGGTTGGCAGAGTCAACAAGGTTCAACCCACAAGATGCAAATGTCCACCAAAATTTAAATGCCCTCAAACATCCATCATAATTTTGATATTTTTTAAACAACCCCACAGACTCCGATGATGGCCATGCTGAACGTATATCTCAATCAGAGGGGTCAATTTCAAACATTTAAAATGCTTCCTAAACACTCATCAAACATTCAAAATTCCAAAGATTCCAAAATTCTAAAAAATTCAAAATCTCCAAAAATCCTAAAAATATTAAAATGCAAATATTTAAAATTGTGATAAGTCATCAACCACTTAAAGAAAAATCAATCGACCCTCTACAACAATTTTTCGAGGTGGAAAAATATGAAAATCACTTAAGCTCATATAGAGCTAATGTCTGGTCGAGAATATCACTAGGATTCATTCTCAAATAATCTCCTACTAGAAAGGACGTGGCACGTGTCATCTAATCGACAATTTTGCCACCAAATATTGTCGCAGGTAAACACTTATGACCAGGGCCCTCCAAACTGGATGGTTCACCATGAAATGACACCACTACATTACGGTTATGGCTAGAGCCCGTATGCTCCCCAATGGCATCAAATCCTTAAGTTATAAATTAATAGGATATAATCGATAAGGCATAAAGTCCTATATTAACTAAGATGGATTCAAATTTATCCTCTTAGGCAAATTTCTATCCAGGTCTACAAGGTACCCTTGGACGAATCAACCCATGGCTGCCGACAAGGATCCTTCTATCAAGTTGGGTCTACTACCTCCTCTGACTAAGTAGACCAGAGACCATGATGAATCGGGATGATGAAACCATGGAATCTTGATTGGGTCCATCATTTATTCCCCCACCATCAATTTTAAGTGTATGATAGTGAAAATTTCTAATTTTAAATATCAAACCTTCAAATACCCAAGCCCATGCTACTACTATATGCTAGACACTATATATCTCTATATATCTGATTGATAACTAGCCTTAATTGAAAGTTCTCTCTCATTATCAAGTGGGGCAATTAACTATAGGAAATAAGAATTCAAATCATAAAGTCCTCACAAAATATGGGAGAAATCTCTAGGTAGTGTCTTATCTACAAACCCATCTGCCTTCCAAAATTTATCCTCGAACTTCATCCATTAAAACTCCCCTAAAAAGTAGTGGGGGTTGCTGGAGCCCAAATTTTCAAAGCCCACAGATTTCTGGCGACTCCACTAAGGTTTGATTTCTCTCTCCATCTTTGGCAAGTCGTCTAAGTCTTATAGTAGTAGTCATATCAACATAGGCAAAATTTTAAAATTTTTTAAAATGATCATTTAATAAATAAAAATTTTAAATATTCTTAAAAAAATCATTCAATAAATTCATTGAGATAATATATTTAGCTAGATTTTAAATTCATTTTAATTTCTTACTAATGATTATCAATTTTTTTTTGTTATGTGTAAGTCTCTATATTTTAAAAGTTTGGGGTGATGTATAAGCTACTAATTTCTAACACTTGCTTTCATTTATGTAGATGGATCAACAGAACACTCTGATGACCGTCCAGTTGGGATAAGCGGCTAGGATCCAACTGATGAATGATATTATGAAAATTGAAAATGTTGGAGCTACCATCCAGTTTAGTAATCTCGACTTCTCTACAGTTACTACAAAGACTGCCACTGTTCCTGTGAAAGTCATGAACACTAAAAGGCTTGCAAGGATACTCCATTCTACCCAAACTCCTACCCGCCATACGCATCTGTAAGTACAATGACCCACCTTTGGAGCTGCTACACGCCTGATGCATTTGCCAGCATCACGGGCTATTAATGTTGCTAAAAATCCTTGTAAGAGGGTTTCTGTGTTCGATCAGCTTAATTTCATAGCCAGAGACCCCAGCAACTAAGAGAATTATGACTGGTGAAAAGATTTCTGTAGTGACTGCAAACACCACCACTCTGCCAATCAGGTTATTGATAATCGGGAAAAACATTATTGAAGCTCCCTTATCTGGAGGAAAGCTGATAAGAAGGTAGAGGAGAAAGTGGAACACTGAGATTTGAGCTCAGCAACAATAATTACCAGTCCACCTATCCAATCTAACGGCCCGAGAGCCTGAAGCTACAATTCCCTCCCAAAATGGGTTCACAAACCTGAGTTGGGTTAGAGAAATAGCTCCTCTGGTGAGCTGAAGAAGTCATTTTGGGAACAACAGCCAGAAGTCCTAGGTCTCCAGAAGAAAAAGGAGCCTGAAAATCTCTCATCCCAAGTCTACAGGGTCTTAAAGACTACAAAGAGACAGGATTGAAGAAGAGAATGTACTAACAACCATTGATGGTTGAGACTAGAAGGATTTCACTGAGAGAACACTTATCTTTTACGGTTGAGAAAATGAAAGAAAGCAAATCCCGTGTAATGAGCAGCAGGGCGTGACACCTGAACCTCAGGTTTAGGGATCCACCTCCAAAAGGTCTTGATGGAAAGGAAAGAAAAATCTGGAGGAAAAGGCCTCATAGAGAAGAACAAGAAGAGGGAAAGAAAAGTGAAATAAACCTGGGTGTGACATTCGGTGCAACTTCCCGGAGATCCGTCCCCACCAATAGGCCACATCATAAATGGGTTCGTAAGATGACCCATAATGTCGATCACCACGACGGTCGATAACCTGGAGAATCCTTCGGGGGATACTGTCATTCGCCAACCCTAGCTCAACAAACGATAACTTGGACCACAACCTGCGGGTCTAAGAGGTTTTCTTGTCGAATCAATAACCAGAGATCCAATGGAACCGCCACTCAAAGATTCGAGTACTAGAAGAAGAAGAGGAAGATAATATGAAAGAAGAAGAAGAAATGGAAGAGGATACCTTAGACTTGGAAGTCATCTACATGGTGAGGCACACCAATACAAATGAGAAGGCCTACTACAACAATGGAGAAGATGGTGATAACTAGTAGCAGTCGCTAGCTAGACAAGTACACTGATGTCATAATGAAGCTAGGTCCACTACTGGTGAAGGTGGCCACTTCCAAGGAGAAGATAAAGTGGAGAAAGTAGAGGATAATCCTCTCGATGTCAAAAATGTCACACTTGCTGATATGCAATGACAAATGAGATGACAAATGAGAGCTAAGGATGGAGAGATCTCTTAGTTGATTGAGAAAATGATTGAGATGATGGGTCAAATGGTAATGATGATATAGATGATGCATAGAAATACTGCCATTGGTTCCATGCCTAATCCTCCTACCAACACTTTAAACTTCCAAATACTGTAAGTGTCAGGAGTATGGGAAGCTCCTGAAGGTGGTTGTGAGGTCTATAACATTGTCTACCAGCCCACTCTGCAAAATATTGCAAGTACCTCTAAACCTATGACTACTACATAATTAGAGGGAAGTATCATTGAGAAAATCAAGGCCATCATAGCTCTTGATTAAGCAGATAAATTAGTAGGAAAATATTGCCCATACTCTGCCAAATATGACCAATTACCATACCCAAAAGGGTACTCTGTTCCAAAGTTTAACACCTTCAATGCCAATAAAAACCCAAGTAGCACTTGGTATAATTAAAGGCCACTTATTGGAATATAGGAGGGAATGATGCCTTACTCTTCTGATAGTTTGTCAGTAGCCTGACAGCAGCTACTTTCGAATAGTATGTTGAGTTTCCAAATGACTCTATAAAAACTTTTACAGTATTAGAGACCATATTTGTGAAGAGATTCAAAAGTGCGACTGAGAAGATCACGATCGCTGACCTTGCTTCAAAGAAGCGGAGGAGAGACGAGTCGGTATCAAAATATATAACTCGTTAGTGTAATTTGATCATAAAGTGTGAGCAGCAATTAGAAGAAAAACATATCGTGTAGTTATTAATAGGGAACATCAATGATTAGATACAACTATTCCTGTGTATGGCTACTATCATCATATTTAAAGATCTGTTAGACAGAGTGGCAAAGTTTGGGAAACTAAGTCTATCATGATTAGGGAGCCACTTTGATAAACCCAAGAAGCTTAAGACATTGGAGAATAAAAAGGGTGAAACCTACTCCACGTCCTATCTTAGGCTGAGTAAGGGGAAGCAAGTGGTATATAATATAAATAAAGGCAAACAGCCAATACAGTATGAAGAATAGCCAAAATAAGTCTACAATCCTAACCCCCAGTCGAAGCTAATACTTGGAGGGAACGATAAACCACGAATCTTCTAAGGTGGTGGGGAATGCCCGAGGCAAGCAATGGGAACTGGTGATAGAACATTCCCGTCTCTCAAAGATAAAATGAATAAGAAATATTCATTTAAAAGGGAGAGTGTCACCAAGTTATTTTGATAGGTGCTAAAAGCAGGTCTAGAATTGCTAGAGTGTAGAAGATTGAAGGAGTTAAAAGAAACCAGCGATCTAAATTACTGCCCATATCACCAAGTGCTTGGCTTATGTTAAGAAAGGTAGAGGTAGACCTAAAAAGACTTGGTCAGAAAATATTAGAAATGATCTTTCTTTATTAGATTTAAACGAGAATTTGACTTTTAACAGGACACAATGGAGAAAAAGGATTCATGTAGCCGACCCCACGTAGTGGGATAAAGGCTTGATGTTGTTGTTGTTGTTGTTGTTGTATCACCAAGTGCTTGGCTATCCCATTAAAGATAGATACATCTTTAAGGATTGGCTCGAAAGAAAATATCAGAGAGGAGAGCTCACATTATCACATAATGTGTTCTCCCACCTTAGGGAAGAATCAACTCGGGTAATCACGTCCTCTTCCATACCCCCGGCTGAAGAAACAACAAAGGAAAAGAAGCCTATTTAAGAAGAACAGGGGAGATAATGATCTCTAAGAAAATTGTGAAGATGCTGATGTAGCTTAAAGGAGTTTAATTTCTAAAATGGAAATCTCCTACTGAGCCAGTGATAGATTTGAAGGTACTTCCTATGGCTTAAGCATCTACTTTTAAACAATTCCCTAGCCAAGCTAGCACTTATAAGTCTAGGAGGGTGAAATCCTCCAAGAAGAAGACCAAACTTAAGAAGCCCAAAGAGAAAAAGACAGGAATCCAAAGGGTTATCGACAGTTTGGATGAATACTACCAGACTGCGAGATGCCCCATTAAGCTTTCTGATTTAATAAAGAACCTTAAGAGTGATGGGGGAAAAAAAGACCAACGAAGACCCGCTCCCCATGGAATCTTATCTGGTTATTTTGATGACACCAGTGGCTCTAACCAAAAAGGAAAAAGAAATGCCCTTTGAATCCTATATGATGGCATCACCAATGGATTGCAGTGTAGAGGAGCATTTGTATCTTCTAGAGGAAGGTGAGTCAGAGCAGGATATAGCATTATAGATGGAACATGTAAATCTAGGTGGTGAATCTGAATTAATGGATGAATCTCCAGATGCGATAATGGCAGACTCTAAAGAAAATACATCGTTAAATGAGTTTGAGCCTGAGGAAATCAGTTAAGTATAATTAAGAAGCGGTAAGGTGCTGCCATCTCCATCGAAGAAGAGGATCCCAAATAAAAATAAGGGGAAGGAGATAGTTATCAATGAGGTATCATCCCCAAGGACCCCAAGAAGAAAGATACTCTAGCTAAGGGGATAGATTATAATATATTATCCCATTTGAGAAAGATCCCTGCATAACTCAGTATATATGATCCTCTATTAATGTCTAAGGACCTTTTGGAGGCTTTAATTAAGGCTCTGAAAGACCCCAAAAGGTATGAGGCATACTTTGCTTAGCGTAATATGACTGAGGTACTATAAGCCCATAACGAGCAGTTCATCACCTTCACTGAAGAGGGCATAATGCTCAGAAAAGCAGACCCAACCGACCTCTGTATGTTACTGTAGAAAGAGATAGTATTATAATCAACCAGATTCTGATTGATTTTGGGTCCTCCATAAATCTCATAAGCTTAAAAGTATTGAGATCATTGTGCCTCGATGTACAACATCTTTGGTAATACAGATTGATGGTACATGACTTCAATGAAAAGGGATAAAAAACCTTAAGATTGTTTATGATTTCCCTCATATTTGGAGAACTTGATACTAATGCTAAGTTCCATGTGATTGAATAACGTGGACACCTTATTCAAGGCATTTTTGGGTCACCCATGGTTGCACGAGTATGGTATCATCCCATCAACGCTATATCAGTGTATGAAGTATATTATGGATACATAGGAGTTTAGAATCTCTGGTGACATCCAACCCTTTGTAATTTATAAAGTAAAGATATATGAAGATGCGAAGTATTTTATTCTTAAAGAGCCAAAGCCATCAAGCTCTGTTGGGGCTAATGCATATAGTTCAAATACTACAAAGCGGCCTAAATAAGAGGCTGAGGAGAAGAAAGTGGGGAGAAAGAAGGTAATACTAACTCTTCTTAAACTAGCGATCACCCTTAGAGAGAGAAAGTAAGTGCCTCATTTAGGGAGTGACACAGATGAAGATGATGACACCCCTATTAAATCCTGAAAAATGTTCCAATCAACATCAAAAGGGTGGAAGGATGTTGAATACTCAAATTCTGAGTACGAATATGACTCTATTTACACAAACACTGTGTAGGAAATATTCTCTAGAAGAATAAGTAGTATGTCAATTTCAGATAGCGTGTTTATAATTACACGTATTCCCCTACAACACTTAAAAGAAATTATTTCGTGAGAGATGCATAATGTCAAAGAGCTCGTAACATTTTATGTACCTCTCATTAGAAAAATGGGTGGGCCAGCAAGCTTATTTAACTCAATTGGAAAGCTCGAAGAAGAAGGAAATCACAACTTATTTTGTAGGCTCGTCGATTTCGAGGATTTACTACCTACAAGGTTTCCCATGTATAATACCAAAAATATCCAAAGAATGTTACAAAAGTGAGGTAAAACTCATTCCTCCAAATAACAAGTTCATTTCTACCTAAGCCTCTGGTATCGAAGAAATCCTCACTCATTACAGAAGGAGGATATTTTTGTAAAAAAGGGACTCGTATTCATCGTGCAAAAATACCCTCGAAAAGAGACTTACCGAGTAATTACATGTAGGGAAATTGAATCCAACGACAGCGCCAATAAGAAAATATATAAAGTTGACGATGATGATGTGTAACCCGTAGAAGCCAAGCCTACACTAGATGAGCTAAAAGATGGTAGACAGGCAACCACTATGGATGAGCAAAAAGAAGTCAACTTACGGATTGAAGAAGGCCCTCGCCCAACCTCTATTAGCTCCCTTCTACTAGAAGACCAATTAGAAGAAATAAAAAAACTCCTCTGTGAATTCAGGGACTACTTTGCTTGGACATACGCTGAGATGCCCGGCTTATCATCTGATGTAGCAGTTCAAAGATTAGCTATCAAACTAGATGCAGCACCCGTCAAACAAGCTTCAAGGAGAATGAGATTGGAGATCAAAGAATAGGTGATTACAGAGACAAAGAAGCTTATAGATGCGGGCTTCATTCAAGAAGAAAAATATGCTGATTGGATTACAAATATTATCCTTGTAAAGAAGAAGAATGGTCAAATTTATGTTTGTATTGACTTTCGGGACCTCAATAAGGCGTACTTAAAAGATAACTTTTCTCTCCCAGAGTCAGAGTTATCAGTGGATAACACTTCCAACTATGATATATTCTCATTTATGGATGGATCATTGGGCTACAATCAAATTAAGATGGCACCTGAAGATGAAAAGCACATATTATTCAGAATGCCCATCAACATATTCTACTACATGGTTATGTCCTTCGGCCTAAAGAATGCTAGTGTCACCTACTAGCAGGCAATAACATGTATCATCAATGAATTAATACATCAGAAGGTTAAATATTATGTAGATGTCCTAGTTGTCAAGAGCATGGACTGAAAAGATCACCTTAATGACTTGAGGATAGTGTTCGAGAGGATCAGAAAATATGATCTGAAGATGAACCTCCTCAAGTGTGCATTTGGGGTATCCTTGTGGAAATTTCTAGGGTACGTCATTTGCCATCGAGGAATCAAGATCGACCCAATAAAATTATGGTGATCATGGAGATGCCACCTCCAAGGAACCTCCATCAACTTTGCTCCTTATAAGGGAAATTGGCTTTCATTTGGTGATTCATATCAAATCTATCGGGTAAATGCCAGCCATTTTTGAAGTTAATGAAAAAAGATGCCTGCTTGAAATGGGTTGCAGAATGTCAGGAAGCATTTGATAATATTAAAAGATACCTGTTGAATCCACCCATTCTCTTGATACCGATTTCGGGGAAGACTCTCATACTGTACACGGCAACACTAAAAGAGTCTCTTGGAGCATTATTAGTTCAACATAATGAAGAAGGCAAGGAGAATATACTCTACCACATCAGTCGATGATTGATTGGACTAGAGATACATTATTCTCCTTTCAAGAAGCATTATCTGGCATTGATTTTTGTAGTTCAAAAACTCCTTCACTATATGCTCTCTCACAAAATCACCTTAATATCAAAGATTGATCTGTTAAAATTCTTGATGATAAGATAAGTGTTGATAGATTGGTTAGCCAGGTGGGCAGTGATACTACTGTAGTTTGATATCACATATATGTTATAGAAGGTGATAAATTGATAAGCTTTGGCAGATTTCTTTATCGCACATCCAATTCAAGCAGACTCTCCACTCAACGATGATTTGTCTGATGAACAAATCATGCAAGTTGAGGAACAAGAAGAGTTATAATTTTAAGAGATTTATTTCGACGGGCATCGTCGATTAAACCTGCTTAACCTCTAAATCTTGCAAGAGCCCAAGCTAGGGTCGGCCTCATTTTCATAGCACCTGAAGGAGTCATAATGAAATTTTCATTTAGTTTAACCAAACACCAGACCTATAATGAGGTTGAGTATGAAGCTCTAATAGTAGGATTGGAAATTGCAATCGATATTAGAATCCAAAATCTTTGAATCTTCGGTGACTCTCAACTTGTGATAAATCAAATCTTGGGAATTTATAAAATTTGCAAGCTTGAGTTAGCCCACTACCACCAGCAAACCTTTGAGCTCCTGAAGTAGGTTCCAAATATTAAAATAGCTTGAGTTCCCCGAGGATAGAACACCAAAGTAGATTTCTTGGCCAATTTTGCTGAGGAAATGGTGATTACCATTGAGGAGAGGCCTATATTCATTGGAGTTTACACCTTTCTAGTCTTGGAGCCCGCTCTGTTATAATTCTCGAAGGCAAAAGAAGTATTAGATTCATGCTAGCGTGATATAATTCTAATTGACCCTCGACCTCTCCATCATATCATTATGAAAAAATATCCAGAAGGATCTCATGTAGCCATGAGACATAAAGCTAGTCAAGATTTAGAATTATGGCGGTATTGCTTAGATATTGAAGTATAGAATGATTGGAGGTAGTCATTCATCGAATACTTCAAAAAAAATAAACTCCTGGCAAAAAAAATCTATAACCGTACAAATCCAAAAAAGAGCATTACGTAACTTGTTTGTTAATGACATATTGTATCAACGGGCTTTTAACCAGATGTGGCTGAGGTGCCTATGGAATAAGAAAGCTGATAGACTGGTAGAAGTTGTTCATGAAGGAATCTATGGAGCGTATCAGTTAGGTCCCAAGATTGATGCTAAAATTAAGAGAATGGGTTTCTACTGGCTATAATGATGAGAGATTGTATTGACCAAGCTAAGAAGTGCCATGAATAACAAATTCATAGACATGTCATTCATCAGCTACTAAATTTACTGCATCCAACAATAGCATCATGGTCATTCAAATGTTTGGGCATAGATATAATTAAACTTATAGATCCAGCATCATTAATGGGATACCACTTTATTCTTATAACTATAAACTACTTTTCTAAGTGGGTAGAAGCGGCTCCATTCAAAGAAGTCATGTCTGAGCATGTGATTAACGTTTTCACCCATAATGTGGTCAACAGATTTGGTGTGCCATGCCACGTGATCTCAGACAATAGTATAACATTCAAGAGTGCCAAGATCTATAAGTTTGTCGATCAGCATAAGATCGATTAGCAATATTCATCAATATACAACCTAAGGGCAAATGGATTGGCGGAGGCTTTCAATAAAACATTGGTGAAATTGTTAAAGAAGATTCTCACCAAGAATAAAAGAGAGTGGCACACGAAGATGCCGAGGTACTATGGGCGTATCGTACTACTGACAAGATGCTGACCAAAGCCACTCCCTATATGCTAGTGTTTAGGATTGAAGCTATGTTGCCACTAAAGATCTAGCTACCATCACTTTATGTAGCTATTCAGGATGATCAGACCTAGGAAAAAAAAGCTCAATTAAGAATGAAAGAGCTTGATGTGCTCGACAAAGTCAGGCTATAAGCTCAATAGAACTTGAAATCTACTGAGCAAAAATGGAAAAATCATTTGATCAAATGGTGCATTATTGATCATTTCAAGAAGGGGAATTGGTCTTAATGCCTAGAAGGTCAATCATCCCACACCAAAAATTTAGTAGAAAATTGATGTCCAATTGGGAAGGCAACTTCATAATTGAGAAGGTATATCAAGGAGGAGCTTATTAGTTGATCGATCTAGATGGTTAGAGGCCTATGCCACTAATCAACGGTCGATACCTTAAGAAGTATTATGCATAAGGGATAAATACGTATTCAAAATTTTATTGTGTACTTTACATATACCTGCTAGCACATGGATGCCATATGTTTTGAAATTCTCTTGTAATATAAGAATCCATTTAAAAAAAAATTAGGGGCATTTTATATATTTATTCTAGTCGACATCATGTTGTGTGCAAAGATTCTTTAATAAACATTTAAAACTTTGAAAAGAAAATTTTATCTTACTTTAGAATCTCCCTGCGATATAGGGAACCTTTTAATATTTATTTGGGTTGACATCGCGCTACGCACCAAAATCATTTAGTAAATATTTAAAATACTAAAATTTTAAAATTACTATCTTAAAATCTCCTTACGAGAAAGGTGATATTTTAAATATTTATTCGGGTTAACATCGCATCACGTGCTAAAATCCCCAAGTAAATATTTAAAATAATCAACTACAAACATTCCTTCAAATCAAGATGTGGCAACTTCAACTATCAACGCATATGTGGGTAACTTTTTGATCAGTTTGGGATGCAACTTTCCCCGGGATACCAAGATTTTGATGGTTAAGAAAGAGATCTTCACAACTGCATACTCTAATAAGTTGAGCCGGAATAGCCTGAAGTCTTTTGTAAGCTTAAAGCTTAAGGTTTGAGTAGGTGTAAAAAAGGTTGGATCCAACAAGCCTAAATATAACCAGATTGCTGGCAACTTTATCTACTCAACACGTCATAAGAAAGCCCGTAGTAGCAGAACCCCCACTCCATTAACTAGTTAGTAGGATTTGTGAAAAGCACAAAGGCTAATTTGACTTGACAAGTTCAAGTAGCCTTAGTCCACAAGATTCTCCTAATTAATTAAAGAAACAAGAGTTCCAGTGGGAAGGATGAGTCACAAATAACTACCAAATATTTGTAGACTCAAAATCTTTAGCCATAAAGGATGATTTCAAATCTACCAACTTCAATAAATTCAGCATTGAAGGAGCACACTCCCCTTAGCTTAAGTTTGAAGCTCGAATGGGTATAAGAGGCAGGATCCAACACGCTCAAATATGGCCAAATCATTGGAAGCTCCATCTACTCAACACGCCATAAGAAAGGCCATAGTAGAGGAACTCCCATTTTAGTAACTTGAGGATGAAAAGCTATCAAACCCTAGTTCACCTAATCTGATAAACACAAAGAACTTAGATTGAAATCTCCTCAACTAGTTAAGGATCGAGATACTATATGCATTTGGTACTATCAACTAAATCAAAGCCTACAAATCTTTCACTAAGTCCACTGTATAAAGCACAGGGTAAAAAGGGCCGAAATTCCTAAAATGTCTACAACCACTAACTCTAACTAGTGGCTAAAGAAAAATTGCTGACGACCACACTCAGAGACATAGGTATTTTAAATATTTATTTAGGTTGACACCGCACTACGTATCAAGATCTCTAAATAAATTTTTAAAATCTCCCTATTATAACTCAAAACACATTCCAACAATATAGTCTAGAATACAAAACATAGTATAGAAGAAGAAACATACTAAAGAAAAATCTCTGACAAAGTCTAAAGCTCTACCTCTACAGTCTAGAACTCCTCAACTGCCTGTGCCAATGTAGTGTCAGTAACCACGCTCATCTGGTGTAGAGTCTGTTGGCGCTGCTTCTCCCTCCTAGTAAGGTGATCACATCGGTCATGCCTCTCCTCTACGTCAGACTTCTTGAATATTACCTTCTTGATGTCCTTTCAAAGAGCCCGCACACGGGCTGATAACTTAACTACCTCAATACCCATTCTGGAATAGCTCTCTCGATGCCTCCTCAGTGCCTCTACACCCCTGTCAAACTGGTTATGGGCCATATCAATAGCCTCCTGTCACATGAAAATCCTCTCCTATAGCTATGGAAGTGTGGTACCGGCCTGTAAGGTGGAGAAAGGCCTCAGTCGTCTAAGGTAAAACTCTGCCTCGTGATAAAGCATCTCCCAGCCAAGTAGCTCAGAATTATCCATCCCAAAGCTAGCAAAAAGGCTGAGGGTCTGGTCAACATAAGAGGTAAACCTATCCCAATACGCTAGAGACCTTGAATCAATGCAGGAGATCAGATCCCATAAAATCTCTGTAGTGTAACTACATCTATTAACGCTCCTGGAATCCGAGGGTAACAGAACATAGTAACGGATCTCTGAGGCATAGTCAACCCCCCAGGCACTACACAAAGAGTTATAAGTAATTAATATAATTAAAAATATTATAATAATGCATTTGAAATAAATTAACTTATAATAAATATGTACCTGTAAAAGGGCCCGCAGAGTCAGTCAGGTGGCCCTCAGGAAAGAAAGAAAACTCCATAGGCACCAAGTCTAAGGTAGTTGGTGTGTATGATGGCCACCCAAAGAACTTCATAAGTGAGGCTGCACTGGCCTCTAAAGACTCACCTAGCCAAAATGACCCATAAGGATCTACCGGGAAAGAGAAGTCCTCAGCTGGCCCCTATGTGTGTAGCCCATAAAGTCTGACCTCCTAGGCTCCTGTTGACTCTCCCCAAGGTCCCTGGGAGGAGAACAAACATCTATAGACCTCCTGGCAGAAGTAGCCCGTCGAGAACCTGCTCGTCAATGAGAAGATCAGGAAACCTCAGTGTGATGTGGCATAGGTGCCACATCTGGAGCTCTTGTTGGAGAAGGAACAATGGTCCCAGTAGCAGCACGGGCCTCAGTGTGTGTCCCTGCACCAAAAAGATATGTATCAAATAATCAAACTTCTATTAAATTAAGTGCTGCTAAGAAAGAAAGAAGAGGAGGGTTGAAGAGTACCTATGTCACCAGTAGCATCTGAAAGGAGTTAATAAGACCTGTGTCCCCTCAGAGCCCCAAGCTCCCGCACTCGCCCTCATATCTCCTAGCACTGTGCTCCAAAGTAGGTCCAAAATACAACCATACCTAGGATAACCATGTATAACTAACTCCTGTGTGACTAAAAAGTGGAGTAAGAAGAAAAGTGCAACCAGTCCCGTGCCTCAGCTAGTGTAATTAAGTCAAAGCTGTAGAATAGAAGCAGGTCTCTAGTGGAATGGTATCCATATGATGTGTATCAACAACTACAGGGATGAGTGTTCATCCATTGTAGGTTGTGGCTTAGGAGAACCTAAACTGTCTGGCCACCCTATTAGGCTGGTAACTTTCCAAAGTTATTGTACTGCCTGAACCGTGACATAGCCAACTCGAGTGCATACTAATAAAGTACTCAACAACTGGTAAACTTTATCCCCTCTATAATAAAGTACGCCTCCCTCTATAGTCAACCTGATCTAAAATAACTCTTCTCCTAAGATAGGGTAGTAAATTGACTGCATCTAGTTGTTAGACTACGAAAAATCTTTCTATGACCAGGTGGAGGGCAAAGAAAAAGTGGCCGACCCTCTTTGACTCTAAAGTAGCAGAAGCATGGGATAACTGAAGTACATTGGGGTACCCCCTCTTTATAAGGTACAATATGCACTCCAGATAAGAAAAGGCTCCAACAATGTGCAGATGAATCCATCCATATAGGTAGTGCTATGGTAAGGTCAAATCCCTCTGCTCGAGTGAAGTGGCCTCAGAAGCGATGCATGGGGATCTGTAGAACTTGGTAAGTACTACTGGTGCCAAAGAAAGGCACTGCCCCTATGACAACTGAATGGCAGCTAAAAGAGAACTATAATGAATAAACCTTATATTGAGTGGAAGTATAAATGTATAGACCTAGGTGGCCAGAAACCCTGCCAAGAGTAAGTCCTCACTAGCTCACGATAGCGCTGGAGAAGTGTGACTGACAACAGAACAAGGCTCGGTGGTCTCCTCTAGTAATGGAGAACCATGCTGTAAGACAAGGTCGAACACATCATAAAGTGAAGCTCTAATAGTAGTCAAGTAATTGTGCTAAAGAAGACTACAGATCAAGACTTCCATAAGTATGCTGGCTTGAGCATGTGCAGATAACTCTAAGGCTCTATACACTCAATAGTAGTGTTGAAGAAGTACTAGGTAAACATCTGATAACACTAATATGCCCCTCCTGTCATCATCTATTGAGGGAACCCAGCAAAATAACTGCTCGTCTGGTGGAATGCACTCCTCAAAATGGTGCTAAAAAATTGGTAGCCAGGAGACTGTCTGTAAGTCTGAAAGTGTAAGCGTAAGCTCGTCTAATCTAACCCAACAAGTGCTACGACTGGAGTCCTATAACTCACCTAAATTATGAGCCCAAGAAATAGGGAGGCATCCATAGTCAAATAAAGAGGCATAGACAACCTCGTAAATCCCTACCTCCTAAAGTGCACCTCTGTGTGCTTCAAGGATGTAGCGAGCCCAACAAACATAATCACTGACAAGGCTCTAAATTTTTTCAACTGTCAAATCTCATGGCCACTCGAAAGGCAACGACTATAGCTGACAGTGGCTAAGTATGCTCGAGTGTTCAACCAGCTTAAGCGTATCTATGGTTGGCACTAGAACATCACAGGTACCCAGTCAACCTATACCATAGAACTCTCTAATGGGTGGTACTCCCCATACTGTAATCTGAGATGAGTAACCCACATGTCAAGATCATCGAACTACACTGAGTTCACAGCACACTCTAGAACAAAGGAAAACAGGCAAAGAAGCTATGAAAAGTGTCCCGCCCCTGCAATATATTTTGATGCTGTTCTTATCTATCACACATATCAACACTGCCCTAGGGATCCTTTCTATCAATAGTATCCAAGATGGTGGCCTCACTAGGCTCATCGAGAGGTAAGTCATTAGATCTCTGCCAATAAAACATTCCCTACACAGGGAAAATAAGCAAAATGAGTTAAAAAGTAGTTCTAAAAATAAAAATACATAAAAAGAAAATTACCAAAAGGTTGTCAACCAAGTTACAATAAATGTGATACTCTATACACACGTACCATATTTGTTGGGGGTATTTATTGACCCCTATATAACGAACCATGTGCAAGGAGAGTGAAACTATCGAATATTATGGCGCACACTTTAATAAAACACATCACTTGAAAGGTTAAAGAACCTCCAATTGCCAAACAGACTGCACCATTATGATCATGATATCTAATTCTCCTAAGTCGAGGCCCCTAACAGTCAAATCGGATGAGATCAATCTAAAGAAATGACCGAAATCCGAAATTGATTACCACTAATAACCAAACAATGTTCGATCCCAAAACAGATCGTACAATTTGTTGGAATGTCATCAACACTCAGTAGTAATATTTTATATGTTCAACTGGTATCATTTGAAGTAGCGGCCTAGATCCCAAAGTAATGACATGTAACTTGAGGAATTTGACACTAGACGTTGCCCAAACGACACCCGATCATAGAAATGACTTTGCCATTACATTCAAAATATTATTGACACTCAAAATATACATCTTATTTGATTAATTGGGATCAACCAAAGTGGTGGCCAGGATCCTAAAGTGATAACTCGTATATTGAGGAAAAAGGACCTCGACACCATCCAAATGACCTCCAATCTCAAAACTGACTTTGCCATTATGTTTAGAACATCCTAACTACCTAAGGATGATAACAAATTTGTTTAAATTAAAATATATGAGGAGCAAGATACACATCATGAGGCAAAGCATGAATTTTGAGAAAAAAAATGCTCGATAACACCAAAATAATGTTTGAATGACAAATCGACTATGTCGTTACATCTGAAATACTGCTAATACTCAAAATTGACTATCAATTTACTCTAATTGAGGTTACACATGCAAAGAGTGAGGTGGTTTCGATGCAATAACACATATTTTGAGGAGAATTATCCTTGACACTACTCAAATGAAGTCTGATTATGAAACAAACGGCACTGTTGCTAGCAGAACGTCAATAATATCCTAAACACACAACAAATTTGCCTAAAGAAAATTACTCGATGGAATCGACATGCATAATATGGAAACATGAACGAATTTTGAGGCAAATACAAGAATTTTAAGAAAATTATGCAAATTAGGGTTATTTTTGTTAACTGATACATTTCTGTCATTCTTAATTAATGTTATTACTAATTATGGCAAGCCATCATTAACATACACATGAATCTAGCCAAAAATATCAAAAGGGAAATTACAAATTTTAAGTCCCATTAAATTGATTACCTTGGCACCGTCGAAAGCTTATTCAAATCTCTAGCTAAATTTCTTAAATCCGGTTGAATCCTTTCGGACGTCTCTTCGTCCGCTTTTGTTATCCTCATTCACTCACATTGAAAATTAGAGATGAAGTAACTGTTGGTTCTTCTATTGAAATATATGTTTTAGGATCTACAAGTTCCTCCCACACCTATTTGTGAACTCCCGCGGCAGCAAGGGATCCCATATGTGAAACCTTCATTTTCCAACTCAAATAAGACGTTAACAGTCATCCCTTCCCTGATTCTCTTAGCTTCAGCAACTCGCCTGGCTCTAGCTTCCACGTAATCTCAAGCTGCACACCAAATCTCTCTTCCTGATCTCCCAATTACGCCCATCAACCCTTCTTCCAGCCTACACGCCTCTTCAAACTTTCATCCAAGTAATATAACAGCCAATTTTTTACCACCTTATCCAGCTCCTATTCAAACGATCAACCCTTTCCTCCCACACTTGATCTCACACACAGCCCAGACCATGTCAAATCTGGGCTCATGCAATCTGCTCTTCCTGACTTTTCCAATCAACGCAAGAGATGACTAATCCCCTTAGCTGTTGAAGCAGCTCCCTCTCATCTCTTTATTTAAGCCTCTTCAAGTGAAAAACCACATTTTCCTTCTTCACTATTTACTTTCTTCCTACTACAGAAAACATAAATCACTCACCTCCCCACCCACTATACCAACAACCAATCAAATTCCATCAGCTTTTCCAAAGCAAAAGAAAAAGTAAGGTTATCTTTTTTATTTTGTTTGTTTGTTATAGTTAGTATTAATTATGGTTGTAGGCTTCTTCAATATTCCCATTAGATTAATATTATTAAGCTATTTACATTATTGCTATACTAAGTTTATATATATAGATATATAGATATATATATATATATGGTTCAAAAAAAATGGGAAGAAAAGCTAAAAGGCAACAACAAGTTTTCTTAAGCTTTCATTAGTATTATAGTTAGTTAAATTACTTTTATTAACTATTTATATTATAGTTAATTAAAACAATTTCACTAACTGTTAGTATTATAGTTAGTTAAACTAGTTTTATTAACTATTTATATTATAGTTAATTAAAGTAATTTCACTAACTGTTAGTATTATAGTTAGTTAAATTAGTTTTATTAACTATTTATGTTATAGTTAATCAAATAATTTCACTAAGTGTTAGTATTATAGTTAGTTAAATTAGTTTTATCAACTATTTATATTATAGTTAAAGTAATTTCATTAACTGTTAGTATTATAATTAGTTAAATTAATTTTATTAACTATTTATATTATAGTTAATTAAATTACTTTCACTAACTATTAGTATTATAGTTAGTTGAATTAATTGCATTAACTATTCATACAATAGTTTATTAATTACTTTCATTAACTAGTAGTATTATAGTTAGTTAAGTTACTTTATTTAGCTATTTTCTTTTATTCATTTCATCGCCACCACCATTGTCACGCATGTATATAATTTTTAACTCAAAAATCCCACACTCGACGTTTGTGTCGAGCCGGCGGACCTCCCTAAGCGCTCATGTAGCACGGTGGGAGGGAAGCCATTACGATGCTTGCGACGAGGTGGGTAAGCCTTGGAGCTCTCACGTAGTGTAATGAGGACAAAAAAATTAAGTACCCTTAAAGCTCATGTAGTGCCACGAGGGAAAAAAAAGTTGCATCATCTTTTATACACGTACCTAAAAACCCTTAAGCGCTCGTGTAGCGTAGTAGGGACTAAAGAAAATATAGTGACGGTGTCATCCAACACCTACTTGAAGTGCTCATGTAGCATGGAAGGGAATGCTAGTCTTCCAAAATTTTTCCTAAACGGGTGAGACACCGGGAGTCTGTCAAAATTTCTAGTGAAAATAGTGGATATAGAACTTGAACTTGCTACTTCAATAATAAAGAACTTGGATCAACTTTGAACAGAATAAAATCTATTGGAACTTAAATGACTAACAAAAAAAATTTGAACCTAAATGAGAAGAGCTCAAACCGAAACTTGATTTAAACACTAATCAAGCATAATTTGAACATTATTTGAACTGCAGAAGACTATGCTTGGACTTGAGCTAAATAAGACAACATGACACAACAAATCATACTTGGATTTGAACTCAAAAGAACGAATGCAATGGACTACGGGGAACTTGAATTTGGACACAAAGTAGGGGACTTAAACTTGCATAATGAATAACACAAGGATCTCATTCGAACCCAAATTAAGCTCAAATACATTGATAGAAGACCATTATTGAATTCAATTGACTGGCATAAATGAGCCAGTTTAGGCTCTAATGAATGATTATATGGGACTAGAATTTAACTCAAATTAAAAATATACTTTGATGAAATATATTGTTGAGAGACAAAAGAATATATAAACGAATGATGAACTTGATCATCAAGATGAAATCCATAAGAAATGCGATGCACGAGCAAGCAAAACTAGGAGATCGTGAAGAAAGCAATGAAGGAAAATTCCTTACGCATACAACCGTCCATTTGAAGGCTAAAGTGGAAATACTTGCAAATAATTGTGTATGATCTATCATGTGTGTGATAGCGAATATCATGTAGGTGAGTTTACTAGCTTATTGGTAGACAATGGGATGTATTGCAGACACATATAGTGCAGTATGCAATGAATGCAAGCATTCATGAGCAAGTGTAGAGCTTTCATCATGCATACGAAAGCTGGCTTGTGGGTTAGAGAAATGAAGGCACAGCTTTCTGATGCATGAAATACTTCATCTACAAGCAACATCAACAAAGTTGCAATGAATATAAACACTCGTGATGTTAAAGAACTTGTAAGATGCACAATGCCTTATTTGTAAGCAACTCCAAGGGTCTTGTAGATCTTTCTATGATTAACACTCACCTTCATAGTCAATGACAATTAAGAAAGAGCTACGGTATAATCAATGGGTAGATCATGAAGTACCTTAGTGAAAGTGCGAATAGGTTATTAGACCTATTGTTCATGTCCATAGGCTAACCAAGAGGGGGGGGGGGGGGGTGAATTGGTCCTTTTAAAAATTACTCTTGGAATTTTAGAAAATCTTTAAGTAAATTGTATAGTACGATTTGACTTCGTACAGTATGAACAGAGTTAATTTTTACTTCCTTCAAATCACAGAATTTCAACCACAGAAAGAAAATAAAATGCGGAAAAAGAACAGTGCATAAAATTAAACAATAAGAATAGAAAATACTAGAATTTATAGTGGTTCGGTCAAACACGACCTACATCCACTCCCTAGAGACTCCTTCTCTAGGTATTACACTAAACTCAAGTGACTCTCCTATTGCCCTCATAGCAAGGAGGAGAAGCCTTTACAAAATCTCTTCCGCCAACCCGATGCAATAGAGAACCGTCATCCTTTTTTACCCTCCTGATGAAGGCAGAGAACCAAATGTCCTATTACACTCTCCAAGTGCGGCAGAGAACCGTCGTTCTTTTTTCACTCTCTAAGTGACGACAGAGAACCACCGTCCTTTTCACTCTCCAAGTGACGGCAGAGAACCAGAATCCTTTTTCACTCTCCAAGTGACGGCAGAGAGCCGACGTCCTTTTTCACTCTCCAACTGACGGCAGAGAACCGGAATACTCTCGAACAAAACTCTTGCAAAAGTCTCCAAGGAAATTAGGAAGATGCTTGAAGAACAAGTAAAGAAATCCTAACAATTGAATAACCTTGTGAATCCCTTCATAATTCTCTCTTCAAAGATTTCTCAACACTGACTCCCAAACACTCTCCCAATCACTCCCCCTTTCACTCTTTAAAAGAATTTTCATAGAAGGATTTTTCCTTCAGTCAGTTTTAAGTCAATTATATACTTGGGACAAGAAAAATCGTCCAAAAATTGAAAATTTCAAGTTTCACGCGTCCCGATCGTCCCGTACGATAGACTATCGTACTGTAGGAATAGTTCAAAAATTGAACGATCCATCCTGTACGAACCATGAGACGAGTAAAATAGAGTCATTCGTATGAACATTTCATCCCGTTCAAACCTCTGGACGATCAAGTCAAAGCCGTTAGTACGAATATTTTGTCCCGTATGAACCTCTGGACGATCAAGTCAGCCGTTCGTACGAACATTTCATCCCGTACGAACCTCTAGACGATCAAAACAAAGTCATTCGTACGAACATTTCATCCCGTACGAACCTCTGGACGAACCCAAGTCAGAGCCGTTCGTATATCAAAACCTTATGTATGAATAGTAATTCATACTGTACGAACTTAACTTAGAAAAAAATTTCTTAGTATATGGGTTCGATATGGAGGATATATATTACAGATTGTCCCGTACGATATACAATCTTACTGTATGATCAGTTTAAAAAAAAATTCGCTCCCCCATTGTGTGTGTGTGCATAGTTATCCAACTTACAATCACACTCTCTCAGACTCAAGAAAAATAAAAATACAGACTTCATTTACAGTGAACAAATAAACTTAAAGTCTTCAGCAATCTGGAGTGTGAATTTTCTGAAAAATACTTTAGTACACACAACAACAAAACTCAAATATTTATTAAGAGAAGAATAAGACAAATAAAAAGCTTTTGTAATCATCAAAAATAACTTGTATCAAAATTCACTTGAACGAACAGATTTACACAAATTATAATAATCTCCCTTCTTTGATGATGGCAAAACAACTATTATTTGAATGAACAAATTAAGTCACATTTCTCCTAAGCTTCCACTAAATGTACACTCCCCCTAAGTAAATGAACTCCAATGCTCCCTCTAAAGCCTAAGCTCCCCCTAAAGAAATGACCTATCATAAACAAGGGATATAAGAAGAACATACTGAATAAGCAAAGGAAAGGGTAAGAAGAACATGCAACACAAGCATTACAAACACTACACACCATGCAACACAAGCATTACAAACACTACACACAAGAAAAGTACATACATACATACACAAGCAACTAAAAACTTAAATGCAATAAGTCAAAACAAATCAAGCAAACAAAGTCAAATAATTAAACTCTCCCCCTTTGACAACAACAAAAAGGGACACTCAAATTAGTTGAGAAGTGGAATAATGTTAAATTAAGTTTAACTACAATATTCAAATCAAATGCAAAAAATAAAGACTCAAAAATGCTAAATTGCATATTATAATAAGGAGAAGAAAAGTTGATCTAAAGTAGTAATGTATTAGATAGATTAGTAGTCTCAACTTTTGCACAAAAGATGAAATAACATTACTAAATTTCTAAGTCAAAAGTGACAATCATTGATTAGTGAACTTTGGAGAAAATGCTAAAGGAAAGAACAATTGGCGACATTACGCATCTTTTTAAAGTGTAGGCTAATTTTATGCCTATTTCTTGATTTGGCGATATTGCGCATCTCTTATTGAATGACACACATTATATGTCTCTTTAGCTTTAGCGACATTGCGCATCTTTTATTGTATGGTATATTTTGTGCATCTTTTTAAGCTTTGGTTTGTTTGTAAGATTCTTTCCAACAACACTATCTCTGGGTCACAAATACAATAATGAACACTTTGATATAGAACGTAAGAGTAATATTAAGACACAAATGTACATTAATTTAGACTAAATAATACATGTCTAAATAAGATAAAGTAAGATCTTCTACTCCACACCAAAACATAACTAAATCTAAATATTTTGAGAATTTAATGTTATGCATAGAATATTCTATTGTAATATAAGCTCAATTAACTTTTTAGAACTTTAATCAACTACAGTTGAGTGTTTTAAGATTAGAAAGTTTCCAGTCAATAACATAAAATAATATGCATAGAAACCTTGAACATTTCATTTTAAATCATTTCCAAAACATACATCACAGAAAGCTTTACTTTCGAGCACATATCATATGATAAACTTACTAAAAACTCTCAATACAAAGAACATAAAGACAAACATAAACAAGTCCAATCATCAAATAGCCTAACAACAGAAAAGTGCAACAAAGAAAACCACAAACATATCCAAGTCAAGCCAAACACAAGAAATTCTAATAATCTGATCGACCCTGATCTGGAGGTCGTGGATGAGCGCCAAACATAGCAAAATAATTGTTTAGTGTTGCAATATTTGTGTTCACAGAATCAAATTGTTCTCTTATCCACACTCTATCCTCCTTGTATTGATCATCCTGCTGCTTCAGATGTGCCTCTACATGATCAAATCTTTGATCAAGTCTTTCAAATCGCTGGACCATATTCTGATAGAAGTCTTGAGTTGGTCCAAGTGTAGGTGCGCGAGCAGAAGCAGAAGTAGAAGTAGGTTCATCATCAGAACTATCACCACTTCCATCTTTCATAAATAGTGCTCGAAAAGAAGCATCAGTGAAATAAAGTAGGAGTTCATAAGGTCTAGAAGGATGGACCAAATTGTACTTCTTCTCAAGGATATAACATACAATGTGTCCTATGGCAATATTCTTCTTCCTTTTTACACTAGCCAGACCAATATCAGTGAGATAGTAAATGTAGTCTAGGATTAACTGTGCTTTATCAATGGGTTGGCCAGTCATAATCAGGTAAGTTGTAGAAGAAAGAAGTGGGGTCATATTTATTCTATCTCCCGCCTTAGGAATGATGGATGTCCTAAGAATGTGATGGATTATGCGTGCATTTTAGTTTAAAGAGTCAACTCAGGAAACATGAGTGGGTGTACTTACACCTCTAAGGACTTGATTTACCTTAGACCAATCATAGTCCGATCTATTAGAAAAAGTGTGTGCCCATGTCCCATAGGTTCTTAAGTGAAGAAATTTTCCTAAATCCTCCTTTTTAATCTCTACTCTCTGCTTAAGGACATACGAAGAAATGATAGAGTGGTCCTGATTAAATGTCATATTGACTAGAAAAATATGAAAAAGATCTTTATTGAAAGCAAATATCAGAGTCAGAAGAAAGGAGAATTGGGTGGAGTCGAACAATGGCATTACCGCAAAATGTAGATTTTCTTACAGCAGGATGCGGGAAGGGGTGATTTTGGAAGCAGCATACCTAAGGTATGCCTCCTCATTTTTATCACTAAGGAAATTGTCATCGCAATCCCTCCTAGAAGCTGGTCCCCAAGCCACACGCGCTCTCTTTCCACTGCCTGACATCTTCTAGTCTATGTTCTAAAGGATTTTAGAATGGAAGTGAAATGAAAGAAAGTGACCCTCCTTTATATAGAAAAATCTTGAAATCGTACTGTACGAACCCACTTCGTACAAGATGAAATTGATTTCTTTCGGGACGAATCAAATTTCATCCGGGACAAACGAAAGCAGTCAAATAGAAATAATTTTTCGTAAACTGCTCATCCCGAGGTGTCCTTTTGTATAGGCTTTTTGACTTCCAGATCGTACAGACAATGACGTGTTCATCCGTGACGATCAGAAAATTTAAGATCGTTCAGGCGACGCTTAGGGTCGTCCTCATACGAAATGATACTTGGATTGTACAGATGAATGATGTATTTGTATGTACTATAATCAATAATAACTGACACTAATCGTGATTCCTCCCCCATTCATACAGACGAAGTTCATGCAATCATACAGTATGATGATGTCATCGTACAGTACGAATAGACAAAATAAGATAAACTTTCGTCTCTCCAATCTTACAGATTTCTAACACTCAACTAAAGAATAAAAATACAACAACATACATACAAACAAAATTTTAATATATATATATATATATATATATATATATATATATATATATTTAAAAGACAACACAAAAGATACCAATAAAATATAAAACACTAGAAAACAAATCACATGCAATAAACAGACCAACAAACACATATTTGTATAATTTTAAATCAAGCATTTTGATCAATTACACCTAGCCTTATCCTTAACATGCTAAAAGTATCAAAAGCTAAGGGTTTTGTGAAAATATCTGCAAGCTGATCTTTAGTAGCGACATAATGTAGTTCAATTTTCTCTTTCGCTACATGATCTCTTATAAAATGATGCCTTATATTAATATGTTTGGTTCTAGAATGTTGAATAGGATTCTTTGAAATATAAATGACACTAGTGTTATCACAAAAGATCGGAATGGTGCCAATTGAAAATCCTAAGTCATCCATTTATTGTTTCAACCAAAGCACTTGTGCAACACAACTCCCTAAGATAATATATTCTACTTCAGCTGTAAAAAGTGCTACTGAATTTTATTTTCTACTGGACCAAGATACTAATAATTTTCCAATGAATTAACATGTCCCAGAAGTACTTTTTTTATCCACTCTACCGCCTGTAAAATCAGAATTTGAGTATCCAATAATTTCAAAAGAAGAACTATTCTTAGGATACAAAATCTCTAAATTTTGAGTTCCCAGAAGATATCTTAAAATCCTTTTCACTGCTGTCAAATGTGAATCCTTTGGATCAGCTTGAAATCTAGCACATAAGCAAATACTAAATATAATGTCAGGTCTGCTAGCAGTCAAATAAAGCAAGGATCTAATTATTCCTCTAAACTTCTATTGATCAATAGATTTTCCCTTAGGATCCTTATCTAATAGTACTGAGAAACTCATGGGTGTAGTTACTGGTTTAGCATTATCCATTTCATACTTTTTGAGGATATTCTTAACATACTTAGATTAATAAAGAAAAGTTTCTTCCTCATTTTGCTTTATGCTAAAACCAAGAAAATAACTCAAATCACCCATCAAACTCATCTCAAATTCACTACTCATTATCTTTGAAAATTCATCACATAGAGTTTTATCAGTTGATCCAAAATGATGTCATACATATATATTTATACAATGAGTATTTCATTTTTAATTCTTTTCAAAAATAGAGTGGTGTCCACACTTCCTTTAGCAAATGATCCTTTTAATAAGAAAGTGCTGAACTTCTCACACCATGCTCTAGGTGTTTGTTTTAGTTCATATAATGCCTTTTTTAATTTAAAAACATGATTAAGGGATTTAGAATTTTTAAAACCTGAAGGTTGCTCAACATAAACATCCTCTTCTATCACCCCATTCAAAAAGGCACTATTAACATCCATTTGGTACAATTTAAAATCTTTAAAATAGGCAAAGACTAACAAAACTCTAATTGCTTCTAATCTTGCTACAGGGGCAAATGTCTCCTCAAAATCAATTCCTTCAATTTGATTATACCCCTTAGCTACCAATCTAGCCTTATTTTTCACAACAGCTCCTGAATCATTCATTTTATTTTTGAACACCCACTTAGTCCAAACTATACTTTGATCTTTTGGTCTTTCAATTAGCTCCTAAACATCATTTCTCTTGAATTGATTTAACTCTTCTTGCATGGCCAAAATCTAAAATTCATCCAAAAGTGCTTGTTCTATATTAGTGGGTTCAATCATTAAAATAAACGCTGAATGATTTACCTCTTTCCTTAAACCATGCCTAGTCTTAACTCCTTCAATTGGTTCTCCTAAAATTAATTCTTTAGGATGACTTCTAACAAATTTTTATTCTCTAGGCAATTGATTTTCTTCTTCCTTTTCAATCCTTTCTTTAACTTTTTGATCTTCAAGTTTTTGGCTTACTACCTCAACCTCATCTTCATCCAACTTAGACCCTTTACTATCATAAGATTCATCAAAAATAACATGTGTGGTCTCCTAAACTACCAATATTCTTTTATTAAAAACTTTATAGGATTTTCCAACACTTGAATAACCTAGAAAGATTCCTTCATCAGATTTTGGATCAAATTTTCCTAAGAGAGTTTTATCATTATTATGAATGAATACTTTACATCCAAAAACATATAGATGTGAGAGGTTAGGACTCCTACCTTTAAGAAGTTCATAGGATGTCTTATTTAATTTAAACCTTATGTACACCCTATTCAACATATAGCACGCTGTGCTAACTGCTACAGCCCAAAAATATTTAGGAAGTAAATACTCTGCCAATATGGCCCTAGCAGTTTTAACTAATGTCCTGTTCTTTCTTTCTACAACTCCATTCTATTGAGGAGTCCTAGAAGCTGAGAAGTTGTATTCAATCCCATGAGATTTGTAAAAATCATTAAACATTTCATTTTCAAATTCTCCCCCATGATCACTTTGGATAGTAACTATTTCAAAACCCAGTTTCCTCTGAATCCAAGTGAAAAAATCTCTAAACTCTTCAAATGATTCACTCTTATGATTCAAAAATCTAGTCCAGGTGAACCTAGAATAGTCATCCACAATAACATACCCAAATCTTTTTCCTCCTAGACTTAAGGTACTAACAGGTCCAAATAAATCCATGTGAAGAATTTCTAAGGGCTTGCTAGTCCTAATTTTCTTAATTGAATTGAAAGAGGATCTCACTTATTTTCTCAATTTACATGCATCTCACAAGTGATCTTTAGTGAAGTCTAATTTGAGTACACCTCTAACTAGTTACTTTTGAGTGATTTTCCTAAGATTTCTCATACTAGCATGACAAAGCCTTCTATGCCATAACCATGATTCATCAGATATAGTTTTCAAACACAGAGCAGTAGAAGGTTTAACAAAATTCAAATCTAGCATGTAAATATTATTAACTTTATCACCATTTAAAATAATAGTTCCATTTAGACTAATAACATAACTAGTAGGTAAAAACTTTATATGATAGCCCTTATCACACAATTGACTTATACTCAACAGATTATGTTTCAAACCTTCAACTAACAGCACATTTTCAATCACAAAGTTTCTAGAATTTCTAATTATACATGTACCTACCACTCTCTTGGTAGTATTATCTCCAAGTGTAACCTTGCCTCCATTCATGGCTTCCAACATTATAAATTGATTCGTATCTCCAGTCATATGCTTTGAGCAGCCACTGTCCAGGTACCAAATACTCTCACGAGGTCTTGTGTGAGAGCGTTCCTATAAAATAATCAAACGTTAGTCTTGGGAACCCAAACAAGTTTGGGTTCTCCTCTTGACAATTTTAAACCAGATGCATGTGTGAAATGCTGTGATTTATACACCTTAGATCTCCACACTAAATGTGTTTTATATCTAAGTGTACAAGTGTGGAAATATATCCTAAACTACCATAAAAATTATACTTTATTCCATGAAAAGTATTCACCAATCTATTCATCCTGAAAATGTTCTTCTTAGACTTTAAATCAGTGATCTTGTAGTAGGATTCATGAAAATCTTCAAGTTTGGGTGGATTTCTATTTTCTTTAAGTGCTTTTAACTAAACTTTAAGATAAGCATTAGCACTTTTTAGAATCAAATAATCAATCTTCAAATCATGCTCTCTAGTATCCGATTCATCCAAATAATTTTTAAAATCATTTTCAAGTTCAGTGTGAGATGATTTTAAAAGATTATGCTGTTTGTTTAAATCATCAAACTCATCCAACAAGATCATGTGGTTGCTATCAATTAATGCATGATCTTTCCTAAGGATCTCATATTCTTTCTTCAGCTCTAAATAATCCAAATTTAATTTAGCATGCAGTTTTTTCAGTTTCCTATATGCTATGTGTATGCGTTCAGAAACTTCAAATAATTCTTCATAACTTAAGTCACATACCTCTTCTTGATCTAATTGATCAAGATTGTCAGCCATTAAGCACAAATTTATGACTTCCTCTTTTGGTGTAGTTTCTGAGGAATCTGAAGCTGAGTCCACCCAAAATGCTCGTTAAAGTCTCTTTTTACCCCTTCTTTCCTTTGGTTTCTCCTCGGCCTTCTCCTTGCTAGGATTTCCTCTGAGATTGGAGAAATCTGCCTTTATATGTCCTGGCTTCCTGCACTCATAGCAAATGAATTTATTAGAAGCTTTAACATTCTTTTGGAACTTACATTTGTTCCACTGTTGTCATCTTCTCTGCTTCCTTTTTAGAAAACTTCTAAATTGCCTAGTCATCAAGGCAATATCCTCTTCATCCTCAGGTAGTGACTGATCACTTTCTAAATCGTCCACCTTCAAAGCTATGTTCTTCTCCTTTCACTTTTCACCTGCATCAATCTGTCTTTGAGTCACAAATTACTCGTAAATAATTAGTGATCCAAGAAGATTATCAACAGAATAAACATTTAAATCTTTAGATTCTATTATTGCAGGTTTTTTTGCATCATATGCAGTAGGTAAACAACGAAGTATCTTATTAACTTTTTTTGCATTAGTTAACTCCCTACCTAAAGCATGTAATGAAGTGGCTATATGAGTAAAACGTGTGTACATGTCTGAGATTGATTCATTCGGTTTCATGTGAAATAGTTCATAGTCGTGCAAGAGAATGTTTAACCTAGTTTGCTTCACTTCATTTGTACCTTCATAAGTAATGCAAAGCCTATCTCAAATTTCTTTTCCTGATTTATAAGTCGAAACACACATGTAGTCTTCTGATTTTAAAGCACAAAAAAAACTATTCAAACACTTAGCATTTAATTGAGCTAGCTCATGTTCTTCTACAGTCCATTTGGTTAAAGATGTTTGAACTCTAATTCCTTCTATAATTCTAGTGGGTTCAGTATAACCTTTCTGTACTAATATCCACATGCGATAATCTATAGATTGTAGAAATGTATATATGCGAGTTTTCCAAAAATCAAATGGGATATTATCAAACAAAGGTGGTCTAGTGATCGAGTAACCTTCTAAAGTATTTCTATTTCAAAAATTAGCCATGATCGAATTTCAAAAAGTATTTTAAATAGTGATTTTTGAAATTGGCTCTCATACCACTTGAAAGTGCGAATAGGTTGTTAGACCTATTGCTCACGTCCCTAGGCTAACCAAGAGTGGGGGTGAATTGGTCTTTTTAAAAATTACTCTTAAAATTTTGAAAAATCTTTAAGTAAATCATACAATACGATTTGACTTCGTATAGTATGAATAGAGTTAATTTTTACTTCCTTCAAATCATAGAATTTCAACCACAGAAAGAAAATAAAATGCGGAAAAAGAACAGTGCAGAAAAGTAAACAGTAAGAACAGAAAACACAAGAATTTATAGTGGTTCGGTCAAACACGACCTACATCCACTCCCTAGAGACTCCTTCTCTAGGAATTGCACTAAACTCAAGTGACTCTCCTTTTGCCCCCACAACAAGGCGGAGAAGCCTTTACAAAATCTCTTCTACCAACCCGGTGCGGTAGAGAACCGTTATCGTTTTTCACCCTCCTGGTGAAGGCAGAGAACCAAACGACCTTTACACTCTCCAAGTGTGGCAAAGAACCTTTGTCCTTTTTCACTCTCCAAGTGATGGCAGAGAACCGACGTCCTTTTTCACTCTCTAAGTGACGACAGAGAACCGAAATTCTTTTTCCCTCTCCAAGTGACGGCATAGAACCGACGTCCTTTTTCACTCTCCAAGTGACGGCAGAGAACCGGAATCCTCTCAAACAAAACTCTTGCAAAAATCTCCAAGAAAATTAGGAATATGCTTGAAGAACAAGTAAAGAAATCCTCACAATTGGATAACCTTGTGAATCCCTTCACAATTCTCTCTTCAATGATTTCTCAACACTCACTCCCAAACACTCTCCCAATCACTCTCCCTTTCACTCTTCAAAAGAATTTTCGTAGAAGGATTTTTCCTTCAGTTTGTTTTAAGTCAATTATATACTTGGGACAAGAAAAACCATCCAAAAATTGAAAAATTTTAAGTTTCACGCGTCCCGATCATCCTGTACGATAGACTATCGTACTGTACAAATAGTTCAAAAATTGAAGGATCCGTCCCGTACGAACCATGAGATGAATAAAATAGAGTCATTCATATGAATATTTTGTCCCGTATGAACCTCTGGATGATCAAGTCAGAGCCGTTTGTACGAATATTTTGTCCCATACGAACATCTGGACGATCAAAATAGAGTCGTTCATATGAACATTTCATCCCGTATGAACCTCTGGACGATCAAAACAGAGTCGTTCATACAAATATTTTGTCCCGTACGAATCTCTGGACGAACCCAAGTCAGAGCCGTTCATATAGCAAAACCTCATGTATGAATAGTAATTCGTACTGTACGAACTTAGCTTAGAAAAAAAATTTCTTGGTATATGGGTTCGATATGGAGGACATATACTACAGATCGTCCTGTATGATATACAATTGTACTGTACGATCAGTTTAAAAAAATTTTCACTCCCCCATTATGTGTGTGTGCATAGTTATCAAACTTACAATCACACTCTCTTAGACTCAAGAAAAATAAAAATACAGACTTCATTTACAGTGAACAAAAAAATTTGAAGTCTTCAGCAATCTGGAGTGTGAATTTCCTAAAAAATACTTTAGTACACACAACAACAATTCTCAAATATTTGTTAGGTGAAGAATAAAACAAACAATAAGCTTTTTAATCATCAAAAATAACTTGTATCAGAATTCACTTGAACGAATAAATTTACACAAATCATAACACTTAGTAGTGACTCGATTCGTCAAGGTGTATTTAAAAAGTTATTCATAAGTATACGCCATGCCATACATGATAAACACTATGGCTTCCCTACAGATGATGATAGCTAACTCGTAGATAAATATCTTAGTTGCCTATGAATGCTAAAGGTCAACACGCAATGAGCATGATGGACGGTCTGATGTGCCTTCAATTGTTGTAGTTGTCAATACAAGGTAGTGGCCACTGACTTTGAAGTATAAGGCATCAGTAAGGACACAATCATCTAAATTTAAAATGATTTATTTTTTATTTAAGCCATCACCAGAAATTGATGATGATGACATAATTAAGGAATTACCCATTGAATTCTCTATATGAGCTTCAAAAAGAGAAAGCTAGATCAAATCATTACTTTTAGGAATGGAGAGAGTGGATTTTAGATCAACCAGGCTCTGAAGATTGAGTTGGATAAGATTACTATGGCTTGCAAGTTCCTCGATGAATAGTGATTATGCATCCAACAGACCAACTACACGTGAATGCTAAGAGACTACGACAAGTACAAGCTTCTATGAGCTTTTGTAGAAGGCCTGTCATTTGTCTAAAATATCTCCTTCACGTGTACTGTAATATGTATGTATATAAATACACAAAAATGCACGTGTAACTGTACACCTATATAGGCCCAAGAAAGGGTTTTATAGGTATAAACGTGACGTCTAAGGATGCTACGCGGGTCAACAAAAAAACTTAAGTTCGAGCCCAACCCTCCTGTATATGTAAATTGGAGTCAACAAAGCTTTATCAATTAAACAAATATTCAATCACGACGTCGACCAATATATTTATTTTATAATTCATATTAGGGCTTCAAAGCCTGATAGATGGATGGTTCATCTCCAAAGACATAAAATCAATAAGAGACCCGATCTTCTGTCAATAGGTTGGCAGAGTCGATAAGGTTCAACCAACAAGACGTAAATGTCCACCAAAATTTAAATGCCCTCAAACTTCCATTAGAATTCTGATATTTTTTAAACAACCCCGTACACCCCGATGATGGCTGTGTTGAACATATATCTCAACTAGACGGGTCAATTCCTAACATTCAAAATGCTTCCCAAACACTCATTAAACATTCAAAATTCTAAAGATTCCAAAATTTTTGAAAATTCAAAATCTCCCAAAATCTCAAAAAATATCAAAATGTAAATATTTAAAATTGAGATAAGACATCAACCACTTAAAGCAAAATCCATCCACACTCCATAATAGTTTGCTGAGGTGGATAAATCTGAAAATAACTTCAGCTCACATAGAGCTAATATCTGATCGAGAATGTCACTAGGATTCATTCTCAAAAAGTCTCCTATCAGTAAGGATGTGGCTCATGTCCTCTAACCAGCAGTTTTGCACCAAATAGAGCCGTAAGTAAATGGTTATGGCCAAGGCCCTCTAAACTGGGTGGTTCACCACAAAATAGCACCAATACATTATAGTTATGGCCAGATCCTGTATGCTTCCAAATGCTTCAAATCCTTGAGATATGAATCAATAGGATATAATTAGTAGGGCATAAATCCCTCTGTTAGCTAAGGTGAATTCCAATTTATAGCAAATATCCATCCTAGGTCTACAAGGTACCCTTGGATGATGCAACCCATGGCTGTCGACAAGGATCCTTTTGTCAGGTTGGGTAGACTACCTCCTCTGACTAAGTAGACCAGGGACCACGATGGTCCGAGATGACGGAACCATGGGATCTTGATTGGGTCCATCATTCATTCCTCCACCATCAGTTTTAAGTGTAAGATGATGAAAATTTTTAATTTTAAATATCAAACCTTAAAATGCCAAAGCCCATGCTGCTATTATATACCAGATACTACGTATCTCTATGTATCTGATTGATGACTAGCCTTAATCAAATATTCTCTCTCATTATCAGGAGGGGTAATTAACTATAGGGGCTTGCGCCTATAGGAAACCAGAACTCAGATCATAAAGTCCTTGCAAAATGACGGTGAAATCTCTGGGTAGTGTCTTATCTACAAACCTATCTGCCTTCCAAAATTTACCCTGGAACATAATCCATTAAAACTCCCCCAAAAAGCAATGGGGGAATCTGGGGCGCAAATTTTTGGAGCCCACACCAACCTAAAACCTGAAGATCATCTAGATGTAGCTTTATAAAGCTACTGTTCCACTATTGTGATGCCATTAGAAACCTAGGCAACACTGCTTGTTTCCTTGAGGTAGAATAAACTCTTTCTGTTACTTATCACATCATAGAAATTAATGAAAATGCAAAATTATTTAATGTGAATTAAAAAAAAAATTAGAAAATAGCCATTTGATTATTGTCTTAAGGAGCAAAAGTCAAAAATAGAGAAGTAGATTACTAATGTAGCTGTGGTATGACAAGGTAGAAATACTTGAGGAGATATCTTTAATTAATTAATAGTTCAACAAAAAATTTTTAAAATATTTATGATTCCTCTCTAGCTATTTATTTTGAGATTAACATTAGTTTGAAGAAGAATGCAATTCATGCCACAAATAGAGCCCATGGACCTATCAAGAAATCCTCAATCTTTGCTGGTAGTGGCGATAGTGAAACCATTTCCATGAGAGAAGAATATCCTCCTTTCTGCAGACCAACTCGAGGAACATATCAGGAGCCAATCATGGCTTCGTTGGTTCACTAAAACTAATATTCTTGGAGTTATTCAAACTATTATTCAAGAAATTTAGAAGTTCATAATGTGTTGTGAATTACTTTTAGATATGTGCTTTCCATTGAAATTTATTCTTGACAAGAAACAAACATGAATTTGATGCGGAGCATCTTAGCTATGTTTCACTTCAAGACTATCTTGCCATTACATTATTACTTTCTTATTGTTATTTCCTTATTATTTCTATTTTGATTAGTTGCCACATTTCCCTTTATGTTTGTACTATTGTTTCACTTTTTGCCATTGTGTCCTTTTGGTTGGAAAAGGTGTATGTTGGTTACACCTGCTAGTCATATATATACCCTGATTTTAGTTTAGGAAGAGGTAATGAAGAATAGAATTTGCTTCAGAGTATTCATTATTTGTTATATATATGTTTTCTATCTGCTTCATTCACATAGTTTTCTTCAGCTTGGTACCAGAGCTTAGCAGCATGGCAGAATGCAGCAAGCACGGGACTTTTGATGATGATTGCAGAGTAGAAGCCTTATGGGACGGACACTATAGAGTAGTCCAGTAAATGGATGAAATAACTTCTAGTTTATTTCGACTATCTATTGAAGTTAGGCAAGAGTTTCAATCCCTTAAAATGGAGTTAGAATAGCAGCAGATAACTCAATTGGCAAGGCAGACACCTGTACCTACTTCCAGACATAGAGGGGATCCAGGTCAAGATCGGAGACGAGTTCACATAGCATCAAAGTTACTTATTCAGAAGAAGAGGTAGGCAATTTTCATCCAGAAAATCTTTCTGAGTCCAAGAGTGAACACAATTAGCCGTGACGTCTGAGACATGGTCTCCATGAGTAGCCCAGAGGTGAATTTTGGGTGAAGATGGATATACCATTCTTTGATGATCAATTTCACATCGAAGATTATTTAGATTGGGAAAGTTCTGTTGAAACTTTCTTTGAATACATGCAGATTGAACCAGAAAAATAAGTTAAGTATGTTGCATGTTAACTCAAAAGGAGGAGCTAGTGCTTGGTGGCTTCATTTATTACAATGTTAAGGCATGAAGGCCGGGGCAAGTGCGCAGCTGGTATAGAATGAAGTAGCTTTTTCGCAAGGAAGTCGATCTGTTAGAAATTATACTAAAGAATTTTACCATTTGAGTGCATGCAATAATCTGAATGAAACTACAAATCAGCTAGTTGCTCAATATATTGGTGGTTTAAGAGATTGCATTCAAGATAAATTAGAGCTTAATTCTGTATGGACATTGTCTCAGGCTGCAAATTGTGCACTAAAAGCTGAATTCAGCTAGCCATTCATTCTCAAAGCCAATCTATCCACCATATGTATTCAGAACCATCTCATAAAACCCTTAAAATTCCTCCAAACATCTCCAAACAGATGCTGACCCAGCCAACACTATAGGAAATTCAGGCTTTACCGGCGGCTAAAGGACCACCGGTAATACTGGCGGTTAAACCTCGATACCAGACGGCTTATTATAACCTCCGAAAGTATAATGCAGCCGCCGGTAAATACCGACGATTAGATCGCCAACAGCCGGAAGTTTTGCCGCTGGAAACATTGATACCAGACAGCTTATTATAGTGTTGGAAATATAAAACAGCAACCGGTAAATACCATCGGTTACCCGGAGGTTAGACCGCCGGTAAAAATGACATTTTTTAAGGCTAGAAAGCCGCCGGTGATTAACCGACGGTCACCGACGCTATAACCGCTAGAAATTATCGGCCGCCTAGACCGCCAGAAAGCCACCGGTTATCCTAAACACTGGAAACTAGCCTACGAAAAATGTTTCCTATACGCCTAATACCGACGGTTTAGGAACCGCCGGTATATTTGAAAACCGCCGAAAAAAAACTATATACCACCGGTAATAGCTGCAGGTAAAGCCTGAATTTTCTGTAGTGCAAATTCAAGCACATAGAACCCAATAACTTCTGCTCCCACGGATCCTAAAGGATAGCAAAATTCTAAGACTCAGCTAAGGGAAAATCCATATTATAAACCTCCTGCAATCAAATGTTTTCATTTCTTCCATATTGGTCATAAATCAAATGAGTGTCCACAGAGACAACAAATTCAATTGGTAGAAGCTAAAGCTAAAGATGAACTAGAAATTTTTGAAATTGACAAAGAAGTAGAACTAGAAGACATGGTTGGGGATGAGGGGGAGTAGCTTATTTATGTCATAGAAAAATTACTGCTAGCTCTTAGACAACCAAATAATTCATAGCACAATGCAATCTTTCGAACTAAGTGGGCAGTAAATGGCAAGGTTTGTCAATTGTTGATTAATAATGGTTGCATGAAAAAAGTGGTTTCCTGGTCTATGGTTCAAACATTGTAATTTAAAAATACAAAAAATTCCCATCCATACAAAATAAGTTAAGTAAAAAAAGACATGGATATTTCAGTTTCAGAGATGTGTTGCCTTGCATTTTCAATAGGGAAATATTATATATGTGAGGTTTTGTGTGATGTGGTAGACATGGATGTATGTCATTTGATATTGGGGAGATCGTGGAAATTATACAAATTTCTGTCATGTTAGCTTTAGTGGTGAAAGAGTAAGCTGAGAACATTAATCATCCGAAAATTCCAGCAGCAGTGACTAAACTTATACAAAATTTTAGGAAATACTTCTAGAAACACCACCATCCTATTTACCAGCACTAAGAGTGCTTCAACACCAAATTAATTTTATTCCGAGAGCAGTATTACCAAACCTTCCACACTATCTTATGAGTCCTAAGGAGCAAACTATAATGGAGCAAATTATTGATGAATTATTGGAAAAACAACTAATTCAATATAGTTTGAATCCTTGTGAAGTGCCTGCATTACTAGTGCCAAAAAAATATGATGATTGGCAGATGTGTATGGATAGTTGAGAAATTAATAAAATTACTATAAAATTTAGATTTTCTTTTCTAAGGGTGGAAGAATTATTGAAAAAATTAGTTAGATATACAAGTTTATCAAAGCTCGATCTTCATAATGGATATCACCATATCAGGAATATTTAACTTGGAGATGAATGGAAGATTGCTTTTAAAACTCATCAGGGATTATTTCAATGGAGAGTCTTACCATTTGGACTTTGTAATGCCCCATCCACATTCATGAGATTGATATCCTTGTCTATAGTTTGAATTTGAGTGATCATATCAGACATCTAATAGCTCTTTTTAAAACATTGAAATAGAACAAACTATATTTAAATCAATCTAAATGCCAATTTATTGTTTCTTGGGTTTCATTTTGGGATTTTATAATTTCTGCTTAAGGGATTCTAATGGATCAGAAGAAAATTGTAGCCATCATTAATTGGTCAATACCAAAATCTTTTTTTGATATTAGAATCTTATATGGTTTGGCTAATTTTTATCGTAGATTCATTTAACACTACAGGAAATTTAGGTTTTACCGGCGGCTATTACCGGCGATCCTTTAGCTATCGGTAATAACAGCGGTTTAATTAGCGGTCTGCCCGCCAGTATTAACCGGTGGTTTTGCCGGCAGCTTGTTATTAAAAATCGCAGGAAATAGTGGCGCTATAGTAACTCCCGATAAGATCGCCGATTTTATATTTTACCGTCGCTAATACCGGCAGCCTTCACCGTCGGTGTTAAGTAATTTTTTCCGACGGTCGTAACCGCCGGAACACCGCTGAAAATAGACCTAATATTGGCCATCCTGAGCCCTTCCTTTTCATTTCTTTGGTTTGATCTACCTGCATACGTGCGCTCGCCGCAATCGCACCTCCGGCTAACTGCACAGGAATCTGGCCGCCGACTAGCTCCCTCTGGCCGATGATCTCACACATTGTTTGACCGACGAGCGCCCTCCGGCCACCGACGAGTTCCCTCCACCTACAAGCTCCCTTCAGTTTGCTTTTTTTTTCTCAAATTTGCAATACTAACAAGTATTTTCCTATTTTAGTTGGATTAAATCAAGTATCAACGTTAAGTTCATATCTTTTTGCTTTATTCATGGATGTTCTCACTAAACATTTTGAAGAGGATGTTCCTTGGTGTTTGCTTATTGCTCATGATATAGTTCTTGTTGATAAGATTAGAGAAGGAGTTCAAGTTAAACTTTATTAATAGCTGTTCTCACTAGACATATATGTTCTTGTTTCTCAAAATCTGTTTGGATTCATGCCAAGTAGGTCTATTATGGAGGCTATACATTTATTGAGAGGTTTGATGGAGAAGTATAGAGAGAATGAGGAGGATCTACATATGATTTATATTGATTTAGAGAAAGCATATGATAAAATTCAAAGAGTTAATAATGCTTATATTATTCAAGTCATTAGGGATATGTATGTAGGACCTATTACTTGTGTTCGAACACAAGGTGGTTTGACCAAGTATTTTCCTATTTCAATTTGATTACATTAAGGATATGTCTTAAGCCCATATATTTTTGCTTTAGTCATGGATGTTCTCACTAGAAATTTGCTTGAGGTTGTACCCTGGTGTATGCTTTTTGTTGATGATATTCTTCTTGTTGATAAGTCCCCCTTAACCTTACGGAAAAATTCTATAAAATGTTGCTGAGACCTACAATACTTTATGGTGTAGAATTTTTGACATTAAAAGACAAGCATAATATTAAGTTAAGTATTGCAGAGATTAGGATGCTCAAGTGGAGTAGTGGCTTTACTCTTAAAGACAGGATATGAAATAAGCATATACGTGAAAAGGTTGGAATAGCTCCAGTGGAAGATACGTGGATTAGTTTCTTTTGATTTTTTTTATGCTACCCTATGATGGAAGACATCCAATGAGCATGAGTAGGTAGTACTTGGGCATGAAAAACTTTGGGTGTGCTAGCTAGTTGGTTTCTTTGAGTTTTTGGGCTGTTGGATGCTTCTCAGGTTGGGCTTGGCTGTTTGGCTTTGGGCTATATTTTTGGGAGCCGCTTGGTTATAGCTCATTAATGCTTGAGCTGCTTTTTTAGGTCATTATTTTGGAAAGTTATGTGGAGTGGAGTCTTGCCTTTCCCCTTTACTGTATTTTTGGGAGGTGTTTGTTGGATGATTTGGTGATATTTGTCGGGGGAGTTTTGGTGGTCGTTGGACCTTGTAGCTGTGGTGGACCCTTGGTTTGCAAGTCCTAAGAACTTATTTTATATTACCTACTTTTTTTGCTGCATGCGAGGCAAGCTGAGGGTAGTATTTTTTTTAATTTTAATTTTGTTTCGTTTGTTTGGCTTTTTTTTGTCTTACATGGTGTTTATTTGGATGTCGGCTTACTAGTTTTGAATTGAGTTATGTTCTACTAGTCCTAGTGTTCTCCTCTCTTGGCTCATTCTTTCTTGTTTTCTTGCATCAATAAGATTAGAGAGAGTCGCCTTAGATGATTTAGTAGCAATAGATTTAATTTAGGTAAAGTACACTTCTTCAAAATTAAATAACATACACTTGTTCACGCTGCATATCTTCTAATAATTAATTTCATAACTTTATATGTAGGGAAACATTTGCTTTTGCTTTACATCCAAATGACTATCCAACAAGAAAGATATTGGATGTATAACAGATTTTTATCGGGTCGAAGAGGATTGACAGATGAATTTATACAGGGAGTTAAGACTTTTATTCAAGTTACATCTTAACTACCTTCCTTTAAGTTTGATGGAATATTTAGATGTCCATGTTCGAAACACAAAAATCAAGCATTCCTCAAGCCCGATGATGTGAAGGTTGATTTATATCGTAGGGCATTTGTTTCAGACAATTGGATTTGGACCTCACATGGCGAGTACGAGCCACACAGAGATACTCATGCCGGTCCATCCACAACTTTTGAAACATTTGATGAAGATCAAATAACTAGATCATATGAAGAGCTTATTTTTGATGTAACAGGTCCTAATTTAAGGGCTAATGTGAAAGAGCCACCAAATACAGAAACTAAAAAATTCTTTGAGTTACTAAATGCAGCTCAAAAACTAATTTGGGATGGTTACAAAAATCATTTAGAATTATCAATTACAGTGAGGATGCTATGTATCAAAACTAAATATAATATTCCTCGTGATTGTTTCATTAACTTCATTGGTCTTCTCAAGGAAACAAATCCAACGGACAATTTAATTCCTTCAGATTTATACCGAACGAAAAAATTAGTATCCAAGTTGGGTCTTATTGCCACAAAAATTGATTGTTGTATCAATGGATGTATGTTATACTATTAGGATGATGCAACAGAAGTTTATTGTCGCACCAGCAATGCACCTTGGTTTAAGCCAAACTTAGAAAAATAACATCGTCAAAAGAAAGATGTCCATATTCCTGTTTATTTTATTTACCGATCATTCTAAGACTTCAGCGGCTCTATGCATCAATGAGTTCAATAGGTCATATGAGATGGCATAAGAAGAAATTAGTAAATAGTGGTGTTCTTTCTCATCCATCATATGCTGAAGCGTGGAAATATTTTGATCGAGTACATGCTTCATTTGCTATTAAACCACGCAACATAATATTGGGATTATGTGCTGATGGATTTACCCCATATAGTCAAGCAACATCACCGTACTCTTGTTGGCCAGTTATACTAACAACATACAACCTTCCACCAGAGATGTGTATGACTATCTCGTACATGTTCTTAACACTTATAATACTTGGACCACATAATCTAAAAGTAAAAATTGATATTTTTTACAACTATTAATTGATGATCTCGAGTTATTATAGGAAGAAGGTGTCCTCACATATGACATATCAACCAAACAAAATTTTCTCCTTCGAGCTGTATTGCTTTGGACCATTGGTGATTTTCCAGCTTATGGTATGTTGCCTGGTTGGAGCAAAGCAGAAAAATTAGCTTGCCCTTACTACATGGAGAATACTAAAGCTTTCACACTAAAACATGGATGAAAAATACTTTGTTTGATTTTCATCGTATGTTCCTACCTACTGATCTTCCATTTAGGAGGAATAAGGATGCATTCGTTAAAAATAGAGTTGATAGGTCACCTCCTCCACCCAGATTAAATGGTGATGATGTACTATAGAGACTTTCTAACTTTTCATCAATTATTAATTTTCCATTGTTATCAGAGTCTAAATTTTTAGGATATGGTGTTGAACATAATTGGATTAAAAAAGTATTTTCTGGACATTACCATATTGGAGAATAAATTTGATAAGGCATAATATGGATGTTATGCACATTGAGAAAAACTTCATGTATAACAGTTTTAATACAATTATGAATTTCAAAGGTAAGAGCAAGCATAATGTCAAAGCTAGGATGGACATTAAAGAGTACTGCCGGCAAAAAAAATTAGTTAGTAACAACCACCAACGAAAAAATAATGAAGCCCAAAGCACCTTACTCTTTCACGTTAGAGCAAAAAAGATCAATATGTTAGTGGTTTAAAGGTTTAAAAATGTCTGATGGCTATGGATCAAACTTAAGCCGATGTGTTGACCTTAAATCTGCGAGGTTATTTGGACTAAAAGTCATGATTGTCACATAATTATGGAGGTTCTCCTTCCGATCATAGTATGTATATTACCAGATTACATATCGAATCAATTGACTGAGCTTAGCATTTTCTTCAAAAACCTATGTTCATATAAATTAAGCGAAGATGCTTTACAGAGGTATGAGGAGAACATACCAATCATCTTATGCGCGTTAGAAGAAATATTTCCCCCGGGATTTTTTGATTCTATGGAACATCTTCTAGTCCATCTACCTTACGAAGCTAGAGTTGGTGGACCTATACAATATCGTTGGATGTACCCTTTTGAGAGGTAAAATGTGTTTTTATTAAGTTATTTTAAATATTTTTGAACAAGTTGAAAACATAAGTTTACTAACTTGATATTTATAATGGTTTAATAGATATTTGAATAAGTTAAAAAAATATGTTAAGAATAAAGCACGACCAGAATGATCGATATGTGAAGCATATTTGTCTCAAGAAACAACCCACTTCTGCTCCTACTACTTTGAGCCCCATGTAAGGAGTACAAGAACAAAGATTGGTCGTAACATGGACTTTGATATACAAGAATAATCACAGGCTGCACTATCAGTCTTTAGAAGTCATGAAAAGCCCAGTGGCAAATACGTTGAAAGATTTCTCAACGATTTAGAAATCAAAACAGCGACTTGATATGTGCTACTGAATTATGAAGAAGTCCAACCAATCTAAGAGTAAGTTCTTCCATGATGTGCAGAATGAGTAATATTTTTTTGAAATACTAAAGTATTATTTGGATGATTTGTCACCAAGTATTTCGTAAGCAATTTGCCTCTAACAGATACTATGGATATTGAGCAAGTTGTTGCAAATGAATTCCCAACTTAGTTTAAATCTTATGTGAGCCCTTAAATTTTAAAATTTTTATTTGAATTACATCTTATTAAATACTAAAAACCCTAACATTTAAAAATTTTCTTAGGTACATAATGCTGATAACAAGTGTTTCAATAAAGGTTTCCAAGCACTAGTATGGGGCCCAATATAAAAAGTGAAGACCTGGCCAATATATATAGTGAATGGGTTCAGATTTCATTCTAAGTCATGGAGTGAAGGAAGAAAAACTAAAAATTGTAGAGTATGTGTTCGAGGGAATACTCATGAAGAAGATGAGTGTGATTATATGGTATTCTGAATGAGATTCTTGACCTGGAGTATCCAGGCAAACATGAGAACTTTATATGTTTGTTCAACTGTCAATGGTATGATTCAGTACAGAATAGAGGCACAAGGGTTCATCCTACATACTATTTAGTAGGCGTAAAACATAGTAGAAGATACGGAAAGTTTGATCCATTTGTGTTAGCAAGTCAAACTGTTCAAGTTTATTTCAGCAAATATCCCAATGGTCGTAGGGATAAACAAGATTGGCTAGCTATCATAAAACCAAAAGCACGGGGGATAATTGATCAACAATAAGTTGTAGTAACTACACATCAAGAGGATGAGATGTCAAATTGCAGGTCTGTTGAAATTGAGGAGATGCCAACTACAACCCATAATATTGAAATGCAGTTAGAAATTATGAATAGTTCAACTAGCTCATCAAGTGAGAATGAGGATGAAATTGAAGATACCCTGGAGAGCAGTGAAAATATTTTTGATTCTAAGTAATTTTTTCAAATCTATTTGTATGTTAATTATCATTGTGTATTTTGTAATTCTTTCTATTTGTTATAAATTTTTTATCTACATTCTGTTATTTTTTTATCTACATTCTGTTACAATGATTTACTAATTCCTTCTTTTAATGCAGATAGCTTTAGGTGACGATCATCCTTGTAAATCCTTCACCTTAAAGTTTTCTCAAAAAAAGTTGAGTGTTGGAGGACCTAGCAGATCTAGACAGCCTGATGAAAGTGAGGGGCGGAGTTCAGTTCCACCAGTGATACCATCACCTCCACTACCACCACCACCACCACCACCACCACCACCACTACCCAGGAGTCAGCAGCAGTTCCCTAGTGAGCAGGGTCAAGGCTAGTTAGATCCACCTGTTATTAGTGTACCACCACCCTTTCCTGGGTACTACACTCCTGTGTCGATGAGTCCTCGATTTCCCTTTCCAGATCAAGCACATGCAGCTCCATTCTATCTATATTACCCCCCACCAGCATCACAAACTGGTCCATCCACCATACCTTACCCTCCTTACCCCTCCCCCATATTATTACTCATATCTAATGCAGCCAGAAGACGGTGGACCATCTACACCAGTAACGATTAATGCTGGGGATCCTGTAGCTGTAGCAGATAAGCGTCTATACATTGAGCCTAAGGGCGATACGTAAGTTCAGCTTATTTTATTAAGTTTATTGTAATTTGATATATTTTATGTTATTAACAAAAAATTTAACATGCAGCTTCAATCCCTCAAGGCTACCTACCCCCAAGATTTGGGACATCATAAAGAGTAAATATGATGCTCCTTACTTATCATGGAAGAAGATCCCAAAGGAAATTAGAGATTTATAGTTTAGAGAATTTCAGGTATATTTATTTAGCATGAATTAAAATATTTGATTTAATTTGTATTAATATTATTTGTTATGCCTATAATTTTTTATAGAAAGATTTTAGGTGGTTGTCTGAGCATGCACGACCATCAGAACAAATTTTGAGAGGAGAGGGTCAACCCGTCTTAGGGACATGTTCACGAACATTAGAAAGTTTGGGCAGAGTCCATCATGGATTGGAGAGGGTGTATAGGCAAATCTGAGTAGAGCTTGGGCGAGCCCTGAGTTCATAAAAATAAGAGAGCAAAATAAGTAGAACAGAGCATCTGATTGCGGGGGTTTAGGAAGCTCCCTTCATACAGGTGGATCTGTTCCTCATACAGAACATAGATGATGACGAGTAAAAGCTTTCAATTAGTTTAATAAATATATGTATATCATTTTAACTCTATCTTCTATTTTTAGAAAGAGTTTCTTGGCCGGGAGCCGACACCACTGGAGTTACATACGAGGACTCACCAACATCAAGCTGACCATTAGTGGGTTGATGAAAAGGCCAAAAAAGCTCATGTGAGTATAATTTTTGGAGTTCGGGAATATAAATTTAATATAAAAAATCTCATTCTAATATCAATTTATTTTATGGATTTATTCTTGCAGGATGATTTTATACAAGTTCGGGAAAGTCGTCAATCTACTGGTGTGGGATCATCTTCAGGATCGACCCAGTATTCTGAGTATCATACATGGTCAGTTGTTGTTGGAGGAAGGCAGAGGGGGAGGGTATATGGCCTGGGTTCGCAAGGCTACACTTATGAGGGCATTTCATCCACATCAGCATTTTATGATCCTAGTGGAGTTGAAGAAACTGTTAACTAGAGGGTTGCAGCCTTGAAGAGAGCAATAGAAGAGATGAGAAAGGTACAAAATGAGATGCAGGCAGAGCTGCAAGCCTATAGAGATGAAAATCAAAAGAAGAAAGATCAAGAGCAAACACATGAAACACCAGGCAGCGAGGAGATGAAGGAAGATTAGTTCTTTTACTTGTTTTATGAGCATTTGGTTTAAACCTTTGGTTTGATAAACATGTTATGTGAAGGTTGTTGACAGCCTTAAACATTTGGTTTAATGAACATTTGGTTTAAACTTTATATGTTATGTTTATTGTAGAATTTATTTGGTTTATAATGGCGTGTTGCCAATATTTGTGGTTTAATTATAGTGGCGTGTTGCCCAATATTGTGATAAATGTCCTTTAGTTATGTGCAGGTTTGTGAATCCGAGTAAATAGAGGGGGGCTGTCAATTTTTTTTTTTCAAATGCTACAGGTTTTCGGTGGCTAACTGGCGGTTTGGCCGCCAGAAACCTCAAGACCAGACGGCTTTTAATAACCACCGGAAGTATAATTAAGCCGTCGAGAATTACCGGCGGTAACCGGCGGTTTGGCCGCTGAAAACCTCGATACCAGACCGCTTATTATAACCGCTGGAAGTATAATTAAGCCGCCGAAAATTACCGGCGGTCAGACCGCCGGCCACCGACTATTTTCCCACCAGAAACATCAATACCAGACGGCTTATGATAGCACCGAAAATATAAAACAGCTGCCGAAAAATATCACCGGTAAAATCGGCATTCTCCAAGGCCGGAAAGCCGCTGGTGTTTAACCGACAGTCACCAGCGCTATCATCGCTGGAAATTACCGGCCACTTAAACCGCCGGGAAGACGCCGGTTATTCTCACTGCCAGAAACTAGCGGCTAGAAAACGTTTCCTACACACCTAATACCGGTGGTTTACTAACCACCGACAAACCGTCGGTATATTAGAAAACCGTCAGAAAAAATAAGTATACCGTCGGTAATAGCCGCCAGTAAAACTTGAATTTTTTGTAGTGTAAGACTTTAGTCTGATCATTTCTCCAATCACGGACTTCTTGAAATGGAAGCATTTTTAGTGGACTTAAGACCAAAATCGCAGTTTTCAGGCGATTAAAATCGTGCTTTCTACTACTCCAGTTCTTGCACTTCCTAATTTTATAAAAACTTTTCATGAACATACAGATGCTTCTTTGAATGGCATTGGAGCTATCTTAAATCAAGAAGGGCGACCCATAGAATTCTTTAGTGAAAAGCTGTGTGATACTTAGAAACAATGGACCATATATGAATAGGAGTTATATGCAGTGGTGCATGCACTAAAGCATTGGGAGAATTATCTCATGCATCAAGACTTCATTTTATGGAGTTTTCATAAGGCATTACAATACATTAATAGTCAAAAAACTATTAATCGCATGCACGCCCGTTGGATATTGTATTTACAGCGATTCACTTTTATTCTCAAGCACAAAACCGGTGCTGAAAATCTAGTGGCTGACGTGTTCAAGCGCTATAATGCGATCCTCATTCAACTTCAAACAGAGCTCATGTGCATGAAATGCCTCAAGGACCTCTATTCCAACAATAATAACTTCCAGCACATTTGGTAAGCTTGTCTCCAAGACAGTTCTACATGTGAATTTTTTATTCTCCATGGTTACATTTTAAAAAAATTGATTATTTATACTGAATTCATCTTACCGCCATCAACTTATCAAGGAAATTCAAAATGGTGGATTAGCTAGTCATGTTGGATGCAATAATACAGTTGCGCTGCTGCAAACTCGATTTTACTGGTCACAGTTGTGCAAAGATGCAACTCGCTTTGTTGAACGTTGTGCCATTTGCCAAAATTACAAAGGAGGCAGCCAAAAAACTGGTTTGTATCTTCCATTACCTGTACCTGATAGATCAAAGTTTTGATTTTGTGCTGGGTTTACCTTGCACTAAACGGGGCAATGAATCAATCATGGTGGTGGTTGACATATTTTTGAAAATGGCACACTTCATTGCTTGTAAAAAAATGTTTGATGCTCTTAATATTGTCAAACTATTTTTAGGGCTCTTAATATTGTCAAACTATTTTTTAGGGAGACTATGCAGCTTTATGGCATTCCAAGGAGCCTTATGTCGGATCGCGGAATTAAATTTATAAGCCATTTCTGGCGTGAATTATGGAAGCGTTTACATACAGATATTCAATTGAGCTCGGCCTACCACCGCAAACCGATGGCCAAACTGAAGCCGTCACTAGCACTTTGGGTAATATGTTACGCTGCTTAGTGTTGGAGCATAAAAACTGCTGGGATGATCTTTTAGGACAAGCTGAATTTGCTTATAATGCTATACCTAATCATTTTGCAGGTAAGTTCCCCTTTAGTATAGTTTATTCTAAGCTACCTAATCGCACTATAGATGTTGTTATGCTTCCCAAATGCAATAGTACAGTTGCTGCTTCATTAGCAAACAATTTTTCAGGAAGTTCACAATAAGATAGAAGCCTCCAACAGTAAATATAAATAAGCTGCAGATTAGCACAGTCAAGAGCAGCTTTTCTCGCCATGGGACTTGGTGATGGTGCGTTTACGGCGTGAGAGATTTGCACCAGGTACATATTCGAAACTTAGCAGGGGCAAGGTTGGTCCTATACACATTTTGAAGAAGATCAATGACAATGCTTATATTGTCAATTTGCCCACCGAATTTAATACCTCCTCTACCTTCAATGTGGCCAAAAAAACTCCATACCATCCACCGGATGAGGCTCCAACTGCTACTTCACTGCTGCATATTAGCTCTTCATCCGCAAGGAAGATATGATATGGAGCATCTTAGCTATGTTTCTCTTCAAGACTATCTTACCATCACCTTATTATTTTGTTATTGTTATTTCCTTATAGTTTCACTTTTTACCGTTTTGTCCTTTTGGTTGCAAAAGGTGTATGCTGGCTGCATCTGCTAGTCATATATATACCCTGATTTTAGTTCAAGAAGAGGTAATGAAGAATAGTATTTGTTTCTAAGTATTCTCTGTTTGTTCTATATCCGTTTTCTATCTGCTTCTTCCGCATAGTTTGCTTAAGAATTTCTATGATCCAAATAGAATACCTCACTTTAGAGAATAAATATATTTAGCTATATTATATAATGTTTAATAAATAACTTCATAAAAGAGGTACAAATACAACTATGTTACAAACTATCCAAAATTATTTATTTTCACTTCACAATAGTAGAACTAGTAGAGTAATATTTAACAATTGATGAGAGGGAGGCCGACAGCTGTAATGATGAGAGTTGATGGAAGTCCAAAAACAAGATGACTCCAAAATGAGAGTGTGTAGCCATATAACTGTGATCTTCGTGCTTGCTCACAGACTATAAGATTTGCAGCCGAACCAAGAAGTGATAGGTTGCCTGCCACAGTACTAACCCATGCCAGAATGAGCCATGCTCGTGGGACGGTAGCCGGCGATATTGCTGCCGCAGATTTTGCCACCTGAGCTCCGAGGAGGAGAACTGAAACAATGATTTCTTAGATAAATATTAGCTTGTAATGCACAATTAGTATCAAATGTAAAACAGTTAATTCTAATATGTTGTGTATGTAATGATGCTTTCCTTTATATTTTTTAGTATAACATGTTCATCTATGTAAGAATCATACTGCTAGAAGATATGGCAATGCGAGTTAATGTGGGAAAATTGATGTTTTCTATCAAGTTTGAGAGTGCATTTTTATAAATAACAATGTAAAAGCTAGTACTAACAAAATGAAATATGACAGGTAGTGTTTAGTCCTGCAGCATCATGTGACTGAGAACAAGTGTTTGTGGTGGTAGCTCACTAGGTTAACATCAATGCACCAACGAAAGAATATAAAGGAGAAGAGGAGTTCATGGTGAGAAATTATTGGGGCAGACACTATATAATCAATGGCAGTATGTGAAAGAGAGGAGGGGTTCGTGGAAGAAGCTTATAGGGGGCAACCATCAATGGGATTGATAATATGTTCAGAAGAGGAGTCCATGAAGAAAAAACCATTCTGGTGTTACTGATGGGAGTAGTGCATGTTCCCAATTTGAATCAACCAAGTTCAAATCAAGTTCAACCAGACATTCAGATTTGGTTTAAATAGGATTCAAAAATGTATTAATTAGTTTAATTTAAATCACTTAGAACCCGTTTCTAATTTCTTCAAGCCAAAAAAAAAAAGTTCATGGATATAAGTGATTATCCCTCGTTAGGGATAATTTCTTCCAAAAAAAACTTTCGAACATATTTCTTCGTAAAGGAAATATTCTACGAGGATATCCTTACCCAAATTTTGATCAAGATATGTTTTAAAGCCCATATATATGCTTTATGATTAGTGAACTAGGCAGATATCTAATATTTCATAAATCTCTTAACAAATATAAGGACTTGGAGCACCATACAGATCACTTTCCTGTCAAGATATCCAGCTTCAATTTTTTTTCTACTCTGATTAAACATATAGCAGGAATATTTAGCAAATTACATGTATTACGAGACATATAAAATCAAAATTTTTCTTTTGAAGGCCCATTTTGTTTTCTTAGACACATTTTTAAACCATTTTATTTTGATTTGAAAATTTTAATCATCTTACCCTTTTTCTCTTTGTTAGGATATTGCCAGACTTATTGAACATTTTGTTTTTCTTATTATAACTAAGCTATGCCCTCAAACGGACTAAGAAAATAGTAATATCAGTTTATATTAATGATAATCATTGAAAATAAGATCACAGTGATGCTAATAGGTTCCTATTAGAATGAAAAATGTCTAAACTGGCAATAGACTCTACATATCCCAAGTTATTTTTCTCTAGTTCATATGTAACAGGAAAAGATGGGAATACATATCTAGAAGTGCTGAATTTAAATGAAATTTAAATAGAAATCACATTCAACCCTTTAATTATGGAGAAATTATTCGGTGCGGAGTCCGGACGGGAAGAACTGTCCGTACTGTGAGTGTACACACTGTGTACACACAGTATTTACACTTATTTGATGCACACTGTGTACAAATGCGTACACAGTGATATGACTTTAAATTACTTGGAAGTATTTTCGTATGCAATTCTGTACTCAACTAAAAGCAAAAGATATAACTAATTTGATTGCAATTTAGCTTAATAATGCTAAATTTGTGCATTTGAAAAGTAAAACTAAATGGAGAAAACATTAACAAAGTCATATATATTACCAGTTGGTACGTTGGAGGCAAAGTTTGATAGGAGAAGTATGACAAGAGAGAGCACAGCCATTCCACTAGCATGATTGATCCTTGCATGTGGTTCCATGAAGTTCCAGAAAACACTAGGTATTCCTGTTTTGTTGAATCCTTCTACTGTGATGAACATTCCGCAGAAGAATATTAAAAGAGAATATGAAACCTGTAGCAAGTTTGGGAACAAGAACATGTCATAATAATAATAATAATAATAGTAATAATGATAAATTAGAAATTTCAAGAGATGTTTGGCTATGTAGAAGGTTTATGTACTATATTTCCTGCTAAGCCTTCGATTTTTATTCATTAATTTTGGTTATGTTAAAGGTTTTGTTTGAAGTAGTATTTTTGTTTAAATTTGGTAGAAACATATTGAGTTTTTTTCTCTAAATTTGTTTTTTTTTTCCTTCTAAGTGGATTATTTTCAACCCATGTGTAGATGCCTATGTTTTGTCCGAAGTAATTAGTGCCATAAATTATTCTCAGAATATCAAAAAGATTGCTTGAAATGAGATTGAATTTGGATTCCAATGGAGCTCAAATCAAATTTATGGAGCCAATTAATGAGCAAAGCCAATCAGATCAGATTTCACTTGAATCAATACGCAACTCACCCCGATTTGTTTACTATGAGCTTTGGCTACCAACCAAGAGAACTTGGTTTGAAGCTTGCGTATGTATTGTGTGTGTGAGTTTGTCTTAATTGGCCCAAATGTCTCAAAAAAAGTATTGGATCAGATTAAGCTAACTTCAATTTAGATTAAATTTTATATACACATATAATGCATTTTCACATATTTGTGTAAATTTTTGAGTAAGAATCTATCTTAGCGAATAAAAAGTTTATTGAAATTGAATCATTTCTTTGTTTTAATCAAGCCAAAATCAAAGTTAATGAGTTAGCAAGTCACCATCAATTAAGAAAATCATCTAAAGGAGCTACTAAATCAATCTCCTCTCAACATATCATTAGAAATTGACAATTGTTATTTGAAATCATCATAGTAAAGTTATATTTTTGAATGAATTTGTCGAATGAATTTGTCTAGGGATGTTCACGCAATAACAAAGCTCATCAGCTCAAAATGAAGTTATCATAGACTTCATTCAAGAACTTTCGTTCTTAAGGATATCATCCTATTCTAGGAACTTATCATGATATTTCTACATAATGAGAAGGCTACGGTTAGGTAGATTTAAACTTCATATGGGACAGCTTTTTTACGGCTTTTTAATATAAAATTTTCTAATTCAAAAAATTTTTTTGTGCTAAATAGTTACTTTAGAAAGTAATAAGAAAGCTGTCCCAAATGAAGCCTAATTTAATAAAAATCTTATTGTATAAATTTATTTATGTGTTGCTTATCTTGTAGTATTTTATATTGGCTCAAGTTACAAATAGTAGATCAAAGGTAAATTCTGACAAATTCGTTCTATCACAAAATTCTATACTTTCCAACAATAATATACTAAAATCCCAAAACTTCTCTCTCTAGGCTCCCTTCTCTCTCATCTTTGTCTCTTTGGCTTGGTCTATACACAGAAGTAAGCTTCTAGTGTCACCCACAAATAAATTTGAATAAAAAAAGAAGACTTCAACTTAACTAAAAATGTTTGCATGATGATTTCATCAAATGATTATTATGAGATTTCTTATGGTGAACTATACCAAAATTACTTAAAATAAAAAAGAATAAGAAAACTTTCAGAGAAGAACTATAACTTTATGGAATCATTTGTTGTTTGAATAACATGAAAATCTAAGAGGCTTTAAAATCATGAATGAACCACATGTTGCTAAAACAAAGATGAAAATTATCTTAAAATCATAAAAAATCTGTATAATTACCTTATCAAGGCAAGGCCCAGCATCCCTGAAATCAATAACAATGAGAGCAAGTGCAGCAGTAATTGCAGTCCAAGACATGTTAAGCCCAATCAACAAAGCAGTCAACATTCCAATCGTAACCAAATATACACACCCTTTCAAGAACAAAGCCTTCCTGCTTAAGGGCTTTTCAACATCATGCCCAACCATTATAGTTGTCTCTCTCACAACACTCAACTGAATGTTGTTCTTTTCTCCTTCATCTCCACCAACCTCCACTTGAGAATTCTGATTTGAATGGTGTGACATTCTTGCAGGAGAAAACTTATGAAATAGTACTTCGCCATCCACCACTGCTTCATTAACCGCCTCTTCTTCATCTTTCATAGATGACAATGATTTCCAAAACATACACAACAGAATAGTGGTGTTTATGAATATTCCAACAATCATTGCAGGTAGGATTCCCATTAAGAATTTTCCGAAGGAGATTTTACTCTGAACTGCAATGACTAAGTTCTGAGGATTACCAATGGGAGTTGTGGTAGAACCAATATTCGCACTTGAGGCAAGAGCAAGCAAAAAAGGCTTTGGTGGGAGGTTATTTTGCTTTGCAAGCTTGAGGACAAACTCAGTTAAAACAATGCAGGTGGTGTCATTTGTGAAGAGAGCACTTGAGAATGCTGAAATGATGCAGATTCTGCAAAGCAAGTCTCTACCACCTTGGGATTTCCAGGAAAGAAGCTGACTCAAGTACTTAAACATGTTGGCTTTCTCAAGGTAAACGCTAACAACCATAGTACCAAATAGGAGACTAAGAATAGGCATGTCAATGGATGAATAGGCTTGTTCAGGTGATAGGACATGGAAGATGATCATGAGCAGGGCGCCGAGTAGTGAGCCTGCTGTTCTTCCAATTGGAAGGAAAGGGACAGCTGGGAAGACAGCCAGTATCCAGAATATCCCAAATGAAATCGAGCCTAGTACCACCTCGGTTGTGGCTGCAAGGGCCATTTGTACTGATGACTATATTATACGCAGACAGGATGGTCTAAATTGCAGTTGCAGTTGCCACAAGGACTACTTAAACGGTTTGTTTCCAATAGGGAATCTAGGAATGCTAAAAAGTCTTAGTTAGGAAACTTCAATTGGTAAGATAGAGCGGTAAGATGGTGAAGGACTGAAACCAATGATATAAGAAAATTTAAGCATCAAAACATTAGATGCTACTCTTATAATTTTGATGAAGCTTCTTTGCAGCTTGAAGGCACCTGACTGCTGCAAAAGTAGGAATTAAGTAGTTTGAAAACACTAAAATTTTCTCTGCTACAAAAATTGTTATACTACTAAAAATATATTAGCTTGAAAGCGTGGACATTTTTATTGCAACAAAGAGGAAGTATTGAACTTTTAAACCAAGATTTTTTTCCTAGAAGAGAGAGATTCACAGAGAATGTGGAGGTGTTACTTGGAGAAGTAGAAGCTTTGTTGTTTGTTGCAATTTCCTGCTTCCTTGACGTCCTTATATAGAATGTTGAGGTTTATAAATTGCTAAAGTGGAGTGCCGTTTATTCTGTACTGTATTTGAAGATTTGATAGAAGCCTTGATTAGTAATTTATCCCGAGGTATCTAAACATGTATATGGTATTAGATATTTATCTTCCTTGTTAATAATTTTTTATGTTTCCATATGTTCGGTATTAGCTCAGCTTTCTTGGCAAGCTTCTATTCTTACATAAAGGAGTGTAATGCATGACAACTACTGATATAATAGCCGTTAAATTTTAAAATTGAATGGATCATAAAAAGCTATGTTATAATAACATTATCCTGTTAAGTGTTGTGCCCATGGGATGCCCATTTTAAACAGCCACTAGATGAGATTATTAATATCCTAAAGGTCCATGCATTTTGTTGCTTGCAGACAAAATACACGTTTTAGAAATTAATTAATTAAATGTTTATTTTATTTATATTGTGTATAGAAATTGAAGATTATGTTACAAGTTTTAGTAGAGTTTAAACTCACATTTTTCTACTTATATCTATTAAAGTAATGATGTCAAACAAATTTCATCATTTTCTATAACATATTTATTTTCAATCAACAAGTAAATTGAAGATGCACTAATTAGAGTTTAAGAGAAAGCCCTAATCATTTTACAGAAGGAAGTCAACAAACACACTAAAAGCGATTATGACCAAGCAAATAAACTTTTGTTTAACTTAGGATAATTCTCTGTTGATAGGAATCTTTCACTTTGAGTTTATCTGCTTGATTTGTCAATCCTTGTTGTATATTTTGCTTAGTTTGATGAAGTTGATTGATAAAACTATGCAATTGATCAAAATTGTGATAAAAGATTAGTGAATATCAGTCACTAATAACGTTCATTGTCTATGTAGACAGCCTATAGCTCTCCCAAAGGTTTAGAAATCCAATTCTTCAAGGGACTCGGTAGGGGGTCATCCCTCACATAGGCAGCCTAGAGCTTTCATGAGTCATCTAGCTCATCACTCGGCTCCATGAAGAACTTGTTGCTAGATATGCTCGCCATCCTCCACAGCTTGGTATTGTTAATCTTGCTCGACACTTCAACCATAATGAAGGTGCCTACTCAAAACACCATTGTTACCTGACATGTAGGTTGTCTACACCATGACCCAAGTGCACTCGCCTATCTCTATCTCTGCAAGGTAACATAGGGCTCTAGTATAGGTTGCTAGATATTCTAGGGCACCAACTAGCCTCATCTCTCTCTCTCTCTCTCTCTCTCTCTCTCTCTCTCTCTCTCTCTCTCTCTCTCTTTCTCTCTCTCTCTCTCATTCTCTCTCTCTCTCTCTCTATAGTATTCACTAATGGAATTGCACTCTCCTACTCACATATGCACACTTAGCACTACTAGATTCACCCAAAGGTAGATAAGTTAAGTTCATGGAAAGTTGTTTCTTCTCCAGCTAGCCAAAGTGGGCCACATGTCCAAGGCGGTTTGTAGAGTCATTAATCTTGTGCTTTTTTTGTTAATTTATTGATTTAGCCTTCCTTGTATCCCTCAAATCAAAATATATAAAGGTTGAACAGAACCATTTTTTATCATTTAATAGCTGTAACATCTAGTGAAACTTGCACTACACATATTTGAAATAGTATAATCTTCAACCAAGCTCAATTCAACCTTCAATCACGTTTCAATCAATCAATGAACCTAAATCCTTCAATCCATTTCAATCATTTAATCAAAATTTAGTTCAAATATCCAGTGTCCAAAATCTAGCTCAAGTTCAAACCCTAAGGAGCTTTGGATTTTTCCCTTGTTGTAGGGAATTTTTAGTTGAATCAAAACCCTAGGTAAAGCCCTTCAATTTATGTTTGATCATTCATAACTTGATTAGACATATCCCTAGAGCCTACCTAATCAATATGGAGGCGTCCATGACCTTCCAAATCCTAAAACCTAAACACTACATTAAGCTTTCAAAACCTTTAAATATTTATAACCAATGCCACTCAACATGACATTTTGGTATAAACACCTTGGAAGCCTTTGGAACTTATGCAAACATGTCCATAATTATCATTGCAATGATTTGAACTCATTGGGTCCATGGTTGACCTAGTTTGACCAAGCAGACTATTAAACCCTAAATCCTTACCCCATGCATGAAACATATTGTAAAGCTCAAACCAAACCTTAGGATTGACACCTAGCCATCCTAAAATCATTCTTAATCCTGCAAAGACCCAAATGGACCTCTGGATGGGCTAGGTTTACCATGAATTGTCACTTTGACCATTAAAGACACATTTGACCCATACACCTTCAACCATGCATATGACTCCTCTAAACCTTACCGAGGCCTTTAAAATTTTCTGGACATTAAATCATATATGACTAAATCTAAATGAGCCATTAGTGGACCATGGTTGACAGAACCAACATTAAACCCAAACTTGACCTAAAGGAACCCTAAATGCAATTCAATGCTTGGGGACCATGAATTGACCAACAACCAATTCCAACAAGTTTTAAATGTCATTTGGAATACATTGGACTAAATGCCAAGGCGTGGTCAAACATGGTTTACCAATTTAATCTAGGTTGACCAAGCTTGCCATATAGGTTACCCTTTTCAATATAAATAACATAGGTCAATACAAGACCCCGAAACCCCTTGAGGTTGTCCATAAGGACCAGCCATAGCAAATTTAACCCTTGGTCCCACTTGGGATAGCCAATTAGGTTACTCAAATGAACCCAAGAGGGTTCCTAAAGTCAAATCCATGCCCTTATAAAGTTAAACCAAATTGGCATTTTCATTAGGTGCCCCTAGATCCAATGCTTCAACCCTAGCAGGCCCAGCCCATGGGCTGACCTGGGTTAGCCATATTGGCTAACCCAAGTCTCCAAAATGAAAAATTCTTGAGCCAACTCTCAAAAGACAAGAAATTAGGCTAGACCAACCCATGCATTTCACTCAAGAACCTTCAAGACTCCTTGCCACTTTAGCTCAAGCTATATGGTGGTTTGAGATGGCCAAAAAACCAAGAAAAACCCCTAGATTCCCATTGGTTCAATCCTAACTCCCTACCCAACTGCTCATGTTCTTTCAAAATTTTTATAATACATATCTAACTTCTATTGGACCATCTCCAACTAATTTTGAAGCTTGACATGGATGGAATAAGAGCTTGATTTAGCTGGAGTTAGCTCATAAATACTCCAAAATTTGAAGTATATGGATTTTATTTTCTTTCTCCAAAACAATCATTGTAAGATCCCCAGTGTATCCTTGCTCTTCCCCAACCTTCCAAAGCCCTCCGTGTGCAAAAGCTAGTGAAGCTCTGACCATCCTGTCCTACTAAATTTTTAGATATTGATCCAATGAATTCTAACTTTTGAGTTTAGAAGCAAACTTGTGCTCCAGGACCAGTTGATCATAGCTGAACCAAAAACCCTTTCAAATCCATACCCCAAATGCACTAGGTTTGGTTAAGTGAGAAGTAACTTCCAATCAACGACAAATAAAGTATTAGATTACCTCCAAATGATCCTCGGGAGCAAGTTAGAGCAAGTTCCACCATTTGAATTCCACGGATCATGTTATAATTCATATACAATTGAGAATCAGGATGGAAGGTTGAAGACAAAATTGACAGCATCCATTTAGTTCAAATTAAATGGATGGTATTGATCTAGTTAGATCAGTTTCTATCCACTCCCTTGGTGATTTTGAGCCATTATATATTAGCCGTTCGATCAAAGATCGAATGTCTAAGGTTAATCTGTGCTATTTGTGAGGCCATACTCTAGGGATTGTATCTTTATAGACCCTAGAAGGTTATACATCTTATGCTTAGACATGCAAACATTCCATTCCAATACTCCTATTTGTTCCAATATTCCTTCAGCAAGGTAATGTATCACACACGGCCACTATATGCATTAAATTAAGTTTGAGAGATATTGAAAACAACCATTTCTCATTCAAAGAATCATAGTCTACATTAGTAATAACATTGGATTCACATCATTAGCCCAAAATTATGGAATTATCTAGACATGATATATAAAGAAAATAAATCAGATTTCATTGCTTGCATAAAAGAGAAAATAAAGGAGTAAAAGTTATTTTAGATGTCACTTGAATAGTACAAATAGACTCTCTACACTCTTTTCTCCTTTAAATATCTGATTGCATACGAAAAGATAGGCTGATAATTCTTGAATATAGTATCCTTATCTCCTCTAGCCTCCCTTAGACTTATAGAAATGACTTAGGTGCCACAATGCTTGACATGGTGATGACATGGCATTATAGAATGAATTAGTGCCTTGGCACTATGGGCTTGCTTCACTGCAATACTTTGCTGACTCATCGTGTTTATTGGTTGAATTGGTGCATTGCTTGGCTACTTTGGCTTAGCTCCATCTTTCATCAACTGCTCTGCCATAACGGTATAAAAGTTGAGCACTGCAGGGCTTAAATGTACAATCTAGTACTGCGGTATTGTAATATTTAGCACTCTAGCGCTCAAATTCCCAAGGCTCAGGTGTTGCGATGTTGATTTCTAGCATTGCGGCATTATGAAGCATTGTAACACTAACCTTGGCTCTACCGAGGCATTAAATTAATTGTCATTTTCCCTAAGGCTCTAGCACTATGATTTTCTGATCTGGTGCCGAGGCATTGTGGAGGCTGCGGTGTTGGTAGTTGTAGTGTTGTAGTGCTGGCTCAATACTTATGAATTTTTCTCTTTTTTTCTGAGCATTTCCTACATAACATGAACTAAATATTGAAACGAAACTAAAAATGCTTACAACAACACATAACATAATTGAGTTGACATTCATTAGCATTAAGTTTTCAGTCTTCAGCCAAACTATGCCAATTACTTCTTTTGAGGGTGAGCCAAGTCAGTGGCATTCCTCCTTAATTTTTTTGACTTGCATTCCACTAATTGTTACCACTAACATTATTATTAGACCAACTGAAATTAGGGTGATTCCTCCAACCAAGATTATACGTATTGGAATATGAATTATTTTATCTTTGAATCAAATTCACATTATTCTCTCCAACAAAATTCAAATCATGCTATTCTAATTGCATAGGTGATCCTGATCCTATACTAACTCTAAAACTATCCAATTTTTTAGATATAGTAACTACCTTAGCTGTCAAAAATAGAGAAGGCATCTTACTCATACACTTCAGCTACTTTCTTAGGATTCATCGTCTCAAAAGGCCAACAACATCAAGCCTTTATCCCACTACGTGGGGTCGGCTACATGAATCCTTTTTCTCCATTATGTCGTGTTAAAAGTCAAATTCTTGTTTAAATCTAATAAAGAAAGATCATTTCTAATATTTTCTAACCAAGTCTTTTTAGGTCTACCTCTACCTTTTTTAATATGAGTTAAATCTAATACCTCTACTTTCCTGACCGGGTCATCGGAAGGCCACCATTTTATGTGACCAAACCATCTAAGCCTCTCAAAAGGCCACCAAAAATAATTTGTATTCATTTTCTTAATTAATACATATGCTTCATCAAATAGCTTAGAAATTAAAGATTCTCTAGCTGCAGCATTAATGATTGTCCTAAGGGATCCTGCCATTCCATTATAAAAAGTCTGAATAATCAACCAATCAAGTAAAATATGGTGAGGGCATTTCCTAAGTATCTCTTTAAATTTGTCCCAACTTTCATAAATCAGCTCTCCTTCAAATTAGAAAATGGATGTTATATCATTCCTAAGCTTGACAATTTTGGAAGGTGGCAAAATACTTAGCTTGGAATTTGTGCCAACTCATTCCAAGTGGTTATAGAGTCTAGGTGTAAGAAATTCAACCACAACTTTGCTTTGTCCCATAGGAAAAATGGAAACAATCCAAGCATAATAGCACCATCTCTGATACCATTATATTTGAATATTACACAGATTTTTAAAAAGCTAGCTAATATAGGTTGGAATCCTAAACAGGAGAACCCCCAAATTGATAATTTTTAACCATATAAATTTTGGTGGGTTTTAACTCAAAGTTATTAGCCTGGATAGTAAGTCTATTGATAATCTGGTGAATCCATCTACTACAGGATTTGCACAGTTCTTAAAAGGTCTAGGATGGTCTTGATTGAACTTTTTCAGCCATACCTATAGTTAAAATCTTTTTGGATTTTCTAATTTTTGTAAGGGTTTGTTCAATTTCTAAGTTAAAAAATAAAGGTTCCTTACTAGATTAACTACAAATGCAATAACATTGTAAGAATTAAATTGTAGAAAATAAAATAACTACAACCGTCATTTTTTTTCAAAAATTTTAAAATAAAAAAAGGTTATAAGATTCAAGTAGGATTAAATTTGTAACTAGTTCAATAATATAGCTAAACTTATAATATGCACATTACTTCCTCGATAATAGCACCAAAAAGTTGATGGGGCATAAGGGTGAGTTTGTACGGATTACATACTATGTCTAGGCATGCAAATATTTAATTCTAATTCTTCTATTTATTATAATATTCCTCTACCAAGATAATATATCACACTAATTTTTAATTATACACATGGCTACTATATGTATTAAATTAAGTTTGAAAGAAATTAAAAACATCCATTTCTCATTCAAAGTATTAGAGTCTATTTAGTTCTAACATTTGATTCATATAATTTTCCCAAAACAATGGAATTAGCTAGACATGATATGAAAATAAATCAGATTTCATTTCTTACATAAAAGAAAAAATATAGGAGTAAAAATTATTTTAGATGTCACCCGAATAGTACAAATATACTCTCCACACTCCTTTATCCTCCATATATCTAATTGCTTATCAAATGATAGGGTAATAATTCATAAATATTGTATCCTTCTATACTCTAGCCTCCCTTAGACTTTACTCTAAGGTAGCATTACAGTCTGGACTGAACTATGACAGAACTCTGAGAGACTCTCCACTAAAATGAACTGAAAATAATTTATACTTGTATAGAAATGGACTCATGCACCACGGTGATTGACATGGTGGCACCATGATATTATAAAATGAACTAGCAATACGATATTACAAAATGAACTAGCACCTCAACACTGCTGGGCTTGCTCCATTGCGATGGTGCACTGACTCGATGCATCTAATGGTTGACCTATGCGTTGCTTGGCTTATTCGGTATGGCTCCATCTTTCTTTAACCACTCTACCATAATGCTATAAAATTTAAGCGCTACGATAATTGAATCTGAAATTTAGCACTACAGCGTTGTAATACTTGGCACTCTGGCACTTGAGTTCTAGAGACTAAGGTGCTGCAGCATTGATTTCTGGCATTATGGTGCTGTGAAGCACTGTTGTGCTAACCTTAGCTTTGATGGGGTTCTAAATTAGTTTCCATATTTCCTAAGGCTTCAACACTGTAATTTGTTGAACTGGTGCTAAGGTGTTGTTGATGTTGCATCGCTGGTAGTTGCAGTGCAGTGGTGCTAGTTCAATACTTGTGAAATTTTTTTCTTTTCATTAGCATTTCCTGTACAACCTTAACTAAAAATAATATTTTTATTGATATAAGATAATAAAATATTATAAAATTTAGACTTAACAAAGTAGATATATAGTTAATTAGCTAATTGTGTAAATCTTTAAATCCACGGAAAGCAAATATAAAAATTGCTTAAACTTGTAAAAATCATAACCCCTTAACCACTTGTGAGTACTATAAAATATTTATGGTTTAGTGACTTAATTTGACATACATAACGAGTAATTTAAAAAATTCTCAGTTGCCCAAAACAATTCAAGGATTTTTTAGCTTAAAGAGTGCTTCAATTGCAATTTTAAAGTTATGGGTGAAAAAATGACCTAGAAATTCAAAATTAAATAAATCTAAATCTAGAGATCAATTAGGAATTTTTTAGAGTCGATTGATAGAATAGTGATCAAGGGCTAGTTATTGATTTTACCCCACGCTATAGTTTAGTTAGCTTAAGAAAGAATTTCCACAACATAGATGAATTTAGTTTAGAAATTTATTGAAAGCCATGAGAGGTCTATGATGGGACTAAATTTCTGGGGTTTAAACCTTAGGTCATTATTGACTTAGGGTTTAAATTTTATGCCATTTAGAGTTCATTTGATCTCTCAATTAGGAACCCTAATTTCATATCCATAATTCACCTATAAATTTCAATAAATCATTAAAAATAAATAAATAAATTTCAATAAATTATATGGTGTTATTTCTACTTCATCATAAAAAAAGAAAGAAATTTCAATAAAAATTTTAAGTGATTTGCATTATACTTTAAATAAATAATACTTTGAAGGAAAAATAAAATCCTTATCATTAAATTTCAAAATAAATATTAATTTAAAAATTAGAGAAAATTTAATAATAAATAAATAAAATAATTACAAATATCAATTAAATACCAAATGACTCCAAACTCTTTTAAACATCATCTTAGGTCATTCATTAATGACCTTTGGTGATGATTTCAAGTTGATTGGTGTTGATTTGGTGCAAAAAATCAAAATACCCTAATTTCCTTAATTAAATAATTCCATTAAATGTGTTGATTTTATAAAAATCCTAACTAACTAAATAAAAAATCCTAAAAATATAAACTAAATTGTATTCAACTCTAAATAAAATGTAGAATTTAATAAAAAATAATAAACTTCTGGAAACTTAAATAAAAATGAAAAGACAATCTTTGGTCAAATCATATAATTAAGGAATAAAAGATAATTAATAAATAAAGAAACATGAGTATAAATAATAAATAAACAAATAAACAAATATTAAAATCAATAAACATAAATGAATAAATAAATAAACATTAATAAATAAAATTTAAATTATATAAATACAAATAAATTAATAAAAAAATTTATTAAATGAAAGAAAATATAATTCAAATTTATTTAAGTAAATAAACACTAAGTAAATAAAATAAAATCAAGAAGTATCAATAAAAAATAAATCAAAATTTTTTTAAATCAAATCAAATAATTATTTTTAAATAAATAACAGAAATGAATTAAAAATTAAATAAGATTTAAATAAAATATAAATAAAATAAAATAAAAAATAACTGAATAAAAATTATAAAATAATAATAAAAAAATTGATTCAAATTAATTAAACTTCAATAATAAATCCAATTTAATTCAAATTAATTAACACAAATAAATTAAATAAATCTAAATGAGTGGATCAAACTTAAATAAATAACTTGAATAAATTAAAAGGCTATATGTGTTTGCTTCATTCCTTAGGGGGGGAAAGCAATGCATTGATTTAAAAGCCTTGAACTTGTTGATAAAGAGCTTCCAATTTTGAAATGATTAATTAACCTAGTTCCTAAAAATATAAATGAATATAACACTTAATTAAAATGAAGGCTTAATGTGTTTGCTTTATCCGTAGGAGTGAAACAAATGCATATGTTCACAATCCTTTGACTTATTGATTAATGACCTCAAGCACCTTGGAGTTGTTAATTACTAAGGTTTCTTTACAACCTAAACTAAAAAACGTAAACACTTAAAGCATAATTAATAAAACATAAATACTATATCATTAAAGCTTAAAATTAAACATAACCCCTTTTACCTTTAAACAAATAAATTTAAACTATAAACAACTAAAAAAAATTTAAAATAAGACATACCTAAGCCATATAACTTAGCACACACTTTAGATTACTTGGTAGGACAACTAACTCTAGTCTAGGCTTGGTCGATGTTTCTTTTCTTGCACTGTGGTGTGATTAGATACCTTGCTTAGAGGGTGTCTATTGCTTTGTCTATATACTTTGCTACACACTATGGGATGTCATACATGCATTGCACTTTTTTTACATACATTGTACTTTTATTTACTTGCATTGCACCTTACTTTTTTAGTTTGCTGCATTTGCACTAGTCTAGTTAGACTCAATTCTTTTCTACTATAAAGTGTAAAGTTGTAAAGTGTAAAGGTGTAAATGTAAAGTGTAAAATGTTGAATATAAATATAAAATGTAGAGATAAATCTATAGGTAGATCAAGTTGTAAATATAAAAGAGTTGTAATGGTCTTAAATGTGCTTGCTTATTATACACTTGTGGGACTCCAGAAGGAAATGATCTCTTAGCCTTTGAGGGACATTATCTTTTGGAATTCTATAGAAAACCTGGAGCCAGAAGAATTGAAGATTAAATAAGCAAGCACATTTATAAAGATTTGCGTTATAATATTGGTGTAGAAATTCAAGCTTATTATTGGTGGAGCTTGGCCAACTTTCTTTTATATCAAACCTTGGGTTATACTTTACATTCTTTTGTAAATATATATTAAGTTTTCTTTAGACATTTCTTCATACATATGCATTTTATACTTCTGGGTTGGTAGATTAGTTGCATTAGAGGGGTAGTTCATTTTTCTTGGTTTCTTTATGACATGTGTGTCCTTGCCTTTGTAAGCATACATATGATAAACTTTGGATGTCATGGTATTTATACCATAAACACAAACACCTATACCTATACATACATACATGCATGCATGCATTTTACTTTCATGCAACATACATAAACCCAACACAAAAGCTAATGACTAGCAAGTAGTGGCCTAAGTGACAGAGCTAAGCCTGCTATTCCTTATTGGTTTAAGGTTGTTATATACCCAGATTTATCTAGAAAATATGGGACTTATAATAATCTTTAAGAATTATAAAAAGACTTATAGTTTAGGGTAAAGTCACAGCAAATAGCATTAGTTAGATCTATTTAAACCCTAAACATAATCTAAATTCTTGATTTAAATTTCAAACATAAAACCTTAATTCTAATTGAAAAAAGCTATTTATCCTTGCATATCTTAGACCTAAAAGCATGGTTTTAAAAATGTGATTAGTTAGTTAGCTGGTAGTCCACTCCAAGTAAATGTAAGTCTAAATTTACATTCACTTTCTATCTTCCTTTCCCCCGGGAGGGTTATTCAATTATTTAATAAATTATCAACTTAAATATAAAATAAAATCTTGATCTAAACCAATAAAGCCAAATTATATAATATGATAGAGTGTTGCTGGATTTTTTAGAATATTAAACACCTCTACCTTTCTTTCATTGACCAATAAAGAAGTGTTTATGCTTTGAACTTTCCCAATTGATAGGAAATCAAAATTCACATCCTTGATTAAATCGTTAAAAATCTAAATAAGTTTAGCTACAACTTTAATCAAGAGTTTTCCTAAGTCATGTCTTGGATGTAATTAACTATAAATGCTTGGTTCTATAGGAGACCTAGAGCCTAGTAAAAAAATAAACCATGCCTTACTTCACTAGAGCAATGGAAAAATCTTTGGACATAGATTAAAGTTTTATATTTAGTTAATTTTATTTTCAAAATGATAGGTGAATATCATTTTATCCTTCTAGATGAATAATATATTCTCTATGTTGAGTTTGATTTAAAAAAAAAATCTATTTTAGTTATCAAATTGATAGTAAAATATTAGTCTTTCTTTCGAGATAGTATGTTGTTAATTTTATGCATATTTGATTATAGAAATATAAATTGAATCAGTTGACATAATTAATTTTTTCCACAACCCCAACTACAACACTCGCCAGAACCTTCTCAAGATGGAGGAAAGGTTGATGAAAATGATCTAAGATGCCCTTGGAGGGATTGCTAGCCAAGTATATAGGCAAAGTACCTTTGAAGGATCGTCTAACTCAATAGTTCCATGAAGGATGCCAAACTGTGGGGTACTAACACCAATTCTTGATCCAACGCTTATGGTGCCTAGTGATGATGATTTTAATTTGGTAGCTCAATGAGTTAGAAGAGCTAAACAAGAACTTACCAATAATTTCTCTAGGGAGATTAGAGAAGCTATATTGCCTCCCAAGTTCATGGTGCCACATATGGAGTCCTGTAATAGTAAAACTGATATAGTGAACCATATTGCCACTTTTAAATCAATGACCTCACTGATGGACATTGATGATGCCCTCAAGTATTTGATGTTCTTTAAAATTCTTATTGAGTCAGCACTAAGGTAGTTTACTCTCTCTCTCTCTTTAGTAGGAGTCAGCATCTCCTTGTATGAGTTCAAGAGGATGTTTGAGACTCAATTTGCTAGTGCCTAATAGCCTTAGAAGTGTTCACAAGCTCTTTTAATGAAGAAGTAGGAGCTGAAAGATTCTTTGAGAGATTTTATTATAACGTTCTAAAGGGAGATATTAGAGGTAATAGGTTTAGAAACTATAGTAGCCCTACTACTTCAACTCAAGGAATAAGGGAAGGCCAATTTTTTATGCACTCAATTTATAGTAGCCAAGGCTGCTTACTAAACTTTTGGACCTCATCATAAACAATTTTAACATTAAAGAATACAATTGTGTGCTAGATTTCTCTACGCCTTCTCGCCTATGTGAACTTGCTCTAAGGAGAGACTAGAACCAAGAGCTAGAGAAAGAAAGAATTCACCCTGGCAAATAAAGATATAAAGACTCTACAAATTATGAGATCACTACTACCTAGAGTACTAGAGAGTGTCGTTGTAACTAAGGCTGCTAAAGATTACAATGAAATCCTTACCAATAATAGAGGATTATTCTTGTTCCACTCACCCTTACGAAATAGAAGTTGCACATTTATCACCTACTTATACTACATACACTCCACTATGCATGTCAATGGCTGAGTTGTTTAAGGACATCCAAAATAAAGAGTTATTTAAGCACCCCACACCTATAAAGGTGAATGCTCACACCAGGGCACTTACAAGTACTACTCCTTTCATAAAGATTATGGCCAGGCATGAAGGAGTTTATCCATCTTGAAGGTTAGTTTAAGAGTTAGTTATGGCCAATAAGCTTAGGGAATTTATGATCATCAATTTTCGTTGGTGCCTAGGGAAGGTCACCATGGAAGGGAATGGAAATGAGCCTATCGCTCATTGCATTAACATCACTGAAGCAGTACCCACCATTATAAGGGCTAGTAAACAATATTATGAGCAACTATTAAGAGGGTGAAAGTTGGAGAGGTGAACTCAAAGTCCACCTTATGAGTTCCAACAATAAACTTCATCCTATTCACATTTGGAGAAGCAAACAGGCTCGTTGGTTGGGATCCTTACAATAATAGGTAGTATTGTTATTAGCACGAGGAGCTCTATTAATATCTTTTTTAGATCTGTATTTAAAAAATTAATCTCCATGCTTACTCATAAATATTGTAGGCCCCTATGATTATTTCATTGGAGAGTGTATAGAGACAGAATGAGTACTTACTCTACAAATCACTTAAAATATGGATAGCTAGTAATACACTACAATGATACATTTCATCATCGTGGATGTACTAACCATTAAAAATGTTACCTTCAATAGGATCTTACTGAACATTTTTAGGGTTATGGTCTCAAATTATCATGTAGATGACAAATTCCCTTCCAGAGTAAGGGAAATTATAGTGAAAGGTGTCCTCACCTAGTCGCACACATGTTATTTGAGGGAAGTAGGGAAGATGGTGACATCAATAGAAGAAGTTTTGTGGCTAGAAGTGGAGCAAGGTTTAAGGTTGGAGGCCATGTAAGCAATTGAGATTTCCAAATTATGGAGGGTGAGTAATCGTAAGAATAAGTACCTCCTTCAGTGAGGCGCACTAAGGTGAGTTAGTACAAGATCTAAAGGATGACCTGGATGTCTTTGCTTGGAGGACAACATTTATGTTGTGCATTAGGGAAGATGTTTCCTACCATAAGATGAATGTAAGAAAGGATGCTAAACCCATAAAATAAAAATAAGGAATACATCATCCATACTCATCAAACCCATAAAACAAGAGGTGCAGAAGTTAGCCGTGGTTGACTTCATAAGGGAAGTTCAAAACCTAAATTTGATTTATAATGTGGTGATGGTCTAGAAGGAGACTGGTAAGTGGAAAATATGTGTGGACTTCATTAACCTTAACCCAACATACTAAAAGGGTAGTTATCTATTTCCCATGAAAGATTCATTGGCCAACTCAGTTATAGGGTACTAAAAAATGATCTTCCTAAATTCTTTTCTAGGTAGCACCAAGTAAGAATACACCTAGATGACTTTCTGAAGACTTACTTCATTATTAAAAAAGGTATATATTATTACAACTTCATGCCTTTTATCATAAAGAATATGAAACCTATCAAAGATGATGAACATAGCCTTCAAAGACCAAAAGGGGAAGAATGTAGAGCGGTATGTGATGACTTGTTAGTAAAGAGGAAGTCACCCAAAAAACACTTTAACGACTTGAAGGAGACACTCTCTACTCTCTAAAGGTATGATATGATAATAGACCTCTAAATTGTAACTTTAGTGTAGGCTCAAGAAAAAAATTATTGGCTTCCTCCTCACGCCTAAAGGCATCAAGGTCAGCCCTAATGAAGTAAAGGCAATTCTAGAGATGTCATCATCAATGATAGCCAAAGAGGTGTAGTGACTCATTTGGCAAGTCGATGAGCTCATCTAGTTCATTTCTAGGATGGGTGAGAGGTGCTTTCCTTTATTCAAGGTGCTGAAAATGATAAAAATCTTGGAGCAAGGACTATGAGATTGTCTTCCAATTACTCCAGCTTCTTCTCTCCTTACTACCTTTACTCTACAGTCCTAGAATGGATGAGGACTTATTATTATACATTAAAATGGGTAAGGATGCAATTTTCTTGTTGCTTTCTAGGGATGAAGAAAAGAAGTAATGGCTAGTGTTATATATAAGTAAAAGAATAAGGTGAGTTGAACAAAGGTATCTAATCATGGAGAAACTTACATGGGCACTTATTATCTCAGCTAGGTTGTTATGATCATACTTTTAACAAATCCAATACCAATCATCATAAGCCATCCCCTATAAGCCATGCTCACCTATCCTTATCATTCAAGAAGACTATTAAAGTGGTCGGTGGAGCTAAGTGAAATCATAATTACTTATAGCCCATGGATTTCCATTATGTCCTAAGCACTAGCTACCTTCCTTGCTAACCTTAACACTCATGGTGACAAGCAAGAAGTAGAGCCTTAACAAGAATATTGGATCCTCTATGTTAATGGGGCCTCGGGAGAGCAAGAAGTAGGTGTAGGCATGATTTTAAAGAGGAAAACATGTGTTGACATAACTCAAGCTACCAGCATTGAATTGGAGCAAGCCTTTTTTTATTATTTTATTTATTTATTTTTTGAATTGGAGCAAGTCAATAGATAATACATGATGATTTAGGGTTTAGGTAGGACATGACTTGGAGTAAGTCAATAGGTAGTACTTGATGATTTATAATTGACGATGAACCAAATAAATGATAGGTATGAAAAAGGAATGAATTTCTACTAAAATACCTCTTCAAAGTGAATGCGAAGAATATTTAATTAGCATACTTCAAAATAATTCAAACATATATGGAGTAGAATCAACTCTCCAAACTCCTTTCAAAGTAGCAAAATATTGATGGGAAACCAGCATTGAAGGAGAAGTAATATAGGAGGAAGGAAGTCACCGAGGGAGTTAGATAGGCCCTACCTTTAAGTATTTGTGCATAAGAGAAGTAATCATCAAGGTTAGTGACCAATAATGATTTATAATAAAGGTGGAAATGTATCTTATAATAGGAGGTTATTTATTTATAAGATAAGTAACCTTGCTTAACTTGAGGGGCCTTATAGATAATGAAAAAGAAGTAGTGCTCAAGGAAGTCTACTCAGGTTAGTTTAGAAGTAACTTCGAAGGTAGGACACTTATTGATAGAAATTTGAGGCAGGGTATTTCTAGCCAAAAATGAGGAAGGATGTAAAAGAATTCTAAAGGAGATATCCTTAGTGTAAAAAAATTTCTCCCGTATAGCAGTTCCCTTCTCATAAGCTCCAACCTATTAGTAACCCCCTAGCCATTCACTTTTGTGGGAAATACATCTCTTTGAGCTATTCCCACCTTTTATTAGGAAGAGAAAGTCCATAATAGTTATTGGTTTGCCACTTCATCAAGTGGATAAAAGCCAAAACACTTGCCTAAACAACCTCGACCATTATAAGGAATATCCAATAGACTAATACAATCTATAGATATGGAAAGCCTTTCGCAATGATTTTTGATAATGTGCTTCAATTTATTAATAAGATCCTTAAGGGTTTTTTCCAATCACTGGGTATTAGCCTCATATTTTGTTTTTTCACCACTTATAGACCAATAGGCAAGATAAAACAGTAAACAAGAAAAATTTTAAACTTCCTTGGGTAGAAGGTGGAGGGGGCAAAAGGCAGGTGGGTGGAGACACTTTCCTTTTCCTTAAGGGTGTTGAGGATAACTACCACTTCAACAACTAAGAAAACACTATTCTCACTCTCCCATGGCATTGAAGCATTGCTCCCAATGTAGCTCAAATTGCAAGTGAAAAGTCACTACTGCTAATTATGAAGAAGCTAAGTTTGATGAGTGGGAGGCAAGGAAAAAGATTGGTTTGGAGATAGCTATCGGCATCTTGAAAGAGCTCAAAGCACATGTTTCCATGAAAAAAAAGAACTGAAGTGAAGAACATCCAAGTATTACAACTCACACATTAAGGAGAAGGCATTTCATTATGATGACCTAGTTCTTAAAAAGGTAGATGCCAATGCGTGTCAGTCTATTATTGACAAGCTAGGGTCAATATTAGAAATTTCATATATATTAAGAGGCAAGTTAGCCTAGGAACTTATCAATTGTAAACAAACTCAAGAAAGGGGGTGACAAGGTCATCGTGTGTTGATGACTTACATATTTTCTATCCCTGAGGCAACCTCTCATTTGCTTGTATAAAAGCATTAGAATGTCTCTAATAAAATAAGATTTTTTTACATTTTATATTTTTTGGAATTTCTATACGAGCGATTTCTAATATAATTGAGCTTATTATGTTAAATCTATAACTAGTTAAAGTTAGGTATAGGAAACTCAACTTTAATTAGTGAATAATGCTCAGAGAACTTGCATACTATGTTAAATCTTAAATATTATACTTACCCATTCGGTGTAGTTGTCATACTAAAACACTTAGGGAATTCACATAAATGTGTTAATCTATAAAATTCTAGGAACAAACTTTGACTTATAAGCTATGGTGTGGTCCACTCATTGTTTCTAACAAGTGTAAAATAGTTGGAAAAATACTGACTAGCCTAAGCCAGTTGACCCTATAATAAAAGTGGATGACTGATTGAGATGAGGATACTCTAAGTTTTCATTCAAGCTCACATTAAAGAAGGACTATGACTATTTATTATAGAAGAGCCAAGGTCCACAATTGCAAATACTTCCAAAAGGGTGAAAGGACCCAGGAAAAGCTAGGAAAGTCTTTTCTCAAGCAATTGCACCTCCTTAATACTTATAGAGTCACTTTGGCTAGTTATGTTCAAATTCCCTAATAAACTCAAAGAGCTAGCTCGATATATACATACACACAGTCAAACACAAGTGTGCGCGCATGCACGCACACACACACATAAAGAAAGTAGAGCAAGATGCATATTTATCCTTACATAACTTCCAAATGTAGCTCCCAATTTTCAAATACAATTCTCAAAGTTAATTATAAATGACTCATACCAGTAAATATTGGTACACATCATAAATATTAGATTGTCGAGTTCTTACATCAACCAACAATGCCCTTTAGGCCGACTCCCCTCATTATGAAGAGATTCACAATAATTAGTACATGTGTGATATATTTGGAGAGTCTTCGTGGTTTCTTGTTAATTTTAAAAAAAAGTTATTTTTAATGTATGGGTTTTCTATGTAGGAAAACTTAAAGTATAGAAGATTCATAAAAAAAGCATTGCAAAACTAACATAACAGTACTATAGAGCCCCCATTAGATGAATAATATGCTATAATAGAGAGGATGGCATCATAGTGCTAACATTATAGCAATGTAGTACCACTACAGGATGAATTTTGGTCTAAAATAGAAAGAGTTGTGCCACAACGCTAATATTTTAAAATAGCTGCACTATCATGCTCCATAGCGTCGACCTGTCAGAGCTATAGTGCCATAGAAGGAAAATTTGCTTTAGAAATAGAAAAAATGGAACTATAGTGCTATAATTCTTGCACTGTAATGCCAAATTTTAGCTCCACGGCTTCAAAATTACAACACTCATTGCAAGAATTTCAATGTCATAGTGCCAAATTGTTAGCATCACAACATTTTGGTAGCACTACCTCCCATGAAGAATTAGTTTTGTAGCCATCATTGGAACCAGAACACAGAGAGCTTGGAAATGTGGAGTTATGACACATTAATGCTGTAATTTTATGTTGAAGCATTGTATTGATTTATGATAAAAGTAGTTACAATTGAAAATGTCATGTCTATTCAAGATACTAACCGTAATGTTACACTTGAGCATAATAATGGTGTGGGCTATCCATATCAAATTGGTAGTTATTTCTGGGTTATATATAAATAGGGAACCTAAACTTAGAGGGGGACAATTTTTATCTATCTTTATATTTCTTTGTTATTAGAGGAGTTAGAGTGAGTGTGTGGGATAATAAGGAGAGTTAGGAGCAAGTTCAGGGAGGAGAGAAACACTTGATTTTGAGAGTCTTTCCCTGGTTCCATCTTTATAACTCTTGCATCTATTTTTATTTTTAATTAGCAATGAAGTAGTGTTATGTCATGCTATTTAGTATGAAATTCAGTGGCTATTTTCCTTTAGGATTTATGAATTTATTGTGGTGATTTGTATAATGTTAAATTAGGCCTAGTAATTATCTTTATAAATAATTACTTTCTTCTCCTTATGCTTAATTTAATTGTGATCGTGCTAATTGTAAAATGAAAAAATAGTATGAACTAATGATTTAGACATAGATGTAGTGGAATAATTAGGGATATTTGAACACAAATTTGAAAATAAAGACATATGTATGTTTAAGTTTTTGGAATCACTAAGAAGATGTTATAAATGTAAATTGAATTTATTAGAATGGCTATATTGCTAGTCATCACTCAGTTAATATTCCTATGACCTTAGCTGAGACTATGCTTTGGAATTGCTTTGATTCACAATTACATTTTGAAGATTTAATTAGCATAGACATTTCACCAAATTAATCATAAATTCAATTTACCTTTAAAATAAAAAAACTAATAAAAATACCTTTTGCTTTTCGAGCTTCCTTAAAATTTTGAAGTATGGTAGGATAAATAAAAAAATTTCCAAAAATTAGTATTTAACTTAATAAAGACGTCAATCTTGATCTTCATGGGAATAATATTCCATCTTATCTTTTTATTACTTGAACAACACAAGTAGTTGTGTATCACCTATTAGCATTTGTCCAAGTCTTTGGCATTATTATTGAGGATTGATGTTCGGCCTTTATTAGTTAATATTAATTTTAGCATCATTGTGTTAATTCATTTTATTTAATTTATTATTACACTTGTGATATACAATTCTCTTTTTTGTTGTTGTGTACTTTATTTACAACTCTTTTTATTGGAATTACGTTCTACTATGTTTTAACTTAGTCTATTATGTGAGTAATTATTTAATTAATTGAATTAATTATTGTATGTGTGGTAGAGACCCATTGTTATTAGTACCATTTGATCCTTAAATAGAGAAAAAAATTGTAAAAATATTAGAAAAACTATAAAATAATTGGGAGAAATGTCTACTCAACATAATGTGGAAGATCAACCTACACCCTTAAGAATTTGGCAAATCCATTAGTTGATGGAGTTCATCCATGTATCAATAAGCCTACTATTATGACGCCCCAAGATATATTTTGGAAGAATTTCCTTTTAATCTCTTAATTTCATACCAGAGTCATTAATAACATTCATATAAAAGAATTAGTCTAGAAAAACCAACATTTTATTTCATTTTTCATCAACCCATATATATATACAATTTTATCATATCTCCAAAAGAATCATATATAATATTCATGGAAATTATCAATTACATTAGTCTATCATAATCATTCATGACTACAAAAGAATAAACAACATTGAACAAGATACCTATACCAACAACCTTGGATAAACCTCTCTCCACTTAGACCTTATGCTTCCCTTGAGATCAAGTAAATTGTAAACTACATAATGAACAAAATGACCAGTTGGTTACCAGAACATCAACTACATTCAATCCACAAAAATAGAACCAATATACATATAATTATTTATGTCAAATCAATATGAATAGTAGCATATTAATATGGAAAATAGAGATCTATCATAATCACAAATAATATTGGAATAATGATCTCAATATAACATTTTTATTATGCATATACTTGATCAGTATCAGCAATCCCTATCATCCTTACACTAGGGCTTCAAGTGAAATGCTATAAGAAAGTCTACTTTAGGAATTAGTGCAATCATAGAAATAATCTGTACATATTTATTTGATATCAATATCAATGTTTCATGTTCATATTCTATAATATATATACATTTGCATATATACTGTCTTGCATATCTTGTTATATAAGTTCATGTGTACCATGTATCATGTATATATCATCTATATTATTATCATGTATCATATTATCATATACCAATCTCATGTATTATGTATATCATGTATCAGTATCATGTATTCTACATATCATTTACATATATCGATCTCATCACATATCATGGTCATGCATCATACCATGTCATATACCTTGTACATGCCATTTATCATATCATGTCTTATCATGTGGAATCATGTCATGTACATAAATCATGCATATTTATAGAAGTCTGGACATCTAGATCAAGTGACATTTTTCCTATATCATGTCTTATTGTTCCATCAAACCACACAAGAATTATTCTCATCACCCTTGTGGTTAAACTAATAGAAATTAGTCTTCTCATTTTATCATTTCAATTTCATATATCAGGTGGCATCTTGTAAGAAGTCACAATTTCATGCTTTATGGTGTATCATATCACATAAGTCAATCCCCTTATACTTCCCTTTTCATATATCTTACGATTACACCACAAGCATTTTCTTAAAGGAAAGCTTATCGGCCCACCATCCTGTATTGAATAATATATCTCTAGCCAACCTAAATTAGTCAAATTTCTTGCCAACCATTCTCTAAGAAACATAAATATGCCATAGTACGCATTATTAGATATAATAGATTAAACTCATCTTAGTACTATGAGTATTTCAAATTTATTCAGTTTGCCAATTAGTAAGCATGTCCTATCAATGTACTCATGTCGCAATGCATGTCATGTTAGATGAGATATAACATATACATGTCATACAAGACTTAATAGAATACATGTAGAAGTAATAAATCATTTCTAATGTGCTTTTTTTCTTCTTATACTAAATAAAATATCATAAAAAAAAACTACCTAGTGAAATATCAATATTATCATATCAAAATGTTGAAAATAAATATATCGATGTCATATCAAAATTTATGTGGTGAATGTTTGCTATATGACATTTTTATATTATTCAACAGAGAGAAAAATGCAAACATAAAAATCATTGAAAACAAGCATTAGGTAAAACTTACATTCCATGATTAGAACAACTTTTATAGCTAGGGTAACAGATGGAAAAGACCTGACATTAACTTTCTTCCTCTTTCTCTCCACCTCTCTCTCTTCCCTCTCTATCCTGGCCAAATGTATATGATGAATGATGAGTATAATAGCTTATGTACTTAACAGTAATAGTGGTTTGAAATATTTTAAAAAATTTAATTTTAGTGACCTAATGCTACAACCCTATAAACGGCAGTTCCATAGCATTCACTCAAAGTATTGTAGACCAGAGAAATTGCAATCCCAACAACCAAATCTTTTTTGTTGTCGTGCTCAATCACCTAATACCCATAACAAACCATGAGGGAAGTATAATAATGCTCTAAGCTTGATTTCCATGCATGCAAGGTTTTCAAATCAATTTCAAATTAGATTATTATCAATTACTTAATCAATTAAAAATTACGTCATTTATAATCTACTTGCCATAGAAAATACAATATTTCACTACTAACCAATACCATAAATAACAACTGTTAATTGATCACATTAATCTTTAATTAAATCAGACATAGTCATGTATGTCAATCATTCATGTTTCATTTCGTATATGATGCAATGATTATTAATCAAAATTATTAAAATTCTATAAAAATAAATTAGGACTAAGAATTATAACAATGGACTCTTTTCTGGCACTTGTCTCACTTATTGTTAGCTTAGACTATACACCCTTAGTTATACTAGTGCAATTATTATTGCATGTGTGCGCTCTGATTGACTTCCACTAACTTTCCTTCCATCCATCCTACTCATGGAGCTTTCACTATACATTTTAGATCCTACATTTTTCTATCTGTATGCCCATATAGACTGATCAATCCTAGATCCTAATCTCTCTCCAAATTTCCTCTGTGGACAATCAATCCTTCTATGACCATCTTGACCATATTTAAAGCATTGTCCTATGATCAGGTAGCACTATCCTATGTTTTATTCAATAGTGGTTACACTACTAGCAAATACCATAGGTCATCTTCTAACTTTATTAAAATTTCTTTTCTTTTAACTAAAATAACCTTTAGTCATCTCTTCACTTGCTATCTTTCTACTCATGTCCCATTTAAAATAAGGGATAGTCAAATCATTCTAAACCAACCTCGCTCTTTCAATTAACTCAAGAAAATCCCTAATCCTTAAAGGTACTAGAGGATACCTCAACTTATCTCTAATTCCTCTTAGAAAATGGTAGCACTTATCCTCTAAAGCATTAATTAGTTGAGAGGAATGCCTAGCAAATGTAGTGAACTCAACTTCATATTACGTGACTATCTTGTCTCCTTGCTGTAATCTCATAAATTAATTTTTCATTTGTTATCATGTTGGTCGAGGTTGAAAGTGCGAATAGGTTGTTATACCTATTGGTTACATCCCTAGGCTAACCAAGAGGGGGGGTGAATTGGTCCTTTTTAAAAAATTCTCTTGGAATTTTGAAAAATTTTTAATTTAAAAACTTAAGCAAATCGTACAGTACGGTTCCACTTCGTACAGTACGAACAAAGTGATTTTTAATGCTTTCTTCAACCACAAAAATTCAACCACAGAAAAATAAAATGCGTAAAAGTAACAATGCGGAAAAGTAAACAGTAAGAATAAAAAATACCAGAATTTATAGTGATTCGGTCAAACACGAACTACATCCACTCCCTAGAGACTCCTTGTCTAGGTATTGCACTAAACTCAAGTGACTCTCCTTTTGCCCCCACAGTAAGGCGGAGAAGCCTTTACAAACTCTCTTCCACCAACCCGGTGCGGCAGAGAACCATTGTCCTTTTTCACCCTCTTGATGAAGGTAGAGAACCAATCATCCTTTTTCACCCTCCAAGTGACGACAGAGAACCGATCATCCTTTTTTACCCTCCAAGTGATGGCAGAGAACCGGAATCCTCTCGAACAATCCTCTAGCAAGAGCCTCCAAGGAGATTAGGAAGATGGTTGAAGTACAAACAATGAGATCCTAACTATTGGATAACCTTACTCGCAAACACTCTCTCAATCACTCTCCCTTTCACTCTCAAAGAGATTTTCGTAGAAGGAACTCCCTTCAGTCAGTTTTAAGACCCTTAAGTACTTAAGACAAGAAAAATCGTCCAAAAATTAAAAATTTCAAGTTTCACGCGTGCCGATCATCCCGTACGATCTCATATGAGCCCAATTCAGAGCCCTTCGTATCGCAAAATATCATGTACGAAATCTATTTCGTAATATATGAATAGTTTAAAAATTAAACGATTCGTCCTGTACGAACCCAATTCAAAGCCTTTCGTACCGCAAAATCTCATGTACGAACTCTATTTCGTACTGTACGAATAGTTCAAAAATTGAACAATTAGTCCCGTACGATCCTGTATGAACCTAACTCAGAGCATTTCATACCTCAAAATCTCCTGTATGAACTATATTTCGTACTGTACAAAATGAACTTAGAAAAATTTTTAAGACAAATAGGTTCGTTGAGGGGGATATATAATACAGATCATCCCGTACAATCCAATATCGTACTGTACGATCAGTTTAAAAATTAAGTCTTTCACTCCCCTAGTGTGTGTGTGCACAGTTATCTAACTTACAATCACACTCTCTCAGACTCAAGAAAATAAAAAATACAGACTTCACTTATAGTAAATATTAATAAATGAACTTGAAGTCTTCAGCAATCTGGAGTGTGAATTTCCTAAAAAACATGTTAGTAAACACAAAAAAAAGAAACTCCAGAATTTGTTAGGAGAAGAATAAAACAAACAATAAGCTTTTATAATCATTAAAAATAACTTGTATCAGAATTCACTTGAACAAACGGATTTACACAAATCATAATAATCTCCCCCTTTTTGATGATGACAAAATATTTATTGTTTGATTTAACAATTAAATTCCCATGTCTCCTAAGCTTCTACTAAATGTATACTCCCCCTAAATAAATGATCTCCTAAGCTCCCCCTAAAGAAATGATCTATCATAAATAAGGGATAAACGGAGGTTAGATGATCTAACACGGAATAAGCAAAGGGAAGAGTAGGAAAAAAAACAAGAGTAAGAAAAACAAATAAGACACACAAGTACATACACAAGCACACAAGCACATACAAGTACAAACACACGTAACAAAAAATAATAAAATCAAATACACATAAGAACAATGCCAAATGCTATGCCAAATGCAACAAGTCAAACAACTCAAACTAAGTCAAAGAATACAACACTCCCCCTTTTGACAACAACAAAAAGGGAAGACACTCAAAAGAGTTGAGGATTTGAATAATATTAAAGGAAGATTAACTACAATTTTAAAATCAAATGCAAAAAAGTAAAGCCTCAAAAAGGTCTAGATTGCAAACTATAATAAGGAGAAGAAAAGTTGATCTATGATAGTAATGTATTAGAAAGATTAAGTAACCACAATTTTTGCACAAAAGATGAAATAAAATTACCAAAATTTCTAAGTCAAAAGTGACAATTGGCGATATTGCGCATCTTTTAAAATGAAGGGGCACATTTTGTGCACTTAGTCAATATTTGAGCTAATTTTGTGCCTCGTTATAATTTTTGGTAGCATTGCGCATCTTTTCAAGCTTTATTATTTGACACACTTTGTGCATCTTTTCAACCTTTGCTCTTTTGATTTTTATTTCATAAAATTCTTTCCAACAACACTATTCCTTGGTCACAATCACAATAATGAACACTTTGATATAGATTTTAAGAGTAATATTAAGACATCAAATATATAACAATTTAGGCTAAGTAACACATGTCTAAATAAGATAAAATAAGATCTTCTAATCTGCACCAAATCATAATAAAATCTAAATATTTTGAGAGTTTAAAATTATGCACTGAATTTTCTATTATAATATAAATTCAATTAATATTTTAGAAATTTAATCAACTACAGTCATGTGTTTTAACATTAGTTAATTTTCAGTCATAATCATTTTCACAGAATAATATGCACAAAAACACTAAACCTTTTCATTCCTTGAAACATATAACATATAACATAACAAGCTTTACATTCAACACATCTCATAAGAATAAGCTTGCTAAAAAACCATACAACAAACAAAGATAACTAACAAGAACAACAAGCACAACCAATAACAACTGATAGAACATCAAAATAACAACCAAGCCAAGTAACAAGAAGAATAAATCTAAAAGTCTGAAGGACCTTCATCAGGAGGAGGTGGAGGAACACCAAACATAGCAAAATAGCTATTGAGTGTCATAATATTGGTGTTCATAGAATCAAATTGTCCTCTAATCCCACCCATATCCTCTTTATACAGATCATCCTGCTGCTTCAGGTGCACCTCCATATGATCAAATCTTTGATCAAGCCTATCAAACCGCTGGACCATATCCTGAAAGAAGTCTTGATTTGGTCCAGGTGCAGGAGCAAGTTCGTCCTCAGAACTATCAACATTTCCATCTTTCCCAAATAGTGCCTGAAAAGAAGCATCAGTAAAATAAAGTGGGAGTTCAGAAGGTCCATCAGGATGGACCAAATTGTACTTCTTCTCAAGAATGAAACAGGTAATATGTCCTAGGGCAATATTCTTCTTTCATTTGACACTAGGTTGGCCAATATCAATGAGATAGAAAATATAATCTAGGATTAATTGAGCTTCATCGATGGGTTGGCCAGACATAATCAGGTAAGTGACAGAAGAAAGAAGAGGGGTCATATTTATTCTATCTCCAGCCTTGGGAATGATGGATGTCCTAAGAATATGTTGGATTATTCGAGCATTTTAATTTAAGGAGTCAACTCGAGGAACGTGAGTAGGTTGTCTTACACCTCTAATGACTTGATTTACTTCAGACCAATCATAGTCCGATCAACAAGATAGAGTGTGTGCCCGTTTCCCTTGAGTTCTTAAATGAAAATATTCTCCAAGGTCCTTGGAAAATTTTGACTTTGCTTTAGGACATAGGAAGAGATGATATTATGGGCCTGATTAAAAGTCATATTGGCCAAAAATACATGGAAGAAATCTTTGTTGTATAAATAAATAAGAGTAAGAAGAAAAGAAAATTGGGTAGAATCAAAAAGTGGCATTACTGCAAAGTGAAGATTCTCTTGCAGTAAAATGCGGGAAGGGGTAATTTTAGATGCGGCATACCTAAGGTATGCCTCCTCGCTTTGAGCACTCAAAAAGTTGTCATCCCAATCCCTCCTGGATGATGATCCCCTAGCCACTCTTACTCTCTTTCCACCGCCTGACATCTCTATTCTATGCTCTAAAAGGTTTGAAAATGAAAGTGAAATGAAAAGAAAATGACCCTCCTTTTTATAAAAAAGTAATACTTCGTACTGTATGAAACCATTTCGTACAAGACGAAATGAATTTCGTCCGGGACAAATCAAATTTCATCCAGGACGAACGAAAGCGGTCAAAAATGAAACAGTTTTTTGTAAACTGCTTGTCCCGAGGCAAACTTTTGTACAGGCTTTTTGACTTCCTGATCGTACAGACGATGACGTGTTCGTCCGGGATGATCAGAATATTAAAAGATCATTCAGGCAACGGTTAGGTTTGTCCTTATCCAAATTGACACATGGATCGTATAGACGAAAACATGTTCGTACGGGACGATCAAAACTAATAACTGACACCAACCGTGAACCCCTCCTATTCGTATAGATGAAACTTCTACAATCATACAGTATGATGACCTCATCGTATAGTACAAACAGATAAAGAAAATAAAGTTTTGATACTTCAACTCTATAGGTTTTCAATACTCAAATAAAAACCAACACAAGACAAAAAAAATTTTAATTTTTAAAGAAGACACATAAGATAACCACAAAACACAATAGACTAAAAACAAACTAACGAACATATACAAAATAAAATTTATAGAATTTTCAATCAAGCATTAATATCAATCACACCTAACCTTGTCCTTAACATGCTAAAAGTGTCAGAAGCTAAGGGTTTTGTGAAAATATCTACAAGTTAATCTTTAATAGCGACATGATGTAGTTCAATTTCCCCTTTCGCTATATGATCTCTTATGAAATGATGCCTTATATCAATATACTTTGTTCTAAAATGTTGAATAGGATTCTTTGAAATGTAAATGTCACTTGTATTATCACCAAAGATTGGAATTGTACCAATAGAAAATCCTAAATTAATCATTTGTTGTTTCAACCAAAGCACCTGTGCAACACAACTCCCTAAGGCAATATATTCTGTTTCAGCTGTAGAAAGTGCTACCAAATTTTATTTCCTACTAGACCAAGATTCTAAAGAATTTTTAACGAATTGACAAGTCCTAGAAGTACTCTTCCTATCAACCCTACAGTCTATAAAATCATAATCTGAGTATCCAATTATTTTAAATGAAGAACTATTCTTAGGATACCAAATCCTTAAATTTTGAGTTCCCAAAAGATATCTTAATATTCTTTTCACTGCTGTCAAATATGATTCCTTTGGATCAGATTGAAATCTAGCACATAAATAAACACTAAACATAATGTCTGGTCGACTGGCTGTCAAATAAAGCAATGATCCAATTATTCCTCTAAACTTCTTTTGATCAACAGATTTTCTCTTAGGATCCTTATCTAATAATATTAAGGAACTCATGGGTGTAGTTACAGGTTTAGCCTTATCCATTTCATATTTCTTGAGGATGTCATTATCATACTTCGATTGACAAAGAAAAGTTCCTTCCTCATTTTGCTTTATACTAAAACCAAGAAAACAACTCAAGTCACCCAGCAAACTCATCTTAAATTCACTACTCATTATTTTTGAAAATTCATCACATAAATTTTTATCAATTGATCCAAAAATGATGTCATTCACATATATTTGTACAATGAGTATATCATTTCCAATTCTTTTCAAAAATAGAGTGGTGTCCAGACTTCCTTTAGCAAATGATCCTTTTAATAGGAAAGTGCTTAACCTCTCATACCATGCTCGAGGTGCCTATTTTAGTTCATACAATGCCTTTTTCAATTTAAAAATATGATTTGAGAATTTAAAATTTTTAAAACCTGGAGGTTGCTCAACATAAACATCATCTTCTATCACCCCATTCAAAAAGGCACTTTTAACATCCATTTGGTATAATTTAAAATCTTTAAAATAGGGAAAGGCTAATAATACCCTAATTACGTCAAGTCTTGCTACAGGGGCAAATGTCTCTTTAAAATCAATCCCTTCTATTTGATTATACTCCTTAGCTACCAATCTAGCCTTATTTCTTATAACAACTCCTGAATCATTCATTTTATTTTTGAATACCCACTTAGTCCCAACTACACTTTGATCTTTTGGCCTTTCAATTAGCTGCCAAATATCATTTCTTTTAAATTAATTTAATTCTTCTTGCATAGCCAAAATTTAAAATTCATCCGAAAGTGCTTAATCTATATTAGTGGGTTCAATCATTGAAATAAAAGTAGAATGATTTACTTCTTTTCTCAAACCATGCCTAGTCCTAACTCCTTCACTTGGTTCTCCTAAAATCAATTCTTTAGGATGACTTCTAACAACTTTTCATTCTTTAGGCAATTTGTTTTCTTCTTCCTTTTTAACCCTTTCTTCAACATTTTGATTTTCAAGTTTTTGGGTTGCTACCTCAACCTCATCTTCATCCAACTTAGACCCTTCACTATTATAAGATTCATCAAAAATAACATGAGTGTTCTCCTCAACTATCAATATTCTTTTATTAAAAACTATATAGGATTTTTCAACACTTGAATAACCTAGAAAGATTCCTTCATCAGATTTTGGATCAAATTTTTCTAAGAGAGTTTTGTCATTATTATGAATGAATACTTTACATTTAAAAATATATAGATATGAGAGGTTGGGACTTCTACCTTTAAGAAGTTTATAGGGTGTCTTATTTAACTTAGACCTTATTTACACCCTATTCAGTACATAGCACGCTGTGCTAACTGCTTCAGCCCAGAAATATTTTGAAAGTGAATACTTTACCAACATAGCTCTAGCAGTTTCAATTAATGTCCTATTCTTTCTTTCTACAACTCCATTCTGTTGAGGTGTCCTAGAAGCTGAGAAGTTGTGTTCAATCCCATGATATTTATAAAAATTATCAAACAATTCTTTTTCAAATTCTCCCCCATGATCACTTTGGATAGTTACTATTTTAAAACCTAGTTTTCTCTGAATCCAAGTGGTAAAATCTCTAAACTCTTCAAATGATTCACTCTTATGATTCAAAAATCTAATCCAGATGAACCTAGAATAATCATCCATAATTACATACCCAAATCTTTTTCCTCCTAAACTTAAAGTACTAACTGGTCCAAAAAGATTCATATGAAGAATTTCTAAGGGCTTACTAGTCCTAATTTCCTTGATTGAACTGAAGGAGGATCTAATTTATTTTCCTAATTGACATGCATCACACAAATGGTCTTTAATAAAGTCTTATTTTGGTACTCCTCTAACTAGCTCCTTTTGGGTGATTTTTCTAAGATTTCTCATACTAGCATGACAAAGCCTTCTATGCCATAACCATGATTCAATAGATGCAGTTTTAAAACAAAGAGCAGTAAAAGGATTTACAGAATTTAAATCGAGCATGTAAGCATTATTAACTCTATCACCATTTAACACAACAGTTCCATTTTGACTAATAATACAACTAGTAGGCAAAAATTTTATATGATAACCCTTGTCACATAATTGACTTATACTCAATAGATCATGTTTCAAGCCTTCAACCAATAGTACATTTTCAATCACAAAATTTCTAGAATTTTCAATTATACCTGTACCTACCACTCTCTTGGTGGTATTATCTCCAAGTGTAACCTTGCCTCCATTCCTGACTTCCAGCGTTATAAATTGATTTGCATCTCCAGTCATATACTTTGAGCAGCCGCTGTCTAGGTACCAAATACGCTCATGAGGTCTTGTATGAGAGTGTTTCTGCAAAAATATCAAATGTTAGACTTGGAAACCCAAACAAGTTTGGGTTCACCTCTAGACAATTTTAAAATAGATGCATGTGTGATATACTATGTATTATGCATCCTAGGTCCCCACACTAAATGTGTTCTATGATGAATAGTATAAGTGTGGGATATATGTCCAATCATACCGCAAGAAAAATACTTCACTCCTGGAAAAAGATTCACCAATCTATTTATCCTATAAGATTTTCTCTTTGATTTCAAACCAATTGACTTGTGGTAAATTTTGTGAAAATCTTCAAGTTTGGGTGAGTTCCTATTTTCTCTAAGTGCTTTTAACTGAACTTTAAGATAAGCATTAGCACTTTCTAGAATCGAATTATCAATCTTCAAATTATGCTCTCTAGTATCAGATTCATCCATATAAGTTTTAAAATCATTTTCAAGTTCTGTATGTGATGATTTTAAAAGTTCATGCTATTTGTTTAAATCATCATATTCATCCAATATAGTCATGTGGTTGCTATCAATTAATGCATGGTCTTTCCTAAGAATCTCGTATTCTTTCTGCAGCTCTAAATAATCCAAATTCAACTTTGCATGCAATTTTTTTAGTTTCCTATATGCTGAATGTAAGCGTTCAAAAACTTCAAACAGTTCATCATAACTTAAGTCACATACCTCTCCTTGATCTGATTGATCAAGATTATCAGCCATCAAGCACAAATTAGTGACTTCCTCTTCTGGTGCAATTTCTAAGGAATCTGAAGCTGAATCCACCCAAAATACTCGTTGAAGTCTCTTTTTACCCCTTCTTTCCTTTAATTTCTCCTCGGCCTTCTCCTTGCTAGGATTTCCCTTGAGATTGGGGCAATCTATCTTTATGTGTCCTGGCTTCCTACATTCATAGCAAATAACTTCATTAGAAGCCTTAACATTCTTCTGGAACCTACCTTTATTCCACTGTTGGCTTCTTCTCTGCTTCCTTTTTAGGAAACTTCTAAATTGCCTTATCATCAAGGCAATGTCCTCTTCATCTTCAGGTAGTGACTGATCACTTTCTGAATCATCTACCTTCAAAGCTATATTCTTCTCCTTTTGCTTCTCACCTATATCAATCTATCTTTGAGTCACAGATTGCTCGTAAGTAATTAGTGATCCAAGAAGATTGTCAACAGAATAAACATTTAAATCTTTTGATTCAGTTATAGCAGTTATCTTTGCATCATAAGCAGTAGGTAAGCAACGAAGTATCTTATTTACTTTTTCTGTATTCATTAATTCCCTACCGAAGGCATGCAATGAAGTGACTATATGTGTAAAATATGTATACATATCTGAGATTGATTCATTCAGTTTCATGCGAAATAGTTCATAATCGTGCAAAAGAATATTCAACCTAGTTTGCTTCACTTAATTTGTATCTTCATAAGTAATGTAGAGCCTATCCAAAATTTTGTTTCCTGATTTACAAGTAGAAACACGCATGTAGTTTTCCAATTTCAAAGCACAAAAAAAACTATTCAAACACTTAGCATTCAATTGAGCTAACTCACATTCTTCTATAGTCCATTCAATAAAAGATGTTTGAATTCTAATTCCTTCTAAAATTCTAGTGGGTTCAATATAACCTTCCTGTTCTAACATCCACATACGGTAATCATGAGATTGTAAAAAAGCAGACATGCGAGTTTTCAAAAAATTAAATGGGATATTGTCAAACAAAGATGGTCTAGTGATTGAGTAACCTTCTAAAGTGTTTAGGTTTCCAAAATTAGGCATGATTGAATTTTAAAAAGTATTTTAAATAGTGATTTTTGAAATTGGCTCTGATACCACTTAAAAGTATGAATAGGTTGTTAGACCTATTGCTTACGTCCCTAGGCAAACCAAGAGGGGGGTGAATTGGTCCTTTTTAAAAAATTCTCTTGGAATTTAGGAAAATTTTTAATTTAAAAACTTACGCAAATCATACAGTACGATTCTAAGTGACGGCAGAGAACTGATCATCCTTTTTCACCCTCCAAATGACGGCAGAGAACCGATCATCCTTTTTAACCCTCCAAGTGACGGCAGAGAACTGGAATCCTCTCAAACAATCCTCTTGCAAGAGCCTCCAAGGAGATTAGGAAGATGCTTGAAGTACAAATAATGAGATCCTCACTATTGGATAATCTTGTGAATCCCCTCATAATTTTCTCTTCAAAGATCTCTCAGAACTTACTCCCAAACACTCTCCCTTTCACTCTCAAAGAGATTTTCACAGAAGGAACTCCCTTCAGTCAGTTTTAAGACCCTTAAGTTCTTATAACAAGAAAAATCATCCAAAAACTAAAAATTTCAAGTTTCACGCGTGCCGATCATCCCGTACAATCGCACATCGTACTGTACAAATAGTTCAACTCACTGAACGATTTGTCCCGTACGATCTCCTATGAACACAATTTAGAGCCCTTCGTACCATAAAATATCGTGTATGAAATCTATTTTGTACTGTACGAATAGTTCAAAAGTTGAACGATTCATCCCGTACGATCTTGTACGAACCCAATTCAGAGCCCTTCGTACCGCAAAATCTCATATACGAACTCTATTTCATACTATATGAATAGTTTAAAAATTGAATGATTCATCCTGTACGAACCTAACTTAGAGCATTTCATTCCTCAAAATCTCCTGTACGAACTATATTTTGTACTGTACAAAATGAACTTAGAAAAAATTTCAAGACAAATAGGTTTGTTGAGGAGGACATATAATACAGATCATCCCGTATGATCCAATATCGTACTGTATGATCAGTTTAAAAATTAAGTTTTTCACTCCCCTAGTGTGTGTGTGCACAGTTGTCCAACTTACAATCACACTCTCTCACTCAAGAAAATGAAAAATAGAGACTTCACTTACAGTAAATATTAACAAATGAACTTGAAGTCTTCAGCAATTTGGAGTATGAATTTCCTGAAAAATATGTTAGTCCACATAAAAAAAAGAAACTCCAGTATTTTTTAGGAGAAGAATAAAACAAACAATATTCTTTTGTAATCATCAAAAATAACTTGTATCAGAATTCACTTGAACAAATGGATTTACACAAATCATAACAGAGGTACCAACTACTCTTTGATGGTGCTAACAAACTCATCCCACATGATTTAGGAGTTCAATTTGAAAGTTCGATAGGGATGTTAAGCCCTAGTGAACTAGTCCCGAGGCTAACCAAGAGGGGGGGTGAATTGGTTATTTAAAAATTTCACGATGAACAGAAAAATCTTTTCGATACTTTGCAGCGGAAACACGTAAACAATAATGAAAAGATTAATCACAGATATTCACTCAAGCAGTTAATATCAGAAAAGTAAAGTACAGAACAGAATCAAAAAAGAAAATCAGATTTTATAGTGGTTCGGTCAACTTGAACTACGTCCACTCCCTGGAGCCTCCCCTCCGGGTTTTATACTAAACAAAAAGTGTCTCTCCTTTTGCTCCCACAGCAAGGCGGAGAAGCCTGTACAAATCCTTCTTTTTACCACACGGTGAGGCAGAGAATCTGACCTCCTTTTGCTTCCACCTGAAGCTGGCAGAGAACCCCGAATCTTCTTGCGAACGATCCTCCCACAACGAACACCAACTAGACGAAAGACGACGAGCGGAGAAGACGACTCTGATCCGTGCTTGGAGCAACCTTAGTGAATCCCTCACTAACTCCCCCTCACAAGATCCTCTCTCACTCTCCCAAACTCTCTCTCTCTCTAGGGTTTCTCTGGAAAGGAAAGTGGCAAAAGATTTTTCTTGTTTGGAAGAAAAATATCTTTTATAGGAGGGCTTAAAATTTGTCCTAAATCTCAACTGGTCGGCCATGATCGTCCAGAATGATCGCTAGATCGTCCTGTACGATCAGTTCAAAATGAGCTATTTAAGCCTGGATGATCTTGCTCTTCTAGACGATCAGTAGAAAAAATTGATCATATCGTCCCGTACGATCCTGCGATCGTCCGGGACGATTAGTGCATATCTAGGAATATCGTCCATAAGACAGTTCGGGTCGTCCAGAGAAACTTGTGCTGGACGACCAAAAAATGACGTGATCGTCCAGGAAGATAAGGGTATCGTCCTGTATGATTAATTCAAAAAGTGCCAAAATCATCCTGTACATAGTTCTGGACGTACAGCTGAAATGCACTAGACGATCATGATCGTCCGGGACGATTCTGCGATCCTCCAGGAAGATATGATCGTATCAATCAAAAATAAATTGCTTTCCTTAATTACCAGATTAAATTAGACATAATTATACTGAATCATCCAGGACGATACACGTATCGTCTGGGACGATCAGACCAAATAACTTAAAATAAAAACTTGCCTAACTTGATCTGGTGGCTGAGAATTTCTGATTTGAGCATATCGTCCCGTACGATCCAAAGATCGTCCAGGATGATCTGTTTAATCAGACCCTCTTCACTTAGTCGCCCTAATTAGGGTTTCTATTTTTACCTGATCGTCCAGGACGATGTGAATATCATCCAAGACGATCTGAATAAAAAATGAACAACAACTCTAATTCACTCAAGCTCTTCCCCTGAGTGTGTGTGTGCAAGGTTACTTAGCTGGGGGATCAGTTACATTACAATTGACTCAAGAAAAAGAAAAGTATATTGGACACACTTGGACCTGATCTTGAGTTGGCTTGAGTGGCTCGTGATCTTTTGTACCTGAAATGGGTTAGCCAAGCAAAACACATTGGAAAAATGTTTGTCATCATCAAAACCAGATTTGGAACAATCTCCCCCTTTTTGATGATGGCAAACATTTGTACCGTAGTTTGAAAATAAAAAATAACTACGAGATCAAAACACAAATATTTTTTCAAATTTTCATTTAACAACTAAATCAATACATGAAACATAACATCTCCTTTTGCGCATCTTTTCATTTTTGATACACTTTGTGTATCTTTTAGTTGGCGATTTTTTGCATCTTTTCAGCTTTGGGCTCATTTTATGCCTCTTTTCAAATTTATTTGGCGCACTGCGCATCTTTTATAAGCTTCCTCCTTTTTATAATCATTAAAGAGTCTCAGCTGTGAAATTATCTTCCAGATATAGGAGATGACTCTCCATAGTAAGAAAGAATGATTCACAAAACAAAAGCCATACATCATATGATAAATGCAATCACTTGGTTTAAAAAATCAAACTAATGACTCAAGACTTTGAAAAACACTATAGATACGAGGTAGATTACTATAGGAAGATAAAATAATCTCTATTTTAAAAACTAACATTTTAATTTTGAAGAGGATTTTTATCCAAAAGAAACTATAAACCAGTAAAGGAGTTAGAGAAAGAAAAATAATCATCAATGTTTCTTCCCTTTAACAGATTCAGTGGAATCAATCACTGCTTACCAGCTTCCAAATAAAAATAAGGTATAACTCCCAGTCAGAAATTCAGATTATCAGAAGTAGTGAGCGGTGATCAGATTTTGAAAAGCATAAAACAGGAAGTCCAAATATGAACCAGTGACTAAAAAGCAGGTAGAAAATCACATCAAAGTAAATACTCAAATCAAACTAACAGTAAGGCTAAAACAGAAAATAGAAGAATAAAAACTAAAAATAACTGACAGAAAATACTCAAACCAAAAACTAACTAACAGAAAACAGAATAACAATCAGAACAATCAGAAATTAACAGTCATCAGAATCAAGCATTTATATCAATCACTCCTAATATGGTTCTCAAAATGCTGAATGAGTCAAAGGCCAGTGGTTTAGTGAATATGTCAGCCAGCTGATTCTCAGTTGCTACATGATGTAGCTCAATATCCCCTTTTGTAACATGATCCCTAATGTAGTGATGCCTTATATCAATGTGTTTGGTCCTAGAATGTTGGATTGGATTCTTAGAGATACAGATGGCACTAGTATTATCCCACAGAATAGAATTGTGCCAACAGGTAACCCTAAATCCAAGACTTATTACTTCAACCAAAGAACTTGGGCCACACAACTCCCTAAGGCAATATACTCAGCTTCAGCAGTGGAAAGTGCAACTGAGTTATATTTTCTACTAGACCAGGAGACTAAAGACTGTCCTATGAATTGACAAGTTCCAGAGGTGCTCTTTCTATCCACCCTACACCCCACAAAGTCAGAATCAGAATATCCAATAATCTCAAAAGAGGTGTTGTACCTAGGGTACCAGATTCCTAGGTTTGGGGTCCCTAAAAGATATCTAAGAATTCTATTAATAGCATTCAGGTGGGACGCTTTAGGATCAGCCTGAAACCTAGCACAAAGGCAGACACTAAACATGATATCAGTTCTGCTAGCAGTCAGGTAAAGTAGTGATCCTATTATTCCTCTATACTTCTTTTGATCAACAGATTTTTCACTTGAATCCTTATCTAACTGAACTGAGGAGGTCATGGGAGTATTGATTGGCTTAGCTTTGCCCATTTCATATTTCTTCAACATATCCTTAGTGTATTTAGATTGATTGAGAAAGGTTCCATCATCCGTTTACCTTATGCTAAACCCTAAAAAGTAGGACAATTCTCCCATCATACTCATCTCAAACTCCTTACTCATTGTTTTAGAAAACCCATCACATAAATATTTATTAGAAGATCCAAAAATTATATCATCAACATAGATCTGGACAATGAGTAAGTCATCCCCTATTCTCCTCAGAAAAAGGGTGGTGTTTACGCTCCCCTTAACAAACTCTCTTTCTAACAGGAATGTGTTAAGCCTCTCATACAAAGCTCTGGGTGCCTGTTTCAATCCATATAAGGCCTTTTTTAATTTATAAATATGATTTGGATATTGGAAACTCTCAAAACCTGGGGGTTGTTCTACAAAAATATCTTTTTTTATTACCCCATTTAAAAAGGCACTCTTGACATCTATTTGAAACAGCTTAAATCCCTTATAACAGGGAAAGGCTAGTAGCACTCTAATGGCTTCCAATCAAGCTACAGGGGCAAAAGTCTCCTCAAAATCAATCCCTTCTATCTGATTATACCTCTTAGCCACCAATCTTGCCTTATTTTTCACCACCACACCAGAATCATTCATCTTATTCTTAAAGACCCACTTGGTTCCCACAATACTTTGATTTTTAGGTCTTTCTATTAGCTCCCAAACATCATTCCTTACAAACTGATTCAATTCTTCTTGCATAGTTAAGATCCAAAACTCATCCGAAAGGGCTTGATTGATGTTGGTGGGTTCAGTCATTGAGATAAAGGTAGAATGATTTACTTTCTTCCTAAGTCCATGCCTAGTCCTAACACCTTCAGAAGGGTCTCCTAAGATCAGTTCTTTAGGATGACTCGAAGAATATTTTCAATCTCTAGGCAGCATGGTTTGAGGTTCTACCCTTTCCTCCAGATTTGTATTTCCAACCCCTTGGGTAACCTCAACAATCTCTTCATCTTCTACTTCATATCTAGACTCCTTAGGATCAGATTCATCAAACACTATATGGGTTATTTCTTCCACCACCAACGTCCTCTTATTGAACACCCTAAAAGATTTTCCTACACTTGAATATCCTAAGAACACTCCTTCATCAGATTTGGGGTCAAATTTTCCTAAGGGTGATTTCCCGTTGTTCAGAATGAAAACCTTACAGCCAAAGACATGGAGATGGGACAGATTTGGAGTTCTACCCTTAATGATCTCATAAGGTGTCTTGTTCAGTTTGACTCTCACATTCACCCTATTCAGCACATAACAGGCAATGTTCACCGCTTTAGCCCAAAAGTATTTTGGAAGTGAATACTCGGCAAGCATGGCTCTAGCGGCTTCCACTAAGGTCCTGTTCTTCCTTTCAGCTACCCCATTCTGCTGAGGGGTCCTAAGAGCTGAAAAATTGTGACTAATCTCTTGATCCTCACAAAAACTTCTAAATCTTTCATTTTCAAACTCCCCTCCGTCATCACTATGGATGGTAATAATCTCACATCCTAACTTCTTCTGAATCCAAGTAGAGAAAGATCTAAAATCATCAAATGACTCAGATTTATGTGACAAAAATTTCACCCAAGTGAACCTCGAATAATCATCTACAATCACAAATCCATAGACTCTCCCCCCTAAGCTGGCAGTGCTAATGGGTCCAAAGAGGTCCATGTGAAGAACTTCTAGAGGTCTAGAGGTGCTAATGTCCTTAACAAATTGAAATGAGGACTGGACTTGCTTTCCCAACTGACAGGCATCACACAAGTGATCCTTAGTGAACTTAAGCTTGGGCACACCTCTAACTAAGTCCTTTTATGTGACTCTCCTAAGAGTTTTCATACTGGCATGACACAATCTCCTATGCCATAACTAAGACTCATCAGCAGCAATTTTTAAGCAAATTAAATTATCAGATTTAATGCAACTTACATCCAGCTTGTAGACATTGTTGATCCTTTGCCCCTGCAAAACAACTTCATCATTTAAACTTAAAATGCAGCCAGTGGGCAGGAATTTGATGTTGTATCCCTTGTCACAAAGTTGACTGATGCTCAGCAAGTTGTGTTTCAGTCATCTATAAGCAAAATATTATCAATCATAAAATTCTTTGAATCACCAATTATACCTGAGCCTACCACCTTCCTGGTGGTGTTATCTCCAAGTGTAACCTTGCCTCCAGCTCTGGCCTCCAGCGAAATGAACTGATTTGCATCTCCAATCATGTGTCTAGAACATCCACTGTCTAGGTACCACATACTCTCACGAGGTCTTGTGTGAGAGCACACCTACAAAAATATCAAACGTCAGTCTTAGAAACCCAAATAGGTTTGGGTTCCTTCTTATGAAAAGAAGAATGCAATGCATGCGTGCTATGATGTGAAACAGGCAGTTTGGGTCTCCACACCTAATGTGTACTATGGTGAACAGTGCAGGTGTGGGAAATGTGTCCTAACATGCCACATAAAAAACATCTAACACCAGGAAAAGGATTAACCAAACATCGTGAGTGATAGTGCCTCTTCCTAGAAGTGTATGAAACATGCTTTGATGAACTTGCAACAGATTTTTCAAAAGGTGGCGGTGCATAAAACTGTTCAAACGTAGGTGGTTTTTTGTTCTTTTCAAAAGCATCAATTTTCACTCTTAAAAATTCATTCTCCTTGTTAAGACTAGCAATCTCAAAAGTTCTCGCACTTTCATTACTTTCTAAATCACATGCCATATCTTTCAATTTCTTAAAGGCAGCTTCTAATTCAACATGCGATATTTTTAATGCATCATGCTCAACAATTAAATCAGAATGCTTTCCATTCAGTTCATCAAACTCATCTAGTAAAGATATGTGATTGCTATTAATAGTGGAATGATCCTTAATCAACACATCATGCTATTTTTACAAAGTCAAATAATCCAGTTTCAAACTAGCATGAGTTTTCTTAAGCTTCCTATACGATGCTTAAATTTTTTCAGATACTTCAAATAATTGATCGTAAGTAAGCTCACATACATCTTCCTGGTCCAACTGACCAGGGTGATCATCAGCCATCAGACACAAGTTTGTTTCCTCCTCTTCAGCTTCAGTCTTAGAGGAGTCGGATGCAGAGTCTGCCCAGAACGTCTTTTGTATCCGCTTCTTGTCCTTTCTGAACTTTGGTTTTTCCTCACCCTTATCCTTGCTTGGGTGAGCCTTGAGTGTAGGACAATCCGCCTTTATGTGTCCAGGCTTCCTGCATTCAAAACAAATAGATTCAGATGAACCTTTAAAGTTTCTACTGGTCTTACCTTTGTTCCACTTCTGAAAATTCTTATTCTTCTTCCTTAGAAAGCTCTTGAATTGCCTTGTGATCAAGGCAACATCATAGCTATCAGACCCGGAAGTGCTAGCATCTGAATCTTTGGCCTTTAACACCACTGTCTTCTCCTTCTTTCGTTCACCTGCATCAAGTTGTCTTTGGTTCACCCCTTGCTCGTAAGCAATGAGTGATCCAAGTAAACTGTCAATAGAGTAAGTATTTAAATCTTTAGATTCTGTGATAGCAGTAATCTTAGCATCGTAAGAAGTAAGAAAATATCTAAAAATTTTGTTCACTCTTTCGTAATTAGTTAGTTCTCTTCCTAGAGCATGCAAAGAGGTAACGATTTGAGTGAACCTTGTGTACATTTCTGAAATTGTCTCACTAGGTTTCATGCAAAAAAGTTTGTAATCATGTAACAAGATGTTTAACCTAGATTGTTTGACTTCAGTTATACCTTCATATGTTATACACAATCTATCCCAGATTTCTTTACCCGTTGTACAAGTAGAAACACGCATATAGTCTTCAGATTTTAAAGCACAAAAGAAACAGTTCAAATATTTTGCATTTAACTATGCTAAATCGCGATCATCAAAAGTCCAATCTGCAAACGGGAGTTCAGTTTTTACATTGTTAATCAATCTAAAAGGTGGTTCGTATCAATCCTTAACTAACATCCACATGCGATAGTCAATCGATTGAAGAAAAGTAGACATGCGTGTTTTCCAAAAATTAAAACGAATATTATCAAACAACGGTGGTCTTGTAATAGAATAACCTTCAGCAGTATTATGATTGTTACAGTTAGCCATTGATCAAATTCAAAAGTTTTTAAACCTAAATTTTGAATCCCGCTCTGATACCACTTAAAAGTTCGATAGGGATGTTAAGCCCTAGTGAACTAGTCCCGAGGCTAACCAAGAGGGGGGGGTGAATTGGTTATTTAAAAATTTCACGAAGAATGGAAAAATCTTTTCGATACTTTGCAGCGGAAACACATAAACAACAACGAAAAGATCAATCACAGATATTCACTCAAGCAGTTAATATCAGAAAAGTAAAGTGCAGAACAGAATCAGAAAAGCAAACCAGATTTTATAGTGGTTCGGTCAACTTGACATACGTCCACTCCCCGGAGCCTCCCCTCCGGGTATTGCACTAAATAAAAAGTGTCTCTCCTTTTGCTCCCACAGCAAGGCGGAGAAGCCTGTACAAAACCTCCTTTTCACCACACGGTGAGGCAGAGAACTTGACCTCCTTTTGCTTCCACCTGAAGCGGGCAGAGAACCCCAAATCATCTTGCGAACGATCCTCCCACAACAAACACCAACTAGACGAAAGACGATGAGCGGAGAAGATGACGCTGATCCGTGCTTGGAGCAACCTTAGTGAATCCCTCACTAACTCCCCCTCACAAGATCCTCTCTCTCTCTCCAAAACTCTCTCTCTCTCTAGGGCTTCTCTAGAAAGGAAAGTGGCAAAAGATTTTTCTTGTTTGGAAGAAAAATATCTTTTATAGGAGGGCTTAAAATTTGCCCTAAATCTTAACTGGTCGGCCATGATCGTCCAGGACGATCGCTAGATCATCCTGTACGATCAGTTCAAAATCAGCTGTTTAAGCCTGGATGATCTGGCTCTTCTGGATGATCAGTAGAAAAAATTGATCATATCGTCCCGTACCATCCTGCGATCTTCTGGGACGATTAGTGCAAATCGAGGAATATCGTCCAGAAGATAGGTCATCCAGAGAAACTTGTGCTGGACGACCAAAAAATGACTTGATCGTCCAGGACGATAAGGGTATCGTCCTGTACGATTAGTTCAAAAAGTGCCAAAATCATCCTGTACATAGTTCTGGACGTACAGCTGAAATGCACTAGACGATCATGATCGTCCGGGACGATCCTGCGATCGTCCAGGACGATATGATCGTATCAATCAAAAATAAATTGCTTTCCTTAATTACCAGATTAAATTAGGCATGATTGTACTGAATCGTCCAGAATGATACACGTATCGTCCGGGACGATCAGACCAAATAACTTAAAATAAAAACTTGCCTAACTTGATCTGGCGGCTGAGAATTTTTGATTTGAGCATATCGTCCCGTACGATCCAAAGATCGTCCAGGACGATCTGCTTAATCAGACCCTCTTCACTTAGTCACCCTAATTAGGGTTTCTATTTTTACCTGATCGTCTAGGATGATGTGAATATCGTCCAGGATGATCTGAACAAAAAATGAACAGAAACTCTAATTCACTCAAGCTCTCCCCCTGAGTGTGTGTGTGCAAGGTTACTTAGTTGGGGGATCAGTTACATTACAATTGACTCAAGAAAAAGAAAAATAGTACATTGGACACACTTGAACCCGATCTTGAGTTGGCTTGAGTGGCTCGTGATCTTTTGTGCCTGAAATGAGTTAGCCAAGCAAAACACACTGGAAACATGTTTGTCATCATCAAAACCAGATTTGCAACACAATTTTCCTTTAAACTTCTCCCTCTGCTATCCAATCCACCTTCTTTCTACTTCTCTTTCGAAATGGAATATTTCCAATAGTACTTTCCTATTTTTGGGCACTATATGTTGTTAAATATCTTTAAATCCTTCGTAGATAGTTTTCTACTATTTGTAGCTCTATAGTTTCCTTAAATAGTTGAGGCTTCAACTTATGGAGCATCGTTAATATCTTCTTCATTCTCTTTGCTCCCAAACTATTTTCTATGTGCATCACTCATTAGTTCTACTATGAAACTAGCAAATTACATCATTGAATCTAAAGTCACTAGGGGTGCCACTACACTTTGCTTATTTGGTGTATCTTGATAATTTGGATCCAATTGCACACTTAAGTAGTTCTCTTACCTATCCAATTTATATGCATGCATTTAGTCATGTATGCAAAGAAAATGTGTTTATTAAATACAGCTTAAAACTACCCAATTTCTACCAAGCTCATAATCAATCATACAACTTTGGTTACAATTTAGCTTTTCCAAAACCATTACTCTGATACCACTTCTATCAAGCTCCAAGATCTAGTTTGGAAGAATTGTCTTTTAATATTTAAATTTCATACAAGAATCAGTTATAGCATCTATATACTAGAAATAATCTAGCATAAGTAGCATTTCATTTCATATATCATCAAAACATATACATGTACAATTCTATCATATCCCCAAAAGAATTAAATACAATACATGGACACTATCAATTATATCCCGTTATCATAATCATAAATTACTTCAAAAGAATAAAAAACCTTAGATAAGATACCTATATCAACAACCTTGGATCTTCCTCACTTCCCTGGTTCATTATGCTTCCCTGTAATGATGTAAATCACATAAGGAGAAAAAAGCTCAATAGGCCTATAACTACATTTAATGCATGAAAATGGAACCAATATACATGTAATTATTCATGTCAAATTAGTATAAACATATGGCAACTAGTATGAATGGCATTAGTTTATACAAATAAGAGTATATTAATTTGAACAACAATAATGATCAATAATAAATAATGACCATATTAGAACAGTGGTCAATATATAACATTTGTGTCGTGCATATGTTGAATCAGTATAAAAAATCCCTATTATCCCAATATCAGTGCATCAAGTGAAATGTTATAAGAAAGACAATCACAAGAATAAGTCAAATCATACAAATTATTAGTATAAGGCTATACGATATCAATTGGAATGTTTCATGGTCATATTTTATTATTTATTTATATCAGACTGAACTTCTCATGCGTGTCATGTCATATAAGTTCATATACCCTGTATCATGTATATTCCAAGTATATATTTATCTTTTATCATAAAGTTCATATATTAGTCTCATGAAGCATGCATTTCAAGTACCAGTATCATGTATTTTAAAAATTATGTATCTGTATTATTCTTATCACATATTTTATTCATGTATCATATCATGTCATATACCTCGTAAATGCCTTATATCATGTTATGTCCTATTATGTGGAATTATGATGTGCACATACATCATGTCATATTTATTCAAATCAAGACATCTAGCTCATATGACATTTTTCTTATATCAAGTATTATAACTCCATTAGACAAAATATGAATCTATCTCATTAGTTATGTTGTCAAACCAACATAATAAATATTATCTTTTCATCATTTTGTATATCAAAAGTTTTGTGGCTTTGTGTAAGAAGTCATCACTTCCTGCCTATTAGTGTATTATAACGCATTAGCCAATTCCAATATGCCTCCTTTTTATATATTTTGGGATTACACCATAAACCTTTATTTATAAACAAGTTCATTGACACACCCTCCTATATAGGCTTCTATGTCTCAAGGCAACCTGGATTAGACAAATCTCTAGCTAACCTTTCTTATAGATAAAATATATGCCATATTATGAACTTATTAGGTATAAAAGATGCAAATCATATTAGTACTCTGACTATAATTATGATGCCTAGGATCTAATGGAAGAATTGGATCTACTTAAACCTATAATTAATTATCTCATCCACCAATAACAAACAATCAAAGCTACTAAATTTCCCAAAGCCTAAAATCAACATAATCAACTTTTATTTCATCAAAGCATAAATATAATAATCCATCTAAAAAATATTTATACATCAAAATAGTAAAATTGGATTACAAAATCAGTACTATATACTCCAAGCTTATAGAATCCTCCTCTAGACCTGATATACTCCCCAAACCCTTTCCATTTCCTGAAACATTTAAAGTAACAGAGCGAGCTCAACTAGCTTGGTTGACTCCCTCCTTCACCCCTCATATGTATCAATATTTAATTCAAATATTTAAGAGTGATTAATTAAAGAAAAATATAAAGACTTGCAAAATTTCAATTTATTAGGGTTTCATTATATACCTGATATTAGAACTAACACTTAACCGCATAACCACTTCCATAAAAGCCTCCAGATGTAGTATAGAATACTTATTCTCCAAGTTCACTTGCATATCACTTTCACTTTCATTTTCCTAAAAGAATTCATAAAGAGATTTAGAGTTTACGAATGAATATCTTAGAATAATTCATAAATATAATTTATTAAAGTATTCACTTATAAATTGCAATGATCATAACACACATGTCTTGATGCTTGCTTATAGCTCCATTTCTACTTATGCCCCCCTTTACCTCTCACACTTGCATAGATCAAGTGGGGTTAGAATCCCTCCTACATTTTCATCAAGTAGATGGGGCCAGAAGAGTGTTTACAATGTTATTCTACCTCTCACACATGGTTTTATCAAGTGGAGCGAAAATCCCTCCCACATCTACATCAGCCAGGTAAGGCTAGAAGAATACATGTTGGGCCCTTATAATGCAATAGAGAGTGCACTTTTCCACCTTTAGGAACAACTCCAATGCCATGAAATGTAGAATGTAAATGCAATGTAATGTTCTAAAGTAATATTTAGAAAGTATATGAATTGTAAATGAAAGCCACATAACTTGTAAAAAAGGATGCTCACTGAACTTTTCATTTTAATTTCTAACTTTATAGGGACATTCACATGAATATTTCAAGACCATTACATAATTATTGTATTCGACCATAATATATTCATAAAATCATGTAGGAAAAAACTAACCATTAAAAACTCAATTTTGCATAGTCATAATGTCTCTAATAAGAAGTGTAATAACAAATAAAAAAATTACACAATAGAAATCTCATAAAACTTGAGAAAAATATTATTTTTATTCATATCTTTCTATAAACTTACTGGAATTAAAATTAAAGATAGGAGCTTAGGAGTCTAGCTCAAGCTTTTTAATATCCCGAATTGGACTGATAGGCGAATCTCAAGTTTCGGCCTTTGAATCCTATCTCTCCTCTTTCTCTTTCCTCTTCTGCTCTCTTCTTCTCTGGCAATGACTAGGAGGAAATGATTTCACAAACTGGTTTGAGATATTTTTAATATTTAAAATCCATTAATTTGACACAGTACCGTGATGCTCACTTTCCTAGTAATGCTGATCTCCCAAATAATCTTTTGGATTCTCTTAGAATATCCTCACTTAAGACCAAATGCCATGGTGGGAAATCCGTAATAGATTATCGAATCCCCAAACTTGTTTTTCTATCAAAAAATCTAAGAGCTCAAAGTCGGGGTATCAACTACACTAGTGTTATGATACTTGCAGAGAATTTTATCATATCTTGGATTTTCACCTCTCATACACCAAACCTTGGTTACGTGCGAGCTAGTTATGCATTCTAAGACTCATAATTACAAATTAACTTAATATTAATGGTCATTAATAAATAATTACTTGAATTTTAGGTGACATATATTACATGCTCCCCTCCTTATATAAAATGTTACCCTTGATATTTTAAATCTACAATACAGTTAGAATAGTTCTGGGTTTAAATGTCTCATCTCAGCCTCTTTCTCCTAGGTTTCTTCTCATTTTTATCTATGCTTCCAATGAACATTGACCATCAAAATCTATTTATTTCTTAACTGTTTAACATTAAAAGCAAGAATATGTTTAAATCCTTCTTTATAAGTCAAATTGGGCTGCACTTTCACTTCAACTTCTGAAACTATCTACTCAACATCTGATAGTCATTTCCTCAACACTGACAAATGAAACACACTATGGATTTTTGAAATGCGGTCTTCTAGAAATAGCCTGTGCTTCAGGTTAAAATATTTTTTCTAACAATCTTGAGCTACTTCTAACCTGAGCTACTTCTAACCTTTTTTTTATTATTCTAATCTTCTTAGTAGCACTATACACCATCTCATAACCAATCAACCTTCTTTCTCATACCTCAGTTGAAGAAACCTGGGTTCCACACCTTCTTCTATGTTGATCTTCATACTGAACCATACCAATACTTACTTGGAAGCTATGATTATAAGAAAATTCTATCAATGGCACGTGATCCTTCTAGCTTCCACAAAAATTTAGAACACAAAGCCTTAATAGATCTTCTAGAATTTGAATAACCCTTTTAGAATGCCCATATGTCTAGGGATGAAAAGCTATACTAAAATTCAACTTTGTCCCCATATCCTCTTAAATACCTCTCCATAGCTCCGTACTAAACCTTCCATTTTGATTAAAAATGATAATCTTAGGAATACCATGCATCCTAATAATCTTCTTAACATATAGTTGAGCTAACTTGTCATCATAATCAGTTTGCCTCATCAATAAAAATTTACCTGACTTCGCTAATCTTTACAAAATCACCCATATAACATTATATACTTACTGGAAAAAACTATAGAAAAAATATATAGTAATCTCCTCCCATTTCTATTAAGGAATAGACAAGGGCTACAATAATCCATTGGGTCAATAATGCTCATCTTTCACCATCTAATATACCACACATTTAAAAGCAAACTCTACCACTTCTTGTTTCAATCTAGGCCAACAATACATGCACTATTTATCATGATACATTCTATTGTTTCTTGGATGAATATTTTACCCACAGTAGTAGGCTTCATATACAATCTCTCACTATAGATTACCACTATATGGGGCCAACAAGTTCCTACCATAGAAAACCACACCTTATTTATCCATCTATAGATCAGGTCTCTTTCCAAATTGAATCTAATTAATATATTCCTCATCTTCCTTATGAGCTTCTTTAATCCGATCCTATAATGAGGGTTGAACTATCATCTAAAAAATGATTCCAGCAGACACATCAGAGGAACAAATAACTTTGAAATCTAGCATCTTCATTTATCTAATCAGTGCTTGCTTAGAAGTAACCAAAATGGCTACCACTCTAATTGATTTCCTATTAAAGGCATCAACAACCATATTTACTCTACCTAGCTAATAAAAAATATCCAAATCATAATGCATAATCAATCCCAACCACCTTCTTTGCCTTAACTTCAACTATTTATGGGTGAAAATATACTTCAAACTCTATTTATTAGAATAAACCTCACATTTGATACCATATAGATAATACTGCAAGATTTTTAATGCAAATATAGCAATCACTAACTCCACATCATGAGTTGGGTATTTCTTCTCATGTGGCTTTAGTGCTAGGATGTATAAGCTACTAACTACCCACTTTGCTGCAATATATATACCAGGCCTTTCAATGAAGCATCACTATATAGCTGAAATCTCTCAGTACCTGATAGAATAGTCAACACAAGAGTTGACACTAGACACTCTTTCAACTTCTAGAAACTCTCTTCACACTTTGGTGTCCAATCAAATGATATACCCTTTTGAGTCAATCTTGTCAGAGGAATAAAAATCTATGAAAAACTACTAACAAACTTCTTATAATATCTTGTCACATCCAGGAAAATAGAAATCTCATTCATAGATGTCGACCTCGACCAAGTCACTATGCCTTGCACCTTCTAGTGATCCATAACAATTTCCTCCTTACTCACCATGTGTCCCAAATATGCCATAAAACTTAACTAGAATTCACTCTTTAAGATCTTATCACGGAACTTCTAATACCTCCATGTCTTTAGAGTCATTTTCAAATGAACCACATGCTCCTCCTCAGATTTTGAATACACCAGAATATCATTAATGAATATAATAATAAATTGAACTAAATATTCCCTAAACACTCGATGCATTAGATCCATGATTATTGATGGAGCATTTAGCCTCCACTTTGAACCTCTTCCCATTGAACGCACTTTTAGAGGCCTCTTCTCCAAACCTCTTCTTGATGGCATCCCATCACTATTGGGTTGACATCAAATCATTGTACATCAACCTAGCTCTCTCCATAAGTTCAGAAAAGTCACTAATATGAAATGGCACTATGGGATGCCTCAGACTATCCCTGATTCTTATAAAAAGCAATAACACTTTTCTTCTAAGGTGTTAACTAACTGGGGAGTATATCATATAGGAGTTATAAACTTTGCCTCATACTGCATTATCATCTTGTCCCCTTGCATAAATCTCAAAAAAGACTCGTGCATCTACTGTCAGGCAGATGGTGGTGTAAACCAACTCCTAAAAGTCTCTACCAACTTTTCCCAACCAATCATTATATTTGACCTACCCAAATATCTCTCTCTTCTTGCTTATCCACAAGCACTTAACTTCTCTATCTAAAAAAAAATAGCCAATAAAACTCTTCTTCCCTTCGAGCACTACAGACTATCAAATGACTTCATTACTCTAATCAACCAATCCATAGCTTCTTGAGGCTCTATATTACCCTGGAAATGAGGAGGCTTCAATCTAAAAAATAACTGCAAATGCTTGCCATTCTCATCCCCCTTCACTCCAGCCATCCAATCCAAAGTCTCACTCATCACCTGGGACACTATCCCATAAAACTACATTATCAAGTCAGATGCCATCACCCCCACAGTACTCCAATCTATTGCAGCCTGACGAGAACTCTGTCCGTCAACTACCTCCTGCTCTTACAGGTTCATAATACAATAACACTTTTTTTTTAATAAAAAAAGGGGTGTTCAATTACACAACACAACTAATAGATAATGGTTTTACTAAACTCTAAACTCCTCTCCCAAACTAATATAAGCCTTTTCCAATAGCTCTTGTTACAATCTCTAGTCTTCAAAACTAATATTTAATACCATCTGTGATGCTCGTGGATTTAATAGAAGGATCAAATTTACTTAAAAATATAATTAATCATCTCATCAACTTATAACAAATAACCAGAGCTACTAAATTTCCCCAAACTTAAAATGAATATAATCAACTTTCATTTTATCAAAGGATAAATATAATAGTCTGGCTAAAAAATGTGTGTAAATCAAAATAATAAAATTAGATTACAAAACAAATACCTTATAATCAAAGCTTAGAGATTCCTCCTCTAAACTTGATCTACTCCACCAATCCCTTTCTTTTTCTGAAACATTTAAAGTAACAGAGTGAGATCATCAAGCTCAGTAGTCTCGCTCCTTCACCCCTCACAGGTATCAATTTTAAATGCCATTATTTAAGAATGATTAATTAAAGGAAATGTAAAGACTTACAAAATAACTAAAGTATAATAAAAACTTTAATTTATTAATTTTACCATATATACCAGACCTCAGAGCTAACACTTATACTTTTATAACAATATAACCACTTCCACATAAGCTTCCAGATGCCGTACATAATACTTATTCTCAGAGGCTCACTTACATATCACTTTCAATTTCATTTTCTGAATAGTATTCATATAGAGGTTCAGAGTATATGAAATCATATATGAAAATAATTCATAAAATTAATTCATTAAAATATTCACTTATAAAATGTAAAGATCATAATGCGCATGTCAGGATATTTTCATATAGTGCCATTTCCACTTATGCCCCCCTTTACCATACATGCCTGCATATAGTAAGTGGGGCTAGAATCCCTCCCACATTTCCATCAGGAAAATAGGGACAAAAGAGTGTTTATACTATTACTCAACCTCCCACACCTACTTTTAGCAAGTGGAGCAAGAATCCCTCCCACATCTGCGTTAGGCAGATAGAGCTAGAAGAATATATAAATGACCCTTCTAATATAACAAGGAGTGCACTTTTTCACCTTTTAGAATATAATATCTCAAATGTCATGTAATATAGAATGCAAATGTAATGTAATAGTACTTTATACAGTATTAAGAAAGTGCATGAATGCCAATGAAAGCCACATTACTTATAATATAGGATACTCACTAAACTTTTTCTTTCACATTTTAACTTCAAAGGAAATTTACATGAATATTTCAAGCCTTCAATATAACTACTAAGTTTGCTAGAGAATCCTTGATTCAACAATATATTAAGAAAATCATGCAAGAAATATCAATCTTTAAAAACTAAATTTTGTATATTCAAAATGTTCGTAATAAGGAGTGCAACGATAAATAAAACATAGCATGGTGGAAACCTCATAAAACCTGAGAAAAGCTTATTTTTATTCATATCTTATTATAAGCTTACTAGAATTAAAACTAGAGATAGGCATTTAGGAGTTTACCTTAAGCTCTATAATATCTCAAACTAGCCTGATAGGTAAATCAATAGTTTTGGCCTCCAAATCCTCTCTCTCTCTCCTCTTTCTCTTTCCTCTTCTCATCCTCCTTCTCCTCTCTTCTCTTTTGGTGATGAAGCAGAGGAAATAATTTTGCAAAATGCTTGAGATATTTTTAAATTTCAAAATTCACTAATTTGAACCATTATTGTGGTGCTCACTTTCCCAGTGCTATTATGCTCCAAAAGAATCTTCTAGATTCTCCTAGAATATCTTCACATGAGACCTGGCTCCATGGTGGTTCATCCCTGACACCTCAACGCATGCTCAAACTATTAATATGTCCAAAAACTTGAGAGCTCAAAGTAAGGGCGCTAACTACACTAGAATTATAGTTCCCGTAGAGAAGTCTTTCATATCTTAGATTTTGACTTCTTAGACCCTAAACCTCGGTTACATAAAATCTAATTAAGCATTCTAGGACTCATAATTGTAAATTAACTTAAAATTTATGATCATTAATAGAAATCACTTGAATTTAAGGAAATAGATATTATAATAATAGATATACTTAGTGCTCTTATTAGTATGCATATCAAATTAGTGTACTCACATTGTAATGTATATCATGTTCTTATTAGTATGCAGAAGTCATAAATTATTTATAGTGTGTCTTTATTATAATTATTTAATGTAAAATGTTGTATACATAAAACTTCCCAATGAATCTCAATATGATAATATCAAACTATTCAAAATGATAATATCTATAACATATCAAAAATTATGTGGTTAAAGTTTGCTAAATCATGAGATATAGGATTTTCATGAAATTTAGGAGAAGAAAAATCACAAAAATAAAATCAATAAAAATAGGCCTAGAGTAAAGGTTACCTAACACAATCATACTAACTTTCTTAATTGGAGCGATGAAAAGAATGACCCAAGTTTGAATTTTTCTCTCATATGTCTCCACCTCTATCTCTACCTCTCTTCCCAATTCAAATGTATATGAAGAATGGCGATGGGAATGTCTTAGGTACTTAATGTGATAGGTTTTTCAAATATTTAAAAAATAATTTTAATGATCAAGCACCATAGCACATGCTCGAAGTACTATAGATAAGAGAAATTGGCACCGTAGCATAGAGCACTCTAACATCGCTACTCTTAAACACCCATAACCCATAATAAAGAAATGGTAGTGCCATAATGCTCACCAGTATGGTGCTACAATTCTCCTAATAAGATTTCAATCCATGTAAAATTTTCAAATCAATACCAAATCATATCATCATTAGTTCATTAATCAACTGAATTTTAGGTCATTATAATTATTTGGGCTAATATCTTTGAACTTTAGTTGAATTTCATTCAAATGTTCCAAAAATCTTAGTTTTGTGGTTCACTAGTAAAAACCCTAATCTAAATGTAGCTAGTTTCTTAGAAGTTTTTGTTACCTTTAAGTATATATGATTTTTTTATGATGTTACTCTGCTTAGTTTTTTTTTTTTCTTAGAGAGACAAGGTTGAAGTGTTGTTAAATTCTTTACTCCTAAGCTCTTTTCCATGTAAAATGAGATATCCCAAAATTGTAAGTTTTTCTCCTTTAAAGACCACTAAACTTTGGAATGATTTAATCCCATTCACCTAGTTAAATAATGAGTCTATTTATAAAGCTTAGGAGAGGTTTAAGGAGTTGCTAAAGAAATGTCCCTATTAAGCCTTATGGAATTTTGTAATTATTTAAACATTTTATAATGAGCTAGTATGATCCTTGAGGTCTATTAGAGATAAAATAATAGAGGGCGTCTACTATATACAAACCATTTAATGAAGCCTTTGAGTTAATTGAGGAAATGGTTACCAATAACTATTAATAACTTTTAATAAGAATTAACTCTATGAAAGTAGCTAGTGTCTATGATTCATATGTCTTACCTATTTTAACTTCAAAGGTAGATGTGATCTCTAGCAAGTTAGATAATTTAGGTGTTAATTCAAACTAAGGAGAACCTATAACTATTGAGGAGAATAGGTATGGATCAATAGGTGAATCATATCTTTCTGGCTAATTTTTTTAACCCTAAACCAACCTTTCATATGGGTTCTATTTCACAAATAATAAATTTAAAGATAAGAAGCCATAGTAGGAAAATTTAGTGGTTGCAAATGAAGAATTAGATGTAGAAGCAAGCTGTAGTTATTAAGAATATTAAATATCAGATATAGTAGTTGCCTAATTCTTTAACTAATAGACCCCAAGGGACATTGCCCTACAAGATAGGAGTAAACCCTAAGGATAATGGTAAGGAGCATTATAAGGCAATTCAAGTAAGGGGTGTAAAAGGATTATAAGAAATAATTATAGAAGAAAATAAAAGTGATGACCAGAAAGCTAAAGCTGACCAACCTAAAAGGAACTTAGAATTAGAGAATCCAATTATGAAAATTGTAGGGATACCTTTTCTCGGATACTCCAAAATTAATATTTAGGTAAACTATTTTCTAAATGTTTAGATTTTCTCAAGAAGCTTACCGTTTATATTCCATTTACTGAAGCTCTTGACAAATGCCCAATTATGTGAAGTTTATGAAATACATTTTTATGTAAGAAGAGAAATTTTAGATATTTTAAGGCTATTATTAACTAAGGGGAGTAGTATTATTATCCATAAGAAACTATCTTAAAAATTAAAAGATCTTGGTAGTCTCATTATTCCTTACATGATAGGCGACATATTTTATGTCAAGCTCTATGTGACCTAGGAGTTATTATTAATTTTATGCCCTTATCCATCTTTAGAAGTTTATACCTATGAGAGGTTCACCCTACCAATATGACCTTTTAATTAGCTAATAAATCCCTTACTTATTCTATAAAAGTTATAGAAAATTGTTTTGGTAAAGGTAGATAAGTTTATCCTTCCTTTAGACTTCATTGTTCTTGATATGAAGGAAAAAAAAGGAGATTCCAATCATCTTAGGTGGACCCTTTTTAGCAACTAGTAGACCTATCATTGATTTTTAAAAGGGATACTTGGGCATATAACATGAATTTTCTTTTAATGTATTTAAATTCATGAAATTCTCTAACAATTTTAGTGATAACCAGTGCCTTAGGATAGATTTGGTTAATGGTAGTGTGAAGAATAATTTAGCAAATAAATTGGATTTGACTCAATAGAACAAGCATTGATTGAGGAAGTGATAACAAGAGTCTAGAAATGATATTGCTTTCTTCTTACGAATTCCACATAGAGTACTTAAGAAAATGTTTGAACCATTAGATTTATAAACTAGAGAAAAATCCTTAAAACCATCAATCATTGAGGTAGTTGAACTAGAATTAAAGGTTTTACCCATGCACCTTCAGTATACCTTCTTAAGTGAATGACCAACTTTTCCCATAATAATTATGAATTTGATAATTTATATGAAGAAAAGTTAATGTGGGTTTCAAGGACTTATAGGAAATATTTTTGTTGGACAATAACATATATAAAAGGAATTAGTCCCTCACTGGGTATGCATAAAGTTTTGTGGAAGATATTCATAAACTAAAAGCTTATGTTCAGAGAATATTAAATAATGTGATGAAAAATGAAGGAGGTGCTTAAGTGGTTTGATGTTGAAATTATATATTGTATTTCAAACAATGATTGTGTAGGTCTTATTCATTATGTGGTTAAGAAAGGGTGTTTGGTAGTGATTTTTAATGAAAGAATGAGTTAATTCCTACTAGGATAACGACTAAGAGAATTTGTATAGACTATATGCTGTTGAGTAAAGAAACAAAGAAGGACAATTTTTCCATATCCATTATTAATTATATGTTAGATAGATTGGTAGGGCATCCCTTTTATTGGTTCTTAAATGCATATTTAGGTTAACGTAAAATTCTTATAGGACCAAAGGATCATGTTAAAACCACATTCACTAGTCCTTATGGCTCTTTGGCTTTTAGAAGGATGTCTTTTGGTCATTGTAATACTCCTACTACTTTTAAAAAGTGTATTATGACACTTTTTTCAAATTTAATTGAGTAAGGCATTTAAATTTTCATGGATGATTTCTCTGTGTTAGGAACTTTTGATCATTACCTTGAGCACCTTGCCTTAGCTATGAAGAGATATAAAGAGAATAATTTAGTACTGTACTGAGAGAAATGTCAAATTTTGCTAATAGAAAGCATTGTTTTAGGGTATATGATAACTAAGAGAGGGTTGGAGGTAGATAAAGCAAACAATTCAAGTAATTAAAAAATTACCACCACCCAGCTTCTTAGGCATACATGTTTTTAGAGGAGATTGATTAAGGACTTCTCAAAAATAACCAAGCTACTCTATTTTTTATTAGAGAAGGATACACCAATTAAATTCACTAAAAATACCTAAAAACTATTAAAATGTAAAAACATAAATTAACTAAAACACTTATTATTATTGCACCTAATTGGGAACATCCTTTTGAATTTATGTATGATGCTAGTGATTATGCTATAGGAGCTATTTTAGGGAAAAGGATAGATAAAAAATTTCATGTGATTTATTATATTAGCAAAAAAATTAAATGGAATTCTTATCAACTACACCACTACTGAGAAAGAGTTGCTAGCAATAGTATTTACCTATGATAAAATTTAATCCTACTTTATTGGTATTAGGGTTATAATGAATACATATCATATTATTGAAGGAGAAATATTTTCACCATTTTTGTCATGTGCAAGGAGAACAAGTTCAAATGGTTATAGATGGGGTTGTGTAATGAATATCATAATTTCCCATGCATTACTGAGCCCCACCTAGAACCTTTCCATGTGAGCTAGTTAAACCATAAATCTCTTCATATTAAAACTAGGTATTTGGTGCCAATCAAACTAGGAAGCTATATTGATCATATATGGTGTGATGTCCTCCATTTAGAAATCACTCATATATTATTAAGAATGCCTTGGCTTTATGACTTAAATGTCATTCATTATGGTTGACATAACACCTCTATGCTTAAATTCAATGGTAAGACCATAAAGCTATTTATAATAAAGCCCAATGAAAGGAGACAAATTACACCTCCCCATAAGCCTAATTCTAATTTACAACCCAAGCACAGTTAGAAGAGGAATGAAAAAATTTAAGTTATAATAATTTCATTCCCTATTAATAGGGAGAACACCTTTGATTTTGAATTTTTATGTCCTACTCTTACACCTCTACACCTACGCTTGAAGTAAGGGAAGTTGTACTTGAACCCTCCGAATATCATATACCTATCATAATAGCTCCCCATGTATCTAAATTATAAGATTTATATCCTGAGGACCTACCTGATGGCTTACTACCCATGAGGGATATGCAACATTCTATAGGCTTCATTCCTAGTTCACAATTACCAATCTTTCTCCATTATATGATGAACCATATTGAGCATGATGAACTCAACAGGTAAGCAGATGAGTTTCTTAGGAAAGGTTCTAAGAGAGCCTCAATCCTTGTGTCATTCTAGCCCTACCATCACCTAATAAATATGGAACTTGGTGAATGTGCATAAATAGTAGAGCTTCTAATAGGATTATATTTAAGTAAAAGTTTCCAATCTCTAGATTAGATGATATGATGGATCTTGTTGCAACCTATTTTTTGAAGATAGATTTAAAAAGAGGACATTTTCATATTAAAATAAGGTTATGAGATGAATGGAAGAAAACTTTCAAAAACCCTTATGGTCTTTATGAATAGTTGTCTTGACTTTTTTATTATCCAACGCTCCTAGCACATGCATGAGATATATGAACATATTTCTAAAGCCTTTCATAGGCACATTTCTTATGGTCTACATTGATGACATTTTGATTTATAATTCTAATGATAAAAATGATCAAGATAACTTAAGACTAGTCTTTCTCAAGTTAAGAGAAGATAAACTTTATATCAATTTAAGAAAACAAATTCCTTCTATTTGCCTAAAGTCACTTTTCTTGGGTTCATAGTGACTTTAGATGGCTTGAAAGTTGATTGTGCCAAGATTCAAGCTATCATAGATTAGTCTGTACTAAGGAGTTTCACTACTATTTATAGATTTCAAGGTTTAGCTATCTTCTATCAAATATTTATTCAAAACTTTAGCATAATAGTTTCTCCTATCACTGACATTCTAAAGAAATACTAGTTTCTCTGGACTACATCTACTCAAAAAATCATGAGCAAATCAAAGTTCTTAGGAAATTGTCACCAGTTTTGAAAGTTTCATGTTTTAATATGTCATTTGAGGTCACTTGTGATGCCTCTTGTATAGTTATATGTGCCATTGTTAGCTAAGAAAATCACCTTATAGTCTTTTATTATGAAAATTTGAATGATGTTAATCAATTATATTTAACTTGTGATAGAGAATTCTATGCAATTTTTTAGAACCTTAGACACTGAGACATTACCTCTATATATCTGGAGTTATTTCTCACTACTAATTATCATGCTCTAAATTTTATTAACACCGAAAGAAAGTAATGCTGCAAACATACCAAGTGTGTAGAATTACCTTCAAGATTTCACATTTTTTCTAAAACATAAGCCTGAAATTGAAAATAAACTCGCTGATGCACTTTTTAGGGTTTCTTTAGCAATCTCATCTGTAGAATTTCAAATTCCCAAATTTAAAAGGATAAAAGATGATTATTGAGACTATCCTAATTTTTATTAAGCTTGTTTAAAATATGATTAATGAAGCCCTATTTATCAATGTAATTAGTGACTATTCCATTATTAATGGTTATTTATATAAGGGAAGGAAATTTTACATCCCTAGGACCTCATTTAGGACTTTTCTCACCATGGAGTTATATTCAAGAGGTATTATTAGACACTTTGGAAAGATGAAACTTCACATCTCCCTGAATCAATATTTCACTGGCCCTCCTTAAAGAGAGATGTTGAGAGGGTTGAAACTCAATCCTTTACCTAAATACAAGCCAAGACTGCAAAGTGAAAGAAGGAAGATATTGTACCTACCTCTTCCTTTTAGACCTAGGTAAGATCTTTCTATGGATTTTGTCTTAGGTTTACCTAGGATTCCATGTGATCATGATAGTAATTTTTTTGTAGTAGATAAGTTCTCCAAGATGACCCTTTTCTTACCATGCTAAAAATTTAATTATGTTTCACATGTAGCAAGGTTATTCTTTAAAAAGATTGATTGATTCCATTGAATTCTTTTATATTTATTTTTAATAGAAATGTAAAATTATTGTCTTATTTCTAAAAAAATATTTTTGAAGTTAATGGGAACCAAATTAATATTTTCTTCTAGTTTTCACCCCTAAATTACTAGCAAACTAAGGTAGTCAATAGATCTTTAGAAACCTCCTTAGAATATTTGGCAATTAGGACCTTTACATTCTTACAACTGAGTTTGCCTACAATAGTTCCATTTCTACACCTACTAATAAAAATCCATTTGAATTAGTTTATGGGTACAATCCTAACTGATCAATTGATCTTGATAACATCCCCACACATGCATTTTCTAATTATGCATTTACATTTGCGCAAGATTTTTAATACTTCATGATAATGTAAAGAAAAAATCAGAAACTATAAATACAAAATACCCTAAATCTATAAATAAAAATAAAACTTATAAATATTTCAACATTGGGGATCATGTGTTAATAATAATTCATTTTAAGAGACATCCTTCCACTCAATTTAGAAAATTACAAGCTAGGGCATGTGGGCCATTTGGGATTATTTGAAAAATTGGCACGAATGTATATGATATTGAATTTCTAAAAATTCATGTTCATTATCCTAGTTTTTAATGTTGAAGATCTTACTTCAGATAAAAGAATTAGCCAACCTCCAAAAGCACATGAAATTTCTATTATAGCAACACTGGACCATCTTTATGACCGACCAATTCAAGGAGGTTGGGTAGTCTTCTTGGATTCCCTATTTTTGTGAGTATTTTTTAATTTTATCCACTTTATTTTTAATTGCAAGTTGTTGTGATTATGTTCTACTATGTGTAATACATTACAATTTATAAAATCAAATTATCTCCTTCTAATTTGAAGTCTAACTCTACCTACTCGACCCTGCCAAGAAATTTGTCTTCGCTAGAGTAGTCTATTTCCTCTTAATATATAACCAACCAAAGCACCAAAAAATTCTACCAAAATATCTAGGTCATTAGCCCACATTCCATATTTTAATATCTCTAAATTTTTATTTAGGTTTTTCTAGTCAAATATCTAGAGAACAAATCTGCCCTAGTTCTCAATTCTTTTTTTTTTTTTTGTCCTATTGTTGTTTTCTAGTCACATATAAAACCCCAAAAAAAGACTAATACTCCTCAAAAAAACATAAAAACTTCCACATTGCATCTAGGTGGTTTTCTTGACCATTTGTAATTATAATTATTAAATTCTAAACATCCTGTAAGAAATCCCAACCAATTCTCTATTATTGGTGGTTCTGAACAGAACTTACCTATATCTCTTCCAAAGCAAATTTAGAAAACTTAAATCTATCAAATCCTTACCAAACTTTTAAAAAACAAACTAGACAACATCTTCAAATCAAGCCCAGGTTTATATATTATTATCTATAGAGGGAAAATAATGTAGTATATGTTGCTTTGCATTCTCTCCATAGGTTAGAGAGCATAAAAACTACCTCTAAATTTCATTCTCCTTCAAATTAAATCCTTTATAAAAATTTATCATACTTATCTAAATATATGAAGTCTCCCACATACATCAATTGATCACATTAGTGATCTAAGGCCCCCCCATCCAACCATCTCATCATCACATATTCTTAAGGCAGCAACCACTTTGGGGTATGGGAACCATTCCCTTATATATATTTTATGTGTTTAAGTAGGGGTATTAGTGGACCCATCTAAGAAGCAGCTCTTTCCTGATGCTACTATGACTAATTTTTTTTTCTTCTCATAAGAAGTCCTTTAACAAGAGCTCCACTCCCCCTTAGACAATCTTGGTATTATACTATCTGTTAATCCAAAAAATAAATTATGTTCCTAATTAAATTAACTAAATTAATTTTTAGCATAACTAATCATATTATGTAACTATGATCGTATAAGATGATAAGGTATTTTTATAAAGCCCCACCATCAAATTTTGGTAACAAAAATTAGGTAAATTTGAAATTTGAATTTTTACCTAATCGTACTATACGAACTATTTACTATATGATTATTAATGAATGTTGCCTAATTTTGACTATTGATTTAAGATTCAAATTAGGATAGAATCTTGATTGGAGATTATACTATATGATCTATGTCATACAAACCAATTTAACTAAGCTTTCACTAGATAAACTTTGGTTCATCCTAAATGATTCTTGATTCAATAAAAATGATCAAACTATATGAGTAAATATCATACAATTTGATCTAAGATGGGGGTTGAACTAACTAGACATATGATACTTACTTTGTACTGTACGATAAGATCAAATAGAATTAAAGTTTAGTGTTTGAACTAAATAGCCTACTTTAATTATTTTCACATAAGATGAGAGGGTGTAGTTAAGTAGCTAAATACATTTTTCCTATGTGAGAGAGCTTCAAAGAGGGAGAGGTGGCTCCTTGCTTGTGAGGGTGTTTAATCTACTTAGGAGAGAGAGGAGATGAGGTTGCGAGGTTGACCTTAAGAGAATTAAGGGGTGTGTGAGGGAGTCACATGGCAGTCCTCGTTGTCATGTACCTTGAGGTCCCCCATGTTACATTTTTGGAGTTCTTCGTGAATAGCTCTAGGGAAGAACCCTTTGGGTGAAAGACTTTACTAGATGAGGAGGCTACGGGGGTGGCATCCCTGCTATTGTAAGGAGAAGAAAGTGAACGCAATATTTCCACCATTATAAGGAGCAAAAAGAAGGAGTGGCATCTCTATTATTGTGAGGAGTATAAGGATAGAGCAACATCTCCACCCTTGTGAGAAGAAAAGGGGGGTTTTGATGTTTTGGGAGGAAGAGCTCTGTGAAGGTCTTTCTACACCTAAGAACAAAGATGGGCTTCTATGCCTTGCTGAGAGTATAAGGAGATCTTACTAGTGGAATTCCCAAAGGAGAGGACCTTTCGAGAGTGGACGTAGGTCGAGTTTGATCGAACCACTATTAAATTATGGTTTATGTTTCTTATACTTTTTTGCATTTTAATTCATGAGATGTTTATTTTTTGAAATCTATGGTTTAATTATATGGTGATTGTAATCATTCGTAAGTCTTGTTTGTTTGGAAGAATATTATCTTTGAATTAATTATTATTAATTATATTTCTCTAAAACTTTAAAACCAAAAATATATTTCTTTAAAACAAAAAAATATTTTTAGCACTATTTTCTTTCATAGCATTAATTTTTTTATCGAAAAGTAATATTTCTACATATTAGTTTGTTGCTATGTAGTTAAAAATTTAAAATACTCAATTCATTACCCTCCCGGTGTTTCATTGTACTTTCATGTGGTATTAGAGAGGGATTCTCCTTTTAGTTGGTTTAATCACCTAAGTATATCCACATGTTACATTTTGGAAATAATAACACTTTAGAAGGGTATTCTATTGCTCGGCTTCCACTATTTAACAACATTCCATTTGATGTTTATAAAATTAGAATGTTTACTTTTCTGCAATCTATTAATTTTCATATGTAACATATGATTCAAACATGTTACTCTTTTTGCCTTATAGAATTGTAAATAGTGATAAATTTAAATTTTGTTTTACTAAATTGAGTTTAGAGGATCGTGATATCACACAATTAAATACAAAATGTTTAAACTATTTATTTTGTGAACATAAATTTGAAGATAATATGTGTTTATCCACTTGCACCGCAAGAAAAGAAATATGAGATAAGTTTAATATTACATATGAAGGTACTAATAAAGTTAAGTAATCTTGGTTGAATATTTTGCTACATGATTATGAATTATTTAGGATATAACCAAATGAAACTATGACTGATATGTATACAACTTTCACAAAAATTATGACATCCTTACATGCACTTGGTAAAGAGATTTCAATTGCTAAGATAATGAATAAGATTCTTAGATCTCTCCCTAAATCTTAGGATGCCAAGATGACATTGATCCCTAAAACTAAGGATTTAAATGCATATTCTATTAATAAATTACTTGATTCACTAATTACATTTGAGAAGAAAAGTTCCCAAAGAATTGTAAAATAGAAGAAAGAAGAAAGAAGAAAACCATTATCTTGAAGGCTGACAATATAGATAGTGGCAACTCTGAAGGAGGTGGAGAGGATAATGTATTCTTTATGAAAAGGAAATTCAAAAGCTTCCTTATAAAGAAGCAAAGAGGGAACCCAAATAAGTGGAAGAAAGGTAAAAATTCAAATAAAGTTACTTATGCCCTTATTTGTTTTGAATGCAAAAAGCTAGGTTATATATGGTCAGATTGCCCCAATCTGAAAAATGGAACATAGAAAGAAAGGTATCAAGATAAAGTTGGTAATAAGAAAAATAAAAGAAAGACTTGGAGCCTTCTAGGCTAATTTAGACGTTGAGTCATCTCAGACAGAACTAAAGGAAGAGGTTAATAACCTATGCTTAATGACTAAAGATAGCATAGGTGACATAAATAGTGATCAGGTATGTGATTTTACATATGATGAAATGAAATTATTCTAACAAAAATTGCCTGCAAGCTATAAGAAACCAAAAAGAAAATTTTTAAACCTAAAACAAGAACATAATGCATTGATAAAAGTGCTCACAGATCTAGTAGGAAATTTGCATCCTTAAAAAATGAACATACTACATTAGAAGAGTTGTATTGTAACCTTGAAAATAGATTGAGGATTTAAAAAGTAATCTTTTAGAAATATCACAAGAGCATATTTAATTAGAAGCTACATATAAATAATTAAAAGAATTGGCTCTAAAAAGGATAGTAGTGAGCACGAGGCATTGGTATAAATAAGAAAGCATAAAAGTGCAAATCAAATTTTACCAAAAAAAAGAGTCAAGGGAAAATGCATTGAGATCCATGCACACACCACTTAGGAAAGCACCTCATGAATATGCATCATATAGGAAATCATCATCACATAAGTTTGCTCATTCATTCCTAGGTGTTAGGTTTTTTTTTTATTATGGCATGGTAGGACACATTGCTCGAGTCTGCCCACTTCGAGTCCACCATAGCATATGACTTGTTTGGAGACCTAAGGCCTCATTAGAATAGTATGACATAACTTCATTTGTAAACACTTCAGGACCCAAGCTGGTCTGCAGTCCAAAACACTCACCTTAATCTATTTTGTAGGAATGCCTTCATAAGGGGTTTAGTGAAATCATTTGGTACTTGAATATTAGATGTTCATGCCATATGCCTAGAAGCATAAAGAAATTCTTCACAATAGAATCCAAAAGTGGAGGAAAAGTAACATTGGGAGATAACACCATAAGGAAGGTAATTAGAACATGCACCATAGGTAAACTTTATGGCCTTATAATAAAAAATTTTATTAGTAGAAGGCTTAAAGCATAACCTACTCAGCATTAATCAACTTTTTGTTAAAGTCTTTGTTGTAATATTCTTTTATGACAAATATTTGCTTTTTCATGATAATAAGCCTATTTTGTATGATTTTTGGGTCAATAATATTTACATGCTTGACATAAAAATTTTAAAAGAGTCTAACAACGTGCACTATTTGAAAATCATCATAAATTTGGCTTTGTTGTGGCATAGCAGACTACTTCATACAAACATGAGGACATTAAAATTGATCATACATCAAGACCTAATTAGAGGGGTAACCAAGCTAGAGTTAATTAAGGAGCATCTCTATGATGCGTGTCAGTTAGATAAGCAAGTCAAATCCTCTTTTCACTAAGGAGATCAACACTAGCAGGCCACTTGAAATATTGCATATGGATCTATTTGGACCCATCAACACAATAAGTCTAAAAGGAAAAGTATATGGGTTTGTCATTATAGATAAATACATGAGATTCACTAGGGCTAAGTTCCTAGCTTGTAAAAGTGACTCATTTGAGGAGTTTAAGATACTATCAAATTGGATTTAAAGGAAGTTAGGATGCACTATTGCAACAATCCACAGTGAATATGGAGGAGAGTTTGAGAATGATAAATTTTAGTCTATTTAGAATGTTGTTGAAATGAAGTGGGTATTTTAAAATAAATTAAATGACTCTAGATCAATCATTAGAAATAAGGCTAGGTTGGTAATAAAGGGTTACAATCAAATAGAAGTAATAAATTTTTAGAAGACCTTTGCCCTAATAACTAGATTAGATGACATCTAGGTACTATTAAAATTCACTTGTTTCAAGGGATTTAAATTATACCAAATAGATATGAAGAGTACCTTTTTGAATGGAGTGTTTTAGGAAGATGTTTATATAAAACATTCCCCAAGTTTTGAGAGCTTAGCATTTCCAAATTATGTTTATAATCTTAAGAAAGCATTGTATGGGCTAAAGCAAGCTCCTAGAGCTTAGTATGATATGCTTAGTACTTTTCTCTAAGTGATATCCATTATTAAAGGCATGGTAGATATCACAGTGTTTATCAAAATAATTAGAGATGACATACTCATTGTGAAAATATATGTGGATGACATTCTTTTTTGAGCCACCAAAGATGATATCTCAAAGAATTTTCTTCTACAATGATTAGTAAATTTGAAATGACTATGATGGGTGAGCAGACTTATTCTTTTAGATTTAATATAAAGCAGAGAGATGGAACCTTCTAGGGTCAAATAAAAAATATAAAAGAAATTTTATATGAAAGGTTGTAAGAGCATGAATACACCCATAAGCCTAATAACCCAATTAAATAGGGATCAAGATGATTAATCAATTGATTAATCAATTGATTAGAAAAATTTTAGAGGGATTATAGGTACCTTACATTACTTAACTGCAGTAGATCTGACATTAAGTTTAGCATTTATCTATGTGCAAGGTTTTAGGCTAACCCTAAGGAATCTAATATGACCACAGTAAAAAGGATCTTAAGATATTTTACAGGCACTCAAAACTTAGGTATCTAGTATCCTAGGAATAGGTTGATATTTGAGTTAGTTGGATACACATATTCCAAGTTTGATGGATGTAAGGTGGATAGACTTCAAGAACTCGTAAATTAGTAGGACAATCTTTAGTTTCTTGGTCTAGTAAAATGAAATATTAAATAGCCCATTCCACTACATAATTTGAGTATATAACTACAACAAGTTGTGATGCCCATGTCCTTAGTTGAAGCAACAACTTCTTGATTTTAGACAATAGGCTAACACCATCCCTGCATGTGTGATAATACAAGTGTGATCGATATCACTAAAAATCTAATTTAACACTCGAAACGCATTAACGTAAGACACCATTTTATTAGAGATCACATGGCAAAGGGAGATGCAAGAATATAATTTGTAGACATTGAGAACTAATTGGCTGATATTTTCTTGAAACACCCAAGTTATTAAAGGTTTAGTGCACTTAGGATTAGATTAGGAATCATAGATATAAGTGCATAAGAAATTTGAGGTTGTATTTCTATTTTGTCTTTATATATTTATATATAATTTTGTGTTTATGTTTTAGTTTATCTATGTATGTTAGAGTGATTGTTTTTATTTTGTTGCATCTATGTTTAGTTGATATGTTTGTTCATTTTATATGTATTTTATTTCCTTCAATGTTTTATGTGTTTTTTGTTGTTTATTCTTTTTATAGTATTTTTGTCAAAAAAATTGCATTGTGTTGTGTACTTATCCTTGTGAAAGTTTCCCTAATCATCACACAAATCTTAGAAATTTCTTCACATCGTATTATATGATACATACATCGTATTGTATGATACATGAAGATTTAAACTATTAGAGATCAATAATTACTGATTTAACTATTTGGTATGATCATTATTATTAATTGTACTATAAGAACATCTCATCATACAATATAATTATTTTGGTCAAATAGTCGTACCAATGACTCCTCAGGATGATAAAAAAATATACATATCATAATGGATGATCCTCGATTGTACTATACAATTTGATCTTTGACTGTACATTCCTGATGAGATATTTTGGATGGACTTGATTAGACAGTAAGATCCCCTAATCATATAGTATGATCCCTTGATCATATTGTATAAATGACCTGAGGCTATATAATGGGGGGTATCTTACACTCCAACTCACACCTCTAAATCTTCTACCCTTTTCTCCATACATATTCGCTCATTCTCCTATGGCTTTCAAGTATGGTAGATTGGCTCAAAAGCCATAACTTGATGATATGTTCTAATGTTAAGAAGATCAAGCTGCCCACGAAAGATAAAGGAGCACCTCCATCTCTGATTAGAAAGTGGTGGATCAGGAAAGTTTATCCTGCTAGGTGTTAAACTTGTTTGGTGCTACCTCACTTTAATTCCTTATATGACTAGCTTGACCCTTTCACACTGATCTCCTATTAGAATTCTTCATAAATCATAGGGTCACCATCGACCACACTACCCTGCAATCCTTTACCTACCAATGCCAAGTAACTATCACCAATATTGACTTGTAAGAGCACCTTCACCTATCTAACATAGGTGAAGTACCTTATAATATTGCCAAAAATTTAGATTACAACTGGACCACAGTCAACAAAACCCTTAGGAACTCTTCGCTAAACCAATATCAATCCCTCTTAAGCACTATATTAATGACTATACATGTTATCTAACATCTCTTTTGGTATATGGTTATCCTTATGATTAGTGACTGAATAAACATAACTCCTTTGCTCTCTCTCATTACCTTTTTGCATGAGTGGCACATAGTTTAATGTTATTAATATGATTAGTAGGTTTATAGAGAACCTGACCTTGATTTAAAACTCTAGAGCCTGATGAAAACAAAACTTAGCCCTAGGACACATCATTGCCTGTCCTAAAATTAAAATACAACTTGACCTATCTTGCACCACCAGACCACCAACCAACTTTCTTCACCAATAAATCCTTCCATATTATCTATAATGATAGGCATAGGGGAGCACTAGGGATGGTCATATCTGATTTTGAGGAAGAAGAAATAGTAGAGGGAGTGATCACATAGCCTCCTCCTCCTCCTCCTCTTGCTTACCATTATCTTAAGGATGCTTGGATTGTGCATTTTGCATGCCTAGAATTGAAAGTCGATACCCATATTATGGAGTCCATGCAATGGTGGTAGGAGCTATAGCACCTGCATGAGGTAGGTCATGCATGATTTTAGGTCCAATTTTCTATCTTCACCATTACTTCCAACTACCGCCAATAGCTAATGAGGGGCCCTCCAATGAGTAATGTTTTTTTTAGATATTTATGTTTTGTCTCTTAGTGTTGTACTTGTATTTTTTATGCTATATGTAATTTTTTTACCTTGTTGCTTTTCCATTATGTGATGCTTCTTCTTTTTGGGATGTCAAATGGGGGAATATTATTGTTGGTTGTTTACTTAGGAATCACATTGTACTTATTTTTCTTTCATCAAATTTAAAATCAGTTGGTCATGCTTTTAGTTTCATGCAAGTGCTAATGTTAATGTGCTTTTATATGTTGTTTAAAAAAATTTTAAAAATTACATAAATTAAAATTCAAAATTAATGGGAAATTTAGATGTTTTTCTATTTATTTTTTAAGAGGGAATTTAGTGAAAGGGAAAACTGAGCAAGGAGTTAAATATCAACTTGTAAATCTAAATTCTAACCAACAATGTTTGACATCATAAAAAGGGAGAGAATGTTGAAATTTGAGTGCCTGACTTAGTGTTTTGATAATTACAAATATTCTTAGTTTGATCATTTACTATTCTTTACATTATATATATAACTTTTCTTTGTGTGCTACTAATGTTTAAGGTAAAACATATATGGAGCCAAGGCAAAGGAGTAAACTCAAGAAATTGTAGTGTTGAGTCTGCTTAAAATTGCAACAAGAGTCTGTATTTTCTTTTTTCTTGAGCCCTTTACGTAGTTAGGCGTACATTTGTAAGACCACCGAGCATACACACACAAGGAGGGATGAAAATTAAACACTTTAATTCTTTGCTTAGTGTGTGCTTCCTCCACTAGGCATGCCAAAGGTATTCGCCTCAACAATCTCAAGTTAAGCATGAAGCCATCATAATAAGAAAGAGGTATACTCTCCCAAGGCTCGCCTCATCAATGCCCACCATTGTGAGTTTAACAAAATCTATGACCTTAGTTAGAGGAGAAGTAGTCCCTATCTCCTTCTTAGGATCCATCTACAATCTCTTCACAAGGGGATGATAACGGGTTTAATGGACCCCTGGATAGTTTTGGCATCACCCTTGACCTTTTTACTCAGTGGGGGTACTAAATCATCTCTCTTACTTCTCACCTTTTTCCAGTTGAAAGGCCACCTTCTTTACTTGTTTAACAATAGACAAAGCTAACATAGTAGGATCCATTTTTATAGCAGTCGCAGATTTTAACAACTCTAACAAATGATCAAAGGGGTAAAGGATTTCAGTGTAGAACTACTTTTTATAGAGGCCAAGCAATGGTGGCCTCACATCACTATCATAATGGAATCTATATCGCTCTCAAGGCTACAATAAAACAGGGTTATAACATTGCATTTACTCTTCAACAATAGTTTCGTAATTCTATTCAATACTCATCATTAATTTACTTGTCATTATCATCACTTGCCCACCAAAGGTTCAAGTGAACCGAGGAACTAGATATGTATTCATATAAGCCTTTTGAGGTATTTAACAAGTATTCAATGAAATATAACAGAAGAACTCATACATTGTAGGCCCAATTCAAGCTCACTAAAAGGTCCAAAAATCTAGTTACGTAGGGGACACAACAAAGAGTTATCTCTCCCATAAATAGCCTAGAACTCCCATGAGTCATGCAATTCATCACTCACCTCCATGAAGAATTCGTCACCAGCGATCCTCGCCATCCTCTATGAACTTGTTCACCACTTCAACTATAGTAAAGGTGCCTACTTAAACCACCCCAGCTAGCCCTATCGTATTCATTCGTCCATGTAGATTTTTTACCCCACAACCCAAATTCACATGCCTCTGTCTCTCTCTGCAAAGTGACATAGGGCTCCAGTACAAGTTTACAATGATTCTTAGGCATCACCTTACCTCATCTCTCCCTCTCTTTCTCTACAAGAGTCGCCAATAGGATCACCCTCCCCTACTCATCTATGCACACTCGGCACTACTGAAATTATCCAAAGGCAAATAAATTAAGATCATGGAAGGTCATTTCTCCTTTAGCCAACCAGAGTACTGGGACACTTTTCTAGGGCAATCTATAGTCAATAAGTCCTATACTTTTTCATTCATTTTTTGATATAGCTTTCTCTATAGCCCTCAAATTCTTATAAATAAAAGGGTAAAGACGGCCATCTTGGATCTTTTGCAATTGGAGCATCTAGTGGCACTTGTACTAAAGATATTGAAGCTAGTAGATTATTCTCCTCCTTTCAATTCTCACATAGGTTCGAAGGTCATGCTATCAGAGCTCATCAGTTAGTAAGGTCAGGTATCACCCACGAATAACAACGAGCTCGAGAATGGCTACTTCTGTTGCTTCTTCAATCAATTTATGCAAAATTGAGTTGGTTCATAATAGCATTTGCTTCAGCTTATCTTGTCTTTGCTGACGTTATAGGGATTCATATTATTCAATTTCATATGGTTTGCTCTGTGAGGTTACAGTTAACAACTACATTTACCTATCAAATAAATTATATTAGGAATTAGATGCCACTTTTTCCGTCTGGCCACGTTAGTACACTTTTGAGTAATTTATAGGGCTTCATAATAAAATTCCATTCCTTCCAAATGATACTCTCTCTTTATCGCCACTTTATTCATCGTAAAACCACTCAGATTCTTATTTCATTGACTATAAAATTAAACGGGTTAGATGCAATGGGTCAAATAATTTTGTTTTATTTTTCTTCTGCCTTGGATTCATGTAGCCGACCTCACGTAGTAGCTAGGATAAAGGCATGTTGTTGTTGTTGTTGTTGTATCTTCTGTCTTGTATGCAAAATAAGTATTTACGTAAAAAAAGTTGTAGTAGCTCCAGTGACAGATAAGATTAGAGAGAGTCGCCTCAGATGGTGTGGACAAAAAAAAAGTTGCCTCTCGATAACATGATTGGGAGAATATATGCTTCGGATTTAACCTATGTTTAAAAACGTAGAGGTAGACCTAAAAAATTTGATTATGATCTTTTTTTTATTAAATTTAAAAGAGAATTTGACTTTTAATAAGAAATGATAGAAAAAAAAAGATTCATGTAGCCGACCCAATGTAGTGAAGTAAAGGCTTGAAGTTAGTGTTGTATCCTCTTTCATGCATAAATTAAAAATAAAAAAACTAATAGTTTTTACAATTATGATGATATTTCTAAATATCTAGTAATTTAGTATATTGACTGATAGTTTAATTATATTTCTTTTTTAAATTTAGCTGAATTATAATGACCTAGCGGTGCATGAAATCATTGATACATATGATAAAGTGTACTAATCTTGGTAGAAAATATATATAAGAAATACCGACTTTTTTTCATTCAGTACAGTTGACCTGAGGACTGAGGTTTCATTTGGGATAACATTCTTACCGCTTTCTAAAGCAACTTTTTAGTACAGAAAATTTTAATTCAAAAATTTTATGTATTAAAAAATTATTTTAAAAAACAGTAAAAAAACTGTCCCAAATGAAGCATGAGTTACATTTCCTACTTGGATGGTGATAACCAAAGCTTCTTGTGTGATTATACTTTACTAGATTTTGTTCCAGTGAAGTCTATTTGTTGATTGTATTTCATTGTGAGTAATTATACACCCCTCTATATTGCTTGATCTGCTCTACCTTTAGATTTATAGTTGTAATTTATTCGACCCAATTGCTATTAATTCAATTGAAAATATTGCAGATTCATAAATAAATTATATTAACCATGATAATTTGAGGATCATTAGAAAGATAATGGAAGGACTCTTTTGCTTAGTTAATGACTGTCGATTAAGTTTACAGTAAAGAATATGTGCCATTTTCCTTTTGATATCACTTTCACACTTTGCTTAAAGGGGACTGCTTAGTGGTTGAGCTATCTGTGTTATTATATAATTCCGAAAGATCAGCGTGTCTCATTCCATTAAGTGAATTATAAAATAATTAAAGCAGCCTTAACCACTCATCAATACTCCTTTATTTTACTGTAATAGTTCTTTTTCTTTATTATGTTGGCCTCAAAATTGATGAACACTTCAGCCAAAACATGATAGATTTGACCGTTGATTCAATATTATCAGCTTCTAATTTGAATTTTGAACATATATACTTAACAAATTATCTCCCACCATGCTTGTTATTCATGGCAGCAGGTAGAATTCTTGTTAATTTCTGACCTCTTCAATTCATTTTTTCCTTTCTTTTCACCTTTTATCATATCTGAATAATCCTTCCAAGTAATATTGTTCGTTCGAATTACGTCAGTTTGAAAAAAGTCATGTTGGAAAAGGTAAATGGTCTATAAGCTCGCCTGTGTTACAAGTTCCCACATTAGCTTAGTTCCTCATCTAAGCAATTTTAAGCTTTTAACACTACAGAACTTGTTAGGTAAGAGGAAGAGAAAACAGATATCAGAAGGATTAATAGAAACACGGAAAACTGGAATTCCATCTCTTTCTTATTTATAGTCTCAACGCCTTATCAGCAAAACAAGAAACCAACACTCATTAGCTAATCAATACAAATCTTCAACTCCCTATCATTTGCAACTAAGTAATCATTAGATGCAGCTGCTCATAACTAACAAGCTAATAGTTAGTTACAAAGGTCATTAATGATATTAGGAATAGAAATCCTTCATTTGCAACGATGCTTTACTCAGATTTCCATTTGAGATAACTTTTCTTTATATTATTTTCTCCTTATGTTTTAACTTGAAATATAATATGTTCAATAAATATCATGTTGTAATTATCAATGTGGAGATAATAGTGGTCACTGATAAGACAAACACTGGCGGTCGACTGGATGATAATGGCAACGATGGTCACCGATGGCTATGGTGGTCATTGGCAAGGGTCTCGGCTAGTTGTAGTTGCCAACTGTGGAAGTAGTTCCCAACAGCTCACGCTGATTGCGGTGGCAGATTGTTGTGGTGGCAGCCAACAATAACCGATGGCTATGGTGGTCATTGGCAAGGGTCTTGGCTAGCAGTAGTTGCCAACTGTGGAAGTAGTCCTCAACAGCCCACACTGATTGCGGTGGCAGATAGTTGTGGTGGCGGCCAACAAAATTGGTGGAGGCAGTTGGTAGTGATAGTTGGTTTTTTAAATAGTTTGAATACTTAAAAGTTATTAACATAATTAAAAAAAATGATTTATTTTAAGGAACATAAAATGAAAATAATTAAAAATATACTGAACAAATATATTTTTAAAATAACAAATATAAAATAAAAGTGCTCACAATTTGAAGATATTCTAATATTTTTTTATGTAGGAGACCCATAGTCATCATCTTACTATTGAAGATATTCTAATTTTTTAGATTCACAACAGTACTCCCCATCCTACAAGAACCTTCTGAACAAATGTCAAAATTAGGGTATGTAACTTGTAAATCCTTAAGTAATTTCTATGAAGCATTTTCCAAGAGCAATCTCTACCATTGCACAAGTAATAAAAGGACATCAACTCATTCTAACCTCTATTCCCATAGATTCAAAATTGTTAAAGGGTGAACCAACAACTGCATTTCATTGAGTTGAGAGTGAAATATATACAAATGTAAATTTGGAGCAACTCTTAAGGGTTTTTGGAATGAGATGTGAAATATATGATGAATCTTTATTTCCTCAAGAAAATAATTTTGTAAGATACAAAAAAAATCTTTTTCATTACTAGATATTTCTCATGATAGCATTGATTTATGTATACATGTACATGCCTATGTAGGTCACACTCAAAGTACCTAACAAGATCCAACCAGGAGACTTGACTAAAGTGGTTGTCACTAAGGATGGAGACTCGTTTGAGAAAAATGTGATCTCACAGTAAGTTGTCTAGCACAGATTTGTTGATCAATAGCCATTTTGCCTTAAAGGGATTATAACTTAATGAAACACCTTGGTAGACAAGGTCAAGTTGTCATCATCCTTAGTAAGCCTTACCGAGGACTCAACAAGACCAATCTAAAGCTTAATGGTCACTCTTCTTAACAACAATTGCTTATCCCCAGCAATTATTCATGATTAAGGCCATCAACCTACTATTGATATCCTCAATCTTTCTACATGAAGTGCGCACCTCAAAAGCCCTTAGCTATGATTTCCTAGTCATATTTCCGATAATTTTCATCTAGGTAAACTCGCCCCTCATGCTTAAAGGTCCATACAATGTCAATATGGAGTCACCCATTCATCCAATTGACTCACTTTTTTAAACTAATCCCACTTACTAAAACATAAAGACTTGCCCAGGAAACTTGCGCTCCAAGAATTACCTAGGTACTCATCTTTAGATATAATGAGAAAACACATTTATATCACTTAAGACTAATTTTGACAAAATTTTAAATCTTAAAAGTGCTACTTAAGTTAGGTTGATGTCTTCTTCCGTGGATATGTGAAGTTTACTCATGAATGTAAAGCATTTCCTATAAAAATTAAAGCTATTTTTAATATTCAAACCCAAAAATTCATAGAAGCTTCGAGTTTATATGATTATCTTCTTTTTATTGAAGGTATATTAGGAATTTTAGTATAGTCATAATTTCTATAATAGATATCTCTTAAAGAAGGGTAAATTTGTATGTACTATATTGATATAAAAAAAACATGAAATAAATAAAAGATATTATAATGTTATCCCCTATTCTTAGGTTTTCAGACTTCAACAAAATATTTAAAGTTACTTTATTGTTTCTAGTGTAGGTATAAGATGCATGCTTATTGAAGAGAATCACCCAGCAGCTTTCTACAGTGAGAATGGCATAAGATATAGATATTCCATATTTGATATAATTAAAATTTTATGTCATAAATTAATCTCTCAAATTTTAGAGGAATTGCTTGTTACACAAAATGATTAGCCTCAAAATAGACTACTATGCACTTAAATTCATAAATAATCATAGGAAGTTTAATTATAAGCATATTAAATGGGCAAACTACCTTTAGAATTTTACTTTTATATGTAAACCCAGACTAGAAAACAAGCCTATAAATGTCCTTTTTTAAACTTTTTATGTGCTCCATTATTTTGAATTTCATATTCAAGGATTTGAATGACTAAATAATGATTATTACATATGTCTAAGCTTCCATTTGATATATTTAGAGCATCCCCAAAAAGACATACCTTTCGATAGTTCTTTTGTGGTGCTTGGAGGATACTTATGTAAGGGAAAAAGATTTTGTATTCCTAAGGCATTTTTAGGATATTTTCCATTATGTAATTACATTTGGTGAGTAATTGGACCTTCTAAAATGTTTATAACTATACACATGCTTGAGCAAAAACTTTTGTTAGCATTTCTCCCTCGAACTAATGCGAAGTTTATGGTGGGGTAAAATGGACACTATGAAGCCTCTTAAGAAGTTTGGTGGTGAAATATTACAAAATTGGGGCTCAAGCCTTCCTACAATGCAGTTTATATAAAATAGTATTATATAAAACATCATTTATTGGATATAACTCAGAGATATCAATTGTTCTTTCTAGCATAAGATTTTTAAAGCCTTCATGATAATGTTAGAAAATAGTTATAAGTGTATAATACAAAAAATAAAATAAAGCATTTTAAAAATAAAATATTTGAGATCATCTATTGATTAAAATCCCACCTAAAAAATATCACTTTATAAAATTTAAAAAATTATAAGCTAAGGCATTTGGTCCATCTGATATTATTAAAAACTTGGTAAAAATGCATATGTTTTTGAATTGCCAAAAGACCTGTTTATTAGTTAAGTTTTTAATATAGAGAACTTGATATCACATAAAAAAGTTAACAAACCTCTAAATAGGGATGATGATTCTTTTGTAGGAGTAAAATGTCATCATTTTGAAGTGTCTGTCCAGCATTTCTTCTTTGAGGTGGATCATATTATTAAAGGTGAGCTGATAATAAGTCAATATGAAGGCATAGATTCTTGACATGGAAGGACAAATCGCCAACAATGACACTTGGTTTAATAGATGATTTGGAGAAGCTTGCAATAAAAGTTATGAAAGTCTACATTATTTTAAACTCTTTAGAAAATAATTTATTAAGGTTTAAGAGAATTGATGTGGCACAAGGTGCCAATGTAAGAAGAGGTAGACCAAAAAGCGAAAGCAAGGTGAAGGTTGTTGATAATTAAGGTCTGAAACAAGAAACAAGAAGTCAATCAAATATGATTTATATTTTAGTTATTTGAGGTAATAATTGTATAAAACTAAGTGATTTATTTGTGTAAGTTGAGGACATTTGTTGAAATTAGAAATTTGAATTTAAAATTTTGAATTTTTTATTCAATAAATCAAAATTAAGAAATTTGGAAGTTATATAATCAAATATTGAACGAAAAGCGATATAAAATCAACAGAATTTGATTATTTGAAGCAAAAGTATTAAAATAATGAAATTTCTCCTAAGGCGCATTGCAACAACTTCGTTTGGAGTAATTGTTAAGGGTGGTTACCCATGTGTGACCACCTTCTCATTTAGTGGCCCCTCTATCTCCCTCTTCAACTTCCTTTTTTCAATTTGAAAGTGTTGTAAAAATTTATGTAATTATTTTATTTGCTATAATGAAAGCGATTTGAAGTGTTTTTGAAGAAATTTAGACTTTTCTTTAAATGATGGCGACTAGACGATCGACCTTTGCTTTGAGGTTACTGGGTGATCTCTTAAATCCTAATAATTTTGATGAGTGATTAATTTTATGTTTACAAAAATCATTGTTATCACTTACTAGTGATATATTCTCTCTTTCCTTTACAAGATTAAGACAATTTTCCGTCATTTCCCCACAACAAAATCCTAAGAAAAATACTCCTAAAAGTTATAGCAATAGTTTGGACAAACAAGACCTACTCTAGTTCCATTAGAACAACTTAAACTCTTCAAAAATAATGAAAATTATAGAATCATATTAGACACAATTCTCCAGCAACTACAAGTGATTCAAACCATAATCCTACCCCTAACTCCTACCACTAAAGGTTGAAACCCAACCTAGGGCTACAAGCTAAAGAAGATTTTAGCACGACCGATTCTTCTCCCAAGACCCCTTAGAACCTCTTAAATATCCCAAAAAATTATTAAACATTCCAGATCATATAATGAAACATTATTCTAAATATTCCAAGTGCTTTATAGGCCGAAAGTTCAATATTTTCTCCTTACCTAAACCCTAACTAGCTTATGAAAAGCTCTCTAGTTTTGATTGCTTTTAGTCTTCACTAACTTCTTCTCGCTTAACCCTTAGATAATCTTATGTCCAAACACCTACATGGCTTAAATACTATTTGTACCACCCCAAGAAAAATTTACAAATACATTGAAGTCAGCATCCAGCTGCTAACCATAGGCCAAATCACTAATGGAATCATAGTAGTGATTTATTCGACCCAATTGCTACATGTTAATAAAAAAAAAATTGCAAGTTTATAAATAAAATACTTCAATCATTGTATTTTGTAGATCATTAGCTTGATATTGAGAGAAATCTTTTGCTTAGTTAAATGAGTGGCCACTGAGTCTACATTAAAGAATATGTTCCTTTTTCTTTTTTATCACTTTTGGACTTTGTTTACAGGGACTTGCTTTATGGTTGAGCATATTTTCTTACTATAATCCCAAAGGATCTATGTGTCTCTTTATAATAAGTGAAATAACAAATAATTCAAACAACCTAAAGCACTCATCAATGCTCCTTTGTTTTACTGTAATAGTTCTTTTTTACTTTTAATGTCGGCTTCAAAATAAATGGACAGATAGAAACAATGAAAAACATTCTTAATTGTTTGCTTTGCATCAATTCCCTTTCGTTTTAGTAATAGTCTCAACGCCTTACATGCAAAACAGGAAACCAGCACTTATTAGCTAATCAATACAATGCTGCACCTCGCTATCCTTACAACCAACTAATTATTATGGGGCAAATGCTCGCAACTAACAAACTAAAATCTAGTTACAATAGTTATTGAGGCTTTTTGGAATAGAAATCATTCATCTGCACCCATAATTGACTTAGATTGCCATTTGGGATCACTATTATTTTTTATTTTCTTGTATTTTGATAAGAAATAAAATATAGTAGATATCCTTGAATATATGTTATTTTTATTCATAAAGAGATGGTGGTAGTCACCGACAAGGCAAGAGCGGCATCCGATGAGATGATGACAATGGTGGTGATCGCTGATAGTCATGGTGGTCAATGGCAGCGATGGCTGTGGCGATCAGTGATAGTTACCAACCATGGTAGCAGTTGAGATGGTAGTGACTAATGGTGGTGGTTGCGGCCAATTCTAGTTGTTAATGTGCTAAGTAGTGATAATTATTTCTAAAAATATTTAAATAAATATATATATATATAATTTATTTTGAATGTTTTAAAAATAGCATGATTTATTTTTAAAAAATATAAATAATAAATAATTAAAATGCACTAAACAAAAAAAATTTAAGAAAATAAAAAAAATAATCAAATATAAAACTGATTCAAAGAGGCCCATAGTCATCATCCTACTATTGGCGATATTCTAATTTTTAAGATTCATAATATTACTCCACATTTAGCAATAAAGTTGTCCACAAGGTCAAAAATCAAGGTATGTGTTGGATCTAAATTTGTTTGTGGATAACACCCGGCCTTGCTAGTAGGCCAACTATAAGAGTGAGTGACATTAAACCTATGTGAGAATAGAGAAAAATAGATATGTTAGAGAAACATTGTAATAAAAGTAGTCAAAAGATGGCCAAAATGATCAAAAAAGAAAGATGCAAAATGCTTCTCTTTACCGTTTATTTTTTTGAGTTGTGAGGACTACAAGAAAGGCTATACTAATAAAAAATTCAAAAGTACAATGCTACATAGACTACCTTAGGCACATGTCACCTCCTCCTAATTATATAAGGGAGAGCATGGGATTGTAGATCACCGATGATCTAACTTTGGGTGAGCTTAGTAGCTTTTATTGTTTATTGGGTAAGTTTAGTACTACTAAGTATGTATTAGTAAGTTTAGCAATGCCGAGAGGGAGAGGCGAGTCTGTGAGCTAGTATCGAGAAAAGGGCGCTCGATGGTCAAGCATTGTGGATGACCCACTAGCGACCTTTATTGCCCTTATTTTACTGTAGTCTTGATTATTGCATAGATTCGGCATTGATGATGATGATGTGAGACCACCACTTCCTTGGCTTCTTATAAATGAGGGCACTGTGTGGAAGGAAATTTACTCTTTTCCCTTGATGACTTGGAACATATGAGTATTAAGACATAAACAATGCCGACTTCTTTAAGTCTTGAGCGGAGGCATCTAAGAAGGTCACCTTTTGTATAGACAAGGTTAAAAATATAGAAAATAAGGAATATGGGCTTTTTCCTAGCAAAGAGCTGGATGGTTATGCTCAGGTCATGCTTGGGATCCCAAAATGCATTGTTGAAAGTTCATTAGGGTTGTTAAGCCCTTATGAACTAGTCCTAAGGCTAACAAGAGGGGGGTGAATTGATATTTTAAAATTCTTACACAAATCAAAAATTATTTTTGTCTTTTTGAATATTTAAAACACAAACTATATAAGCGGAAGCAGATAACCAAAATCAATTTTTCAACCACAAATCAGATAACAGAAATATGCAGAAATTAAAATGAGGAAAAATAAATGAAAAGAGCACTATATTGGTTCTGTCAACTTGACCTACGTCCACTCCACAGAGCTTCCCCTCCAGGTATTGCATTAAACTATAGTGACTCTCCTTCTACTCTCACAATAAGGCGGAGAAGCCCTTATAAAATCTTTCCACCGACAGTTATGAGGCAGAGAACCTTGACATCTTTTGCTTCCTACTAAAGAAGACATAGAACTCCAACTCCTTTTGCTTCCTCCTGAAGCAGGCAGAGAACCCATAATCCTTTTGCTTCCTTCTGAAGCAGGCAGAGAACCTATAATCCTTTTGCTTCCTTCTGATGTAGGCAAAGAACCTAGAATCCTTTTGCATCCTCTTGATGCAGGTAGAGAACCTAGACTTGATGCTGATGATCATCTCCCTAGATCCACCACGGAACCAACGACGAGGAAGGAAGATGATGATTAAATCCTTACTTGGAGTAACCTTTGTGAAACCCCTCATAAGATCCTCTCTTTCTCATAAACTCTCCCTCTCCTCAAAGCTCTCTTGGAGTGGAATACTGCAAAAAATCTTTCTTACAAGTAAAAATAATTTGTTTAAATAACAGGCTTCAAAAACCCTAATTTTCCAATTTGGCTCAACTAATCGTCTAGGACAATCGCCGGATCGTCCTATACGATTAGTACAAAATTGACTGGAGATAAGTCAGGATGATAGGTAGAAATATAACTGGTCATCCAAGATGATGCCCATATCGTCCTATACGATTAGTTCAAAATAAGACATTATCATCTAGCAGACAGTTCAAAACGTCCAATAGATGAGCTGGGATGATTTGAAATATAACTAATCATCCAGGATGATGTAGATATCATCCTGTATGATTAGTATAAAAGGGGACATATCATCCAGTAGATAGCTCAGGACATCTAGGAGAGAGTTAAGGTTTTTCTTACTAATCATCCTGGACGATCCTACAATCATCCCGGACGATATGATGAATCAATCTAACCTTAATTACTCTCCTTAAGCACCTGACTAATTTAGGCGTGATTGGTATAAATCATCTAGGATGATGTGGGATCGTCCTGTATGAATAAACACATAAATTTAATCTCAAAACTTGTATAACTAAGTTTGGTAGATGAGATTTTTGATTTAAGAATATCATCCAGGACAATGGGAGGATCGTCCAGGATGATTTACTTGATTAGGTTAACTTATCCCAGATGCCCTAATTAGGGTTTCAATTTTTAACAGAGCATTCAGGATGATATTTGGATCGTCCTGTACGATATGATCAAAAATAGAAAAACATCTAACTCACTAAATTTCTCCCCCTGAGTGTGTGTGTGTGTGCAAGGTTATGTAGCATCAGGATCTACTTTATTATATTTGACTCAAAAAAGATAAAAAATTATTGAAATTTGAAATTACAAATTGACTCAGTCTTAATCTACCCAATCTTGAGCTGGCTTGAATTGCACTTGATCTTGTGGACCTAAAAAGTTAGTAGGCAGGGTAACTACAAACAAATGTGTAGTAGTAACATCAGTAGAGAAATAAAAATATTTGTTATCATCAAAATTATGATCCTTGAATTCATATTTGTAACAATCTCCCCCTTTTTGGTGATGAAAAATATTTATTAGATAATTTCAAATGAAGCAGATAATGCAAAGTAAAGCAAAACACTATAAGTAAAGCAAAGTATATTTTACTAAAACAGGCAAACGATACAATACTAACACTAACACTATTCCCCCTTTTGACATCATAAAAAGGAGGAAAAATATAAAGCAGAACACATATATGAAAGAACTACAATACAAACATCTCACTAGAAGCAAATAGTAACAAAAATAAAGTTTTTTTTTAATCGAACAGCTCCAGTAAATCAGAATTTGTTCTTAATTTTTGATTCAAAAGCCATTAAGAAGAAACTAACGAGCTGAAATCCGAAAAAGTTAGAAAATTAATTTTTGTAAACCCTACCTCGAACACCTTACAGGTTCAAATTCTTTTCAAATAAAAATCTAATTCAAAAGAAAAGAAATTAGATAAGAAAAGTGATTCTTTTAAACTTCGTTCCAAAAATATATCTGATAAAATAGTATTGCAAATTAAGGAACCAGAAATCATAATTTTTTATCTCAAATGTTTGAATATATTAAGTGGCATATGAATTCTTTTAAGATTTTTTAAAGATTTGAAAGAAGAGGAAGCTTATTCTTTGTGGGCTCATTTTGTGCCTCTTTTTTAATTATTTGACACACTTTACACATCTTTTAATTTTTGATACACTTTATGTATCTTTTTAATTTTTTGGAGAATATTGTGCTTGTTTTCAGTATTTTGCTCATTTTGTACCTCTTTTTCAGTTGATTGGTGTACTTTACGCATCTTTTCTAAGGTTTCTTTCTTTCAAAACCTCTAAAAGACTCTCAGTTGTGAGATTATCTTTGAGATATAAGAGAAGAAAAAACTCACTCTCTTTGATAAATAAAAGTAATCCATAAAATCAAATTATTCTCCTATGATAAATGCAATCACCTGATTAAGAAAATACAAAAGTGATTTAATGATTTGGAACACTACTCATATGAGATACATTACTGTAGGAAGATAAAATAAATGTCTATTTCAAAGTCCAACTTTTTAATTTAAAAAAAGATTTTTATTCAAAAAGAAAAATATATCATTAAAGAAGTTAGAGGAAGTGAAACAATCATCAATATTTCTTCCCTTAACTATTTTAGAGAAGTCAATCACTGCTTACAAGCTTCTAAATAAAAATAAGGCAATACTCTCATTTAAAATCAAGTTCATCAGCAGTAGTGAGCAGTGATCTGATTCTAAAGAAAATAAACAGGAAATCAAAAATAAAAGGAAATCAAATAAAAAGAAAAAACCAAATCAAACAAAAAATAACAAGAAAAAATAAGAAAAATCAGCAGGAAATTACAAACACATAAAAAGAAACAGACAAACAAATCAAATAAAAACTAAGTGCTGAAACATAAATAGAGAGTATTAATTTCAAGCATGAATATCTATCACACCTAATCTGCTTCTTAAGGTGCTAAAGGTTTCAAAGGCCAATGGTTTTGTAAAGATATCTGCCAGTTGATTTTTAGTGGCTACATGATATAGCTCTATGTCTCCTTTGGTAATAGGATCCCTAATGAAGTGGTGCATGATGTTGATTTGTTTGGTCCTAGAGTGTTGGATTGGGTTCTTTTAAATATAAATGGCACTAGTGTTATCACATAGGATAGAAATTATGCCTACAGGAAGTCCTAAATCTAGAATTTATTACTTTAACCAAAGGACCTGTGCCACACGACTTCTTAAGGTAATGTATTCAGCTTTGATAGTGGACAATGCAACTGAGTTCTATTTTTTACTTGACCAGGAGACTAAGGATTATCCTATGAATTGACATGTTCCAGAGGTGCTCTTTCTATCCACCCTAAATCTTATAAAGTCAGAATCATAGTATCCTATAATTTCAAACGAGGTGCTTGCCTAGAATACTAGATTCTTAAGTTTTGGGTCCCTAAGAGATATCTAAGAATTCTCTTAATAATAGTCAGATGGGACTCATTTGGATTAGCCTGAAATCTAGCATAGAGATAAACACTAAATATAATATCAGGTCTACTAATAGTTAGATAAAGAAGTGATCCAATTATTCCTCTATACTTCTTCTGATCAATAAATTTTCTATTTGAATCCTTATCTAATTGGACATTGGAGCTCATGGGAGTATTGATTGGCTTGACTTTATCCATTTTATATTTCTTTAGGATGTCCTTAATGTATTTTGATTGATTAAGAAAAGTTCCATCATCCATTTGCCTTATGCTAAATCCAAGAAAGTATGACAATTCTCCCATATTTTGATTGATTAAGAAAAGTTCCATCATCTATTTGCCTTATGCTAAATCTAAGAAAGTATGACAATTCTCCCATCACACTCATCTCAAATTTCGTACTCATTATTTTAGAAATTCATCACATAAATTTTTTATCATAAGATCCAAAAAGTATATCATTAATATAGATTTGGACAATGAGTAATTCATCTCCTACTCTCCTCAAAAAAAGGGTGATTTCTATGCTCCCCTTAACAAACTCCCTTTCTAGTAGGAATGTGCTAAGCCTCTCATACCATGCTCTGGGTGCCTGTTTTAATCCATACAAGGCCTTTTTTAATTTGAAAATATGATTTGAAAATTGGGAATTCTCAAAGCCAGGGGGTTGCTCTATAAATACATCTTCCTTTATTATCCCATTTAAAAAGGCACTCTTGACATCCATTTGGAAAAACTTAAATTCCTTATAATAGGCAAAGGCTAGTAGCACTCTAATGGCTTCCAAATGGGCTACTGGGGTAAAGGTTTTCTCAAAATCAATCCCTTCTATTTGGTTGTACCCCTTAGCCACTAATCTTGCCTTATTCCTAACAACCACACTAGAATCATTCATTTTATTCTTAAATATCCATTTTGTTCCTACTACACTCTGGTCCTTAGGTCTTTTTACCAGCTCCTAAACATCATTCTTATTAAATTGGTTTAGTTCCTCTTGCATGGCTACGATCCAGAATTCATCAAAAAGTGCTTGATTGATTTTGGTGAGTTTAGTCATTGAAATGAATGTAGAGTGGTTCACTTCTTTTCTAGGTCCATCCCTAGTTCTAACACCTTCAAAAGGGTCTCCTAAGATCAATTCTTTAGCATAACTCAAAGAATATTTTCATTCTCTAGCAGTGAAACTTCAGGTTCTACCCTTTCCTCCAAATTTGTAGATTCTACTTCTTGGGTGACTTCTACAACCTCCTCTTCTTCTACCCTATACCCTCCATAGTTATCGGATTCAACAAACACAATATGAGTGTTCTCCTCAATAATCAATGATCTCTTATTGAAGACTCTATAGGATTTCTCAACACTTGTGTAACCTAGGAACACTCCTTCATCAGACATTAGGTTAAACTTTACTAGTTGAGACTTCCCATTATTCAAAATGAACATTTTACATCCAAAGACACGAAGGTGAGAGAGGTTGGGTGTCTTACCCTTAAGAAATTTATAGGATGTTTTATTCAGCTTAGATCTAAGATTTACCCTATTCAAAATATAACAGGCTGTATTCATCGCTTCTGCCCAGAAGTATTTAGGAAGTGAGTACTCAGCTAACATGGCTCTAGTGGCTTCTACCAGGGTCATGTTTTCCCTTTCAGCTATCCCATTCTTCTGAGGAGTCCTAGGAGCTAAAATTTTGTGATCTATCCCTTGCTCCTTACAGTAAGTTTCAAACTTCTCATTTTTAAACTCTCCCCCATAATCACTATAAATAGTCACAATCTCACAGCCTAACTTCCTCTGAATCCAAGTAGAAAAAGATCTAAACTTCTTGAATGATTCATTTTTATTAGATAAAAATTTAACCCAGGTGAACCTTGAATAATCATCAACAATCACATGCCCAAAGATTTTCCCTCCTAGGCTTAAAATGCTAACAGGTCCAAAAAGATCCATGTGCAGAACTTCTAATGGTTTGCTCGTGTTTATATCTTTGATTGAGTGGAAGGAGGATTTGACTTGCTTTCCTAACTGACAGGAATCACATAGGTGGTCCTTAGTTAATTCTAGCTTGGGAACACCTCTCACTAAGTCTTTTTAGGTGATCATCCTAAGTGTTTTCATGCTTTCATGACACAATCTCGTTTGCCACAGCCATGATTCATCAGTAATTGATTTTAAGTAAATAGTAATATCAGCTTTAAAGCAATTTAAATCCAACATTTAGACGTTGTTGATCCTTTTTTCCTGCAAAACAATTTTATCATTTAAGCTTATAAGGCAGTAAGTTGGCAGAAATTTTATACTGAAGCCTTTATCGCAGAGCTGGCTGATGTTGAGCAGATTATGTTTCAGTCCATCTATATGTAAAATATTATCAATGATGAAATTTTTTGAATCGCCAATTATACCTTATCCCACCACTCTCCTGGTGGTGTTGTCTCCAAGTATAACATTGCATCTTGCCCTGGTTTCTAGTGAAATAAATTAATTTGCATCTTCAGTCATATGCCTTAAACATCCACTGCCCAGGTACTACATCCTCTCATGAGGCCTTCTGTGAGAGCATCCCTACAAAATCATCAAAGGTCAGATTTAGGAACCCAAACAGATTTGGGTCCCTTGTGATGAATAAAAGAATGCAATGCATATATGCTATGCTGTAGATTTTGTAATTTTGGTCTCCATACCCAATGGGTGTTATGGTGAGCAGTGTAAGTGTGGGAGATATGTCATAACATGCCACAAGAAAAATATCTAATTCCAGGAAAAGGGTTAACTAATCTACGTGTGTGATAGTGCCTCTTACTAGGTTTAGATGATGCAAGCTTTGATGATTGTGTATGAAATTCTTTAAGTGATTGTGGTTGTTTATTTTTCATGAAAGAAATTAATTTAGCATCAAAAAATTTATTTGAACTTTCAAGAATTGAATTTTCCACTCTAAATGTATGCTCCCTACTCTCTACTTCAAATGCATGAGTTTCTAATTCCTTGAATGCAATTTCTAATTCAACATGTAATATTTTTAATGAATCATACTTAGTAGATAAATCAGAATGCTTTTAATTTAATTCATCAAATTCATCAAGTAATGCCATTTGATTGCTATCCAAGGTGGAATGATCTTTAATCAGAATTTCATGCTCTTTTTATATGTTCAAAAATTCTAGTTTCAGGCTAGCATGTAATTTTTTTAAACTTCATGTATGATGTATAAATTTTCTTAGAAACTTCTAACAATTGATTGTACGTTAATTCACATACCTCTTCTTGGTTAGAGTGACCAAGATTATCATCCGCCATCAAACACAAGTTGGTTACCTCATCTTCAGCTTCAGTTTCAGAGGAGTCAGATGCTGAATCAGCCTAGAAAGCTTTTTGGATCTTCTTCTTATCCTTTTTGAACTTGGGTTTCTCCTCATCCTTCTCCTTGCTTGGCTGAGTCTTAAGTGTAGGGCAATCAGACTTTAGATGTCCAGGCTTCCTACATTCAAAGTAAATAACATCAAATGAACCTTTAAAATTCTTACCATATTTACCTTTATTCCACTTCTAATGATGCTTTTATTTCTTCCTCAATATGCTCTTGAATTGTCTTGTGATTAAGGCCATGTCATCATCATCAGAACCTGAAGAGCCAGAGTCGGAATCATCAGCCTTCAAGGTTATGGCTTTCTCCTTTTTCTTTCCTGCATCAAGCTGCCTTTGGTTCACTCCTTACTCGTAAGCAATTAGTTATCTAAGTAAGTTATCAATTGAATAATTATTCAAATCTTTCAATTCAGTAATTACAATAATTTTAGCATCAAAGGAAGAAAGTAAACATCGTAAAATCTTGTTCACTTTTTTATAAGTTAGTCAGCTCTTTTCCTAAGTCATACAAAGAAGTAATAATTTGTGTAAACCTGGTATACATTTTAGAAATTGATTCACTAGGTTTCATGTGAAAGAGTTCGTAGTCATGAAGCAAAATATTTAGCCTAGATTGTTTAACTTCAGATGTGCCTTCAGTAATGTATAATATATCCTAAATGTTTTTACTAGTAGTGCAAGTAGAGACACACATGTAATCTTCAAATTTTAGTGCACAGAAAAAAAGTTCAGATATTTTGCATTAAGTTGTGCTAACTCTCTATTATCAAAAGTCCATTTAATAAAAGGTAGCTCAGTTTTTATGTCATCTATCAATCTAAAAGGTGTAGAATATCCATCTTTAATAAGCATCCACATGCAATAATCAATTAATTATAAAAAGGTGGACATGCGAGTTTTCTAAAAATTAAAAGGAATATTATCAAATAAAGGTGGTCGTGTGATTGAATAACCTTATACAGTATTACAATTTCTAAAATTAGCCATGGATCAAAATTCAAAAGTTTTTAAAAACTTGATTTTATGAATCCCTCTCTGATGCCACTTGAAAGTTAGTTAGGGTTGTTAAGCCCTTATTAACTAGTCCCAAGACTAACCAAGAGGGGGGAATTGGTATTTTAAAATTTTTACACAAAATAAAAATTATTTTTATCTTTTTAAATATTTAAAACACAAACAATGTAAGTGGAAGCAGATAACCAAAATCTGATTTTCAACCACAGTTCAGATCACAAAAATATGCAAAAATTAAAATTTAAAAAAATAAATAAAAAGAGCACACTAGATTTATAGTGGTTCAATCAACTTGACTTACATCCACTCCTCGGAGCCTCCCCTCCAAGTATTCCACTAAACTATAGTGACTCTCCTTCAACTCCCACAGTAAGGCGGAGAAGCCCTTAACAAAATCTTTCCATCGACACCAGTGAGGCAGAGAACCTTAACTCCTATAGCTTCCTCCTGAAGAAGGCAGAGAATCCTAACTCCTTTTGCTTCCTCTTGAAGCACACAAAGAACCCAGAATCCTTTTGCTTCCTTCTGAAGTACTCAGAGAACCAAGAATCCTTTTGCTTCCTTCTGAAGCAGGTAGAGAACCCAGAATCCTTTTGCTTCCTTTTGAAGCAGGCAGAGATCCAAGATCTGATGCTGATGATCATCTCCTTAGAGCCACCACAGAACTAAGGATGAGGAAGGAAGATGACGATCGAATCCTTGCTTGGAGCAACCTTTGTGAAACCCCTCACATACTCCCCCTCACAAGATACTCTCTCTCTCCTAAACTCTCCCTCTCCTCTAAGCTCTCTTGGAGTGGAATACAATAAAAGATCTTTCTTACAAGTAAAAATAATTTGCTTAAATAACAGACTTCAAAAACCCTAATTTTATAATCTGGCACAATTGATCGTCCAGGATGATCGTCGGATCTACCTGTATGATTAGTACAAAAGTGACTAAATCATCCAGAATATAGTTCGAGTCGTCCAGGAGATAAGTCAGGATGATAGGTAGAAATATAACTGATCGTCCAAGATGATGCCCATATCGTCCTGTATGATTAGTTCAAAATACGATATTATCGTCCAGCAGATAGCTCGAAACATCCAGCAGATGAGCTGGGATGATTTAAAAAATAACTAATCGACTAGGATGATATAGATATTACCCTGTATGATTAGTACAAAAGGAGACATATCGTCTAGTAGATAGTTCAGGACATCTAGGAGAGAGTTAAGATTTTTCTTACTAATCATCCTGGACGATATGATCGATATTTCTAACCTTAATTACTATCCTTAATCACCTAACTAATTTAGAAGTGATTGGTACAAATCATCCAGAATGATGTGGGATCATCCTGTACGATTAGACACATAAATTTATTCTCAAAACTTGCCTAAATAAGTTTGGCGACTGAGATTTTTGATTTAAGAATATCATCCAGGACTATGGGAGGATCATCCAAGATGATTTACTTAATCAGATAAACTTATCCCAGATACCATAATTAGGGTTTCTATTTTTAATAGATCATCCAGAACATTATTTGGATCGTCTTGTATGATATGATCAAAAATAAAAAAAACTCTAACTCACTAAATTTCTCCCCCTGAGTGTGTGTGCAAGGTTACATAGCATCAGGATCCATTTTATTATATTTAACTCAATAAAATGTAAAAAACCATTAGAATTTAAAATTACAAACTGACTCAATCTTGAGCTGGCTTGAATTGCACTTGATCATGTGGACCTGAAAGTTAGTAGGCAGGGTAACTACAAATAAATATGCAGCAATAACATCAGTAGAGAAATAAAAATATTTATTATCATCAAAATTATGATCCTTGAATCCAAATTTATAATAATTGTTGCCAAACTAAAAAAGAAATTAAGACTAATGTTAGGGTTATGTCAAAGACTGTTAATTTGTCTAGTACAACACCTAGCGCTGCTAAGCCTGCCATTGCTTGTGGAAATATTGGATCTTCGGAGAGGGTCAAACACTCTTCTGAGGAAGATAATGAACCTCTTACTCTATGAAGGATGAGGTGAGTTCCATTGGTTTCCCAGCAGCACTAATTTAGATGGAGGAGGTCATCTTTGTAAAAGTTGAGGTGAATCTTATGGCGCCTTTAACTAGGATATATAAGAGAGAAATGTATAAATTTAAGTACTTTAGTTTAGAACTATTAAATAAAAAGATTCCCACTATGATAAAGCCTTTAATCTATGTTTCCTTGAGTGAGTTGCTAGGGCACTCAAGAAGCAAGTTAGAAATGACATCTTTGGAGTAGTGGGTGCTTGGCTAATAAAGGGGGTCGCTATCCTGCATGACCTTCTTCTTGTAATTCCCTTAAGCATTTTAGATAGAGAACCTTTCATTTATGATGTTATTCTATTGACCATAAGGGTGCCAACTAATAAAGGAATTCAGGTTTCCAAACCTAATGGGAGTGGTGAAACCTGTGGCGAGTAGGATGTAGGTGTGGCAGTTGAATCGATTGAGACCGTTATTGAAAGAGGAGGGGAGAATGTTTATAAGACACTAAATGAGAATACCTGGGGCTCATTGTCTTCTTGTTACTCTGATGATCATCTTTTCCTTAAGGTCAGTTAATCTGGAAGAGGTATAAGGTTGACTCAAATACTGGAGAAGATGATGAATCTCCACAGTATGGTAAGTGAGGCTAGAAGCTGTCATGGAGGTGTAACATCAAAGGAGGTTGGGTATCTAAAGGAGGTTGTCTCCCTTAAGTCAAACATGAGATAGAATTATAATCAAATGAAGATAATTGGCTTTATTGCAGGAAGAAAGTTCATCTTGGATTCTTAGAGAGCCTATGGGCACCATCACCTAAGATGGTTATTAACCCAATATGTAGTGATTTTTGTGATGGCTAGTATCTTCAAGCAACTTTCATTTATTGTTGTAATATACTGTGTATATATTTTTAAAAGTCGTATGTAAAAAATGTTATTATTAATGAAAATTTTCTAGTGGGGTGACTTTCTTGCCCTTGATTTAATGCTTCTATTTTTTTTCATGTCGTGAGTACTATGTACATGATGAATGCCACTATCTTTCGATTTATTATTGTATTATTCTATGTATGTGCTCTTGATTAATGAGTAATATAATTAATATATTTTCAAAGTTCTATTTTTTGCATCATCACAATGACTGGACAAATGTTGCTAAATGGTGTGTCAACTATTTTTTCATTTGATTGATGAGATGCCTTGATTTGAAATCTCACATATTAAAGTATAGTTTTGGTGTATAGAACTTGTGAGATAATCAAGAGATTGAGCGAGAGCCTCCAAATCTTTTAGAAACAACGATGATAGAGAGAGTGGGTAGAGATTTATGTATTTAATACATATGTGATTTTGCAGTTCAATATTTTTGCATCATCCTTGTTGTATAAATACCTCTTAGTGGAACCCAAGTGGGTGGGAGCTCTACTTATCTTATCTTAAGACCCCTCTTATTCTTTGTGCTTGTGATAAGTAATTTACTATGGCTACCTTACAATGACCTATATCGTTTATCTCTAACAACTACGAGTCTCATTCAAACATATTGACTTAATATATTTTGCATACGATTTTACAAATAAATTTTTTTAATTTGCAAGCACATAGTGAGGATGACCATTTGAATACCTTTTCCAAGGAGGAATTGTGCATACCCTAGGGATGTGGCTCTCCTTTGACCATGAGTTCAAGGTCTTCCAATATTATGGAGTCATCCTAGTGTAGATCCTTCAAACTTGATGGTGATAATGGTCTCCTTTATCTCCTACTAGTGTGAGAATAAGCTCAAGTGGTCATTAAACCTATTCCATAATGTCTTCATGGAAAAAACATTCAAGAAGGAATATGTTCAATTTTTGTTTACCCTCATGAAGGTGACTAATCTAGTAAACAAAGTAAAGTACTAGATAGCTCGTAGAGTGGACAGTGTTGATTGTGTCAATCTCCTTCTCACCTTGGGCTCATACTTATTAGAAAGTGGAATTTTTGTTATTATTTTCATTCCACAGTGTCTGCATTGATTGATAGTATTGGTCAAGGTGCTTGGTAGGCAAAATGGCATTGCGGCATTCAATGATATAGTGCTGCAGTGGTGCAATCTAGAAAATTTTCCCAAGATTTCAGTGCTACAAAGTTATTTTTGAATGTTGAGGCACCTGGCGAGCAAATGTTGTGGCCCTTCAAACACTAATGCTGTGGTGCCAGTTCAAATTTTGTAAAGCTAATGTATTTTAGAAAACTTTTCATAACTTAGTTAAAATAAAAATTAATGACTTTCACAAACAATAAAATACACCCACATAATATAAATTATAAAACAAAACATAAAAATAGAGAAACAGAATATGGTTGCCTCCAAATACAATGCTAAATTTATAATCTTCAGCCATACTTGTCGACATATTCCAATTTGGTTATAATGAATCAGCACCACTTCTCAAATGATCTCCACTATGCTCTTTTCCTTTCTCCTTTGGATTTATTTTAGTATTACTAGGCAAAGTGTCATGAGGTCTACTACTAAAACAAATTGTAAGCTGTCCTAATTGATTTTCTAAGTTTTTTATTGAAGCAGCCTGACTTTACATTTAGGTTTTGAACTAAATCATAACCTCTTCTGAAGGTATTTTCCTCTCTCTAAATTGATTATTTTTGTTAAAACCTGAGGGATTCAAAGGTCTAAGATTTATCATAGATTGCTTAGAATTATTCTAGTTTTCTCTTTAATTAGATTAACCTGCATTCCACTGATTATTACCACTAATATTATTATTTGTTCAACAAAAATTATGGTGGTTCTTCCAACTTGGATTGTATGTATTAGATTAAGGATTATTTTATCTTCCTATCAGATTCACATTCTTGATCCCAGGTGCATTAGTATTAGAAATAGAATTTAAATTGTGCTCTTCCAATTATATAAATGATCCTGATCTTGAACTAACTCCAATTGCGTCTAATTTATTAGAAATTGTAGCTACCTGAAAAGTTAAAATAGATAAAGCATCTGATTCATAAACACCATCTACCCTCTTATGATTCATCCTATCAGAAGGCCACTAAGATTATTTGTAGCCATTTCCTCAATTAATTTATATTCTTCCTTAAATGGCATAGACATCAAAGATCTTCCAACTGCTGCATCTATGATAGACCTAAGTGATTCTATTAATCAATTATAAAAAGTCTTAATAACCAACCAATCAAGTAAAATATGGTGAGGGTATTTCCTAAGTATTTCCTTAAATATATCCCAACTTTTATAAATTGACTCTCCTTCAAACTAGGCAAAAGATGTAATATCATCCATAAGCCTGGCAATTTTTGAAGTTCGGAAATACTTAGCTAAGAATTTTTATTCCAACTCATTCCAAGTGATTCTAGAGCTTGGGGAAAGGAATTCTAACACATCTTAGCTTTGTCCCTTAGAAAAAATAGGAACAATTAAAGTATAATAGCATCATCGCTGACAGCAATATATTTAAATATTGCATAAATTTTTAAGAAGCTAGCTAAGTGTTATTGTAATTCAGGATCCCTAGTCTATAATTTTAATGATGACAAATAATATTGACTGAATTATTATATTCTTCCTTGAATATTTTAGATGTTATTTTTGTCTGTGAGCACTAATATGTCAGGAAAGATATACACCACTCAAGACTGGGTAAAATAGGATGTAAATGAGTCTGTAATTTATATTTTTTTTATTTTTTATTTCTTGAGTCTGGCCACAAAAGAGTATATGTAAATTGGGTGATATACACACATAGGGGGAGATTTATTATTATTATTATTAAGTTAAAAAAAAATTAACACAAATCGTATTGTATGATTCATTTCAATCTGAAAACCCTAGCCGCTAGATTAATTTAAGTAAGATTTTTAAATTTGATTTTTGAACTAATCGTATTGTACGATTATAATCATAATGTACTATCATTTAAAATATTGCTAAAATTAACCCCCATAATTAGGCAATTAAATCATGGTTTAATTAATGATTACCGTTCATACTGTATAATCTTGATCGTATTGTATGACGAACAGATATGAAATTTGATCATCCCATAGATCGTACCAGATGAAACCATGATTTTTTTACTAATCATATTATACGATATTCATATCATACTAGACGAATTACTTGAAATGAACTAATTATACTGTATAAAGTATACAGTGTAGGATGATTAACAGAGATGACTTTCGATCATCCCAGGATTCATCCTGTATGAATAGATGAAATTAAATAAATTATACTGGATAAAATTTTAATTGTACTGTATGATTTATAGAAAAATTATGAACTCTTCATTTTGCTTTGTACTAGAATATCAAGGTGATGGAAACTCCATGTATCTTTTTAATTGTGATTTGTTTGATCTAGTGCAGAACAGAGGTATATGAGTACATCTACTATACGATATAATATAAGTAAAGTAGGGTAGGAGATATGCAAAATTTGACCAGTTTTCATTGATAGCTAGGCTAGCAAACTCTACTTTGCTAACTGTCTAAATAAAACACGAGACAAATAAGATTGGCTTGTAGTCATAAATGTTGCATTTTAGATTTCAAAACTATTTTTGTATATCATATGAGTTTTGGATGAAACCAAAATATTATTATGTTGATTACTATTTTCTCCTAATATATAGTGGATATATGTTGTTCGTTTTATTTATGTGTACTAATATTTCAGGAAAATCATACTTCAGACGGCTAAAGACTTCAAGACAGATTAGATTAGGGGTTGTTGTAATTGGAGTCTGTACTTTTTATTTTTCTTAAGTCTGAGAGAGTGTGATTATAATTGGGTAACCATGCACACACATACTTGGGGAGTGAGACAAAACTTGCATTTTTTAAACTAATCATACTGTATGATTTTAGGATCGTACGGGATGATTTGTCCTGTGTGTTCCTCCAGAACTGATCTGATTGACTCAAGTCTGAAAAATTTTCTAAGTTTAGATCGTATTATACAAAATATATTCATCCTGGATGCCGATCAAAGTATGAAATCAGGCTCGTCTAGTTCATCCCGTACGAATATAATAAAAATTTGAACTGATCGTACTATACGATATGGGTTCATACAGACGCCGATCAGAGTATGAAATGAGGTTCGTACATGATCGTACAAATGAAAGGATACATTTTTAACTGATCATACTGTATGATATGGGTTTGTACATATGCTGATTAGAGTACGAAATGGGGTTCGTACACGTTCGTACAGCTGAAAGTCTCATTTTTTGAACTGATCATACTGTACTATATGGGTTCGTACAAACGTCGATCAGAGTATAAAATTGAGTTCATACAACATCATACAATACTTTTTGAACTGTTCATATGTATGAAGTACCATCATACTATACGATGCAAGTCTGTTAAACTTAAAATTTTTAATTTTTGGACGATTTTTCATGTTCTTTGCATATAAGGGTCCTAAAACTGACCACCATTAATCTTCTTCAAAAATTCTCTTGAATGTGCCTTAGAAGTGTGTTTGGGAGAGTGATTTGAGAGTGAAAAAGTGAGAGATCTTGTGAGAGGGATTTGTGAGGGGATTCACAAAGGTGCCCATTGGTGAGGATCTCCTATTTGTTCTTCATAGTTCTTCCCTACTTCTTTGAAGGCTTTTTGAGAGAAGATTTTCAAGAGAAGGTCCGGTTCTCTGCCGACACCAAGAGGGTATGAAAGGATGATCAGTTCTCTACCGATACCAGGAAGGTGTGAAAGGATGAGTGGTACTCTGCCATCACCTGGAGGGTAAGAAAGGATGGTGGATTCTATGCCTTCACCATGAAGGTGAAAAAGGACGACAGTTCTTTACCACACTGGGCTGGTGAAAGAGAGGTTTTTGTAAGGACTTCTCTGCCTTACTGTAAGGGCTAAAGGAGAGACACATGTGATTAGTACAATACCTGGAGAAGGAGTCTCCAGGGAGTGGATGTAGGTCTTGTTGGACCGAACCACTATAAAATCTGATATTTTTTGTTCTTTACTCTTTACTGCATTTTATTTTCTGCATTTACACTTTCTATGATTGAAAAAGTATTTTCATAAAATTTATAGTTCGTATAAATTTTCAATTAATAAATCAATTTTTTTAAAATATAACCAAGAAATTTTAATTTACCAATTCCCCCACCCCTCCTCTTGGTTAACCTTGGGACAATTAACTTAGGTTTAACAACCTATTGAGGATTTATAATAAAGACCAAACTTAGGGGAGTCATTGAGAAAATCACATCAATACCACCTACATATTAAGAAGAGCATATGTCAAACTTAAAAGATCTTGCTAATGATGTCGATGATCAAATTATAACTAATGAGAGTGAGTTGCAGTTAAAGGAAGTACATTTAAACATTGAGAAAAATTATAAAGAATCTATTAGTGGTGAAGATGAACTATCATTACATGGAAATGAATCCATAAAAGATTAATAAATAGAAGGTAATATATTTAAAGTATGTACAAGTTAAATTAGTTTATAGCAGTATATCAGTAGTTACAATTTATATAAAGTGCATGCTTTTTTAACTGTATAGCACTAGTTACTTCACTTTAATTTTTATTGTTCTACTTTATTTTCACGACATAGCAGTACTTATAATTTTTTATGAAGTGCATGATTTTTTTTAACAACATAGCAATAGTTACTCCACTTTGTTTTTCATTGCTCTACTTTATTTTAATAGCTTAGTAGTACTTGAAATTTTTAATAAAATGCATGTTACTAATATTTTCTAATAATATTTATAGATGGCTTTTGGTGATAAGCAAACACCCCCCCCCCCCCCCACCCAAAAAAAAGTAATATCAATCAAGAATATCTTTGTTAGGTGAAAGAAGGTGACTAGTGGCTCATCTAGTAGGCTTGTATGTATTAAGGGGACCTATTATTCTCAGTCTGCTACTCAAAGCCAGCCAAGCCTGCCTTTACCTACTCCTCCAGCTCGTAGTCCTCAGTTGTAATCTCTAGATCCCTGCTTTTCTTCTTGAGACCCCACACACAGTACTCTCTTTTACCCTTATTACCCTCCACCACTTTCTCATGAAGTCCCTCCGAGTTATCCATATCCACCATATATCCTGTCATTCTACCACCCACCACCACCTTAGTCCTTTACATGTGGACCTTCCACCCCACAATGTTTTAGCAAAGTAGATGTCAGATGGATGCATGTTGATTGAACCTGAGGGTGACAAGTATATACTAAAGATATTATTAACACTACTAAGATAATTTGAGAAATATTTTTTCACCTAACATAATTCGTGCAGGTTTTATCCGTCAAAGAAGCCCACATGGAGTAGGTTTGATGATCCTTATATTTCTTGGGGAAAAATCTCAAAGGAAGTGTGCAATTTGTGGTTATGGGAGTTTGAGGTTAGTTAAAAATGAAAATATATATATTCAATATTATAAATTTTTAATTAAGCTAGCATAAATATTTTATATTATATATTTTTATATACAGAAATATTTTTATTGGTTACCAAAATATAATGATAATATTAGAAAAAAAATTTTGAGAAGCGTGGGTCGACTCACCTGTGACACATGTTTACGAACATTGGAAAGTCAAGCGAGTGACCCCTTTGGATTGGTGAGAGTGTATGGGCCGAGTTGACCAATACATAAGGTAGCCCATATTATAGCTGGAGGAGGGACCAGAACAGACAAAATAAAGCTTTTAATGTTGGAGGCATGGGTAATTCACTTTATATTTAGGGCTCAGTTCCACACACTGAGCACAGGCAACATTTGGTAAGAATTTTAATAGATTTTAATAATTTAATTAGTTATGAATGTTAATATAAGTATATTATAAAAAAAGATGCTGGATAGAGAACTGACCATTGTTGAGTTGTATAGGCATACCCACAGGTGGTAGGAGGATCAAAAATGTGCAGATGAGTGAGCAAGGAGAGCCTATGTGAGTATATAAGTTTAATAATTTAGTTGTCATGTGTAAATTGATAAACCTGGAACCAACTTTTGTAGGAAGAGTATATACAGCTTTGAGAGAGCCAGGATGGAGTAGGCGAGGTTTCTCTGGGGGATCTACAGATTATTCTAACTATTGCATTTGGTCATAAGAGGCAGGTGAAATGCAAAAAGGATGAGTATGTGGATAAGGATTGCAAGCCTATGCATACGAGGGGTAGACCTCTGGTGGCTTCAGCTTCGTAGTATATAGCCAAGATACTTTATGCAATCAACAACTGGCTACCCTTATAATAGATTTAGATCAAGTCCAAAAATCAAAAGCTAACATGCAAATGCAGATGCAGCAAAGTCAGGTGTTGGAGGAGTTATAGAGAATGAGGGAGCAGTTTAGTGGAAAGCAGCCATCATCGATAGAGGATGAGAATGACAAAACTTATTTTGATTACAGTTTTGTTATTACTGGACATGTTTATTACTATGTGATTGTACAGTTTATGTTATGTTATTAATGTGCAATGAACTTGATGCTTATTTTGGTAGAGTTTATATTTTTGTGATCAAACTTCTTATTATATATATCATTAGTACTTCTATTCAAAGTTGAAATGTGCGTATGTCATATGTATATTTTTTGCAAGATTGTTGTGTTGATGAATAATTAAAAGGAAGGGCTTTTTTTGCAACAGATTTCTGATAGATTTCCGACGGATAATCCGCTGAAAAAAATGATATGACAAATTATTCTAGCCTTTCTGGTGGTAACTTACTACCAATAATTCTGGCAAATTTCTCATCGTGATACGCACCAGTAATCTAAAAGGAAATAATCGGTGGCTTGACTACCAGTATTTCTGGCAGTTATTGCCGGCAGAAAATAACGATAGAAACAGGGATATGAAACCATCATTTTTATGATAACTTTTCCGTCAGAAATTTGCTGGTGAATCCTGTGGAAATATTTCTGAGGGATACTTTCTGTCAGAAATGTGTTTCCAACACGCATATTACCGTCGACCCATTCTCCGTCAAAAATATGGCGGAAACAGCTTTTTTTGGTGGCTTTTATCTACCAAAAATACATATTTTTCTTGTAGTGCCAAGCCCACCCTCGAACCCTATCCCCCGTTGCCCATGAACCCTAGCCCGCCTGTGAACTAGGCCCGCGCGCCCCCGCTAGTGTGCGCTCTCCCTAGGCTGCACGGGATTTGAACCCCATCCCCTGCGCAAACCCCAACGCCTATCCATAATTTAAGACACATAAGCTGTCATGCAAGCTATTTTTTTATTTAAATTACAATTTTTTTAATAATATTTATTTTAAGATTATTTTATCTATTTAATAATATCTATTAGATTAATTAATTAATTTATCATAACAATAATTATTAAAACTATTTAATTATTTTAGTTTAACAATATTTAATTTAATTAATTTAATTTGATAATAAGTTATTAAATTACTTAATTTAATTTAACAAAACAAATAATTTTAATTATTTGTAATAATTATTTTTTAGAAAATTTTAAATTCTGTCGAAAATCTGCTAGAAATAAATCCTCCAGAAAATCCCATCAAAAAATCAATGGAAATCAGCTTGTAATCCGTTGGAAATATTCCGCCGAAAAATCTGCCAGAATTTTTGGCAGATTTTTTCTGCTAAAAATTAGCATTTTTCCTGTAGTGATTATTTTTTTCTTAACTTAATACATATAGTAACCATATGTGTAGTTAAAATATTAGGTGATGTAATGCCTCGACGAAAGAATACAAGAATAATCATAAATATTGAGATAGGATGTTTGCATGCCTAGACATAGGATATAAAATATTCTAGGTTCTTAAGAAGATACTAACTGTAGGAGGTCATCAAATATCTTTTTCACGCCTACAAGCTCGACACTCTACTCCATCACTTTATTACTTGATTTGACACTTATACTTGCATATATTAAGTGGGTTTTATTATTTTTATATTAAAGAAGACCTACGCATTGTTTAGAGGTGATAGAGCCCTAAATTTTTATACAATTCAAAAGTTCACTCCATAACCCCCATCAAGCACTAACTCACACATACTCCTCTAGTGAAAATGATAAATGTGCAACCCCTTATCACCAAAAATCCCAGTAAAAATAACCTCTCAAACATATTGGGATTGGTCAATGTCATGGGTCTAGTCTTTTGAGGTGAATCAACAAAATCCTCTTATAAATCTTCACCATTATCCATGCTAGGCCCAAAGGGATCGTGCAACATTACTGTACTTCGATCTACATAATCTTTTCTAAGAACGTTGTGGATCTAAGTGGCAAGCAGGAAAATGGCCCAATAACATATAGATAGCACGTCATCATATAAATCTATTTATAATTATTGAGGATCTTCAAAAAAATAGATGATAAACTCAGCTCCCCCCTCCTACCCCTATTATCAAAAGGTTGCCCGCAAAAAAGCTCCTCATTAGGAGGAAGGCACTTCTCATAATGATTATCATATATCAATAAGCCAGAGCCTAGTTGTAATTCCCAAAGTGTGATAGTTAGCTACTACAGACCCATCCAATATGTGTTCATGGTGAAATCCCAAATCTTAAGAAAGCCTTTGATCCACGATGGTGGAATGCCCACAAAAGTGAATATGGAGATGTATACGGTCCAGTAAACCCCTACCTTTCTCAAAATGTCTTTGTGCCTTAATAGAATACAGCGAGCCCATATGACATCTCTAAGGCTTGTCCAGAGAGGCATTCTGACTGATAATATCAAGGCTAATAAAAGTAGATCCTGATTATTATCAGGATCTTCGTACAAAACTAAGATGCTAAATTTTATATTTCTCTACCGTCACGAATACTCTAAGACGCAACAATCATCTATAGAGACATCAATATTTTGCAAATTTAGATTTATACGATTTAAAAACCAGATCGATTACAATTTACAAAAAAAAAAAATCTAATTAATAAACAACATAATCTCAGCAGCATGTTTTCTCACAAGCACAGTGAAAGTCCATAAGAAGACATGTCAAAGTGGGGCAAAAAAACATCTCAAGATGCACAAACTCTTGATGCAGTATCTCTCTTATATCCACTAACCAGCATTCCGATCGAGAGTCAAATAGTCACACATAACTCGAGGCAGAAGTCACCATGTAGCTCGAGAAGGTTGCACGACTTAGCGAGCAATTCCCTATACCTAGCGCCAATCCTGAATCTCTCTCTTGTTATACCAAAATTAATATTCTAAAATTGAGCAAATCATCGCAGTTACAGGAAACTATGAAGATAGAAAACAATATATTTATATAAGTTGTTTAAGATGGTTCAAACTCAACAAAATACTAAGTTTTGAAAGCATAAAAGTAAAAAAAAAACTCTCTATCGTGAAAATAAGCAGTATATATAACTTGTGGCAGGTGTTAGGAACAGTTCGCATCGACAAATGCAAGTTTCTGTAAAAATTTTAACACGCTAAGTAGGATATATTCCTTAGAAGCATGGCACAGCTTGGCTCTTTGAGACACCTAAACTAACACTGTTATTCGACAGAACGAATCCAACAAGCTTAAGATCGGTTCATTGCAACATCATTATAACAATCAAGACTTTATTCCCCTACACGGGGTCGACTTTATGAATTCTTTTTTGCCATTTTTGTTTTTAAGAGTCAATTTTTTATTTATATCTAATAAAGAAAGGCCATTTCTAATATTTTCTAACAAAGTCTTTTTTTATCTACCGCTAACTTTTTTAATATAAGTCAAATCTAATACATCTACTCTTCTAATCGGGTCATTGGAAGGCTGTCATTTTATGTGACCAAACCATCTAAGGCAACTCTCTCTAATCTTATATGCCATTGGAGTACTTTAACCTTTTCACATATATGCTCGTTTCATATTCTGTCTCTAAGAGTAAAATCACTCATCCACCTGAGCATCCTCATCTCTGCAACACTTAACTTAATATTATGCTTCTCTTTTAATGGCCAATATTTTACGCCATAAAACATTGCAAGTCACCACCATCTTAAGAGCACTAAGATAGATAATGCAATATATATTTCAGCAACAAAAGAAAACAAAACGATAAAAAAGACCAAAAAAACAAAATCAGTGAATTGGCCTACTTGGATAACTTGGATAACTTTATCCGAGCGTGGCTGGCACAAACAACACTAAATTGAGTGAATTGATACTTGAGGTGACTAGGCTGAATAAATAAAGTGCACGTTTCATTTGTTTTTTCATGGTATTTTAGGCTTTTAGAATCCTTGTCCTTTATCACCTCTATGAAACTATAGCAGAAGTGATATTAAAATGATCAAGTAACTTTCAGTTAGTGCCTTCCTTGTCATGAAGAAGTTATTCTGCGACATGAACTTCATCTTCTTCTATAGAATAAGGCAGTGCAATAAAAATTCACTACAGGAAAATCACGTATTACCGACTAATTTTTTGGTGAAAAGTTATTAAGTTTCCGGAAGATTTGAAAAGTTTCCTGCGGATTTCCGGCAGAAAATTTTTCGCCGGTAAAACGAGCGTCGGAATTCCGTAGGACAATCCGCCTGAAAATAGTTCGTTGGAAATCTACCGGAAAATCCATCGGTAATGGGCAATTTTTCTGTAGTGATTAGAGTGTTAGTTTGCCTGCTATTCTCATTTTCCATACAATGATCAATTATTTTACTGTTTCAAGGGTGGTGCTTCCATGTATATGTAGCTTGCTGACGTCCACACGAAAGTCTACTTTCACGATTAAAGTAAAACAAGATTTTCAGTCAAATATATAGATTATTCATGGCTGGTATATTAATTAGGCTAAGTTTATATCATTTGTTGAACCATCCCTTCTTATTTTTTTATCAAACCAAAATATATATTAACTGCCTCGATTTAGTGTTGAAAACTATAGGTGTCTATTCAGTATGCAGGAAGTGGAAGAGAGGAAGATAAGACTGAAATGAAATTGTTAAACAAATTGAATTCAAATTTACTTTCATCCATTTGTTTGGTTGAGGAGAGATTGAGTGAAACTTCATAATTTTTTTTATTAATAAGAATTTGAATTTTAATTTCTTGTGAGGACCTAACATGAATGTGAGTCATAGAGATGACCTCAGAAAAGTTAATTTCTTCCCTTATGAAAAACATTGATAAAAGAAAATATTTATGTATATCTCCTACATAAACCCATTTGCACTTTGCACTTTGTTTATGAACATTTTTGTTTATTTTGATATTATTAAAATTTTAATCGGTATTTTTTTTAATGGATAAGCATTATACCAAAAATTAAAGCGATAGAAAAAAAAGATAACGATTCAAAGTTTCTCATTATACCGAAAATTAAAGCGACAGAAAAAAAAAAGATAACAATTCAAAGTTTCTCCTCAAACACAAGTTTCGAAAGTAAATATCATATCTCTATATTTTATGTTTAAAATATATATATTTAAGCTGTTGACTTCTATTAAAATATAGAAATTATATTTTACACTAGCTCTATATTTTTGTTTTTGTTTATTTTTATTTTTAAATTATTTTTAAAAATATATTTATTTAATATATTTTCTACCTATTTTATTTTTAAATTATTTTTCAGAATTTATTATAGCAAGTCGTCCGTTTAATCAACAACTTACAATAGTAATTTTTTTTAAAATAAGTCATCAATTAGTTCGGCGACTAGCACATGACTCAGCAAGTCTGAGTCAGCATAAGACGCCTGTTTGATGGGTGATTTTGTCTACTTTTAAATTTATTTTTTTCGATACTTAATTATATTATAAAAGTTTTAGTAATACCTAATTTAAAAATTTGTCCTAATTCAAATAGATAATAATAGTAATCAAAAATTCTTTAAGCATGCTACTCTTCTGAAAATCTTTAAGGGTTGTACCTTAGCAATTTCTCCAAAGCTCCTTGAACAAGTTTGGTGTGTCTTTCATCCATTCGATTAAGTTTTCTATTAATTATAAAAAAAAAATTTGTTCCATTTGGATCAATCTCTCCTTATAGCTTTGTCATTACAAAACTTGGCTTCTAGTCCTTGGCATTTATCCACACTCACTACACCTTGAATAACATTGGATAAAAATTTATCCATGGGAAACAATAGAACCTTTAATAAAAATTACTAAGTGAAAAGAAGAGAGAGAATATAGATACAAAGAAATAGCTCTAAGATTTCACTAAATTGTACAAAAGTATAAGATTGTCATAATGTTTAGGAGTACTCCTTGGCTAACTATTCTCTATTTATATGCTAGGGTCAAAGTATGGTGCTACTAGAAAGACAATAAATAGGCCATACAAATAAAATTACATAGCAAGGCTTGATAAATGTTTATTAGAAAATGAACCTTGATCGCATATAGCCATTTAATTTCATAGGGAACATATTTTTCCCACACATGAGGTGAATTCATGTGAAGTCACTAACTGACTTGGTTATCTTGTCAAGCTCTGGCAAGTAATAAGGATGAGTAGTTTTGATGATTCTACTTGGTCAGCTCTAAGGCCAAGTACCTTAGGTGAGTTGAACAAATAGCTTCAATACTTGACGACTTCCTTTAATCGACCATGATACTGAGTATGCTTGTTTGAAGCGCTCTATCAAACTTGAACTTGATAGTAATTTAGCTATATTCCTAGAAACTTCAATGAGTTGATCTTTTTTATTTGGCCAACTTGCCCTGAACCCAATCCATGTTGTTCAATGATGATGTATAACTTGCACTAAAGCTAGCTTAAGTGCCGCTTGGAAGTACAGTTACACACTCTTAGACATTAGCTAAAACCTTTAGTTTGATAGAGACCCTATGGCCTACTAGTTTGGTAAAAGTGCTTTCTCAATATTACAAATTTTAGTCATGTAATTCGCAAATTATTGTTCATTACGTAAAAATAATAATAATTTGACATCAATATATCTTTCACGCAAGTTGAAACTTTATTCTCCACTCACTCACATGATTGAGCCGTGCGTCAATCAACCATTACTGGACACAGCAGATAAATCTTTATATATATATATATAAACACCTAATTTATAAAAACTAATTTTAAATATTAAACTTCAAAATCTCCGCAATTGGGCATATTTGAGGCATTATTCTTTAGTGTTGAATATTTTTTTATGATATAAATTTATCTCATATATTTAAAGGAAAAAATCATTAATACAAGATATTAAGAAAAATCATTAAAAACGATAATTTTTTTTATACAATAGTGAATGAAAATACACATCTAATTATTCTTTTAAAAGAACAAAAAATACAATAAGTAGAAAATTAGGGAGGATAAAATTGGAGACCTCATAAATGAGAATTCAGATATAAAGCATTAAATAAAAGCCTGATTCATTCTTCATTTGTTATGATTAAGATATCCACTTAATCAGATTTGGTAATCCTTTTTATCCATTGAGCCGACCTAACTTTCCCACTTCCAAATTTTATGAGATTGGGACCAATCTTCAACCTTGTACTTTAATGGCCTCCTTCAGATTAAATTAAGCTTCACAGTGCTGTCACTATTACTGTCTGTTAATTATGAATATGAATTGCATTTGTAAGGTTCATGTCGATAGAAGTTGAAGCCTGACTTGGCTTCCATCTACCCCAGAATTCAAATTCCATTAACAGACACTATGAGTAAATTAATCTTAGTCCAGCTTTGTGGCGTACAAATAATGTTGGTTCCTATCGATAGAAATTGAGGGATGAGTTGGCTTTCATCAAACCTAAAATTTTAAACTTCCATTGATAGGCATGAATGGTGAATTAAATCTAGTCTAGCATTTGTGTTGTCCATTTTTTAAGGAGTGAGATTTGACTTCTACAGTGGATCTGTTTTATGGACGTCATCAGATTAGTCTTTGTGCTTTTGGCTTTATTTGGGATGGCTTTTTTATGACTTCTTAAAGCCGTTTTTTAGTATAAAAATTTTACAAAGCTGCTTTAAGAAGCAATAAGAAAATCATCCCAAATGAAATAAATTAAATTGAATTTTAGAACAATAAAGTTATTTGTTACTTGTCATTAAAGACTTGAAGTTCATACATCAAAATTTCAAAATTAACAGCAGATTAATTGTATTTGTATCTAAAATGTTTACTCAACGGGAAAAGGGTAACAGGGTCAAAAATTAGGTGAAATACATCAATCATTAGATTTATTTTTAATAAAAAAAAATTATAATTGTTGCGTCTAGAATATTCGCGGCGGTAGAGAGAGATATAATTTAGCGTTTTAGCTCTGAACGAAGATCTATCACACCTACAAATAAAGAGAGTGGTGCGAGAGTCATAAGTGACGAGATATTTACGTGGAAAACCCTGAAAAGGGAAAAAATCACGGGGCATGGCTTAGTTAAAATGGTTTTGCTAGTGTTTGTAGTTGCTTACAAATGGTGCCCATCAGCGGGGGGAAGGCATTGGCTCAATTTATCATATAAAGAACATTACATAATTGGGGTTAGAAGAATTCAATGATAAGGGAGCCATTCTCAAGAGAACATTGGCATATTCATTTGGTTGGTAAGGTTGTATTTGGGTGACGGAGGTCGGAGGGACCGTAGTCGGCGGGCGATAGTAGTCGGAGGGATCATAGTCGACAGGCGACAGAGGTTGGTGGGATCATAGTCAGCAGGCAATGTTGGTCGGATGGACCATAATCAGTGTGCGCTGGTAGTCCGTGGGACCACGGTCAGTGAATGATGAGAGGTTGGAGGGACCATAGTCAACGAGCTAGTGGTCGGAAGGACCATTGTCGGCAGCGACGGTGGTTGACGAGATCATAGCCGGTGAGTGATGAGAGGACTGAGGGACTATAGTCAGTAGACAATGGTGGTTAGAAGGACCATAGTTAGTGGCGACGGTGGTTGATGAGATCGTAGTCGATGGGTGACAGTGGTCGGACGAACCATAGTCGACGGGCAACAGGTGTCAAAAGGATCGTAGTCATTAGGCAACGGTGGTCCGAGGAACCATAGCCGGCAGGTGGCGGAGGTCGCAGTAACCATAATCGGCAGGCAACATTTGTCAGAGGGACTATATATGGTGGGTGATGAAGGTCCCAAAGACCGTAATTAGCAGGTAGCAGAGGTCACAGGAATAGTAGTTGGCGGCAACAGTGCTAAGAGGGACCCTAGTCAACAGTCGACGAGAGGTCAAATGGACCGTAGTATGCAGGCGATGAAGGTCGAAGGGACCATAGTCAGTGGGCGATGGTGGCTGGAAGGATCATAGTCGATGGGCGACGAGAGGTCAGAGGGATTGTAGTCGACAATTAATGGTGGTCGGAAGGACTGTAGTTTATGGCAATGGTGGTCGGCGAGATCATAGTCGGCTAGAGACCGTGGTCGAAAAGAACCATAGTTGGCAGGGACGGTGGTCGATGATAATGTGAATAGAACCCCACTTCTCACATAAAGGAGGGGGCTTCAAGCTTGGAACCTTTTGATTGGAGAGAGCTCCTAGGCTTCAATAGCTCCAGCTCCACTATCAGTAAACCTCCGCCGACCACCGCCAGACTTCTGTTTGACCATCGTCGGACCACCACCTGACCGCCGACCTCTGCCGAACTTCCACCTGGCCTCCCACCATCGCCACAGTTCCACCCGACTATCGTCGGAACACCACCCAGTCATTGACCGTCGACCGCTGCTGAACTTCCACATGGCCGGCCTAGAGTTATCCAGTCAAGAACCTCCAATTCCTCTCTAATCATTAAGTCTAGCTTCTTGGTGATTCCATCCAACAACAAATACAACTTCTTCTGATAGAGTAGATATTTCATTTGCATCTTCTAGAAAGCAAAGTTTAAGTAATTAAACTTCTCAAACTTGTACTGAATTTTGACAGCCATTACTCCCACTAGAACCAAAGAAATTGGCTCTAATACTATTTTTTGGAAAGTAAACCACAGAATAAAACAAATAAGAAAAAAGAAAGCAGCGAAAAAGTACATCATGATTTAACATGGAAAAACCTAAAATTGGGAAAAATAATTATGGAGCCACACCACACAAAAAAATTAACTGTGAAAATTTGGAGAAATTATTCAAATCTCCCTTCTCACCCTCTCTTTTATCTCTCTTCACTTCATTCACTATTCTGTACATAAAATATACAAAGAGACACGCTTAGATTACCCTAAAGGATGCAATTCTTCAAGTGGAATAAGAATAAGGGAGATGAGAACTGCTCAGCCCCAACGTCAGAGCACGATGCTCTACTCTCTGTCTATGAGTCCACCCTACAACACCATGGCACTAGAGCCTATAGTGCAACGACGCTCTTCTCTCTATCTCCAATCAGTGACTACAGCACCACGGCACTCGAGTATATACTTCCACGGCGCTATACAGCTGTACTGATAGAAAACAATTTGGGGCGCTTTGCCCCCGAAACCTCACTAGGAACCATATTAACCCTACAACTCCCTTAGAGAGCTCCTCATCGAGCTTGACCAATGGAATTGAGGTTTAAGCCAACAATATATCCCGATTGATCAACATAATCAAATTCCACTTAAAACTAGCATTATATAATGATTATAAAATGTGTAATTAAAGAAGGTTGAAAAATAAATTTAATATTAATAAAAATATTTTCTTCTTTGAGGAGATTTGATGAGGAACTTTTGGAGGTTGACCTGATGGTTTTCTTCAACCTATCTCTATGATGACAGTTGGCTTACTATTTTTATTTTCCTTTGTTTTAGTCTTCATTTGTTTATTATTTTTAACATCTCCATAGCCTAATCTATGGAGCTTCTCCTTAATATCCCATTACTCTATACAAAGGAATACCTATCCTTTGAATGCCCACTCAAAAAATGTCTCAAAATATCTTCACTCTCCATTCCTTCATCTAGCCTGCATCTTAAATTAATCCTTCCATTAATTCAATCCGTACAACCTCCACTCCACTTGGCTTCCACTTAAAATTATTTTATCCTCAACAGTAGCTCTCAACCACTTTTCAAAATCCACTTTCCATTAACCTCCTTTGGTTTGGTTTGTTCTATTTGTATAATTTTTCTAAGTAGATATTAGATTTGAGAGAAATTTTTTCTTTGAGTTTATTTTATGTGCAAAGTTGTAGATTTGGTCTAATGATGTTTATTTTTGAGTTTAAGCTTTCTAAGCCTTAAATCATAAATCTTTAATAATTGAGAGAAATCACCCAAATTTAAGATAATTTTGAAGGCTTTAAAGTCAATTATATTTGCATTGAAAAAAAATAATGTTGAGTTTTTATAAGATAACTTTGGTGTAAATACATTGATTGCTGGCTTACAGAAGATTTTATTCTTTTTGAATGTAAATGAGTGATTTGCGGCTTCATAAAACTGAGAAATTTTTTATCACTTCTTAAAGAGAAAATTAGTACTAATAATGAATATTGTGTCAAGCTAATTAAATAAAGTATGAGTATTAGTTGTATTAATTACTCCCTTAAAAATTAGAATTCTTGCTACATATTATGCCTATTTGTAACTTAAAAAAAAAAAACTTCTTCAAGTCTTTCCATTTATCACGATCGACCAGTCCTATGTTAATTATGTGTGACAAAATTTTGTACTCTCTACATAAAATAAACATAGACCTTATATTATGGTGGTCACTAGAATAGCTCACTAGATGCTCAATTTAATGGTGACCTAACCATTAGAGATGTGCTCTTGCTTAAATATGTTAGTGGTAAGAGCCGCCTGATAGATGTTCCACAATAGGCAATCACTACAGGAAAATAAGGAAATACCGGCAAAATTTCTGGCAAATATAGTTACGCCGGAATCAACGACGACCTTACCGGCGGAATGTTCCGCCGGTAACCTTACGACGGACTTTCCAGCGGAAATAGCATCGGTACCTTTCCGGCTGCTAAATCGTCGAAATTGCGCCGGTGTTTTCAATATACCGACGCATATTCCGCCGGTAATATCCGGCGGATATTCCGGCAGATTTATCGCCTGGTTAATTAAAACCCGACGAAGTATTACCGGCGGATAAGCCGCCGGTAATTGGGCCGGCGGATTTTCCGCTGGAAAATACGCCGGTAATTGCAATATATCGGCCCCGTGCTCTCGACTTCAGGTCATTTTCTTCTTCCGCTTCCTCTTAGGTTCGCTGCTTCGATGACGTCCCTACTCAGTCGACGACACGCCTGCCCTCGAGCTCCGTCGACGACGTCCCTTCCCTCGCTCGATCGAGCTCCTTCGACGACGTCCCTACCCTTGAGCTCCTTCGACGACATCCCTCTTCGACGAAAATATTTTCGATCGCTCTATATAGGTAACTTTCTCCCTTTCACATTCTTCCCTCCGGTCAGTTCGCCCTCATTTGACGAACTTCTCTCCTTTGACGCAATCCGACTTCTCTCCTTTGGGCGATCAAGTCATTAATAAGAGTATACGTTTTAGATATCCAAGTAGGATGGTTGAAGTGGAGGAATGCATCGGGCTTATTGTGTGATAGAAAAGTATCCCTCAAACTTAAAAAATTATTCTTTCAGGACAGCGGTACCGATCGGTACCGAGCGGTACTGCTGTTGTCGGTACCGAGTGGTACTGCGCTCGGTACCGAGCTCGGCACCGCGCGACTAATGATGTAGCACTTTTTTATTGGTCTCTGGACACGTTCGGTGTCCGGATACAATAATCTCTCCTCAAACTTAAGGGAAAATTTTATAAGATGTTGGTGAGACCTGTAATGCTTTATGGTGCCGAATGTTGGCCAATAAAAGAGTAGCATAATTCTAAGTTAAGTGTTGCAGAAATGAGGATGCTCAGGTGGATGAGTGGTTGTACCCTTAGAGATAGGATACGAAATGATTCCAATAGCTCATGCATACATATTTTGGTCAAACCCTCGAGCTCGCTTGCTGTTCTTGGAACTTTATCATATGCTTTCTCTAAATCAATAAATATCAAATGTAGATCATCCTTATTCTCTCTATATTTCTCCATCAAACCTAGATAGGACTAACTTTCTAGTGCACGGGGGGACATGTCGGAGCTATATGTTTGCATCTAACAGTGTCTGACACAAGTCATTTGGAAGTATTTGTCCTTCATATCTTTTTATCAATGGTAGTATGTAACTATTTTGGCAAGTAATCATAACTTATATCCTTATTGTAATATTATATGTATGCTATATATTATGGATATCAGAACTCAAAGAAGTTGGATGTATAATCGATTGGCGCAAGGATGAAAGACATTAACTGATGAGTTCATTAGAGGGGTGAATATTTTTATTCAGATAGCTTCTCAACTACCTAGCTTCATCTCAGATGAAAAGTTTCATTTCCCATGTTCTAAATATAAAAATTAGGTGCACCTTAACCCAGATGACGTAACTGTTAATCTATATCGTCGAGGTTTCATGCCAGAATATTAGTATTGGACTTCTCATGGTGAGTATGAACCACATTTTAATTCTCAATACTGCCCATCGACAAGTGCTACTAGAGATGAGGAAGAGCATATCATACCTAATCTTGAGGACTTAATTCATGATGCAAGTGGAGCACAATTTGAACAATATACAGAAGTGTCACCTAATAAAGAAGCATAAAGAACTTTTGTTGTATGTGTTTAAATGCAAAAAGATTTTTGTTGGCTTCCACAACATAATGATAAAATCAGAAAGAACTTTGAGAAGCATGGCTCGACTCGTATGCGAGATATGTTTACTGACATTAGAAAGTTAGGCCAGTGACCACTCTAGATTGGTGAGGGTGTATGGGCAGAGTTGAGCAGTGCTTGGGGTAGCCCAGATTATACCAGAAGGAGAGATCAAAATAGACAGAACAGAGCTTCTGATATTGGGGGCTTGGGTTGTTCCTTTCATACAGGAGATTCTGTTCCTCATACTGAGCACAGAAGACATTTGGTAAGAAATTTTAAATTTTTTTATTAATTTACTTCAATTAGAATACTAATATATATCTATTACAGAAACAGGTACTGGGTAGAGAACCGACTCCTGTTGAATTGCATAGTCATACCCACAAGCGGCAGGAGGACCATCAATGGGTTGATGAGCGTGCTAGGAGAGCCTATGTAAGTATATAAGTTTAATTTTGGTGATATTATGTGTAAATTACATAACTTTTTATTAACTTTCATAGGAGGAGTATACACGGCTTCGAGAGAGTCAGACTGCAGTAGGTGAAGGTTCTTTTGCTGGATCAACAGACTATTCTGACTATCGCACTTGGTCGTAAGCAGTAGGAGGAATGCAGCATGACAGAGTATACGGGTTAGGCTCGTAGGCATATACATATGAAGGGCAGTCATCTAGTGGTAGCAATTTTTCATCTAGTACCCAAGAGTCTTTATATACCCAACAGATAGCTGCCCTTACAGCCGAGCTAGAACAGGTACGAAAAGCCCAAGCTGATTGGCAGATGCAAATGCAGTAACAGCAGATGCAGATACAGCAACAGCAAGCTCAAATGTTAGAAGAAATAAAAAATATGAGGGAGCAGATGAGTAGTGGCAGGATTACAACATCACCTGAGGATGAAACTGAATCAGAGTAGATATTATTTATCTATTTTACTGATGTGGACATTTATTTTTATGTGTTTTTTGGACATATTTATCTATTTATTGTTTGAACATGTTTAGATATTTGTTGATGACACTCTTCTTATATATGTTTATTGTATACATGTTTAATTATTTCTTATCTAGATGATGCTCTTCTGGTTTGCGTAACTGTTGATATTGTAGAATATATATGGTGTTGTATTTTTTTTGTATGCAGGTATAAATATGGAAATCACTTTTCAAAGTGAGGAAGGTTTTTTTTTTGCTATAGGTTTCCGGCTGATTATCCGCCGGTACCTTTGACAGAAATGCGATATGACGACATTTTCGGTGGAATATACGACAAAACTTTCGACGGATAGTTCTACGGTGAAATCCGACGGTAAAAATCAACATCGCTTTTTATTGCGGTAGAATATCCGCCGGTAACTCCTGCGGACCATTTTTGCAGGTAATTCCAGCGGCTTATTCATCGGAACACGGCGACAGAAAAGGCATCGGGTAGTCAAATATATCCGCCGATTGTCCGCCGGAAATACTTCCGGCGAAAAAAATGCGACGAAAATATTTTTCCGACGCGTATTTTACCGTCGGAGAGTTTTCCGTTGAAAATTCGCCGGAGTCCTATTATTTCTGGCGCATTTTTCACTTTACCGGCAGATTTTGTCCGCCGGTAATAGCTAATTTTCCAGTAGTGAACACTTAGTAAGCTAAAATATATTATAAGTAGGTCTCTAAACTATGATACATCAAAGTTCACTATGAACCTAATTTATCATTTTCCCATTAATGATGGCTTCATTATTACTCATTGGATGATGATGAAGTATCTAAATATATAGTAAGGGTTGCTTTCATGATAATTATCATTTTCTATGTTGAGGTTGTCCTTGTGCAATATGATGAAGGTAGTCCTAAGTACATAGCTTCTCTACCATTATTGTTTAATTATCTCTCTAAAAACCTCTGGATTATTCCAACACGAACACTACAACTATAGAAGCACCCAAAAGTGAATAGTAAGTCCTTATGTCCATCAATGATTCAATTTTTTTTTTTAGAGTTAGATCATCTTATGTTGATTTTGTTCACTACATATCTTGTAGGGGCATGTTGTTATGCACAAATAGAGTAGGCACCTCCACACAATAATTTCTTTCTCTATTAGAATTGGATATGAGCCTAGCACCTTCTATTAAGGGTTATGAGACACTGGATAGTGGATTAAACACTGGTGATAGTGATGAATATAGTGAGATTGAGGGTTGTGTGAATGAAGAGCTAGAAAATCTAACCTTTATGGGTCACAACTAATTAAAAATCATGCATTTATAAGTGGTGATGTTACATATGGTCAATTATTAGTATAAAATGTCTTGGATGAGCATGCAGAATTCCAAGCATATCTGGATATCATTTTTATACCCATCATATCATACTAACTGGACATCACCAATGCACTTTCAACTTAGCTTACATCTGAGTTTGTTGTGATTACATATCAACTTGCATTTGGCACATCTACTCTAATTCTTCTATTATAGCATCCAACTTTGACTTGCTAACTCCTCGGTTCTGCTATCTGTGAATGTTGTTAAGCATAGGTTTGTATGCCTAACCCATATACTCACTTCTTCTGCATTCCTCCTACTATTTACAACCATGAAGTGTAGTAAGAATAGTGTGTTGTTCTCATAGTGGATCACTCACTAATAGAAGCCTATGTTTGCACATCACGAAGCCATACATAGTAATCCTAGTATAATTTTACAAATTTTAATGCTCACATGTGTTTTTTTATAAATTTTTGATCACCACTATTCATCCTCTGGTGTTGACGTGTGTATGTATGTAAATCCAATGTAGTGGGTTCTCTTCAATTACTTGTTTATACAAAAGAAAATATGAAGTTAATAAATATGAAATAAAATAAAAATAATCAAGAAACAAATTATACCAAATAGCGTCTTTGCTCAGTGTAAGGAACTAAGCCCCCTTTATGGAGGGAGCTACTCATGCTCTGCATTTAAAAGCTGGGCTACCCCAAGCTCTATTCAAATCAGCTCAAATGCTCTCACCAATCTACAAATGATGCTTATCTAACCTGCAAATTTTTTGAACATATGGCTCAGGCAAGTCAATCCTAATTTCTTATTATTTTTTCTCATTTTATCAATGTGTTGGGGTAGCTACCTAAAATCCTTCTGTATGATAGAAGGCCATGTGAAATAATTAAGTAGAATTACTTAAATTGCATATTTTATACTTAAATTGTAGTTTTTTACCTAAAATTCTCAAAATCACATCCCACAGACTTCTTGTGGTATTAATTTTCATGGTATATAAGAGGTGTCAAACTTGCTCCCTATAATAACTGATCTTATGTGTAGTCTATCTAAAGTGCTAAAGTTATAGAAATTTAAAAAAAAAATTCTGTAATAGTAAAACTTAAATTATTAAGAAAATTAAATAAAATTGAGTTGTCTACATACTTGTCACCATCAGGCTCGGTGTATATTCGTCCATCATTATCCACCAAAGCCTGACATTATCTCTTCTTGATGCACAACTTATATAATATCATAACTTTCACTATTTCCTTAAGGTTTAATTTTAATGACCATATACTAATCTTGCGTATCTTTAACTCTAGTTGGATATCTTGCATAATACACCTGAGATGATTGGTGAGTTATGACGAATAAATCAAATTTAGCATATTGCCTATTTGCTTTACTTTAGTGATACTATAGAGATTATGCACCATGGTGTCTCCACTCATAGTTAAATATGAATAATTTATTTGTATAAGATACCATAGTAGTCACTCTGTATGGACGCCAATCAAAGTACAAAATCAGGCCCGTCTAGATCGACCCATACGAACACACCAAAATTTGAACTAATCATCCCGTAAAAATATGGTTCGTATAGATGTCGATCAGAGTACGAAATAAGTTCATACACCATCGTACAGATGAAGGGGAAGTTTTTCTTGAAATTTTTTGAACTGATTGTACTGTATAAAGTGAGTTCATACAGACACCGATCAGAGTACAAAATCGGGTCGTCCACATTCGTATAAACGAATGTCTTATATTTTTGAACTGATCGTACTGTGCGATCAACATTCGTACAGACGTTGATCAGAGTACGAAATGAGATTCGTACAACATCGTAGGAGACTTTTTGAACTATTCATCCATATGAAGGTCGATCGTACTGTACGATCTAAGTCCGTCAAACTTGAAGTTTTTAATTTTTGGATAATTTTTCTTGTCCTTTGTATATAAGGGTCCTAAAAACTAACTATCTAGAAGCCTTTTCATGAATTTCTCTTTACTGCTCTTGAGGAATGTGTTTGGGAGAGTGTTCTAAGAGTGAAGTGTGAGAGATCTAGTGTAAAAAAATTGTGAGGGGATTCACAAGATTGTCCAATGGTGAGATTCTCAACTTGCTCTTCAAAGTTCTTCCCAATCTTCTTGAAGACTCTTGCAAGAGGATTGTTCAAGAAGGCTCGGTTCTCTGCCAACACTAGGAGGGTGTGAACTCTACCGACCTAGAGGGTGTGAAAGGATTAGTGGTTCTCTGCCATCACCAGGGAGGGTGAAAAATGATGACGGTTCTCTGCCGCACTGGGTTTGGTGGAAGAGAGTTTGTAAGGGCTTCTCTGCCTTACTATAGGGGCTAAAGGAGAGACACTATTGGTTAGTGCAATACCTGAAGAAGGAGTCTTCAGGGAGTGGATGTAAGTCTTATTAGATCAAACCACTATAAAATTTGGTGTTCTCTATTCTTGTGTTTATTTTTTATATTTTTAATTTCCGCACTTTATTTTTTTGTGGTTGAAAAAATAGAATTTTTATAAGTGTTCGTACTGTATGATCTAAATCATACCGTAAATATATATTATTTTTTTATTTAAAAAGGATTTTTGAATCAACCAAGATCATTTTAAATAACCAATTCACCCCCCTCTTGGTTAGCCTTGGGACATAATTAATAGGTCTAACAACCTATTCGTACTTTTAAATGGTATCAAAGCCTATTTCAAAAATTACCGTTTAAATTACTTTTTGAAATTTAATCATGGTTAATTTTGGAAATCAAAACACACCTGAGGGTTATTCGTCACTAGACCTCCATTTTTTGATAATATCCCATTTGACTTTTGAAAAACTCGCATGTCTGCTTCTACAATCTCTTGACTATCGCATGTGGATTTTAATACAGGAAGGATACACTGCACCTACTAGACTTGTAGATGGAATTAGAATTCAAACACCTTTTGTTGATTAGACTATAGAAGAACGTGAATTAGCTCAATTAAATGCTAAGTGTTTGAATAGTTTCTTTTGTACACTAAAATTGGAAGACTACATGTGTGTTTCTACTTGTAAATCTAGAAAAGAGATTTGGGATAGGCTTTGCATTACATATGAAGGAACCAATGAAGTGAAATAATCTAGATTGAACATTCTACTACATGACTATAAACTTTTTTGCATGAAACTGAATGAGTCAATCTCTGACATGTATACTCGTTTTATACATATATGAACTTTATTACATGCTTTAGGGAGGGAACTAACAAATTCTGAGAAAGTAAATAAGTTACTACGTTGTTTACCTACTGCTTATAATTTAAAGATTACTATTTGCTTACAAGCAAGGAGTGACTCAATGATAGATTGATGTAGGTGACAGACGAAAAGAAAAGAATATTGTATAGAAAGTGGATGACTCGAAGAGTGATCAATCTCAGCTTAAGAATGAAGAGGATATTGCCTTAATGATAAGGTAGTTCAAAAGTTTTCTAAGAACGAAGTAGAGGAGATGCCAGCAATGGAACAAGGGTAAGTTTTAGAAAATTGCTAAGGCTTCTAATGATGTAATTTATTATGAGTGCAGGAAGCTAGGGCACATAAAGACTGATTGCCCTAAACTCAAAGCCAATCCTAGCAAAGAGAAAGCTGAGGAAAAACCCAATGATATAAGGGGCAAGAAGAGACTATATCGAGCATTTTGAGCAGACTCAGCTTTAGATTCCTCAAAAATAACATCTGAAGAGGAAGTCACAAATGTATACTTAATGGCTGACAATATTGATCATTCAGATAAAAAGGAGGTATGTGACTTAAGTTATGAAGAATTATTTGAAGTTTTTGAGCGCATTTATTCTACATATAGGAGACTAAAGAAACTACATGAAAAGTTGAATATGAATTACTTAGAACTGCAAAAAGAATTTGAAATTCTTAAGAAAGATCATGCATTAATTGATAGCAACCACATAAATCTGTTGGATGAATATGATGATTTGGACAAATAACATGAACTTTTAAAATCATCACACACTGAACTTAAAAATGATTTCAAAACTTTTATGAATGAATCAGATAATAGAGAGCATAACTTGAAGATTAAAAATTTGATTCTAGAGAGTGCTAACTCATATCTTGAAGTTAAGTTAAAAGCACTTAAGGAAAATATGATTCCACCCAAACTTGAAGATTTTCACAAGTCTTACCACAAGTCCACTAATTAAAAACCTAGGAGAAGATCTTACAGTGCACATATATTGGTAAATCCTTTTCTTAGAGTAAAATATTTTCTTGTGGTATGATTGGACATATTCCCACACTTATATTATTCATCATAGAACACATTTAATGTGGAGAACTAAGGTGCATAATTCACAGCATATCACACATGCATTTGGTTTAAAATTGCTAAGAGGTGAACCCAAACTTATTTGGGTTCCCAGGACTAACCTTTAATTTTCTTATAGAAACGCTCTCACACAAGACCTCATGAGAGTATTTGGTACCTGGACAGTGGTTGTTCAAAGCATATGACTAAAGATGCGAATCAATTAATATCGCTAGAAGCCAGGAATGGAGGCAAGGTTAGACTTGGAGATAATACCACCAAGAGAGTGGTAGGTTCAAGTATAATTGAAAATTCTAAAAATTTTGTGATTAAAAATGTTCTATTAGTAGAAGGCTTAAAACATAATCTATTGAGCATAAGTTAACTGTGCGATAAAGGTTATCATATAAAATTTTTGCCAACTAGATGTGTTATTAGTCAAAATAAAATTATTGTGTTGAATGGTGATAGAGTAAATAATGTATACATGCTAGATTTGAATTCTTTAAAATCTTCTACTGCTTTTTATTTGAAAACTTATCTGATGAATCATGGTTATGGTATAGAAGACTTTGTCACGCTAGCATGAAAAACCTTAGGAAAATCACCCAAAAGGAGTTAGTTAGAGTTATACCCAAATTAGACTTTATAAAAGATCACTTATGTGATGCGTGTCAACTAGAAAAATAAGTCAAATTCTCCTTCAATTCAATCAAGAATGTTAGAACTCGCAAGCCCATAGAAATTTTTCACATGGATCTCTTTGGACCCATTAGTACTTTAAGTTTAGGAGAAAAAAGGTTTGGGTATGTAATTATGGATGATTACTCAAAATTCACATAGATTAGATTTTTAAATCATAAGAGTGAATCATTTAAGGAGTTTAGAGATTTTGCCTCTTGGATTTAGAGAAAACTAGAGTTTGAAATTATTATAATCCAAAGTGATCATGGGGAAGAATTTGAAAATGAATTATTTGATGAGTTTTGTAAAACTCATAAAATAGATCATAATTTCTCAGCTTCTAGGACACCTCAGTAGAATAGAGTAGTTGAGAGAAAGAACATGACATTGATTGAAACTGCTAGAGTCATGTTGGCAGAATATTTACTTCTAAGATATTTTTGGGCTGAAGCAGTTAGTACCGCATACTATGTATTGAATAGGGTGAACATTAGATCAAAATTAAACAAGATACCCTATGAACTTCTTAAAGGTAGAATTTCCAACCTCTTATAACTATATATTTTTGGATGTAAAGTGTTCATACATAATAATGAAAAAAATCTCTTAGGAAAATTTGATCCTAAATCTGATGAAGAAATTTTTCTAGCATATTCAAGTGTTGGAAAATCCTATAGAGTTTTTAATAGAAGAACATTGATAGTTGAGGAGACCACTCATGTTATTTTTATGAATCAGATAATAAAGAAGGGTCTAGGTTGGAAGAAAATGAAGTTGAGAAAATAACTCAAGGACTAAAAAATGAAAAAGTTGAAGAGAGGGTTGAAAATGAGGAAGAAAACTAATTGCCTAAGAAATAAAATTTTGCTAAGAGTCACCTAAAGAGCTGATTTTAGGAGACCCAAATGAAGGAGTTAGGACTAGGCATGGTTTGAGAAAAGAAGTAAATCACTCCGCTTTTATTTCAATGATTGAATCCACTACTATAAATCAAACACTTTCAGATGAATTTTAGATTCTAGCTATGCATGAGGAGTTAAATCAATTTGTTAGAAATGATGTTTGGGAGTTTATAAAAAGACCAAAAGATCAAAGTGTTGTTGGAACCAAGTGGGTATTTAAAAATAAGATGAATGATTCTAGGGTGATTGTTAGAAATAAAGCAAGATTAGTAACTAAGGGGTATAATCAGATTGAGGAAATTGATTTTAAGGAGACCTTTGCCCTGGTAGCCAGACTTGAGGCAGTTAGAGTGTTTTTAGCTTATGCCTATTTTAAAGGTTTTAAGTTATTTCAAAAGGATGTGAAGAGTGCCTTTCTAAATGGGATGATAAAATAGGATGTTTATGTTGAGCAACATCTAGGTTTTAAAAATGCACAATTTTCTAATCAGATTTTTAAATTAAAAAAAGCTTTATATGGATTAAAATAAGCACCTAGAGTGTGGTATGAAAGGCTAAGCACATACCTACTTGAATGATATTTTATAAAAGGGAGTGTAGACACCACTCTATTTATAAAAAATATATTAAATTAAATACTCATTGTTCAAATCTATGTTGATGATATCTTGTTTGGATCTACTGATAAAAATCTATGTGATGACCTTTCAAAAATAATGAGTAAGAAATTTGAGATGAGCCTGATAGAAAATTTGAGTTACTTTTTAGGGTTTAGCATTAAGCAGGATGAGGATAGAATATTTATTAATTAGTCAAAATATGTTAAAGACATTCTCAAGAAGTATAAAATGGATAAGGCTAAACCAATGAATACTCCCATGAGTTCCTCAGTGTAGTTGGATAAGGACCCCAAGGGAAAATCAGTTGATCAAAAGAGGTTTAGAGGAATGATTGGATCTTTGCTTTACTTGACAGCTAGCAGACCAGATATCATATTTAGTGTTTGTTTGTGTGCTAGATTTCAAGCTAATCTAAGGGAATCACATCTGACTGTAGTTAAGAGAATTATGAGATATCTTTTAGGGACTCAAAATTTAAGAATTTGGTATCCTAAGAATAGCACTACATTTGAAATTATTGGATACTCTGACTCAGACTTTGCTGGTTGTAGGGTTAATCATAAAAGCACTTCAGGAACTTGTCAATTCATAGGAAACTCCTTTGTTTAGTTTAATAAAAAATAGAACTCAGTAGCCCTTTTAACTGCATAAGCTAAATATATTGCCTTAGGAAGTTGTGTTGCACAAGTGCTTTGGTTAAAATAGCAATTGATTGATTTAGGATTTTCATTTGGCATAATTATAATCTTTTATAATAACACTAGTGTCATATGCATTTCAAAGAATCATATTTAGCATTCAAGAACCAAGCATATTGATATAAGGCATCCTTTTATTAGAGATCATAAAGCAAAAGGGGAAATTGAATTATATCATATTACTACTAAAGATCAACTTGCAGATATTTTCATAAAACCACTAGCTTTTGACACATTTAGTATCATAAGGATAAGGCTAGGTGTGATTGATCTTAATGCATGATTGGAAATTCTGCAAATTTATTTTGTGTGTGATTGTGTGTTTGTTTATGTCAAGTGTGTGTATAGTATAGGTTGTATGTTTTATTTTGTATTATTTGTTTTTTATTCACTTTATCTTTTTATTGTTTATTTTTTTTTAATGAAAATTAAAAAAAATGATTATTGGCTTTGAAAGGTTTTTGAGTTTATCATGTACTATTTTTTCTATGATCTATTCGAACTATATGAAATTATTTCATACAATATGAATTCTATAGCGTCTGCATGAAAATTTATAGAGTTGAGGAGGCGAAATAATATTTTTATGAGCATTCATACTGTATGATGACATCATCATCTGTACGATATGTACAAGTTTGTCTGTATGTATGGAGACGGGTTTACAATTTGTGTTTGTTATTATTTTTGATTGTACGTACGAATACATCGTTCGTCTGTACGGTCCACGTTATCGATTCAGGTGAGGATGAACCTAACCATCGTGGAATAATCTTTCATCTTCTGATCATCCCGGATGAACACCTGTTCGTCTGTACGATCGAGTTGTCATAATTTCCCGTGGATGACCCCAACCATCTCTGGATGACCATTCATTTTCTGATCATCCCGGACGAACACATATTCGTCTATACGATCTTGTAGTCAAAAATTCTATACGAAAGGATGCCTCGAAAAAGGTAGTTTACGAAAAGTTGTTTCATTTTTTTCCATTTACGTTCATCTGTACGAAATGTATTTTCGTCCCATACGATCTCCTGATCGTACATACTATCAAATATTCTTACAATACGATATGCTATTTTTCTTTAAATTTGAAGGGTTTGGCTGTCATTGTCTTCATATTTCTTTCAACTTTCAAAACCTTCTCATCTTCATGGCTAGCAGCATCAAACGAGCGTGAGGTTCTAAGGGATCCTCCTCAAGAGGGGAGAGAGATGATGATTTTTTATCTAGAGAAAATGAGGAAGCATATAATAGGTATTGTTTAGCAAAGATTACTGCCTCTTTTTGCTGCAACTCAACTGTCCTTTATCTTGACCTTGATTCATGCTTACTACAAGGACACCATTCGACTTTTTTTGGCCAATATGAAATTTAATGAAGATCATACCAGAATATCTTCCTATGTCTTTAAACAGAGCGTCCAAATTACTAAAGAAGACTTAGGAAATTTTCTTCATCTTAGAACCCAAGGGGTAAGGGCACACATAATGACTTCTAGATCTGATTTTTATTGGAGTGAAGTGAATCAAGTTCTTAGAGGTGTTCATTGAATTTGTCATTTACCTCGTGTGTATACCCTAAATCAAAATGCTAGGATCATTTAACATGTTTTGAGAATATCAATCATTCCTAAAGCTAGTGATCGTGTAAATATGACCCCTCTTTTATCCACTGTCACCTATCTAATTATGACTGAAAAACTTTTTGATGAAACCCAAGTCATTTTGGACTACCTGTATAACCTTTCTGACATTGGGCAACCTAATAATAAAAGAAAGAAAAATGTGGCTTTGGGACATTTGGTTACTTATATTCTGGAGAAGAAATACATTCTAATCAATCTTGATCCTCCCATCAAACTTCCTATTTTCTTCACCAATGTTTCCTTTCGAGCACTATTTCATCATGATTCAGGGGAAGATGATTCTGAGGAAGAAGGGGAAGCTCCTGCACCTACACCTGTACCTACACGTAGACCTCACCAAAATATTTATCAAGATATGGTCTAGCATTTTGATCGTCTTGATCAAAGGTTTGATGATGTGGAGGCTCATTTAAAGATACAGGATGATAGATATAATGAAGACCGAGGGTGGATTCGAGATCAACCGAGGGTGGATTCGAGATCAATTTGAATAAGTGAACACTAATATTGCCATAATCAATAGCTTTTTTACTATGTTCACAGCTCAACCACTACCTCCAGATCAGGGTCCTTCGGATTACTAGTGATGACCTTCTGTTTTCCATTTTTTGCCTTGGTTGTGTAGTTGATGGTTCTTCTATTCTATTTTAGTGATGATAGTCTGATTTGGTTGTGTTTATGTTGGTTCTCTAGGCTTGGATGTTTTCTGACTTGTTACTTGTGTTATTATTATTCTTAGTTGATCTAATTGTACTTGTGTTGGTCTACTGGATGATGTTATGCAATGTACTTGATTTGATGTTTAATGAAATGAAAAAGTCATATTTTTATGCATATTGTTATATGAATGTGATTGTGACTTGGAATATTTTAAAATTTATCAATAAAACATAGTTGATTGCCTTCATAAAATGTTAGTTGAATCTATTTTACAATTGTAATCATGGTGTATAATTTAATCTCTCAAAATATTTAAAATACTTTGTGACTAGATGTAGATTAGAAGATCTTTTTTATATTATTTTTAGACATGTATTACTTAGCTTAAATTATTCCAAATTTGATATCATACTTTTACTCGTTTTTCTATCTCATAGTGTTCATTATTGTATTTGTGTCAAGAGATAGTAGTTTTGGAAAGAAATTTTTTTAAGGAGGCACAAAATAAGCCTAAAACTAAAAAAGATGCACAAAGTATGCCACAAATATAAAAAGATGTGCAATATTCGCCAAATTGTCAAGAGGCACAAAATTAGCCCAAAAATTGACAAGATACACAAAGTGTGCCATGCAAATTGAAAAGATGCGCAATATCGCCAATTGCTCTTTCCTTTATTAATTTCACAATCACACTAAACAATGATCGTCACTACTGAATTAGAAAATTATTAATTTTATTTCATCATTTCTATAATAGTTGTGGTTATATAATCGGTCTATTACAATACTGACATAGATTAACTTTTCATATCCTTATTATTCTATGATTTAAACTTTTGAGTCTTTATCTTTTGCATCCGATTTTAATATTGTAGTATAATTTATTTAAAATTATCTTAATCATCAACTACATTGATTGCCTCCCTTTTTGTTGTTGTCAAAAGGAGGATTTTGTTTGATGTAGTTTGTTTGATATCATGTTATGTGTGTATTTGTGATTTGTTTTATGTGTTTTGTTTGATATGTAGATATGCATGTTATGTGTATATTTGTGTGTATTTGTCTGTGTGTTTGTCTCTCTATTTTTTTTAGTGTTTCCTCTGATCTTTATTGGTACCCCTTGTTTTAAATAGATCATTCATTTAGGGGGAGCATACATTTAGGGGGAGCTAAGGAGAAAATGTGTGTTAATTTTTAACTCAAATAATATTTGTTTTGCCATCATCAAAAAGGGGGAGATTATTGAGATTGTTACATATTAGTTTTCAAAGCTTTATCTTTATAACCATGTGAGTTTTGATGATAACAAAATCTTATTGTTTGATTATTATTTCTACTAACATATATTGGAAAGTTTGCTTTTGTGTGTACTAACATGTTTTTCAGGAAAATCATACTCCAGACTGCTAAAGACTTCAAGACATATCAGATTACGGGTTATTGTAAGTGAAGTCTATAATTTTTATTTTTTTTAGTTTGAGAGAGTGTGATTGTAAGTTAGATAACTATGTACACACACATTGGGGGAGAGAGGAAAAACTTAATTTTTAAAACTAATCATATTGTACGATGTCGTATCATACTAGACAATTTTTCCTTTGTGTCTCTATGAAACGAAGTTGATTGTGCCTGCCTAAAAAAATTTTTAAGTAAATTTCATACTGTACAAAATGGGTCATCCCGGACGCCAATCAGAGTATAAAATCAAGCCCATCCAGATCATCCCGTACGAACACACCAAAATTTGAACTGATCATCCCATACGAACATGGTTCATATAGACGCCGATCAGAGTATAAAATAAGTTCGTACATGATCGTACAGATGAAGGGGAAGTTTTTCTTAAAATTTTTTGAACTGATCATACTGTACGAAGTGAGTTCGTACAGACACCGATCAGAGTACGAAATCGGGTCATCCACATTTGTACAGACGAATGTCATATTTTTGAACTAGTCGTACTGTACGATCAGCATTCATATAGATACTGATCAGAGTACAAAATGAGGTTAGTATAGCATCGTATAAGACTTTTTGAATTGTTCATACATACAAAGGTCGATCGTACTATATGATCTAAGTCTATCAAACTTGAAGTTTTCAATTTTTGGATAGTTTTTTTTGTCCTTTGTAAGGGTCCTAAAAATTGACTATCAAGAAGCCTTTTCATGAATTTCTCTTTAGTGCTCTTGAGTAGTGTGTTTGGGAGAGTGTTTTGAGAGTGAAGTGTGAGAGATCTAGTGTAAGGAAATTGTGAGGGGATTCACAAAGTTGTCCAACGGTGAGATTCTCAACTTGTTCTTCAAAGTTCTTCCTAATCTCCTTGAAAACTCTTGCAAGAAGATTATTCAAGAAGGCCTAGTTCTCTGTCGACACCAGGAGGGTGTGAAAGATGAGCGATTCTCTACCGACACAAGGAGGGTGTGAAAGGACGAGTGGTTCTCTGCCATCACCAGGGAGGGTGAAAAAGGAAGACGGTTCTCTACCGCACTGGGGTTTGGTAGAAGAGAGTTTGTAAGGGCTTCTCCGCCTTGCTGTGGGGGCTAAAGGAGAGACACTATTGGTTAGTGCAATACCTGAAGAAGGAGTCTTTAGGAAGTGGACGTAGGTCTTTTTAGACTGAACCACTATAAAATATGGTGTTCTCTGTTCTTGCGTTTATTTTCTGCATTTTTAATTTCTGCACTTTATTTTTCCATTGTTGAAAAAATAGAATTTTTATAATTATTTGTACTGTATGATCTAAATCATACCGTACGATATATATTATTTTTTTATTTAAAGAGGGTTTTCGAATCAATCAAGAAATTTTTAAATAATCAATTCACCCCCCTCTTGGTTAGCCTTGGGACATAATTAATAAGTCTAACAACCTATTCGCACTTTCAAAGATTAATTACTCGCATTGGCCCCATACAGGATCATATAGCCCTTTCTCTTTAAATATATTTATTGGGATGTGTCACAACCTAACTCGACCAAACACATAGACGTTGGCTTGCGATAGGAAAACCAACATATCTAAAATTTGAAAAATTTTCAAATTATCTTCCAATACAGAGTTTAAAATAAACAACTCACTATAGAGCTACTAATATTATCAAGTGTACTAAAAATAAACTTATCTATAAAATATCTTTTCATCTCATCATCAATGTGTATGTACAATAGTTACATTAAAGTACATGGCTACCAACCAAAGTATAAAATTATACACAACAAACTAGACAAAACATTAAAAAAATCAAAAGATAAATGCCTATATAAACTTACATTAGATCCTAAAACTGCTACTCAATCGACACCTTCCCTTTCCCAAACCCTATAAATAGAAAGTGAAACATCTGTGAGCTAACACAACTCAGCATGCCACATTTAAACTGATCTAAATTTCCAAAAATAAATATATTTATTATAATAGATAGCTAAATTATAATAGTATTTCAAGATAATAAATGCATTGAGCAAAATCATACTTGCAATAAAAAATATAAATTTTACTGCATAGAAGTAAATAAATAAAAACTTCAAAACTTAGAGTAACAAGTAACAAAATTCCTCCTTATAACTCTTAATGTCCATCACTAAAATAGAATATACTTATAGTACAAGAACAAGCCTTTCAACCACCAAAACTTGCCCGTAGACACCAGAACATGAATTTTAGGCACCAAAATATGCCCATATGCACCAAAATATGGATTTTAGCCACTAGAACACCTCGCAATCATCAAAACTTGGTTTTTAGCTACCAAAATATGCCTCATAGGTACCATAACAAACTTCCTCCTATTCCATCAAATTTTTTAGGAATTTATCATTCTTAAACAATAAAGCACATAATTCATTTCATTGTGGTAATTAAAATAAAAACAAACATATTCCAAATTTTATAAAATGTTATAATGGTAGGCAAAAGAACCCCTATTGAGTATAAATGTACTATTTTAAAATTTAACCAATTTACCAGGGATTATGTAAAAGACTATTTTGAGACTTTAATTGCAATATAACACTATTTTTTAATTAATTAAAATAACACATATTCAAAATACTCTATGTAAAATTTTTAGTAAAATGCCTAAATGTTTAAAATTAATGTCTATTTAACATACAAAAACTTTCATGGTAAAAGTATTGTTGGTGTAAATTTATCCTCATTTCATGGGAAATTTGAAAAACTTCATATTTTTAAAAACTAAAATTGAAAAAAATATAACCTATCTCAATTTGGATACAATTTTGAACTAAACCAATAGTTGAAAATGACCTGAAGCAGCCCAAATCCACCTTTCTCTCTCTAAAACCTTCTCTTTCTTTCTAGCACTAGCTGCCCAAATGAGCTAAATGAGATGGAATAGTGTATTCAAATATTTCAATGTAAAATATACTCTTGCATGGCAACACTGGCCACAACACCATCCTATAAGAACCCATAATGTCGCTGTGCCATTTATGCACCGAAGCACTGAAAAACCCAAAAGCATCAGTGTCCCGTAGTCACTAAACTCAATGTCACGATGACCTTAGGGGAAAAAATCAGATAATCGAAATAGGAAAACAGACCCACGAAACCCACTTCAAAACACATGATGACTCTCATACACACACAAATCTTTCCTAGACACATATAAAAGGGTTCAATTATAGAAATTAACAACTTACCTTTTTAGATTGGATTAAAATAGGTTGAAATAAATATATAATTTGGAGGTGTTACAACTCTCCCCTGAGAATAATGTCATCCTTAACATCACAAATTTTAGAGCTTAGATCATAAGAATTAGCCAGGATACAACTATCTCATCTTGAACTTTCAAATGCCATTCCATTTAGAATTTTCTTATTCCTTAACGTTCTAACATTATAAGCTAAAATCATCTTTGGTTCTTCTCTATAGCTCAGATTCTAATGTACTTCAACTTCTTTAGTAGACACATGATTCTCAAGACCAAATATCTATTATCTCATAAGAAACACGTGAAATATGTTCTGAATTTTAGACATATGATCTAATAATTATAACATGTAGGAAGATTTTCCAATTCTTTCAGTGACTTCAAATGTTTCAATGTACCTTGGACTCAATTTTTCTTCTCTTACAAATTTGCTTTTGCCTTTCACTGGTTTGATTTTCACATATACAATTTTTTTACCTGGAATTTTACTACCTGGTGCTTAACATCGAAATATTGCTTCTGCTTGTCTTGTACATCATTTAATTTGTCTTTGGTTAGTTGAATCTTTTCAATAGCATTGTCAACTAAGGCTTGCCCAATCAATTTCCTCTCACCGACCTCTATCCAACATAGTAGTGTTCGACATTTTCTACCATAAAAAGCTCCATAAGGGGCCATATTTATACTTGATTGAAAGTTGTTAGTGTAAGAAAATTTGATTAGAGGGATTTGATCCTCCCAACTGCCACCAAAGTCTATAACACAATCTCAAAAGATCTTCCAATACTTGAATTGCCCTCTCAGATTATCCATCAATCTTAGGATGAAATGTCATACTGAAATATGGTTTTGTGCCCAAACCCTATTAAATGCATCTCCATAGTTTAGAAATAAACATGTTATTCTATCAGAAATTATAATCTTCAATATCCCATGCAGTCGAGTCATCTAAAGTACATATACTTGTGTCAATTTATCTACTAAATTAGACTACTTAATCAGAATGGAATGAGCAGACTTCATCAAACAACCTACTATAACTCAGATGGCTCATGTCTCTTCTTCAATCTCATAAAACCTATTACAATATCCAGTCACCTTTTCCCACTTCCACTTAGGAATGGATAACAACTATAGAAAATCTCCCGATCATTGATGTTCTACTTTTACTAACTATCAGGCTCATATTTAAAAATAAAATTTGTTACCTCCTTTTTTAATCCAAGCCACCAAAAAATATTTTCAAATCACTATATATTTTATTTCTCCTTGTATGAATAGTGTAATTTGAATAATATGCCTTCTATAGAATCCCTCGCTTTAGATCTCCTAAACCAGGAACCCACAATCTATTCTTTCAAAAGATCATACCATAATTATGCACTCATAATTCATCTTTCTTACTGGACTTGATCTAATCAATCAACTTTAGATATTCTGTATCTAACTTTTGAGATTCTTGAATCCTTTCATATAAAGATAACTAAATAATCATCCAAGCCAAAATACTAAAATATTGATCAACAAAAGAAATTACCACTAACTGTAGCCTTTCCATATCTCGAATTAGATACTCATAAAAAATAAGTTGATTGATTGATATTCCATAGGACTTCCTACCCATCCACAACCATATTAGTCTTACTAGGTTGATATTAAATGGTAAAATCATAATCTTTATTCAGCTTCAGTCACCTCTTTTGCCCCAGATATAGATCCTTCTGAGTGAATATATACTTTAAACTCTAATGATTAGTGAAAATCTTGCATCTGATTTCATACAGATAATACCTACAAATCGTCAAAATAAATACTACAATAGCAAGCTCCAAATTATGTATTGGATAGCTCCTCTCATGTGGCTTCAACTAATGTTAAATCTAAATTATGTACTATTTATTGTGTTAAAATTGAGTGAAAATATATTGTTTTAATTATATTTGTGTAAAAAATATTCATGAGAAGATAAAATTTTATAAATGTTGAACGAGCACTGTAGCGCCTACAAAATTAGTGATGAACATTGCCATCTAATTGCTCAAGCATATAATTCAGGCATCATAGTGCATATCACTCTAGAATTTAATAAAAATTCATGTCGTGATGGAGCAAAGGTCAGTGCCATAGTGCATTATAGTGCTGTTGTGTTAGAAATTGGCACTATAACACTTCAGTCTCAAGAAATTGAATGTCAAAGCGCCAAGCTTCATGATGCTGTAGCATCGAATTGCACTTTTAAGCACCATAGAGATGAACTTTTATAGTGGTATGGTGTAGTTGTCAAAATGAGGAGCCATGCTGACTTAGCCATAAGACATGTCGATTTAACCATTAACTATGCCATATCAGCACAATACCGCAGCAGAGCACGCCCAACAACATCGAGGTGCAAGTTCATCTAACACCTCCACAATGCCACCATTTGAGCTCCATGGTGCCTGAGACATTTCTACACTTATTATAAATAGTTTTTTTATTCTTTTGTTATAGATTTTTATCAAATTTAGTAGCATTTTGTACTTTTGAGTGTCTTATTTTAGTTCCATATTAGAGTAAAGTCTAAGGGAGGCTAAGGAAGTACAAGATACTTTTTATTAGAGATCTTAGCCTATATTATTTAAGTAATTCTGTATTGGAGGAAGAAGGAGTGTGGAGAATATCAATTGATCCTTTTGAGTGATATTTATCTTTATTAATTCTCCTATATCTTTTTCTTGTATGAATGAAAGAAAATGAGTTTGTTATTTCTATTATCCATGTCTAGCTAAATCTATGAGTTTTGGGCTAATGACATAAATGAATAGCAAGTACTAATATAAACTCATGTATCTTGAATTAGTTTATAGATATTTTAATCTCTCCCATTCTTAATTTAATACATGCAATGATCATACATGTAGTTAATATCTAATATAAAATATTTTCTCTAAAATGGAATATTGGCATACCTAGATATAAGGTGTTAAATCTTCTTGGTTCTATGGAGTAAGACCATAAATATCCTTTTTCACCCCTACAAGCTTGACAAAGATCTAGGGATATATATGCTCTGATCTACATCTAAAATTAAGAGTCTCATTAGAAAAATTATGTTGTTTTACATTCATTAGTCTAATACACTTTATTTACATTAGTATCAATTTGTCTTACAAGTTTCTATTAAGTAGAAAAAAATTAAAAATAACTATTTTACATTTAGTAGGATAAATTGTGCATCTATATTACATAGTAGTAGTTTAATTATAATTAAGCAGAATACTTTCTCATGGGATTGACACGCTTCTCTATCACTTTATTACTTGTTCAGCACATATACTTATGTATCTATTGGCTTTCATTATTTTTATATGAAAGAAAACATAAGCATATTCATATTACACTCTACCACTATGTGTAGCACACCTACCATCTCGCAGTATCAAGTTTTTGGTATCATTATTAGGGAAATAACATGTGTATTATAGTTTTAAACTATATTATTGAAATAAGTGCATATTTAGACCTACTTGTATCATGTATCTTTATTTTTTCTATCTTTTGTTAAAATTTTGGAAAAGACAAAAAGATTTATTTTATTTATTATTTAGTTTTCATTCTTTATTTTATTTCATCATTATTGCATGCTTAGTATATCTAGTAAGGAGTCCTTATTATTTGATTCTAAGATAGAAATGACCCTTTTAAAAAATTAAAAAGAATTTATATATGTCTAAACTAGTATAAGATCAGGACCATCCTATACCTCTTAGAGAGTATGTTAATCTTATAGTAGAAGGAATTAATTAGAGCATCAATAGACCTACTATCCAGGCCAATAACTTTAAATTGAAACCCATCATAATTCAGATGATTTAAAATTCCTAGTTTGAGGAACTTCTCTTAAGTATCCCAACCTACACTTACCTAGCTTCTTAAATTTCTGCGTAACATTAAAGTATAATGGTGTTAGCGATGATACTATTAGGATTTATCTATTCCTATTTTTTCTTAGGGATAAAGATAAGATGTGGTTGAATTCCTTACCCCCAGTCTCTATAACTACTTAGAATGAGTTGGTACACAAATTCCTAGCAAAATATTTCCCACCTTCAAATACTATCTAGCTTAGGAATGATATCACATAATTTACCAAGTTTGAAGGAGAGTCAACTTATAAAAGTTGGGAGAGATTTAAGAAATTACTTAGTAAAAGTTCTCATAATGCTTTACCTAATTGGTTGGTTATTTTGAATTTATATAATGGATTGGTAGAATCCTTCAGGTAGATTATAGATGCAGTGGCTGGAGGATCTTTGATGTCTATGCCATTTAAGGAAGTGTATAAATTAATTGAGGAAATAGCTATAAATAATTTTCAGTGGTCTTCTGATAGGGTGAATCCTAAGAAAGTAATTGATGTTTATGAATCAGATGCTTTATCTATTTTGACTACTCAAGTAGCTATAGTTTTTAAAAAATTAAGTTTTATTAGAGTTAATTCAGAGTCAGGATCATCTATATAATTGGAAGAGCATGATTTAAATTCTATGGATAATAATAAAGCACCAGGGATTGAGAATGTCAATTTGATTAGAAGATAAATTATCTCTATTTTAATATATATATTCCAGGTTGGAGGAACTGCCCAAATTTTAGTTGGTTAAATAATAATGTTAGTGGCAAAAATCAGTGGAATGTAGGTCAATTTAATTAATGAGGATATTAGAATATTCCTAAGTAACCTGTAGTAAATCCTTGACCTTTGTATCCCCCAAGTTTTAACTAAAATAACTAATTTAGAGAAAGAAAATCACCTTTAAAAGGGGTTGTGATTCAACTAGAAACCCAATTGTAAAGTAAGTTCCTTTAATCAAAACATAGAAAATTAATTAAGATAGCTCTCAATTTATTTTAGTAGTAGACCTCATAGAACTTTGCCCAGCAATATTAAAGTTAATCCAAAGGAGAAAGGAAAAGAGCATAGTGGAGACCACTTGAGAAGTGGTGGTGATTCATTATAGCCAAAGTGACATATCTAGGCAAGTTTGGCTGAAGAATATAAATTTGGTGTTGTTTGGGAGCATACCCAATTATGTTTCTGTATTTATATTTTTTTATAGTCTGTATTATGTGTGTGTGATTGTATTATTTGTGAAAAGATATTAATTTTAAATTTGACTAAGTTATGAAAAGTTTTATGGGAAATTTGATGTGCTAAAAATTGAACTAGTACTACAGCATTAGGCTTTGAAACGTCGTAGTATTTGCTCATTAAGCACCGTAGCATTCAAAAATAACTTCATAGAACTGAAGTCTCAAGAATGTTTTTTTTGGAATACACCTTCATAATGCTGTATCATTGAACGCCATAGTGCCATTTTGCCTAATTGAACACCTCAGCACTATACTATCTAGCGTGGTAGTATTTGGTTCATTATTTCTACAGTACTAATGGTGGTGTAGTTAATATTTCATACATTCATTATGAAACTTTATTGATCATTACGACGCTATTGCCAGTGCCATATTTTTATGTCAAAATAATTATTATATAAGTTAAAGTGTCGCGGTGGTGGACTTTGTTAGCCCCACAACACTCGTGTGTGTCAAGCATTGTTGTGTTTTCACAATCAAAAAGCTAGTGCTTCATTTTCCAAAGCTTGTTCCATAGTTCCAGATGTATCGTACTGCTAAAGTGTCTATCTATTTGACTCTTTGGCATTTTCTCTATTTTTTAGCACTGCAATGCTGATCTTTTGAGCACTGCATTGCTCATGATGTTTATATATAAGACGTGCATGTTTCAGATTCTCTATTTTATTTCTCTTCAATTTTTTACATTTTCCTTGATTAAGCTTTATGATCAATAGCCCAAAAAATATTTTATGCTAAGAAGCATACCTCATCCACCTATTCCAAGAATAGATTCATCTTTATTGAGGAATTAGTGATAAACAAACACTTAATCCTTGAGCAAGGCTTTTAGAACCTAGGTGGGAAAGTAATGTACTTGATATTGAACCAGGGTTGGAAGCATTTTGAAAGAGCGAATAGGTTGTTAGGCCTATTAATTATGTCCCTAAGCTAACCATGAGGGGGGGGGGGGAATTGGTACTTTTAAAATTCTCTTGGAATTTTAGAAAATATTTTAACACAATCCGAAGCAAATCATACTATATGATTACAATTCGTACTATACGATTACAATTCATACTGTACAAATAGAGTAAATTTTAAATGTTTTTCAACCACAGATAAATAAAACGTAGTGTAATAAGTAAAAAGAAAAATGGAATAGAGAACACCAGAATTTATAGTGGTTCGGTCAAACAAGACCTACATCCACTCCCTAGAGACTCCTTCTCTAGGTATTACACTATATCAAAGTGACTCTCTTTTAGCCCCCATAGCAAGGCGGAGAAGCCATTACAAACTCTCTTCCACCAAATCCCGGTGCGGCAGAGAATTGACGTCCTTTTTCACCCTCCTGGTGAAGGCAAAGAACCAACATCCTTTTTCACCCTCCTTGTGAAGGCAGAGAACCAGTCGTCCTTATTCACCCTCCAAGTGATGGCAGAGTACCGATGTCCTTTTTCACCCTCCAAGTGACGACAGAGAACCAAAACCCTCTCGAACAATTCACTTGCAAGAGCCTCTAAGGAGATTAGGAAGATGCTTAAAGTATAAATACTGAGATCCTCACTCTTGGATAACTTTGTGAATCCCCTCATGATTTTCTCTTCAAAAATCTCTCAATGCTTTCTTTCAAATACTCTCCCAATCACTCTCCCTACCACTCTCAAGAAAAATTTTCGCAGAGTATCTATTTTCAAGTCAGTTTTAAAATCTATAAGTACTTGGGACAAGAAAAACTATCCAAAAACTGAATATTTTAAGTTTCACGCATGTCGATCATCCCGTACGATCGCACATCATACTGTACGAATAGTTTAAATAATGAACGATTCATCCTGTACGATCCAGAACGAACCTAATTTAGAGTCATTCGTACTGCATAACATTTTGTACGAACCATATTTTATACTGTATGAATAATTCAAAAAATGAACGATTTGTCCCGTACGATCTAGTACGAACCTAATTCAGAGCCGTTCGTACTGCACAACCTTCTATATAAACCATATTTCGTACTGCATAACCTTCTGTACAAACTATATTTCATACTATATGAATAGTTCAAAAAATGAACGATTTATCCCGTATGATCTAGTACGAACCTAATTCAGAGCCATTCGTCCCTAAAATCCTTATATACGAAGTCCATTTCGTACTGTACGAACTGGACTTAAAAAATTTTCCAAGCTGGTAGGTTTGTTGTGGAGGACAGATAATTACAGATCGTCCCATATAATCCGAGTTCGTACTGTACGATCAATTTTAAAAATTGAGTTTTTCACTTCCCCATTGTGTTTGTGCATAGTTATCCAACTTATAATCTCACTCTATCAGACTCAAGTACATACAAAAATATAGACTACTCACAAACAAATGAACTTGAGGTCTTTAATAGCCTGGAGTTTGAAATACCTAAAAAACATGTTAGTGCACAATACAAGAATCTCCAATATTTATTAGAAGAAGAATAAAACAAACAATAGGCTTTTGTAATCATCAAAAATAACTTGTATCAAAATTCACTTGAACAAATAGATTTGCCCAAATCATAATAATCTCCCCCTTTTTGATAATGACAAAACATTTATTATTTGATTTAATAATTAAATTTATGTTTCTCCTAAGCTTCCACTAAATGTACGCTCCCCCTAGATAAATGATCTCCTAAGCGCCCCCTAAAGAAATGACCTATCCTAAATAAGAGATAAAAGGAGATTAGATGATCTAACACGGAGTAAGCAAAGGGAAGAGGAGGACAAGAACAAACAAGACACGTACAAGAACAAACAAGACACGCACATACAAGTACAAGCACATACACATTATTATAAATCTGGATTCAAGAAGTATAGTTTTGATGATGATAAACATATTTGTGTTCTATTTTGCTTGGCTAATCATTTCAGGTACAAAAGATCAAATGCAATTCAAGCCAACTCAAGATCGGGTCCAAGTGTGTCTAAATATAATTTTCTCCCTTTCTTGAGTCAAATGTAATGTAATTGATCCCCTAGCTAAGTAACCTTGTACACACACAGTCAGCGGAGAGTTTTAGTGAATTAGATTTTCTATTTAATTTTTGTTCTGATCGTCCCAGACGATATCCACATCGTTCTAGACGATCCAGTGAAAATAGAAACCCTAATTAGGGTGACCAAGTTAAGTCTGTCTGATTAAGCCGATCATCCAGGATGATCCTTAGATCGTACGGGATGATAGGCTCAAATCAAAAATTCTCAACCGCCAGATCAAGTTAGGTAAGTTTTATTTTTAGAGATTTAATCTGATCGTCCTGAACGATACGTGTATCATCCTAGAAGATCCATTACAATCATGTCTAAATTAGTCTTGTGATTAAGAAAAGTAATTAAGGTTTGATTGATTTGATCATATCATCCTCGACGATCTCAGGATCGTACAGGATGGCGTGTTAAAAATTCTGACCGTCCAGCATGTTTCACATGTACGTCCAGAGCGGTGATCAGGATGATTTTGGCACTTTTTGAACTAATCGTACAGGATGATAGAAATATCATCCTGGATGATCAAGTCATTTTGAGGTCATCCAGCATAAGTTCCTCTAGATGACCAGAGCGATCTTCTGGATGAAATTTCTGATTTACGCTAATTGTCCCGGACGATCGCAAAATCGTACGAGACGATCTAAACAACTTTTTTCAACTAATCGTCCAGAAGAACCAGATCATTCAGGCTGAAATAGGTGATTTTAAACTGATCGTACAAGATGATCTAGTGATCATCTTGGATGATATTGGCCGACCAGTTGAGATTTTGGATAATTTTTGAGCCCTCCTTTAAAAAATCTTTTTCTTCCAACAAGAAAAATCTTTTGCCAGTTTCTTTTCCAGAGAAACCTTGAGAGAGATAGCTTGGGAGAAGGAGAGAGGTTCTTGTGAGGGGAAGTTTGTGAGGGATTCACTCCAAGCAAGGATCATAGTCATCTTCTCTGTTCGTCGTCTCTCATCTTGTTAGTATTTTTTGTAGGAGGATTATTTGCAAGAAGATCCGGGTTCTCTGCCCGCTTCAGGAGGAAGCGAAAGGAGTTTAGGTTCTCTACCTACTTCATGAGGAAGCAAAAGGAGTCTGGGTTCTCTGCCCGCTTCAGGAGGAAGCGAAAGGAGTTCAAGTTCTCTACCTCATCGAGTTGGTGAAAATGAGCTTTGTACAGGCTTCTCCGCCTTGCTGTGAGAGTAGAAGGAGAGTCACTTTATGTTAGTGCAATACCCGGAGGGGAGGCTCCAGGGAGTGGATGTAGGTCAAGTTGACCGAACCACTATAAAATATAGTGTGCTCTTTCTGATTATTTTTTACACTTTATTTTTTTGTTATTATCTGCTTGGGTGAAATCTGTGGTTGATCTTTTCATTTCTGTGTTTACTTATTTCCGCTGCAAATTATCAAAAAGATTTTTCCTGTTGCTCATGAATTTTTTAAATAACCAATTCAAGCCCCCTCTTGGTTAGCCTCGAGACTAATTTATCAGGGCTTAACATCCCTATCGAACTTTCAAGTGGTATCAGAGCGGGATTCAAAAATTATGTTTAAAAACTTTTGAATTTGATCCATGGCTAACTTTGGTAATCGTAATACTGTTGAAGGTTATTTAATTACATGACTGCCACTGTTTGATAACATACATTTTAATTTTTGAAAAACTTGCATGTCCACCTTTTTACAATCAATTGATTATCGCATGTGGATGCTTGTTAAAATGACTATGAACCACCTTTTAGAATGGTTAATAATGTTAAAATTGAACTGCCTTTCACTGATTGGACTTTGATGATCGTGACTTAGCCCAACTAAATGCTAAATATTTGAACTATTTTTTCTGTGCTTTAAAATCTGAGAATTACATGCGTTCTACTTATACAACTGGTAAAGAAATTTGAGATAGATTGTGCATTACTTGTGATGATACAACTGAAGTCAAACAGTCTAGGTTAAACATATTGCTACATGACTACGAACTTTTTCACATGAAACCTACTGAGTCTATTTCTGAAACGTATACAAGGTTCACTCAAATTGTCACTTATTTACATACTTTAGGAAGAGAACTTACAAACTATGAAAAAGTGAATAAGATTTTGAGATGTTTGTCTTCTTCATTTGATGCTAAGATAACTACAATTACTGAATCAAAAGATTTGAATAATTATTCTATTGACAACTTACTTGGGTTACTCATTGCTTACAAGCAAGGGGTGAACCAAAGACAGCTTGATGCAGGTGAGAAGAAGAAGGAGAAAACTATGGCGCTGAAGGCCAATGATACTGACACTGATTCTTCCGGGGCTGATAGTGATGATGTTGCCTTAACCACTATGCAATTCAAAAGTTTTCTAAGGAAAAAGCATAAGAACTTTCAAAAGTGGAACAAGGGAAACTCCAATAAAAAATTTAAAGGTTCATCTGATACTGTTTATTTTGAATGCAGGAAGCCTGAACACATTAAAGCTGATTATCCTACACTTAAAGCTCACCCAAGAAAAGAGAAAGGTGAGGAGAAACCCAAGTTCTGGAAGGATAAGAAGTGGATTCAAAAGGTATTCTGGGCAGATTCTGCATCTGACTCCTTTGAGACTGAAGCTGAAGAGGAGGAAACCAACTTGTGTTTAATGGCTAATGATCATCCTAGTCACTCTGACCAGGAAGAGGTATGTGAGCTTACTTACGATCAATTATTTATAGTATCTGAAAGAATTCACGCATCTTATAGGAAACTTAAGAAATTGCATGTTAGTCTGAAATTAGATTTCTTAACCTTGTAAAAAGAGCATGATTCTATAGTTAAAGATCATTCCACACTTGATAGCAATCACATATCTTTACTTGATGAATTTGATGAACTGAACAAAAAGTATTCTGATCTGATTACTGAGCATAATTCATTAAAAATCTTGCATGTTGATTTAGAAAGAGCTTTTAAAGAATTAGACAACATGGCATGTGAAGTAGAGAATAGTAATGGAGCATTAAATTTGAAATTATAAGTCTTAACAAGGAGAATAAATTTTTAAGAGTAAAAATTACTGCTTTTGAGAAAAATGAAACACCTCCTACTTTTGCACAATTTTATGCACCTCCACCTTTTAAAGAATCTATTTCAAAATCATCAAAGCATGTTTCATACAAACCTAGGAAGAGGCACTATCACCCACGTAGATTAGTTAACCCTTTTCCTGGTGTTAGATATTTTTCTTGTGGCATGTTAAGACACATCTCCCACACCTGCACTGTTCACCGTAGTACATATTGGGTGTGGATGCCCAAATTGCCTGTTTTATAGCACAGCACACATACATTGCATTCTTCTTTTCATAAGAACCTAACTCTGATATTTGATGATTTTATAAGTGTGCTCTCACACAATACCTCGTGAGAGCATGTGGTACCTGGATAGCATATGTTCAAGACACATGACTGGAGATGCAAATTAGTTCATTTCACTGGAGGCCAGGGCTGGAGGCAAGTTTATACTTGGAGATAACACCACCAGGAGGGTGGTAGGATCAGGTATAATTAGTGATTCAAAGAATTTCATGATTGATAATGTGTTGCTTGTAGATGGATTGAAATATAACCTACTGAGCATTAATTAACTATATGATAAAGGATACAACATCAAATTTCTGCCCACTTGCTACATTTTAAGCTTAAATGATAAAATTATTTTGTAGGGATAAAGGATCAACAATGTCTACATACTGGATGTAAGTTGCTTTAAAGCTGATGTTTTAATTTACTTAAAAACTGTTACGATGAGTCTTGGTTGTGGCATAGGAGATTATGTCATGCCAGTATAGAAACCCTTAGAAGAGTCACCCAAATGGAGTTAGTTAGAGGTGTCCCCAAGCTTAAGTTTACTAAGGACCGCCTGTGTGATGCCTGTCAATTAGGGAAGCAATTCCAGTCCTCCATTCACTCAATTAAGGACATTAGCACCTCTAGACCTTTAGAAGTTCTTCACATGGATCTCTTTGGACCCATTAGCACTGCCAGCTTAGGAGGGAAAGTCTATGATTTTGTGATTATTGATGATTACTCAAGGTTCACCTGGATTAAATTTCTATCACATAAATCAGAGTCATTTGATGAAATTAAGTCTTTCTCCACTTGGATTCATAGAAAGTTAGGTTGTGAGATCTTGACTATCATAGTGATCATGGTGGAGAGTTTAAAAATGTGAAGTTTGGAACTTTTTGTGAGGAGCAAGGGATTAGTCATAATTTTTTAGCTCCTAGGACCCCTCAGCAGAACGGGGTAGCTGAAAGGAAGAACAGGACCTTAGTGGAAGCCGCTAGAGTCATGCTTGCTGAGTATTCACTTCAAAATACTTTTAGGCTGAAGCGGTGAATATTGTCTGTTATGTGCTGAATAGGGTAAATATTAGATCAAATCTGAATAAGATACCTTATGAGATCATTAAGGGTAGAACTCCAAACCTGTCCCACCTCCATATCTTTGGCTGTAAGATTTTCATTCTGAATAATGGGAAATCATTCTTAGAAAAATTTGACCCCAAATCTGATAAAGGAGTGTTCTTAGGCTATTCTAGTGTGGGAAAATCCTTTAGGGTGTTTAATAAGAGGACGTTGGTGGTGGAAGAGACAACTCATGTGGTATTTGATGAATCTGATCCTAAGGAGACTAGAGTTGAGGAAGAAGAAGAGGTAGGAGAGATTACCCAAGGGGTTGAAAATGCAAATCTGGAGGAAAGGGTAGAACCTCAAAACACTTTGCCTAGAGATTGGAGATATTCTTCGAGTCATCCTTAAGAATTGATCTTAGGAGACCCTTCTAAAGGTGCTAGAACTAGGCATGGACTTAGGAAGAAAGTAAACCATTTGGCCTTTATCTCAATGACTGAACCCACCAACATCAATCAAGCCCTTTCTGATGAATTTTGGATCTTAGCTATGCAAGAGGAACTGAATTAATTTATAAGGAATGATGTTTGGGAGTTAGTAGAAAGACCTAAGAATCAAAGTATAGTGGGAACCAAGTGGGTCTTTAAGAATAAGATGAATAATTCTAGTGTGGTGGTTAGGAATAAGGTAAGATTGGTGGCTAAGGGGTACAATCAGATTGAAAGGATTAATTTTAAAGAGACCTTTGCCCCTGTAGCTAGATTGGAAGCCATTAGGATGCTACTAGCCTTTGCTTGTTATAAGGGATTTAAGCTGTTTCAAATGGATGTCAAGAGTGCCTTTTTAAATGGGGTAATAAAATAGGAGATTTTTGTAGAATAACCCTCAGGTTTTGAGAGTTCCCAATATCCAAATCATATTTACAAATTAAAAAAGGCCTTATATGGATTGAAACAGACACCTACAGCTTGGTATGAGAGGCTTAGCACATTCCTGTTAGAAAGAGAGTTTGTTAAGGGGAGCGTAGACACCACCCTTTTTCTGAGGAGAGTATGTGATGATTTACTCATTGTTCAGATCTATGTTAATGATATAATTTTTAGATCTTCTGATAAACATCTATGTGATGATTTTTCTAAAATAATGAGTAAGGAGTTTGAGATGAGTATGATGTGAGAATTGTCCCACTTTTTGGGATTTAGCATAAGGCAACTGGATGATGGAACCTTTCTCAATCAATCTAAATACACTAAGGACATTTTGAAAAAATATGAAATGGAGAAAGCCAAGCCAATTAACACTCCCATGAGCTCCTCTGTTCAGTTATATAATGATTCAAGTGAAAAATCTATTGATCAGAAAAAGTATAGAGGAATAATTAGATCACTGCTTTACTTGACTTCTAGCCGACCTGATATTATGTTTAGTGTTTATCTTTATGCTAGGTTTCAAGCTGATCCTAAAGAGTCACACCTGACTGGTATTAAGAGAATTCTTAGATATCTTTTAGGGACACCAAGCCTAGGAATCTGGTACCCTAGGCGCAACACTTCTTTTGAGATTATTAGATATTCTAATTCTGACTTTGCAGGGTGTAGGGTGGATACAAAAAGCACTTCTAGAACTTTTTAATTCATAGGACAGTTTTTAGTCTCCTGGTCTAGTAGAAAATAGAACTCAATTGCACTTTTCACTGCTGAAGCTTAGTATATTGTCTTAGGAAGTTGTGTGGCCCAAATTCTTTAGTTGAAGCAACAAGTTTTGGATTTAGGAATACCTATTGGCACAATTTTTATTTTGTGTGAAAATACTAGTGCCATCTGTATTTCTAAGAATCCAATCCACATTCTAGAACCAAACACATTGATATAAGGCATCACTTCATTAGGGACCATATTATAAAAGGGGACATTGAGCTGCATCATGTAGCAACTGAAAATCAGCTGGCTGAGATATTTACTAAACCATTGGCCTTTGACTCATTTAGCATTTTAAGGACCAGATTAGATGTGATTGACATAAATGTATTATTTTGATGACTACTGATTTCTGATTTATCTATTTTTTATTTTGTTTCTGTTAGTTAGTTGTTTGATTTGATTATTTATTTCTTATTGGTTTTTTTATTTTTCTGCTAATTTTCATTTTAGTCTTGTTGTTAGTTTTGATTTGAGTATTTATTTTGATGAGATTTTCTATTTTTTTACTTACTATTTTATTCCTTTCAAAATTCGATCACTGCTCACTACTGCTAATAAACTGGATTTCTGACTGAAAATTTTTCCTTATTTTTTAGTTTGGAAGCTTGTAAGCAGTGATTGATTCCACTGGATCTGTTAAAGGGAAGAAGCATTGATGATTATTTCTCTTCCTCTAACTCCTTTAATGGTGTATTATTTTTTTTAGATAAAAATCTTTTTTAAAATTAAAAAGTTAGTTTTTAAAATAGAGATCTATTTTATCTTCCTACAGTAATCTACCTCATATAAATAGTATTTTCAAAGTTTTGAGTTATTATTATGATTTTCTGAACCAAGTGATTGCACTTATAATATGATGTATGATTTTTGTTTTGTGAATTACTCTTCCCTATTGTGGAGAGTGAGCTTTATCATCTCTTATATCTGGAAGATAATTTCACAGCTAAGATTCTTTAACGATTTTGAGAGAGAGAAAGCTTACAAAAGATGCGCAAAGAGGGCCAAAATGAAAAGATGCACAAAATTAGCCCAAACTGAAAAGATGCGCAATGTCGCCAAAAATTGAAAGAATACACAAAGTGTATCAAAAATTAAAAGATGCATAAAGCGCCAAACAAATTGAAAAAAAGGGGGGGCACAAAATAAGCCCACTAAGAAATAGGCTTTCTTCCCTTTCAGAGCTTTAAATGCCTTGGAAAAATCCATGCACCCTTAATATTTTCAAAAGCTTGAGACGAAAAATTATGATTTCTGATTTCTTACTTTGTAATACTATTATATCAGATATTTTTCTGGAACGAGGCTTGAAAGGATCTCTTTTCGAATCAAATTTCTTTCTTCTGAATTGGATTTTTATTTAAAATGAATTTACATCTATAAGGTGTCCGATGTGGAGTTACCAAAGTTGATTTTTCAACTTTTTTAGATTTCAGCGCTGTCGATCGTCTTCTTATTAGTTTTTGGATTCAAAATTAAGGGAAAATTCTGAATTACTGGAGCTGATCGATTAAAAAAAACTTTGTTGTTTTGTGTTTTTGTGTTTCTCGTTTCTAGTTTTATTTCCTCTATTTTTATTTTTATTTTATTGTACATGTTTGTGGGATCCCTGATCTTTCCTCTCTATCCTTCATCTTTTTCACTTTTTCTTCACATCGTCCTGGACGATCCCCACATCATCTTGGATGATCTTCTTCATCCTGGACAATCCATCCATCATCTTGGACGATCCATTCAAACCATCCCCACTCTGATCAAACGGTTGAGATGCACCAATTATTGGAGATCATCCTGGACGATCCTTACATCTTCCTGGATGATATGATCCATATTTCCTGATCCTGATCAAACGGTTGAGAATGCACCAATTATGATTCATCATCCTGGACGATCCACCACATTATCCTGGATGATCCATGTGTCAGTAGTTAGACGATTCAAATTTGGCTCATCCTATACATTTATTGCATATCATCCCGGACGATCCAACCCATCATCCTGGATGATACTTTTTATCAATGATTTTTCGATTGGACTCCTCAGGGTGATCACCTGTCTCTAATCATCCTGGATAATCTTTGATCATCCTAGATGATCCGACCGCCTTTTTGACCAATCCTCCTGGCCGTCATAATTACTCATATCATCCTGGATGATCCTGCGATCGTACGGGACGATTTGGCCTACTTCTACTTAAACAACCATTTTTCTTCAATTTTCTTCACCCATCTTCCTTCCATACTTCCTCTCTTGTGATTCTAATGGCTGGTGGAAAGAGATCTAGGCATCAAGGTGCAAGCTCCTCCCGAGGAAATGTCGATCCCCGCTTTTCAAATGCAGCCGATCAGGCTGCCTTCCAATGATATCTTGAAGTTGGAATCACACAATCCAAGATCATCAACCCCCGCACCCTTACCTACCTTATCCTGGATCTATTTATGCATACCTCCCTCACCTTCATCCTCACCATGGCCTTCCCTTTTAGCACTGAACTTTGCAGGGTCTTTTTTGTAAATCTTCGCATCGCCGCTGATTACTCCACCCTTCACTCCTTCGTTAATCAGCGACCTGTAGAACTCACAGCCCAGGATTTTCACCATTTCCTTCAACTCTCTATCACTGGCGATAAAGTCCACACCCTAGTTTTTGATCCTAATTATTATTGGAGTGTCGCCAATCACTTCCTTAGAAATACCAACACCCCTACCACGATAACACTTGCTCTTCCCTACTTAAGGATGCCTGTACCATTCAACATGTCCTTTATTCCTCCATCATCCCAAAGGCTGGGGACCGCATTCACATCACACCTTTACTTTCCCTGACCACCTACTACATCATGGCCCACCGGGACTTCAATGCTACTGATCTCCTTTTCTGTTATATCGAGCATCTCACTACCATTAGGGATCCAGGACATAGACGACACCCAAATCTTTCTCTAGAACACATCATTTCAAATTCACTGGAGACCAAATATGATCTGTAATATCTAGTCCCTACCAATTTCCCTCCTTCCTACTTCATAAATAATTTCTTTTATATACTCCACAGTACCCGACTACATCCGGAGCCCGCCCTGGATGTTGAGGAGGAAGAGGAAGAAGCTATTCCTGTTCCTGTTGCACCTGATGAACATGCTCCCCTTCGTATTGCATCCCCTTTTGATCATCTGGTGTAGCGGTTTGACTAGTGGGAGGCCCAGTTTGAGTCTTATGTGGTTGCCCAGGAGCAGCATCATACTGAGGATCTACAGTGCTTCAATGACTACGCTGCTCTACAGCAACAGAAGTACGACCAGGACAATGTCTAGTTTGGAGCATATTTCACCACCATTCACAGTTACATTCACCCACCAGCTCCTCCTCCTTCTGATCAGGATCCGCCTCCGTTTTAGCTTTGTGTTTTGTGTTGTTTTCTGCTTGTAGTGTTGTGTCTGTTCCTCCTCCTTTTTGTGATGTCAAAAGTGAGAGTTAGTATTTTAAGTGACTAGTAGTTTCTTGTACTGTTCTAGTTGTTTCTTGTTTTGCTCTTATTTTGTGGTTGTTTTCCTTATTCTATTTTATGTTTAGTGAAATTTGGAATGAAATATTTTCTTTCGTACGTGCATTGGTTACTCCTATTTTTTTTATTTGAAACTACTGCATCAATGTTTGCCATCATCAAAAAGGAGGAGATTGTTGCAAATCTGGATTCATGAAGTATAATTTTGATGATGACAAACATGTTTGTGTTCTATTTTACTTGGCTAATCATTTCAGGTACAAAAGATCAAATACAATTCAAGCTAACTCAAGATCGGGTCCAAGTGTGTCTAAATATATTTTTTTCCCTTTCTTGAGTCAAATATAATGTAATTGATCCCCTAGCTAAGTAACCATGCACACACACTCAGGGGGAGAGTTTTAGTGAATTAGATTTTCTGTTTAATTTTTGTTCTAATCATCCCGGATGATATCCACATCACCCTGGATGATCCAGTAAAAATAGAAACCCTAATTAGGGTGACCAAATTAAGTCTGTCTGATTAAGCTGATCATCCTGGATGATCCATAAATCATTCGGGATGATAGGCTCAAATCAGAAATTCTCAACCGCTAGATCAAGTTAGGCAAGTTTTATTTTTAGAGATTTGATCTGATCATCCCGGATGATATGTGTATCATCCTGGACGATCCATTACAATCATGCCTAAATTAATTTGGTGATTAAGGAAAGTAATTAAGGTTTGATTGGTTCGATCATATCATCCTGGACGATCTCAGAATCGTATGGGATGATGTGTTAAAAATCCTAACCGTCCAGCATGTTTCACGTGTACGTCCAGAGCGGTGATCTGGACGATTTTGGCACTTTTTGAACTAATCATACAGGACGATAGAAATAACATCCTGGATGATCAAGTCATTTTGAGGTCGTCCAGCACAAGTTCCTCTGGACGACCAGAGTGATCTTCTGGATGAAATTCCTGATTTATGCAAATCGTCCCAAACGATCGTAGAATCATACGGGACGATCTGAACAACTTTTTTCTACTAATTATCCAAAAGAACCAGATTGTTCAAGCTGAAATAGGTGATTTTGAACTGATCATATAGGACGATCTGGATGATATTGGCCAACCAGTTGAGATTTAGGGCAATTTTTGAGCCCTCCTTTAAAAGATCTTTTTTTCCAACAAGAAAAATCTTTTGCCACTTTCCTTTCCAGAGAAACCTTGAGAGAGAGAGCTTGGGAGAGAGAGAGAGGATCTTGTGAGGGGGAGTTTATGAGGGATTCACAAAGGTTGCTCCAAGCAAGGATCAGAGTCATCTTCTCTATTCGTCATCTCTCGTCTTGTCGATGTTTTCTGTAGGAGGATCATTTGCAAGAAGATCTGGGTTCTCTACCCGCTTTAGGAGGAAGCAAAAGGAGTTCAGGTTCTCTTCCTGCTTCAGGAGAAAGCGAAAGGAGTCCGGGTTCTCTGCCCGCTTTAGGAGGAAGCGAAAAGAGTTCAAGTTCTCTACCTCACCGGGTTGGTGAAAAGGAGTTTTGTATAGGCTTCTCCGCCTTGCTGTGAGAGCAGAAGGAGAGTCACTTTTGTGTTAGTGCAATACTTGGAGGGGAGGCTCTGGGGAGTGGACGTAGGTCAAGTTGATCGAACCACTATAAAATCTGGTGTGCTCTTTTTGACTATTTTTTGCACTTTATTTTTCTGTTATTATCTGCTTGGGTGAAATCTGTGATTGATCTTTTAATTTCTGTGTTTACTTGTTTCTGCTATAAATTATCGAAAAGATTTTTCCTGTTGCTCATGAATTTTTTAAATAACCAATTTACCCCCCCCCCCCCCCCCTCTTAGTTAGCCTTGGGACTAGTTCATCAGGGCTTAACATCCCTATCAAACTTTCACACATAACATGAATAACATAAATACATGCAACAATACAAAACATACAACAAGCAAGTCAAACAATACAAAACTCCCCCTTTTGACAACAACAAAAAGTGAAGTCACTCAAAGGAGTTGAGGATTTGAATAATGTTAAAGGAAGATTAACTATAATATTAAAATCAAATGCTAAAAGTAAGGACTCAAAATGGTCTAGATTGCAGACTATAATAAGGTGAAGAAAAGTTGATCTATAGCACTAATGTAATAGAGAGATTAAGTAATCATAACTATTGCACAAATGATGAAATAAAATTACCAAATTTCTAAGTCAAAAGTGACAATCATTGATTAGTGAACTTGAAGAAAATGTTAAAGGAATGAACAATTAGCGACATTGCGCATCTTTTCAAATGAAAAGGCACATTTTGTGCACTTTGTCAATGTTTGGGCTAATTTTGTGCCTCTTTTTAATTTTGGCTATATTGCGCATCTTTTATTAAATGCTATTTTGTGCATCTTTTCAAACTTTGCTCTTTTTGTTTTAATTAAATAAAATTCTTTCCAACAACACCATCCCTTTGTCACAATTTCAATAATAAATACTTTGATGTAGAAATCAAGAGCAATATTAGGACATCAAATATACAAGAATTTAGGTTAAGTAATACATATCTAAAATAATATAATGTAAGATCTTCTAATCTACACCAAATCATAATGAAATCTAAATATTTTGAGAAATCAAAATTATGCACAAAATTTTCTATTGTAATATAAACTCAATTAACATTTTTGAAATTTAGTCAACTACGGTCGAGTGTTAAAGATTAGTAAATTTTCAGTCATTGTCACAATCACAAAATAGTATGCATTAAAAACTTAACATCTTCATTCCATCTTGATTGAAACATATAACATAGCAAGTTTTTACATTCAGAAATAATTTCATAAGAGTAGGCTTGCAAACAGAATTACCATCCATACAACTATCAAAGGAAAATATAACAAGAACCACAGTCACAATAATCAACAACTCACAGAAAAGTAAATCAATAACCAAGCCAAACAACACGAAGAACAACTCTAAAAGTGTGGGGGACCCTGATCTGGAGGAGGTAGAGGAGCAGCAAACATAGCAAAGTAGCTATTAATGGTTGTAATGTTGGTGTTTACCGATTCGAACTGATATCGAATCCACACCCTATCCTCATTATATCGATCATCATGCCGCTTCAAATGCGCCTCCACATTGTCGAACCTTTGATCAAGCTTATCAAAGTGCTGTACCATGTCCTGATAGAAGTCTTGATTGGGTCTAGGTGCAGCTGCAGAAGTTGGTGTAGGTTCGGGTTCATCCTCAGAACTATCCCCATCTCCATCTCTCCCAAAAAGTGCCCAAAAAGAAGCATCGGTGAAATAAAGTGGCAATTCAGATGGTCTGCCAGGGTGTCTTATATTGTACTTCTTTTTAAGGATATAACAAATCACATGACCAAGGGCAATGTTCTTCTTTCTCTTCACACTAGGTTGGCCAAAATCGGTGAGGTAAAATAGATAGTCCAAAATTAATTTGTCTTCATCAATAGGTTGGCCAGTCATAATTAAGTAAGTGACAAAAGAGAGAAGAGGGGTCATGTTTACTCTATCTCCGGCCTTGGGAATGATGGTGGTCCTAAGAACATGTCGAATTATTCGAGCATTTTGGTTCAAGGTATCAACTCGGGGAATGTGAGTAGGTTGGCTTATACCTCTAATGACTTGATTGACTTCGGACCAATCATAGTCCGATCGAGAAGTTAGAGTATGTACCCGTATTCAAATCTTTTGTTTGGACCCGTCCTGATAATAATGATGATGATGAGGAAGAGGATCATGATTTAGAGTGATGGGAGTTATTTTTATTTTCTTGATATGGTTATTTTTGGCATGCATGAGTGAGAGAGAGAGAGAGAGAGAGAGAGAGAGAGATGAGAGTTTGGAGGTTACTACTTTAATTTGTAGCTTATTTTTCTTTTATTCATTTTTTTAGTTCTTTTGCTTGTGGGTAGATCCCCGTAATGTTGTGATCATGATGTCATGTTAGTGATATCCTATTGTGACCATGAGAGCCATTGTTATTATTTGATAAAAATAAATCCTGTGGATCTTAAATAGTGATAGATCAAGTGAATAGGGCTGTATGCACTGGTTATTTAGTACTTATTCTTCGTAGTTGTATTATAGTGCCTTTGAGCTTATTATCATTCAATGAAAAGGCATGTTTATTATTTTGATCAATTTTTACTTATTCTTGTGCAATTTATTATTTCTGTTTTATTTATATTTGGTTATATTTTACTTACACTTAATTATTAAAAATTGTCCTCTCATAGCATTTGCACTTTAATTACTTATTTAACCAAAATAAAAAAAGTAATTAAAAAATATGTAAAATTAAGATAATAATAAAATCCTAGTTGATAGTTAGAATGAACAATGCATAATATTTTATAATTTTAAAATAATAATAATCAACTAAGAAAGAACACTTAAGTATTTGACTTGTTTTGAATTTAGAAACTATACACTAATACACTGACTACTGAGTTGAAGAATAAGTAATTGAGTTTAGAAAAAAGAAGTGGGTAACTTAAGTTAGAAAGCTCATACTAAACTAAAATATTTTAGTGATCTTATAAAATATGTACATTAAATCAATTAGGGTTACAGGAGGATGAAAGCGAAATTGATATTCAAAATTATTAAATATGTACTCTACAAATATAAAAAAGTAAAAAATATGAAAAATCATAAGAGGAATTTTGAAAAAAGAAAAAGATGAGTCATTTAAAAATTGGTATCTTTCGAAGTTCAAGCCCAAAAGCATCCTAATACTTAAATCAAATTTGACAAGGTAACTAAAGTAATACATATATTTGTGTACTAATGAATTTCTAATTTAACAACAAGCACAACTAATTCCTAAGTAATATATTATTCATTTCTAAAATCAGAAGTCAATTTTACAACTACACACATAGTAGATAGGTTCAATACACACAATAGTAAGGGTGATTGATTGGGATAATTATTTTTGACCTTTCAAATTAGAATTATAACTTTGATCATTCCAAATTACTTCTAGATTGTGATGTATTACCTTACATTTTAGAAATTTTAAATTATTAATTTTTTATTTTTGATATTAAGTTAATTAATTGGTGATTTCACTATTACTTGAGGATAAGAAAGAGTTTAAGCTGGGAGAAATTTGTTAGTTATAAATTATGTATTATTTATTATGTTAAAATTCAATAAAAACATATTATTTATATTTATGCAAGAAATATTCTGGAGTAGGAAAAATTCATAAGTATTGAATGAGTACCATAGTGCCTATAGATTTGGCACCACAATATTTCCATCTAAAATGCCCCTGCGCAAAATTCAGACATTACTACGCCGGCCATTCGAAAATTTAAGGAAAATCTATGTTGCGTTGCAATAGAGCCAAGGTCAGCACCGTTGTGCTAAAAATTAGCACCATTGCACTTCAGTCATGAAAAATAGAATGCTAGAGTGCTAAACTTCATGATGTCACAGCTGTGGATTGCGCTTTCAAGTGCCACGGTGCTAGACCTCTACAGTGCTGCAGTGAAGCAATTGCCAAAATGGGGATCTACATGACTCTACCAAAAGACACAGTCGTTTAACTATTAATTGTGCTAGGTCAACACAGCGCCTTAGTAGAGCATGCCCAATAGCGCTGATGTGTTAGTTCATCTTATATCAATGTAGCACTACAACTCCAAATGCTGTGGCACATGAGCTTATTCATGCACTTATTATAAATAGTTTTTCATTTTTTTTTAATTAAAGAGTTATGTCATTTTTAGTGGATCCATGTACTTTGGAGTATCTTCCTTTAGTTTCCCTTAGAGTAAAGTTTAAGGGAGGCTAGAAAAGTATAAGATACTTTCATTTGGTGATCTCCGCTTGTATTGTGTAAGCAATTCTATATTGGAGGAAGGAGTGTAGAGAATATCAATTGATCCTTCTTGGTGATATTTATCATTGTTAATTCTATTGTGTCTTTTTTCTTATATGAATGAAATGAATATGAGTTTTCTTTTTGTGCTATCTATGTTTGGCTAAATATCCAAATTTTAGGCTAATGATGTAAACACATAGTAAGTACTAATATAAACTCATGTGTCTTCAATTAGTTTATAGATGTTTTTAATATCTCCTATTCTTAATTTAATGCATGCAATGGCCATGTGTGTAGTTAAGATTTTATATTGCCTCGATAGATAAATATTAGAATAAATAGGAGTATTGAAATGGATTGTTGGCATACCTATACATATGATGTTAAACCTTCTAGGTTCTATGGAGATATTATAATTGTAGGAAGGTTATAAATTGCCCTTTTCATCCCTAGAATCTTGACAAAGATCTAGGGCTTCATATGCTCTGATCTTCATCTAAAATTAAGAGTCTCATTAGAAAAAATATGTTGTTTTATATTCATTAGTCAAAAACACTTTATTTATATTAGAATCTTTTTTCTTACCCAGTAACAATCAACAAGATAAATTGTTCATCAATATTAGATAATAGTAGTTTAATTTTAATTAAGCAAAATACTTCCTTATGGGATCGATAATCTTCTATATCATTATTTTACTTGATCGGCACGTATACTAGCGTATCTAATAGACTTTCATTATTTTTATATCAATGGGAACCTAAACATTTTCATATTGCAATCTAGCTCTATGTGTAGCTCACACTAACTGTAGCCCCTATAACATCAACTATTTAGAAGCATAAGCTATAACATTTTCACGTTGCATTAGGATATATCCAAATTCTCTTAGTGAAGCATCACTGAATACCTAAAATTCATCTATGCTAGATGGAAGAGGCAAAATTGGAATAAAAATTAAATAGTACTTTAGTCTCTAAAAATTAACCTCACAATTAGGTGTCAAAAAAAAAAGTGACTTTGAGTTAGTCTCATCAAAGGTGTTGAAATTTAAGAAAATCCTTTCGTAAACTTCTTGTAATACCTACCCATACCTAAAAAGTTTCATACCTTAAATATAGTAGTAAGTCTTGGCCAATCAACAATGGCCTAAATTTCTCAAGGATCTATAAAAATACCCGCACTACTCACTACATGACCCAAAAAAAAAATGCTCCTCAACCAAAACTCACACTTGAAGAATTTAATATATAATTGATGCTATCTCAAAGTCACCAAAACAATCCTTAGATGCTTGGCATGGTCTTCCTTAGAGATAAAGTAAACCAAAATGACATCTATAAATATAATCACTAACTAATCCAGATAGTCTCCAAATACCCTATTCATCAAATCCATAAAAATCGCTAGTGCATTAGACATCACAAAAGGCATCACTAAGAACTTGTAATTTGCATATCTAGTACTAAACACAGTCTACATCACGTTATCCTCTCTCATCATCTCCTTATAATAGCTGAATCATATATCAATTTTAGAAAACACAGAATATATAATAATTTGATCAAATAAATCATCAATTCAAGATAAATGGGACTTATTCTTGATAAGGACTTTGTTTAACTCCCTATAATTAATGCACATACATAATGTACCATCCATTTTTTTATAAGTAGAATGGGTGATCTTTACATAGACACACTAGGATGGATAAATCCCCCATTAGCCAACTTTTGAAGCTACACTTTCAACTCCTAAAATTCCTTAGGTGCCATCCTATATGGAGCCTTTTATATAGGGGTCTTGCCCAAAAATACATCAATACAAAACTTTATACCACTATTTAGAGCTAAACTAACTAACTTCTTGGGAACATCTGTAAACTCTCACACTATTAGGACCTCAAAAATAGAACCAGAATCCACCCTACTATCTCAAACTGATGCCAAAAAAATTATTCAACCAACAACCTATCTACTTTCACAGTAGAGATCAAACATGACAGAACATGTCTAACACCCTATAATAAATAACTCTTAATGCTAAGAAATAATGTGACTCACTTTTAAACCCTTTCACATTAGAGATCAAACATGACAGAACATGTCAAACACCCTATAATAAATAACTCTTAATGCTAATAAATAATGTGACTCACTTTCCAAATAATTAATCTAAGCCTCATACTTGCTCAACCAGTCCACATCCAAAATAACATCGAACTTAAAAATAGGTATAGAATCAAACTAGACCTCAACCTCCTATTAGATATATCAATATTACAGAAGCAATTTTTATTAGCTATCATGCCAACTCTAAGAAATGAATTAATAGACAAGGAAAAAGGTAGTAATACTAAAGGCAAATGCATTAAATTAAAATAACATTAAAAAATAAGTGAATCATTGGTTCTAGAATAAAAAAGAATATGACATGGCTAATTAGAAATATAAGTCATACCTGTCATAACTTTTGGAGAATTATAAGCCTCATACTAAGTAAGACTATACATATGTAGATGAATAGGAGTTAGTGTAACAAGATCACCAGACTCTCTCTTAGAAGTGATCTCCCTACTATTGAGCTTGCTAAGTAAATAAAACCACTACCTCTACCAGAAGAAATCTCAATAAACGTACGTAGGGGTGCTATCCTCAGTCTCCCTGCCAATCTAACAGAACTCTAAAATTTGGGCTCAAATAATTTATCAACTGCTATCTGTTGACACTCAACTATCCTATGTTGAGCCAACCCACACTGAAAACACTGCCCTATTATCCAATAGTACTGACCAAAATGATGTCTACTATAACTCTGGTACACTAATACCACACTAACAAAACTCCTAGAACAAGCAACACTACCCCTACTAGGAGCTTTCATAGACATAGAAGTTATGTATAAATTTTGTAGCAATTTATTATCTTAAATATCAATAAAAATATTATTTTTAGTTGATGGTGTGCAAACAATACTTAGGAAAAAGGATAAAAATTTATAAGTGTTAAATTAATTATGCAGTGCTATAAACACTAGTGTTATGACATCTACAAAGCCTTTATGCCAGATCAAGAAATCACAGTGTTGGAGCCTCGAGAAAAATGGAAATTAATTCAATACCCTGATGGAGCCAAGATCAGTACCACAATGTTTCATAGTGCTTCATATCAGTACAGTATTAGAAATCAGCACTGCAGTATGATTCTTAGGAATTTGAGCACTGAAGCATTGAGCATTATAACACTACAACATTGGATTACACATTCAAGCATTACAATACTCAACTTTTAGAGTTCCACAATGGAACATATGACAAAAGATGGAGTTTTTTCAAATCAACCAAGTGATGCACCGATTAGCCAATAGACTCACCAGGTTAGCGCAGCACCACAGCGAAATAAGCACATCAGCAGTAAGGTGATATTTCATCTTGTAACTCTTTAGTATAACTATATCAAGCATCATAGTTATTGAGTCCATTTATGTATTTTGTATAAATAGTTTTTAGTTTATTTAATTTGGAGTTCTATCATTTTACATTCTTGTGTAGTATTTTTCTTTAGTGCCCCAAGAGTTAAGTCTAAGGGAGGATAGGGAGGACCAAGATATTATGTTTGAAGATTGTTGCCTATCTTATTTTGAGAAATCCTACATTTAAAGAGAAAAGGAGTATGGAGAGTGCATTTATATTATCTAGGTGGCATTTTACTTTACTTTTTCTCCTATATCTTCTTTTATTCAAGGAATGGAAATTGGTTTGCTTTCTTTCTTTATAATGTCTGGCTAATTTCTTAGTTTTGGACTAATGATATGATCTCAATACCAATACTAATGTAAACTATTCTGCTTTGACATGTATAATGGATGTTTTTAATATCTCTCATATTTAATTTAATTCATACAATGGTCATGTGTGTAAATAAAAACCAGTGTGATATATTACCTCATTAAAGGAATATTAAAACAAATAGGAGTATTGGGAATGTTTAGATGCCTAGATATAAGATGTTTAACTTTCTAGGTTCTATGGAGATAAATTATTGTGTGGAAGCCATAAACTTCTCTTTACATCCCTATAATTCACATTCATTAATCCAAAACATTTTATCATCTGGTATCTTTTTTTTTTTTTTTGTAATTTACTATAGTGATAGAACCAAACCCTAATTTTCATTTAATAGGATAAACATTGTAGCTGTAATAGCAGGATATATCGGGTGCTCTACTAGGGTTTGTGGCATAACCCTCCATCGTCCGTCTACCTGCAGGGAAATTCTCTTATTCCTAATATTCCTGGTTATTTTCTTCCTATCTACTTTATGGCTGGTAAATGACTACTTGATCCCAATTTTTTGGATGGGATACCGCAATCTCGTTCTTTTCGAGGGGCTTTGTCTGGGTCCTCCTCGTCGCCGAGTTTTTCGGCTTTGAAAATTTCCTATTGCCATGGTTTACCTACTTTATTGGTTTCTGATGAAGAATTGCGTGCCCTAGCTGCGCTGTTTGAGTTTGCTTTAGTCGAAAAATTTCCCGGCTGACGTCCTTCTCTTGAAGCTATATGTAAATTTTTTTTCCAACTTAAGCATAATGGAGAGTTTTTAGTCATTGTTCTCAACAATAAAAATATTTTGATCAAGCTTAGGAATGACTTAGATTACTGTAGGGTTTTCTCACATCATTCCTATTTCGTTAGCAACTGTTTCATGAAGTTGTTTAAATGGACTCTGCATTTTGACGTTAATGTGGAATCCCCATTCATTCCAATTTGGATTTCTTTCCTAACCTTTTCCCTCATTTGTTCTCTACCTGAATTCTTTAGGGGTTAGGGTCCCTTTTTGGTCGGCCCTTAAGGACTGATAACCCTACTGCTAACGAGACTAGACCCTCCATTGCTCATGTCCTTGTAGAGCTTGATGTTACTAAGAGGTATCCGGATCAGGTATGGCTTGGTTTTGAAACTATAGGTTATGTTCAATTGGTGGAAATTGAAGGATTCGCTTTCTATTGTGGTCACTATAAAGCCTTGCGTCATTCAAAAGCTGAGTGTAGTGTGTTGCACCGTTATCATGCTGATGTTCGCACCCCTGTGGTGGGATCGGTTAAGGAACCTTTGACCCATGTTGTTGGTGTGAGTGAACCTTTTGATGGGGTTGGTACTGATCTATGTGACCAAACAATTACCCTTGTGGATGTGGGGTTGTTTGTTAAACTTGCTTTAATGTTGTCTGATGTTGTGCCATTACATGATGCTCAAGCTGATACTGGTTGTTCCTCTCTTACTGCGGATAATGTTGGCTTGATAGTTCCTAAAGTTGTGGAGTTGAATAGTTTTGGTATTGAGGGGTTTTTTGACATGCCATAAACTCCTTTGGTTGTCGGTGTTGTAGCAGGTATGGAGGATGAAGTTGTTCCTGGTGATGGGGGATTAATGGTTGGAAATAGGCTGGCTAGTAATCTAGTAGCTTCTTCTATTGACCATTTGGACACTAAAGTTGTTGGTTTGGAGCATCAGCTTGATGATAAGGGGGGTGATGGTGTGTTTTCTAATGGCAATGGTGATTCTAATGCTAATATTATTGTGAATGATGGGCATTATAATGATCTGGTTAGGCATAACATAAAAACTTATGATGTTAACAAGGTTGTTCAAATTGAGTCATCATATGACTTGAATTCTATCAGTAATGTTTCACCCGTGGCTTCTTTGGGTGTTCCGCTTACCTCTTATGCGAAGGTATTTAAGGGTAATGAGCCTATTGTTGATGTACCAATTTATGTTGTCTCTAATGTTGAATTGAGAGCTCAATTGGCTTCATCTTTAATTGATCAAGGGGATGAACTGCAAGAGATGTATGCTTTGTAACTTGGGCACACTCCCCATAATGGTGGGAAGCATCGAAGGAGAAAATCTAAGAAAGAGGTTTGTTATTTTCGTCCTTTCCAGTTGTTATCTTATGTTCAATGCAATGTTCTTGGATTCTAGACTATGATGTGACTGTGGTCTGCCCACTTGCTGGACTTTGGTTGTTGGCAACCTTGGTGGCATCTTGCTCGGTGATTTCTTTACTTGTTGGTTTTCTTCTATTGGATACTGGATTGCTACTTCCAATGGAAGGCCCTTGATTGGCTGCGTGTGGGTTGGCCCCTGAGTCCGGCTAGCTTTTTTTCCACATCTTTGAGCTTGTGTTGGTCTCTTTGTTTCTCTTTGGTTGTTCTATTGCTTATTCATGTTTGGGCTGCTATTGGGTTTGGCTACTAGCTATCATGCTATTCCCTTTAGTTTGGTTCTGTGGTTTGGAAACCTTGCTCTTTAGGTCTTTCTTGTTTTTCCTTTTGATTGTTGTTTTCGGTGCTTTAGCAAGCTTTGGTTTCCTCTTAGGGCTCTATATCTTTTTCTTTTATTAATAAAGCTTTTAGTATATATATATATATATATTGTAGTTGTAGCTTACTTGTATGTTAACAGAATACTTTTTCCTAAGATCGACACTCTCTTATATTACTTTATTACTTAATAGGCACATGTGCTTACATATTTATTGGGTGATTCATATCAAAGAAAAGCTAATCTTATTTCAATTGAAAGTATATCATACATGCACTCACAGTACCATGTGTGCACATCACACCCATGTCATCAAATGTTTAGCGTAGTTGTTAGGGAAGTAATATGCTAATTATATGTTGAGCTATATTTTTGAAGCAGTTATATATTTAGTCCTACTTGTATCTTGTATCCTATTATTATTTTTATTTTCAAAATTTTGAAAAAGAAAAATCTTTTCATGTAGTGAGTTTTATTTTTTGTTATTTAATTTTTGCATTATTGTTACATGCATAGTAGAACTATTCAGGAGCCCTTATTATTTTATTTAGAAATTTAAAGGACCCTTACAAAAATTTAAAAAAAAAAGACTTTAGATTTAGGAATGGCTGAACCAGTTTAAGATTAGGATCATCCTAGACCTTCTAGGGAGTATGCTAATCTTGTAGTAAATAGAATTCAGCAAAGTATCAATAGACTTACTATATAGGCTAATAACTTTGAGATAAAACCTACCATAATTTAGATGGTTCAAAATTCCTAGTTAGGGGGAACTCCTATCTAGGATCTTAACCTACACTTACCTAGCTTCTTAGAAATCTTCGTAATATTCAGCTATAATGGTGTCAACAATGATGCCATAAGGATTTTTTTTATTTTTCATGTTCGCTAATAGACAAAGTTAAGATGTGATTGAATTCCTTGTTTCCAGACTCTATAATCACTTTGAATGAATTGGCACACAAATTTATAGCTAAGTATGTCTTACCCTCCAAAATTATCAAGCTTAGGAATGATATCAGATCTTTTTCCCATTTGAAGGAGAATAAATTTATGAAAGTTTGAATAGATTTAAAGAAATGCTTGAGAAATGCCCTCACTATACTTTACCAGATTAGTTGGTTATTCAAACCTTCTAGAATATACTGGTATAATCCGTTAGGTTAATTATTAATATTGTAGCTAGAGGATCTTTAATGTCTAAGCCATTTTAGGAAGCCTAGGAATTAATTGAGAAAATGGTTATAAATACTTTTTAGTGTCCTTTAGATAGGGTGAATCCTAATAGAGTAGTTGAAGTTTATGAATCAGATGCCTTATTTATTTTGACTTCTCAGGTAGCAATTATATTTAAGAAATTTGATACATTTATAGTTATTATGGGTGTTAAAATGGGTTAATGGATCAGGTTCGAGTCCAACCCAAATTAAATTAGGTCTAAATAGGTTAATCCTAACCTGACCCAATTTTGTAAATGGGTCAGGAATTCCAACCCGGACGAACTACCGGGTTGACCCAACCTAACCCATGACCCTAGAACACAACGGGTGCTAACACATCATGTAAATGGGGTACGGTGCTGGTGTAATGCCAACAGGCACAGGAGGTTAGCAGTGGGGTCAAGACACTAGTGTGGTGGTGTGCCTGTGCGGGTGTAATCATGTTCTACGTGGTGAGCTAAGCACGGTATTACGATCTGTGGGTGAGGTAGGGTATGAGTATGGGTCTTGCTGGATGACAGAGGCGAGGTTAACCAATCTAGCCACGATACAATAAGTTAGATGCGGTTTAGGTTTGGTGGTGTGGGCTCCGAAAATTCGACCCCAGCCTCCGCCTACTTTTGCTTTATTTTCAGGGAGGAGTTTTAACAGATTAAGTTCCAGGATAAAATTTGGAAGGCAGATAGGTTTGTAGATAAGACATTACCCAAAGATTTCTCCCTCATTTTATGAGGACTTTATGATCTGAGTTCTAGTTTCCTATAGGAGCAAGCCCCTATAGTTAATTACCCCTCCCGATCATGAGAGAGAACTTTTGATTAAGGCTAGTCATCAATCAGATACGTAATACCTCGTACATAGTAGCAGCATAAGTTTGGATATTGGAAACGTTGGAAGATTTGATATTCAAAATTGGAAATTTCACCATCTTGCATTTAAAACGGATGGTGGGGGAATGGATGATGGACCCGATCAAGATCCCATGGTTCTGTCGTCCCAGGCCATCGTGATCCCTGGCCTACTTAGTCAGAGGAGGTAGTCGACCCAACCTGACAGAAGGATCCTTATCGGCAGTCATGGGTTGCTTCGTCCAAGGGTACCTTATAGACCTGGGGTGGGTATTTGTCTAAGGGGACAAATTTGAATCCACCTTAGCTAACAGAAGGCTTTGAGCCCTAGCGATTATATCCTATTGATTCATATCTCAAGAATTTGAAGTCAACAAGGAACGTATTGGCTCTGGCCATAACCGGTATCACGTGGTGCTATTTGGCAGAAAAACCACTTGGTTCATAGGGCCCCGGGTCATAATTGTTTATCTTGTAGTGCCATTTGGCGGCGAAGCTGCCGGATAGAGGATACGTACCACATCCTTATTGACAGGAGATTGTTTGAGAATAGATCCTAGTGATATTCTTGACCAGGCATTAGCTCTACATGAGCTGAACTAGATTTTAATTTGTGCACCTTGACAAACTGTTACAGAGGGTGGATGGATTTTGCTTTAAGCGTTTGATGGATTGAATTTTATTTTTAAACATTATAGACTTTTGGGATTTTTGATATTTTTGGAGATTTTGGATTTTGCGGGAAATTTGGGAAATTGGGAGGTATTTGAAAGTGTTTGTGAACCCCTCCGGTTGAGATAAACATTCAACACGGCCATCATCAGGACAGAAAGGGGTCATTTATATTTATGGATTGAACCTTGTTGACTCTATCGAGTTGTCGATAAAGGATTAGGTTTCTCATAGGCTTTATACCTTTGTTAGTGAATCCTCTTCATTACAGGCCTTGAAGGACTAATAAGAATGTATAAAATAAATATCTCGGTCAACCTCACGACTGCATATTTAGTTAATGGTTCGAGCCATGTCAACTCCTATCTATTTGCATAGAAGGATCAGGCTCGAACTTGAATTCACTTATTGACCCGCGCAGCATCCCTAGACGTCACGTGTGTACCAATAACACGCTCGTCAAGGCCCATACGAGTGTTTGGGAGCATTTTATAATTATTTATTAAACCTTATCAACTCCTATTTACTTACTTTAGGAGTATCATGTTCAAATTTATGGACTCGCATAGCATCCCTAGACGTCACGTGTGTACCAATAACACGCTCGCCGAGGCCCATGTGGATGTTTGGGGGTATTTTATAATTATTTGTTGAACCTTATCAACTCCTATTTACTTACTTTAAGAGGATCGGGTTCAAATTTATTAACCCGCGTAGCATCCTTAGACGTCACGTGTGTTCTTACAATATGCTTGTCAGGGCCGATAGGGGTGTTTGGTTGCTCTTGCTCCATTTGTGTACCTATGTGTATACAAATTAACATGTACATATGGGGGGACATTTTTAGGATATTTGACGTTGCTCAGTTGTGTGGGTGACCACCATTTGAATGCAACGTTCCATTTTGGATGCTCGTAAATGCCTTATGTCCGCTTGTAAGGATGTTGCGGATCCGGTGGCATGGCGCAATGTACGTTAACACTCATTCGAATGCTTCTAGATGTATCACTTTGTTATTTCCACCATATTTCTAATCCCTTTTTCTGTGATAACACACTGAATGTGGGTTGAGTCTGCCGTAGTATATCCGCCACCATTGTATGTAGTCAGGTAGATATATTCATTTATAGACTAAAATTGACTTCAGGATGCTGTATTAACTGAAGTCTTTCTGCATCTACCCACAGATGGCATATAGTGCGTACATCTGTATTCGTAAAGAACTCGTATTTGTTGCAGATCTTTGAGATGATTTGAATGGCGGATGTATTCTCTATTTGTATTTATGAGTTTGGGTCATCAAACTTTGCATTAATCTTTAACAGCACATTTGTCAAACATGGATCATTAACTCTGGTGGGCGCACTGCAGTGTGTGTTAGCATTCATTTGAACGTCTGTAGATGTGTCACCTCATCATTTTTACTGCATATCGAATCTCGTTTGTTACAACCAACATGTTTAAGGTGGGGACAAGCCTTCTGCATTATGACTGAACACTTCTACTTGTAGGAAATTGATATGTTTAACTAATGGATCGTCGCATTTTACTCACATGTCCTTCGGCATTTGTAAGGACCGTTGTGTATACTTGAATGACGGTTGACATCGATCGTTGAAAAGTTTCTATATTTGTATTTTTTGTCCACTATTGTCATTCATGAGAGGGTTGATACTCTGCTTGTCAGTTGATGGTTGCCACATGTATATACGTTATTTCTTGTGCAAATGATCCTCCATCATTGCTTGCAAATTAATGCTTCACATGAATATCTATGTGTATTAGGGACTTGTTAGATCCGTAAAGTAACTCTTGTCTCCATTTGTATGCAAGTCACTATGTTCATCTGTGATTTGTCGTTTGATCATTTGCCGAGTTGCATTTATCACTAGTTTTCTCCATGCACTTATCATTTACATATTTCTCGTTGCCACTTACAAATGGTTCTCATTGTCGATTGGAGATTAGTACTTCAACTGACATGGCCCTTATGAATTAATTATGATATTTATCATATATCTTGCATGAGGACTTATAGGCAGGTTGTCGTATCCCCTACGATTCGTATGAGTTATTGCTTGTGGATGAATCAATATCAATGATCATGATTTTATAATCAAAAAACCTCTCTTGCAATCTTCTTATTGCTTGAAAATAAACTTCACTTGTAAGCTCTTTATCTTCAAATAAAATACTATATGCATGATGGGTTTGATATCATGCTCCTTAATATGTCACTCCCGTTGAGATGATCCACACAAATTGATTGTTAATATTCAAATGAAGTTTCTTTTTTGCTCATTCATCTTAGCCATATTCAACTTCGAGTTGAATTCATGTTCATTGCACTTCCACTTGACTCTTGCTTGTATGTTGATCATGTTTGGATGCCTTCCTTCAAGAGTCTCCCGGTTATATTTTTGAAATTTATTTTCAACACTTTCCACAAATTCATTTGGTGCTCATTTTTTAAATTGAAATTATACTCTTTCTTTTATTGAAAGCTTAGTATTACAACTAGAATCAATTATTATATTGATTATTCATTTGATTAAATCATTGATTCAAGTTAAGTGCAATATCATTTGAGTCTAATTCAAATTTGAGTCTGAGTCTTGTTCATTTGATGTTCAAATTAGTGTTCAAAATAAGTTCATTTACACAAGTCCCCTGTTGTCCTTTTGAGTTCAAGTCCTTGTCGTTTTTAGAAAACATTTCGGCAGCCTCCCGGCGTCTCCCTTGTTTAGGGGAAAACTACAGGAAACTGGGCCTTCCCACCACACTACGAAAAGCGTGTATGGTAGGTGTCTTTGGATACCGCGGCCGTATTTTCTTTGTCCCCCACCACGCTATGAAAAGCATGTATGGGTCTTCGACAGTACCTATTTAAAAACACAGTTATTTCCCTGCAAGCGGGTACTTATGAATATCCCCTTCTCGCCATAGGTGCCCCACCGGCTTTCCATCCCACCACGTTATGAAGATCGTGTATAGGCGGTTTGCCGGTATACCGTGAATGCCGAAAAAGAGATTTTAGGTGGTCACCCACTTCTTCGTAGGCATCGCACCGGGTTCCTTTCCACCATGCTACGAAAAGCGTGTATTGATGGTTTGCCGGTGCGCCACAAACGACGAAATGAGCTCTCGAAGTGATTACCCAATTTGTCGAGAGCACCGCGACGAACTTCCTCCCACCATGCTACAAAAACTGTGTATAGGTGGTCGTTCTGTCGTGCTGCAAATGACGAAATGAGCTCTCGAAGTGATTACCCGATTCGTCGAGAGCACCGTGATGAACTTCCTCCCACCACACTACGAAAAGCGTGTATAGGTGGTCATTTTGTCGCGCTGTAAACGACAAAATGAGCTCTCAAAGTTTTGCAATTTTTATCTTTCCTTTTTCTTTTCTCTTTTTCTTTTGAATCCTTTTTCCTCCTCTATTTTTTAATCTCTTTTCTTTTTTTTTTTGGAATCCTTTGCTTCTCTCTTTTTTTTTTTTTGAAACATTTTTTCTCCTTTTTTTTAAATCTCTTTTCTTTTTTTTTGAATCCTTTTTTTTTTTGAAACTCTTTTCCTTCGCTCTTTTTTTTTGGAAGCTTTTCTTTTCTCAATCTCTTTATTTTTAATAAACAATATATATATATTAATAATAATATCATAAGTTAATACTACTAATAATGATAACAAAAATATATATATTGACACAAATATCAAAAACAACATTTATACTAATAGTAATATTAATGCGAGTAAGATGTTAATGTCGATTAGTGGTAATATTAATATTAATATTAGCATTGATGCTAATATTTTTATTACTATTAATGAAAACAGTAATATTAACATAAATATTAATAATAATATTAATACTTATATTAATATTACCTCTGACATTACCATTAGGATTAATATTACTAAAAAAAAGGGAATGACCAGATATAATAACAACCTTAGATACTAATCAGCTATATGAGATAATAACAATTATTAACCATAATTGGATGGCTGAATGCACAAGGGAATAAAATGAGAATAATTTTAAATTAAATAGTACTCATACTATATCACTAAATCCTTCAGTAAAAATGAGAGTTTAAATAAAATGTAAAATCGAAAGGGAATAAAATTTTTAAAAAAATAAATAAAAGAACTATTCACAAGAAATAATAATAAAAAAAAAAAGGTAAGCTGAGCTGTGACTTTACTTTTGGCTGTTAATGAATGGAGCATGGTTAGTGTCATTTTAGTAGTGGGAAAAAGACAAGGATGATAGCAGTAATGAATAAAAAATAACAAAAAAAATTAGCACGAACCTATGGTAATAATAATAATAAAGGGTAAGAATACTATCTAAGATGCGAACGTTGGATGGGTTGAGGGACTTTTAGAAAGTAAAACAAAATCTTCTATGCTTAAGGCTACAATAATAAAAAAAAAGTTGATAGCGGGTTTCACATGAGAACTGTAGGAATTTAGTGATAAAGCTGCCAAGTATACTGTTGGCCAGCTTTTGCTTTGTGTGGGGAGCTCGAGAAGAGTGACGTTAGTTGAAAGGTTTATAAAAAAAAGGCCATTGCGGAGGTAAGGGATGGACCCGCCGGAGCTCTAGCTTGCAGGACTGTGTTTTGATCGGCAATTGCGTGGAGTTGCTTGCGGCTGTTTGAGTCGGCCTGTAGGAGTTGAAAGAAGTGACGAGCCTCGAAAAAGAAGGCCAGATTGGGAGGTCACTAGCGGCCGGCTTGGACGGAAGTGTAGAGCAGTTGGTTGAGGCGTTTAGTGGCTGGCTGGAAGAAAGCTTGTGATTGGAGAATCAGTTGGAGTTCACCAAGGGAGATCTGGTGCTAGAGTTAAAGAAAAGAGTGTCCAAGGCTTTTGTCCTTTATCTCATTTTAACGAAGGAGTTGACCTCTTGATCGAGGAGCTACTAATTTTAGCAGAGGTTTAGACGGTGCCAAGGTGAGTATTAATTGAGATTTGATTTTTTTTTTATTATATAATTTTTTACTTGCTATTTCAGTTAACTTGCTTAATAATGTTGATGATCCCTTGCTATAATTAGAATCTAGCTATAAATTAGGATGTCAGCAGCTCATCAATCAACTAGAAAGTTCTTAATTTGCATGATCTTTTGATTAGTGTGTATTTTGCCTCGAAATTTATACATATGTCTCATTATGCGTGTCGAAGTTGTTGAATATTGGAATTAAATAAATTAATAGTAGATTTAGGGTATTGATGACGTTCCGAACATAATGATGTAGTCCTTTTCGCAATCGGACGTCATTTGGGCGATGACGAGGCCAATTTTCTTGGAATGCGTGTTACTGTATTTGAATCACCTTAGTCACGCCGCCAATCCGAATGCTTCAAATTTAATAAACAAAATATAGTTTTTAAATGTCGAAAGCATTTCGGACATGGTGGCGAAGTCTGTTTCGCAATCGGACGTCATTTGGGCGACGACGAGGCCAATTTTCCTTGAAATGAGTGTTATTGTATCGCATTAGGATTACTTTGATTTGCATGCCACTACCCCTAGTTGATCCAAATTAATTAAATAAAATATAGATCTTTGATGTTGATGATGTTTCAGACGCAACGACGTAGTCCGTTTTGCAATCGGATGTTAATTAGCCGACGATGAGGCCAATTTTCCTTGAAATGTGCGTTATCATATCGCATTAGGATTGCTTTGATTAGCATGCCACCTCCCCGATTGATTTAAATTAATTAAATAAAATATAGATCTTTGATGTTGATGATGTTCTGGACGCAACGACGCAGTCCATTTATTAATCTGACATCATTTGATTGGCCTCGCGCTGCTTAATTCATTATTTTCCATCGCAAATAAATTGCTTTCTAGAACTGTCCTCCAATGCCTTTCATCCAAGTTGTTATTCAGAACACCACCAATGACTTTAGCTGCCCATAAAGATCCTTAAAACCTTCTTAATTATCTCTCCAATAATGACTATAAAATTTTTTATGATCATCGGGGGTTCTTTACATCAGCAAATGCATGAGGGGTTGAGGAGCTGCAAACACTCATCTTCCTCTAGGCCTGTTAATTTAACTATTTCCTCCTCCTTTAGATTCCTTTGGAGTGCATCAAGTGAATCCAAAATTTTTGCATCAAAGTTGTGGAAAAATGAACCCACATTTTAAGATCAAATTCCTCTAGCATTTCATCTTCATGAACAAGTTGCAAGAGAGTTGTCTTTCTCATGCCACAATCCCCCACTACAGATAAAAGGGAAAATATCTGTACAAATCCGTCCCATTAGCAAAAACTTGATGCTCCTCATTTAACTACTTTCTCAACCACTGCGTAGCAAAATCAAAATGCAATCCATATTCGAGCTGAATCGTCTTTATCAAACTCATGATTTATGGGATAGTTGTAGGGTCAACAAATGCCCCCAACAAATATGGTATGCATCCAGAGCGTATCACGTTAGTTATAAGTCAGTTGATGACTCTTAGTAGATTTTTCTTTTGAGAATACATGATTACCATAATTGCTTTTTGACGTATTTTCATTCTCTCCTTGTACAGGAGATGTTTCATTGGCAGAGACCTAACGACCTGCCTCCAGGTGAGCCTAGTGAGGATGCCATTTAGGAGGCCATTGACCGACAAGACCCTCAGGATGGTGCCGATGTTTGAGACAGACTGGAGCAGCACCAGGATATGCTGTAAGGGCGGGATATCTTCCACAACTTCTTTACTCGCTTCCCCTTACTCCCGAAGCTTTTTGAGGGTTCTATGACTTTTGAGGACCCAGACAGGTGGGTCAGTAGTGTTAGACTGCAGTACGGGGAGTACCACCCACTCGAAAGTTCAGTCGCTCAGGTTGGTTGGGGTACTCGTGATATTTTAGTACCTGCTGCAAACGTAGTTGAGCCAGTCAGGTAGTCCAGCCTTCTCAGCCACCGCCAGCTACAGTCATCGCCTTCAGAGTGACCAAGGGACTCAGCAGTTGGTCAGGTTCAGAGCCCAGTCAATGGGTATGTTTGTTGGGCCTGGTACGTACTTCAGGTACGCCGAGAGACTCTTCGAGCGGCAGAGATCTATGAGGCAGTGTACACCTCATTGTTTGACTACGGGCGCCTCCCTACTTCTTAGGCCCATGCTTTAGTAGAGTTCTGGGATTCAGGAAGGAGTTCATGCTGGATCGGGGTGGAGGAGCTCACGCTCATCCTTTCAGACCTCCAGACAGTGTCGGGTTTATCAGTTTTTGGTTACCGCTTTGAGGAGTGTGTGCCTCCGGACGAGCAGCTTTTTCACCGGGTTCCTTCAGTGGATGGTGACAGGAGAGGGAGATTATTACTCCCAAAAGTTTACCCCAGAGTTTTAGAGCACTACCGCCAGACCTATAAAGATTCAGGCTTGTCAAGGCATGCTAAGGCCTCGATGCCAGTGGATGTTTGGACCCGCAGCTTCCTTCAGGAAAGGTTCCTATCTACCGTTTGAGTTCCTCTACACGACCCATTTGGACTTGGTTTGCAGCGCGGTGCTCCATTGTCTGAGGAGACCGCCGAGCCTGCTTCTTCAGCTAACTACGCTTTTCCAGCTTTGGCGGGGATCAACGAGGACTTATTTTTTACGGGCTTCTTAGCACTCTAGCTCAGTTCCTTCATACTTCCACTCTGGACAGGCTCTTTAAGGTGCAGTGTTTATTGGCCGCCAGTCAGTTGGCACAGGGATAGAGGCTTGCTCTAGCTCTAGTTGTACTTGCCAGAGTTTATAGAGTTCTGCAGACCATTTCTGAGGCCAGCTCTCTCGAGGCACGGGATCCAGTTTTGTCGTGGGAGTACCTGTACGCCTTGGTTCACTTACACGTCCCAGGTACTATTTCCTGCCTAGTGACTCTAGCCTACTTCTTACAGAGAGGGTACCCTACAGTTCTTCAGTTGTTCCAGGCCTCTTCTACCTTCAAGTCAGAGAGGATATGGCTCTTCTTCTTTGCCCCACATTTGGTTTCAGACCAGTTCTCCCTAGTTCACCAGTCAGATGTTTTTGGTTTCCCGCCTCACTAGAGAGGTACCGTCGTGGTGGACAGGCTTGACCGTAGAGGGAGATGCACTTTGTTACTAATGAGAGAGAGTTTACTTATTATAGAGTACTTCATCAGCATGCACCCGAGTTGGTTGTGCTATAGGGTAGGTGTTGTAGTGACTTTGGAGGGCTACCAGCACAATAGGGTAGCCATATAGTTTGGACTCTCCTAGGCTACAGCTTATGACGGACAGCCGCTAGTTCCAAGGGATTGTAGATGTACGGCGCATGGATACCGTTCCACTAGAGACTCGTTTCTACGCTGCAGCCTTTACTTGGTCACACTTACTGAGGCTGGGGACAGGTTCCAGCATTCTTTTGACTCAGCCATCTACTATTACAGGGGTTAGTTACACCAGGCTGTCTTGGGTGAGGCAGTCTTTCGGTCCTGCGCTAGAGCATGGTGCCAGGAGGTACTAACATCGAGTACGAGAGCTTGGGTTGCCGAGGGGACAGAGGTCCCGTCGGGTTTTTTCAGAGACTACATGTAGTAAAGGTACTTCCCTACACCTTTCTCCTTTCTTTCTTATCAGCTTTGATATAATTTTGATAATTTGATATACATTATTTGGTGCAGGGACACACGTTGAGGCCCATACTATTGCTGGGGCCATTTTTCCTTCTCCTTCTAGAGTTTTGGATGTGGCACATGCGCCACATCACACAAAGGTTTCCCAGCCCTCTCGTCGGCAGACTAGTTCTCAACACCTGACATCTTCTAGGCGGTCTGTAGACGCTCGCCTTTCTCATAGGGACCTTGGGGAGAGCACAGAGGAGCCGAGGAGGTCAGACTTCACCGGGTACATTACATCAGGACCTTCCGTTGACTTTTCATTTTCGGTGGACCCCTACGGGTCATTTTGTCCAAGCGAGTCTTCGAGGACCGGCGCTGCTTTACTTACAGAGTTCTTTAGGGGGTCGTCGTACACACAGCCGATGTCAGACTTTGTCCCTTCAGAGTTCTCTTTCTTCCCTGCGGGCTACTCGGCTGACCCTGCAGGCCCCTTTTCCATCCCAGTCAATTACCCGTCTGACTCAACGGGCCCCTCCACAGTTACGTATTAATTATGAGTTAATTTATTTTTAATGTATTATTATAATATCTTCGATCATATTAATTATTTATAATCATTTATGCAGTGCCTGAGAGGTTCGACTACACTTCAGAGATTCCTTGCTACGCTCCTCTACCTCCGAACCCTATGACTACTAACAGGTGAAGCCACTTAGTGGAGGTTCTGAGGAGTTTGGTCTCTAGCATCGACCCGAGCTCTCTAGTGTCTTGGGTTGGTTTTACTTCTTCCGCTGACCAGGTCCTTGGCCTGCTTGCCGATTTCGGGGTGGAGGCCACCGAGCTACATTTTTGGGAGGCAGTGTGCCGCGAGGTAGACTTCTGCATCCAGCAGCTGAGGTCCCTTTCTGCTACCCGAACTGAAGTTACTCTTCCGTAGTTAGAAGAGATGGTTGCTAGTCACAGGGCGCTGGCTGACGATGTCCATGACCAACTTGACCGTAGTGCAGAGGCTCTGAGGAGACACCACCAGAGTTCTTCTAGCATGACTCAGGAGATGGACGGGCTGACGACACGCATGCAGGACCTCTGGAGGGACATCAGACAGATGTTGTCCAGGATGCATCACCTACAGGAGGGGTGTTACCGACGGGCCCGCCTCACTGGGAGGGAGGAGCGGTGCTACAGAGCTTTACAGTAAGAGATGATGGAGGCTGACTCTCTACTAGCTCGGGCTGTTGAGCAGTTTCAGAAAGCTTAGACAGAGTTTCAGACCTTGGATGAGATTGCAGGATGGCTGGAGAGCTTACAGGCCCGCTTCTACTGATGTGTCATTATCCTTTTCTTTTTAGTCTGTACTCCTGTAGCGTCTTGAGTCTCATTATACTTGTACCTCCTGATGATAGATTATATATATATACATGGAGGATTTTTGTTCTTTTCTGTGTTACTCTCTGAGCTAGTTCCTGTGTTGCACTCTGGATTATGTTTTTTAACTATTTTGTATATTATGCTATACTCTGAGCTGTCTCGTACTTTACTTTAGACTTATTTTGGTGATACATGGGATTTTAAATATTTATTTGGGATCCGGCACATAGCGTGATGTCGACCCAAATAAATATTTAAAATGCCCCCTGTCATTGAGGGCAGTTGTGATCGTCGCTTTAGCCACTAGTCGAAGCCAGTGGTCATAGCTTCAAATTTTAGGGATTTTAGCTTTTTCCTGTCCTATGCTTGTGCAGTGGACTTGATGGAAAGTTTGAGGGTTTTGGATTTGGTTGATATTACCAAATATAGGTTGTATCCTGATCCTTAACCAGTCGAGGAGACTTCAATCCGAATCACTTGAGTTCATCAGATTAGGTGAGCTAGGATTTGATAGCTCTTTATCCTCTGGTTGCTGAAATGAGAGTTCCTCTACTATGGCCTTTCTTATGGCGAGTTGAGTAGACAGAGCTGCCAGTGATCTGGCCATATTTGGGCGTGTTGGATTCGACCTTTTACACTCATTCAGGCTTCAGACTTGAGCTATGGGTAATGTGCTTCACAATAATGAATCTACTGAAGTTGGTAGGTTTGGAGTCCTTGATGGTCGAAGATTTGGGGCCTATGAACATTTGGTAGTAGCTCGTGACTTACCTTTCCCACTGGAACTTTGATTCTCTAGTCAATTAGGAGAGTCTTATAGACTACGACTACTTGAACTTGTCGAGTCAAATTAGCTTTTGTTCTTCATACAGTCCCTACTGACAGGTTGACGAAGTGGGAGTTCCGCTACTAGGGCCTTTCTTCTAGCGTGTTGAGTAGATGGAGCTGCCAGCGATCCGGCCATATTTGGGCGTGTTGGATCTGGCCTCTTTCACCCATTCAAACCTTAAGCTTCAGGCTGTTGGAAAACTTCAAGCTTTTTCAGCTCGATTTGTTGGAGCGTGTAGTTACAAAAGTCTCTTTCTTGACTTTTGAAATCTTGGTACACTGGAGGAGGTGGGGACTCAAACTTTCAGGAAATTCATTCACGTACGTGTGTTAACAATGGAATTCATCGTATCCCTATTCACAGGAAAATAAGGCTTAATGATTTGAATATTTATTTGGGAATCCCGGCGCGTAGCACGGTGTCGACCCAAACAAACACTCGGGTACCCCCCGTCTCGTAGGGAGGTTTTCAAAGGGGATGAATTTAAAAATTTTGAGCTCTCTTTTTTTTAATATTTACTTAGGGATCTCGGCTTGTAGCACGATGTCGACCCAAATAGTATTCAGATGTCTTCTGCCTCGTAGGGGTATCCTTAAGGTGGGAGAAATTTAGACTTTCAATATTTTAAATATTTATTCAGGGATCTCGACATGCAATGCGATGTCGACCCGAATAAATATAAAAATGCCTCTTTTTTTCTTTTTTTTGGGAAAACTTGAAGTTTTGAGATTTTAAATATTTATTCGAAGATCTCGGCATGCAGCGCGATGTCGACCTGAATAAATATTTAAAATGCCCCCTGTCTGGCAAGGAGATTTTTTTTGATGCATTCTTGTATTACAAGAGAATTTCAAAGATGAGTCATACACATGTTAATGAGTACATTTGAATTATAGAACACTTTAAGCACATCATTATCCCTATATATGATATTTCTTCAAGTATCGACCATTGATCGGCGGCATAGGTCTCTGGCCCTCCAGATCGATCAACTGATAGGCTCCTCCTTGATACACTTTATCAATAACAAAGGGACCCTCCCAATTGGATATGAATTTACCACCAATTTTTCGGTGAGGGATGATTAGCCTTCTCAACACTAGGACCAATTCACTTTCTTGAAATGATCGATGACGCACCATTCGATCAAAGGATTTCATCATCCTTGCTCGATAAATCTCTAGACTTTGCTGAGCTTGTAACCTAGTTTCATCAAGTGCATCAAGCTCTTCCATTCTTAATCGAGCATTTTGATCCTGAGTTAGATCGTGCTGGATAGCTACTCAAAGCGATGGTAGTTCAATCTCTAGTGGCAACACTGCTTCAACTCCGAATACTAACGAATAGGGAGTAGCTTTAGTTGGCATCTTGTAGGTTTTGCAGTATGCCCATAACGCTTCTGCCATCTTCGTATGCCACTCTTTCTTATTTTTGGTGAGGATCTTCTTCAATAACATCACCAGCATCTTGTTGAATGCCTCTGCCAAACTATTTACCCTTGGATTATATATTGACGAGTATCGCCAATCGATCTTATGCCACTCGACGAACTTATATATTTTTATGCTCTTGAATGTTGTGTTGTTGTCTGAGATCATGCGGCGTGGTACGCCAAATTTGTAGACAATATTATGGATGAAGAAGTTGATTACATGCTCAGATGTGACTTCTTTGAACAGAGCTACTTCTGCCCACTTGGAGAAGTAATCTGTAGCTGCCAATATAAAGTGATGTCCGGCTGATGATGGTGGATCTATCAGCCCAATTATGTATGTACCCCAGCATTCAAATGGCCAGGACGCTAATATCAGGTGCAGTGGATTTGGCGGTTGATGTATAACATCACCGTTGATCTGACACTCGTGGTACCTCTTAGCGTAGTTAATACAATCGTCATCATTGTTGGCCAATAATAACCCATTCTTTTGATCTTGGCAGCCATCTTGGGACCTGACTGATGTGCTCCACAGAGTCCTTCGTGAACTTCTGCTACCACTTTATCAGCTTCCTTGGTCTCTAGGCACCTTAGCCACATTTGATCAAAAGCCCATCGATACAGCATATCGTTGACAAATGTGTATCACAACGCCCTCTTTCGAATTTATGTAGCCAGAGATTTATTTGTTGGGAGTTTACTTTCTTTGAAGTAGTCGACGAATGGTTGCCTCCAATCATCTTCAACTTAAACATCTAAGCAATGTAACCACGACTCTCAGAATCTACTAGTTCTTCGTCTCTTGACTAAATAGCGTTCTCCTTATTGATTTTCAGTGATGATTTATTGGGGATGTTGGGGATCAACTGGATTTGTGTCCTATTGGCTCGAATCTATTAGTCTCTCTGCCTGCGGGAATTGTAAGATCGCTTGCTATAAGACTCGACGATTCTCAATCGTAATAAATATAGGTGGCTTCTTGACTTCATTTACAAGCTCCTTGGATAATTTGGCTAGACAATCTACCTTTGTATTTTGTCCTCGAGGAACTCGAGTTATCCTAACATTCGGAACTTATTTTAGAAGCTCGAGAGCTTGTTGGTGATTGTGGGCTAATTCAAGTTTGCAAATTTTATAAAAGCCCAGAACTTGATTTATCACAAGTTGAGAATCGCCAAAAATTTGGAGATCTGTGATTCGGACACCAATCGCGATCTCCAGTCCCGCTATTAGAGCTTTATATTCGGCTTCATTATTAGTCTGAGGTTCAGTTAGACTGAATGAGAATCTCATGATACCTCCCTCGGGCTTTATGAAGATAAGACCGATGCCAGCTTGAGCCTTTGCGAGATTCGGAGGTCGAGGATATTTGATCGATGATGCCCCATCAAAATACATCTCCCAAAATGGTAGCTTTTCTTCTTCCTCGACTTGTATGATTTGTTCATTGGGTAAATCATCATTCAATGGCGAGTCTGTAGGAATTGGATGTGTGGTAAGAAAATCTGCCAAAGCTTGCCCCTTTATTGTCTTCTGTGGCATGTACATAATATCAAATTATAGTAATAATAATGCCCACCTTGCTAAACGACCTATCAATGCTGGTCTTGTTATCAAGAACTTCAGCAAATTGATCTTTGATATCAAGGTAATTTTGTGCGAGAGCATGTAATGGCGGAGCTTCTGGACTGCAAAGATCAACGCCAGATAATGCTTCTCAATTAGGGAATATCGCACTTCGGCTCCAATTATCTCCGACTGATGTAGTAGAGCTCATTTTCTTTTCCCTCTTCATTATGTTGGGCCAATAATGCTCCGAGGGACTCTTCTAGTTTTGTCGTATACAGAATAAGAGGCTTCCCCAGAATTGGCACTGCAAGAATGGATGGGTTTAGTAGATATCTCTTAATACTATCGAACGCTTCCTAGCATTCTACATCCCACTTGAAGCGGATATCCTTCTTCATTAGCTTTAAAAATGGCTGGCATCTACCCGACAGATTCGATATGAATCGTCGAATGAAAGTCAGATGTCCTTGTAAAGAACAAAGTTATCGAAGGTTTCTGGGATGCAGCATCTCAATGATCGCCTTAATCTTATTGGGATAAACTTCTATGCCTCGGTGATGAATGACATACCCAAGAAATTTACCGGAGCAGACCCCGAAAGCACACTTAAGGGGATTCATCTTCAAGTCAAACTTTCTGATCCTGTCGAATACAATTCTCAAGTCATTTAAGTGATCTCTGTGGTCTATGCTTAATGGCCAGGTCGTCTACATAGCACTCTACCTTTTGATGTATCAACTCATCAAAAATATGCATCATTACCCACTAGTAAGTGGCACCAGCGTTTCTTCAAGCTGAAGGGCATGACCGTATAGAAAAAATATTGATGGGCATTTTGAATGATGTATACTTTTCATCTTCGGGCGCCAACTTGATCTGATTGTATCCCGATGATCCGTCCATAAAGGAGAACATATCGTAGTTGGACGTATTATCCACTAGAAATTTTGACAACGGGAGTGGAAAGTCATCCTTCGGACACGCCTTGTTGAGTTCCCTGAAATCAATACAGATATAAATCTAACCATTCTTCTTCTTGATAGGGACAATATTGGCGATCCAGTCGGTGTATTTTTCTTGTCGGATGAAGCCCGCCTCTATGAGCTTCTTTGTCTCTGCAATTACCTGTTCTTCAATCTCCAACCTCATTCTCCTTGGAGCTTGTTTGATGGGTGCTACATCTGGTTTGATGGCCAATCTGTGAACTGCTACATTAGGGGATAAGCCGAGCATTTTAGCATATGTCCAGGCAAAGCAGTCCTTGAATTCATAGTGGAGTTCTTTTATCTCTTCCACTTGGTCTTCTGGCAGAAGGGAACTAATGAAGGTTGGGCGAGGGTCCTCCTAATTTCCCAAGTTGACTTCTTTTAACTCATCCATAGCAGCCGCTTGTCCTCCATCTTCAAGTTCTTCAGGTGCAGGCTCGACTTCTACAGGCTGCTCATCATAGTCATCAACTTCATAAACTTCCCTCTCAGAATCACCATTGGGTTCAACTTCCTTGCAAGTGATGGCTTGACATGTCTCTTTTCAAGGATGCTTATGTACGATAAATCTAAGGCCTCTCCTTACGAGAATATCCTTTCTTCGCATCGTATGGGGATTTCTTCTATACCAGAGCTTTAAATAGGTACGGAGTTATTATACAGGAGTGTGAATCCTAGCTTATTTTCGCAACATCCTTTGGATATTTTTAGTGTTAAATATGGGCATTCTCGTGAGTACTAATTACCGACGTTCGATGAGTCTGTAGAGCCAGTCTCAACTCCCTTCTTCCTTATGCTCTCCTGATTTATAAAATAGGGTTCCCGATCCATCCCTTTTTCTTAGGGGAGGCACATAAAATGTTACGAGTTTCTCGACATTATGTACCTCTCGGGGAATGATTTCTTTGAAGTGTTGTGGGGGAATACGTGTGACTATACATTCATTATCTAAAATTGTCAGATTATCTATTCTTCTTAAGAGTACACATACACTATTCATATTGATAGTTGTAGTCATCGTCTGAATATTTTATCTTCTTCTTCCCCCTAGCTATTGATTGGCGTATTTCCTGGGATTTAGTTGGGGCGGCCTCATCCTTGTTTGTGACACTCCCTTGGTGAGGCACATATTTTCTCGATCTAGGAGTGATCGCTGCCTTGGGAAGAGTTGGCGCTGCCTTCTTTCTCCCTACTTGCTTCTTTTCATCTTCTTGTTTGGGCCACTTTGCATCCTTTAGATTTGTTTCCTTATTCTCGAGAGAACTTGACGGCTTTGGTTCTTTGGGGATGAAGTATCTCACATCTTCAAAGACTTTTATCTCGTGAACTGTAAATGACTGAATATCATCGGAGATTCTGAACTCCTCTCCATCCCTAATATATTTCATACATTGAAGATGTGAGATACTTATATACTATGTTATGTAAATGACTGAATATCTCGTATATACTATGTTATGTAGGAAACTTCCTCAAATGGGATAGAATATTATAATCTACCCCTCTGGCTGGAGTGTCTTTCTTTTTCATGTCCTTGGGGATATTGTCTTCATTTATAATTATCTCCTTCCCTTTGTCATTATTAGGGATCCCTTTTTTGGCGGAGATGGTAGCATTTTACCACTCCTCAACTGCACTTGAGTAATCTCCTCTTACTCAGACTCATTTAACAGTGTATTTTCTTCAGAGTCGACCATCGTTGCATCTGGAGATTCATCTATTGATTCAAAATTGCTGCCCAAGTTCACCTGCTCCATTTACAAAGTGATATCGAGATCTGATTCATCCTCTTCAGGAAAATAAAGATCCTCATACACACTGTAATCCATTGGCTATACCATCATATAGAATTCAGAGGGTGTTTCTTTTTCCTTATTGATTGCAGCCACTGGTGTCATCGAAATGACCTGACAAGTTTCCACGGGGAGTGGATCTTCGTCTGCCTCTTTTGCCTCCTCAACTTTGAGTTCTGCCATAAAATCAGCAAGCTTAACGAGGCTCGCACCGCAGGCAGCATCTTGAGATCTATCTCGGGCTCAATAGGAGATTTCCACTTTACACCTGGAACTCCTTCAAGCTGTTTCAACATTTTTACAATCTTCTTGGAGACTGCAGTCTTCCACTGTTCTTCTCGAGCTGGCTTCTTCTCATTTTTCCTTTCTTCAACTGGGGGTACGGGAGAAGTCGTAACTACCCGAGTTGATTCCTTTCTAGGGTGGGATAATATATTATCTGACAATGTGAGCTCTCCCCTCCAGTATTTTCTTTCGAGCCAATCTTAAAAGATATAGAAATCTTCAATGGCATGGCCAAGCACTCAGTGATATGGGCAGTAATTCGGGTCACCAGTTTCTTTCGACTCTTCTGGCCTCTTGCACTCCGGTAGTTCTAGGCCTGCTTTTAATGCCTGTGGAAATAACTTAGCAATGCTCTCCCTTTTAAATGAATATTCTTTATTCATCTTATCTTTGAGGGATGGGAACGTTCTATCACCGGTTCCCATTGCTTGCCTTGGACGATCCCCTCCACCTTAAAACATTCATGGCCTATCATTTCCTCCAAGTACTAGCTTCGGCTGAGGGTTGTAGACTTGTTTCGGCTTCTCTTCATACTGCATCGGCTGCTTGCCTTTGTCTATAATATAAATCATCTAGTTTCCCATATTTGCCCTGAGGGAGGACATAGAATATGTATCACCCTTCTTAACATCTGGGGCCTTAGCCTTCTTGAGCTTGTCAAAGTGGCCTTCTGATCTTGATAAATTTAACTTCTCAAATTTGGCCACCCTGTCCAGCAGATCTTGAAATGTGGTAATTATAGTCATGCACAAAAATGGTTGCATCTTATCATCGATGTTTCCCATTAGTAACTGTACTGCATGTTCTTCTTTGAGCTGCTGCTCATATTTCATGCTCAAATTACGCTAGCGTGTGATATATTTCGACACTGACTCCTATTTCTTTCACTTATCTAAAGCGAGGTTAGCGATTGTGATTTTCTCAGTGGCACTAGCAAACCTTTTCACAAACATCAATTCTAACTCTACTAATGTCTTCACTAAGTCAATTGGTAGCTCAGCATACCACTCGAAAGCAGTTGCTATTAAACTGTTAATAAACTATCTAAAGAGTAAGGCGTTATTTCCCCCTGTGTTCTCACAGGTGGCCTTGAATTGAGCCAAGTGCTGCTTGGGATTATTAGTACCGTTGAAGGTATTAAACTTCGGCACTTAATACCCTTTCGGGTAGAGCACTTGGTCGTATTTTGCCAGATATGGATGACCCTTGCCCACCAGCTTTTCAACCTGATAAATAGCTATAATGGCCTTAATCTTCTTCGTGATTAGTCCTTCAAGCTGTACAGCCGTCACGGGCTCGGAGGTGCTAGCAACATTCTGTGGAGTGGACTAGCGTACGGCATTACGAGCTTCATTACTATTTTTAGGGACACCTCGTATTCCTGAGCCTTGAGGTATTTGGAGATTTGGAGGATCGGCAGGGGGATCAGGTATGGGACCGACGGTTGCAGTTCTCTACATCATTTACATCATCACTACCATCTGGGTCATCGTTCCTGTCATTTTCTCATTTAACTGGGCGATCTCCTTATCTTTAGCTTTCATTTGTTCTCCCATTTATTGTAGTATATCACCAAGCACGACGTCATCAGTCGCGAAATGATTTTCTTCCTCCTCTTCATCTTCCTCAACTCTTTCCTCGGTAGGGGGATCACCTATGTCGATAATAGGCTCAACCTCACATTGACGCCTTTGTGTTCGCCTGGGTTGTGGCTACCGATTGTGACCATCTTCTCCATCGTCATGGTAGACCTCCTCGATGGCGCGAGTATGTCTTACCATATAGATGACTTCTATATCTATGGTGTCATCTATTATTTTCATTTCTTCTTCCATAAATTCTATATTTTCATCCCCTTCCATATATTCCTCATCTTCTATGTTTTCTTCTTCTTCTATATTTTCTTCCACTTCTATACCTTCTTCCACTTCCTCCTCTAGTACTCGGATCTTCGAGCGGCGGTGCTACTGGATTTCTGATTCTTGATTCGGCAGGAAGATCTCTTTGACCCTTGGGCTACGGTCGAAGTTGGTCGTCTCTTCCTTTGGAGGGGATGGCGAGTGACAGGATCCCCTGAAGGATTCTCCAATGTGTCGACCGTCCGGAGGGGTATCATCTTGGGTCTTCTTTGGAACCCACTTTTGACGTTCTTTATTTTCGGGGGTGGATCTCTGGGAAACTACACTGGATGTCACGCCTAGATTTATTTCTCTTTCTCTAATTTCTTTATTTTCTTCTCTATGAGGCCTTGGCCTCCAAATTTGCTTTCCTCTCTGCCGGGACTTTTCGGCGGCAGATCCCCAAACCCAAGGTTCAGGTGTCACACCCCGATATTCACCGAATGGAATTTATTATTATCTTCTTCTGCCTTTGGCTGTCAAATCAAACAACGGCCTTTCCCTCAGAGGGGTCCTTCTAGCCTCAATCATTAGTGGCCTCTAAAATTTCTTTTTCTTTAGACCCTTCTCCTTCGCAGTCTTCAGTACCCTGTACACTCTAGCTGACAAGGTTTCAAGTTCTTTCTTTCTTGGAGGGGCCGGGACTTCGGGCTGTTGATCCCAGAAAGATCTCTTCAGCTCCTCAGTAGAGCTATTCCTTTTGACCCATCTCAGGTCAATAAACTAGTTCCAGATAGGAATATTGGCTTCAAGCTCTCTGGCCGGTAGATTGGATGAGTGGACTAGCAGCTGTTGTTGCTAAGCCCGTAGCTCAGCGTTCTTCTTCCTTCGTTGCCTTCTCGTAAGCCTTCCTCCAGATGAGGAGGCCTCAGCATCATTCTTTTGGGGTATAGGTAGCCTGTTCGGCAGATATATGGTATTCATAGTTACCACAGAAATCCTCCCACCAGTCAAAACTCTTTTGGCAGTCGGAGCCTCAGGCTGTGAAAGTCTTTCGAACACATAAGTCCTCTTGTGAGGATTTTCAGCGGTGGTAGTGGTCCGTGATGCTGGCAGATGCATCCAGCGTATAGCAGATTTGGTTGTTGGTCGCTACGCTGGCAGATGCGCGCGACAGGTAGGAGCTCCGGTAGGATGGAGTCTCCATGTAGGCCTTTCAAAATTCACATCATTTGTGGGAACGACTGTAGGGAAGTCAATGCTACCAAACTGAATGGTCGCTCCAGTATTTCTAGTAGTGATCACAACATTTGCTAGTTGGATGCTAGCACCGTGTCCCAGTTGAACAGTGAATGCAGTGTTCTGTAGATCCATCTGCATAAATGAAAGACAAGGGTTAGTAATCAGAATCTGATACATCACCCCACACTTTCAAAATGCAGAGACTTGCACAGAATAAAAGATAAAAGCAGATAATCATTAGCAAGCAATTAAAATAATACAAATTTAAAAACTCTGCTAAATACGATATCTCAATGAATGAATAATGAATGTAATGATCATTTTTAGAATATTTAATATTTAAATTCAATGAACGATCATCTTAGAGAATTCAAAATTTTAACACGTATTGATTAGCTACTACTAAAACACTGAGATGACTAGCCAAAGATGGAAAGAGAAACCATTCCCCAGCGGAGTCGCCAGAAATCTATGGGCTCCGAAAATTCAACCCCGGCCTCCACCCGCTTTTGCTTTATTTTCGGGGAGGAGTTTTAACGGCTTAAGTTTCGGTGTAAATTTTGGAAGGCATATGGGTTTATAGATAAGACACTACCCAGAGATTTCGCCCTCATTTTACAAGGACTTTATGATCTGAGTTTTGGTTTCCTATAGGCGCAAGCCCCTATAGTTTTGGTTTCCTCCCGATCATGAGAGAGAACTTTTGATTAAGGCTAGTCATCAATCAGATACATAATACCTGGTACATAGTAGCAGCATAAGTTTGGATATTGGAAACGTTGGAAGATTTGATATTCAAAATTGGAAATTTCACCATCTTATATTTAAAGCAGATGGTGGGGGAATGGATGATGGACCGGATCAAGATCCCATGGTTCCATCATCCCAGGCCATTGTGGTCCCTGGTATACTTAGTCAGAGGAGGTAGTCGACCCAACCTGACAGAAGGATCCTTGTTGGCAGCCATGGGTTGCTTCGTCCAAGGGTACCTTATAGACCTGGGGTGGGTATTTGCCTAAGGGGACAAATTTGAATCCACCTTAACTAACAGAAGGCTTTGTGCCCTAGCGATTATATCCTATTGATTCATATCTGAAGGATTTGAAGTCAACAAGGAATGTATTGGCTCTAGCCATAATCGGTATCATGTGGTGCCATTTGACGGCAAAACCACTTGGTTCAGAGGGCCCAGGGTCATAACCGTTTATCCTGCAGTACCATTTGGCGGTAAAACTGTCGGTTAGAGGACACGTACCACGTCCTTATTGACAGGAGATTATTTGAGGATGGATCCTAGTGATATTCTCGACCAAGCATTAGCTCTATATGAGCTGAAATAGATTTTAATTTATCCACCTTGGCAAACTATTGCGCAGGGTGGATAAATTTTGCTTTAAGCATTTGATGGATTGAATTTCATTTTTAAACATTATAAACTTTTGGGATTTTTGATATTTTTGGAGATTTTGGATTTTGCGGGAAATTTGAGAAATTGGGAGGTATTTGAAAGTGTTTGTGAACCCCTCCGGTTGAGATAAACTTTCAACACGGCCATCATCGAGGTAGAAAGGGGTCATTTATATTTTGGATTAACCATGTCGACTTTATCGAGTTGTCGATAAACGATCAGGTTTCCCATAGGCTATATACCTTTGTTAGTGAATCCTCTTGATTACAAGCCTTGAAGGCCTAATATGAATGTATAAAATAAATATCTCGATCAACCTCACGATCGCATATTTATTTAATAGTTTGAGTCATGTCAACTCTGATCTATTCACATAAAGGATCGGGGTCGAACTTGAATTCACTAATTGACCCGCGCAACATCCCTAAACGTCACGTGTGTACCAATAACATGCTCGTCGAGGCCCATACGGGTGTTTGGGGATATTTTATAATTCTTTATTAAACCTTATCAACTCCTATTTACTTACTTTAGGATGATCGGGTTCAAATTTATGGACTCGCGTAGCATCTCTAAACGTCACGTGTGTACCAATAACATGCTTGCCGGGGCCCATGTGGATGTGTATTTTATAATTATTTGTTGAACCTTGTCAACTCCTATTTACTTACTTTAGGAGGATCGGGTTCAAATTTATTAACCCGTGCAGCATCCTTAGACTTCACGTGTGTTCTTATAATACGCTTGTCGGGGCCCATAGGGGTGTTTGGTTGCTCTTGCTCCATTTGTGTACCTATGTGTATACAAATTAACATGTACATGCGGTGGGACATTTTTAAGATTTTTGACGTTGCTCAATTGTGTGGGTGACCACCATTTGAATGCAGCGTTCCATTTTGGATGCTCGTAAACGCCTTCTATCCACTTGTAAGGATGTTACAGATCCGGTGGCATGGCACAATGTACGTTAACACTCATCCAAATGCTTCTAGATGTATCACTTTGTTATTTCCACCATATTTCTAATCCCTTTTGCTGTGATAACACACTGAATGTGGGATGAGTATGCCGTAGTATATCCGCCACCATTATATGTAGTCAGGTAGATATATTCATTTATAGACTAAAATTGACTTCAGGATGCTGTATTAACTGAAGTCTTTCTGCATCTACCCACAGATAGCATGTAGTGCGTACATCTATATTCGTAAAGAACTCATATGTGTTGCAGATCTTTGAGATGATTGGAATGGCGGATGTATTCTCTATTTGTAGTTATTAGTTTGGGTCATCAAACTTTGCATTAATCTTTAACAGCGCATTTGTCAAACATGGATCATTAACTCTGGTGGGTGCACTGTAGTGTGTGTTTGCATTCAATTTGAACGTCTGTAGATGCGTCACCTCATCATTTTTACTGCATACCGAATCTCCTTTGTTATAACCAACATGTTTAAGGTGGGGACAAGCCTTCTGCATTATGACTGAACACTTCTATTTGTAGGAAATTGATATGTTTAACTGATGACCGTCACATTTTACTCACATGTCCTTCGGCATTTGTAAGGACCGTTGTGTATACTTGAATGACGGTTGACATCGATCGTTGAAAAGTTTCTATATTTATATTTTTTGTCCACTATTGTCATTCATGAGAGGGTTGATACTCTGCTTGTCAGTTGATGGTTTCCACCTGTATATACGTTATTTCTTGTGCAAATGATCCTCCATCATTGCTTGCAAATTGATGCTTCACATGAATATCTATGTGTATTAAGGACTTGTTAGATCCGTAATGTAACTCTTGTCTCCATTTGTATGCAAGTCACTTTGTTCATCTATGATTTGTCGTTTGATCATTAGCCGAGCTGCATTTATCACCAGTTTTCTCCATGCACTTGTCATTTACATATTTCTCATTGCCTCATACAAACGGTTCTCAATGTCGATTGGAGATTTGTACTTCAACTGACATGGCCCTTATGAATTAATTATGATATTCATCTTATATCTTGCATGAGGACTAGTTGGTAGGTTTTCGCACCCCCTACGATTCGTATGAGTTATTGCTTGTGGATGAATCAAGATCAATGATCATGATTTTATAATCAAAACACCTCTCTTGCAATCTTCTTATTGCTTGCAAATAAACTTCACATATAAGCTATTTATCTTTAAAGAGGATATTATATGCATGATGGGTTTGATATCATGCTCCTTAATATGTCACTCCCGTTGAGATGATCCACACAAATTGATTGTTATTATTCAAATGAAGTTTCTTTGTTGCTCATTCATCTTAGCCATATTCAACTTCGAGTTGAATTCATGTTCATTGCACTTCCACTTGACTCTTGCTTGTATGTTGATCATGTTTGGATGCCTTCCTTCATGAGTCTCCCAGTTGTATTTTTGAAATTTATTTTCAACACTTTCCACAAATTCATTTGGTGCTCATTTTTTAAATTGAAATTATACTCTTTCTTTTATTGAAAGCTTAGTATTACAACTAGAATCAATTATTATATTGATTATTCATTTGATTAAATCATTGATTCAACTTATGTGCAATATCATTTGAGTCTAATTCAAATTTGAGTCTGAGTCTTGTTCATTTGATGTTCAAATTAGTGTTCAAAACAAGTTCATTTACACAAGTCCCTTGTTGTCCTTTTGAGTTCAAGTCCTTTTCATTTTCAGATAAAATTTCAACAGCCTCCCGGCGACTCCCCTGTTTAGGGGAAAACTACAAGAAATTGGGCCTTCCCACCACGCTACGAAAAGCATGTATGGTAGGTGTCTTTGGACACCGCGACCGTATTTTCTTCGTCCCCTACCACGCTACGAAAAGCATGTATGGGTCTTCGGCAGTACCTATTTAAAAACACAGTTATTTCCGTGCAAGCAGGTACTTATAAATATCCCCTTCTCGCCATAGGTGCCGCACCGGCTTTCCATCCCACCACGCTACGAAGAGCGTGTATAGGCGATTTGCTGGTGCACCGTGAATGTCAAAAAAGAGATTTTAGGTGATCACCCACTTCGTCATAGGCATCGCACCGGGTGCCCTTCCACCACGCTATGAAAAGTGTGTATTGATGGTTTGTCGGTGCACCACGAATGATGAAATGAGCTCTCGAAGTGATTACCCGATTCGTCGAGAGCACCGCGACGAACTTCCTCCCACCACGCTACGAAAAACATGTATAGGTGTTCATTTTGTCGTGCTGCAAACGACGAAATGAGCTCTCGAAGTAATTACCCGATTCGTCGAGAGCACCGTGACGAACTTCCTCCCACCACACTACGAAAAGCGTGTATAGGTGGTCGTTTTGTCGCGCTGCGAACGACAAAATGAGCTCTCAAAGTTTTGCAATTTTTTTCTTTCCTTTTTCTTTTCTCTTTTTTTTTTGAATCCTTTTTCCTCCTTTTTTTAATCTCTTTTCTTTTTTTTTTTTGGAATCCTTTGCTTCTCTCTTTTTTTTTTTTTGAAACATTTTTTTGTTTCTCATTTTTTTTAATCTCTTTTCTTTTTTTTTTTGGAATCCTTTGCTTCTCTCTCTTTTTTTTTTTTTGAAACATTTTTTTTCTCCTTTTTTTTTAAATCTCTTTTTTTTTTTTTTGGAATCCTTTTTTTCTTTTTTTTTTTTGAAACTCTTTTCCTTCGCTCTTCTTTTTTTTTTTGGAAGCTTTTCTTTTCTCAATCTCTTTTTTTTTAACAAACAAACAATATATATATATATATATATATATATATAATATAATATCATAAGTTAATACTATTAATAATGATAACAAAAAAAAACATTGACACTAATATCAAAAACAACATTTATACTAATAGTAATATTAATGCGAGTAAGATGTTAATGTCGATTAGTGGTAATATTAATATTAATATTAGCATTGATGTTAATATTTATATTACTATTAATAAAAATAGTAATATTAACATAAATATTAATAATAATATTAATACTTATATTAATATTACCTCTGACGTTACCATTAGGATTAATATTACTAAAAAAAAGGGAATGACCAGCTATAATAACAACCTCAGATACTAATCAGCTATATGAGATAATAACAATTATTAACCATAATTGGATGGTTGAATGCACAAGGGAATAAAATGAGAATAATTTTAAATTAAATAGTACTCATACTATATCACTAAATCCTTCAGTAAAAATGAGAGTTTAAATAAAATGTAAAATCGAAAGGGAATAAAATTTAAAAAAATAATAATAAAAGAACTATTCACAAGAAATAATAATAATAATAATAAAAAAGGTAAGCTGAGCTGTGACTTTGCTTTTGGCTGTTAATGAATGGAGCATGGTTGGTGTCATTTTAGTAGTGGGAAAAAGACAAGGATAATAGGAGTAATGAATAAAAAAAAAATAGCACGAACTTATGGTAATAACAATAATAAAGGGTAAGAATACTATCTAAGATGCGAACGTTGGATGGGTTGAGGGGCTTTTAGAAAGTAAAACAAAATCTTCTATGCTTAAGGCTGCAATAATAAAAAAAAAATTGATGGCGGGTTTCACATGAGAGCTGTAGGAATTTAGTGATAAAGCTGCCAAGTATACTGTTGGCCAGCTTTTGCTTTTCATGGGGAGCTCGAGAAGAGTGATGTTAGTTGAAAGGTTTATAAAAAAAGGCCATTGCGGAGGTAAGGGACGGACCCGTCGGAGCTCTAGCTTGCAGGACTGTGTTTTGATCGGCAATTGTGTGGAGCTGCTTGCGGCTGTTTGAGTCGGCCTATAGGAGTTGAAAGAAGCGACGGGCCTCAGACAAGAAGGCTGAACGGGAGGTCACTAGCGGCCAGCTTGGATGGAAGTGTAGAGTAGTTGGTTGAGGCGTTTAGTGTCTGGCTGGAAGAAAGCTTGTGATTGGAGAATCAGTTGGGGTTCACCAGTGGAGATCTGGTGCGAGAGAAAAAAAAAAGATCCAAGGCTTTTGTCCTTTCTCGAGTTGACCTCTTAATCGAGGAGCTAATAATTGATGAGATTTAATCGGAGCAGCCCTCGGCGGATTTTAAGGGATTTTAGCAGAGGTTTCGACGGTGCCGAGGTGAGAATTAATTGAGATTTGATTTTTTTTTATTATATTTTTTTACTTGCTATTTCAGTTAACTTGGTTTATAATGTTGATTATCCCTTGCTATAATTAGAATCTAGCTTTAAATTAGGATGTCAGCAGCACATCAATCAACTAGAAAGTTCTTAATTTGCATGATCTTTTGATTAGTGTGTATTTTGCCTCGAAATTTGTGCATATGTCTCGTTGTGCGTGCCAAACTTGTCAAATATTGGAATTAGATAAATTAATAGTAGATTTAGGGTATTGATGATGTTCCGGACGTAATGATGTAGTCCATTTCACAATCTTACGTCATTTGGGCGATGACGAGGCTAATTTTCTTGGAATGCGTGTTGCTGTATTTGAATCATCTCGGTCACGCCACCAATCTGAATGCTTCAAATTGAATAAACAAAATATAGTTTTTAAAGGTCGAAAGCATTCTAGATGTGGTGGCGAAGTCCGTTTCGCAATCGGACGTCATTTGGGCGACGACGAGACCAATTTTTCTTGAAATGCGCGTTATCGTATCGCATTAGGATTGCTTTGATTTGCATGCCACTACCCTGGTTGATCCAAATTAATTAAATAAAATGTAGATCTTTGATGTTGATAATGTTCTGGATGCAACAATGCAGTCTGTTTTGTAATCGGACGTCATTTGGGCGACGACAAGACCAATTTTCCTTGAAATGTGCGTTATCATATCGCATTAGGATTGATTTGATTTACCTGCCAGCACCCCGGTTGATCCAAATTAATTAATTAAAATGTAGATCTTTGATGTTGACGATGTTCCGGACGCAACGACATAGTCCGTTTATCAATCCGACATCATTTGATTGACCTCGCACTGCTTAATTCAGTATTTTCCATCGCAAATAAATTGCTTTCTAGAACTGTCCTCCAATGCCTTTCATCCAAGTTGTCCTTCAGAACACCACCAATGACTTTAGCTTCCCATAGAGATCCTTAAAGCTTTCTTAATTATCTCTCCAATAATGACTATAAAATTTTTTATGATCATCGGGGGTTCTTTACATCAGCAAATGCATGAGGGGTTGAGGAGCTGCAAACACTCATCTTCCTCTAGGCCCGCTAATTTAACTATTTCCTCCTCCTTAAGATTCCTTTGGAGTGCATCAAGTGAATCCAAAATTTTTGCATCAAAGTTGATGGAAAAATGAACCCACATTTTAAGATCAAAGTCCTCTAGCATTTCATCTTCATGAACATGTTGCAAGAGAGTTGTCTTTCTCATGCCACCATCCCCCACTATAAATAAAAGGGAAACCTTTCTATACAAATCTTTCCCATTAGCAAAATCTTGATGCTCCTCATTTGACTACTTTCTCAACCACTGCATAACAAAATCAAAATGCAATCCACATTCGAGCTGAATCGTCTTTATCAAACTCATGATTTATGGGATAGTTGTAGGGGTCAACAGGTGGCAATGCACTTGTGGGCAACCAGGTGAGGATCACGACTTACTAGGCAGGTGGCTCGTAAGTGCACTATGCGCACCTGTGTGGTGCAAGATATGAGTCCAAACGGGATCCAGGATCGAGACATGATGTGGGGATCCAGCTCACCCATGTCAACTTTGAGTTTTTGGGTTAACTTGAACCCAACTTGATTTTTAGATGGGTTACAAATATGAACCCAGACCCAACCAATTTAACAAATGGGGTGCCCCAGACCTAGCTTTTGTTGGGTCAAGTCCAGGTCAAATTTTGCGTCGTGTTAACTTTTGACACCCCTAGGAGTTACTTCAAGATTAGGATTTCCTTTAATTAGAAAAGTATGATTTGAATTTTTGGTGATAGTAGTGCTCAAGGGATTGAGAATGTGAATTTGATCGGAGGATAAAACAATCAATATTCTAATATTAACAACCTAGGTTGGAGGAACCACTCTAATCTTTAGTTAGTCTAATAATAATACTGGTGGTAATAATCAGTGGAATACTAGTCAATTTAATTAAGGAGAAAATTGAAATAATTCTCAGTAACCTCTAGTAAATCTTAGATGGTTGAGCACTGTAGCACCCAATATTATAGCACTGTAGTTATGCCCCTTTATTTTTAATCAAAATAATCCTTTTGTTGATGGGAAGACACCTTTCGAAGATGTAGTGATTCAATTGAGAACTCAATTACAAAATCAAGCTATAACCCTTAGAAATATAGAAAATTAAATAGGGGAGCTTGCTAACTTAATCAATAATAAATCATAACATAAATAATCTACCTTGAATGTTAAGAAATTGGAAGAGCAATGTAATAATTTTTAGATTAGGAGTTGGAAGAATTGGGGAAATCCTTATAAAGAGAAAAATTCAATCTCAAAATGATAGTAGTGTTGATGAGCCTTTAGAAGCTGAACCCCCTACCCAATAATATGAACCATGTAAAGAAACAGAGAGTCCAATTAGTAAGGTTATAGAAAGATCACCACCACCTTTCCTAGAGGTTAATTAAACAAAGTTTGGACAAAGAATTCTCTATATTCTTAAAAGTATTTAAAAGGTTAATTATTAACATATTAACATACCCTTCACTGAAGCCTTAGAATAGATACCCACTTATGCTAAGTTCATGAAGGATATTCTGAATAAGAAAAGGAAGATTTGAGAGTTTGAAATAGTTGCTTTAACTGAGAAGTGTAGTGCTATTATTCGAAAGAAGCTTCCTATGAAGTTGAAGGTTATTGATTGTTTTACCATTCCCAACACTATAGGTGACAAATTCAGTGGTAGATCTTTATGTGATTTTGGATACAACATTCATCTGATGCTTTAATCCATTTTTTAAGAGATTAAATGTAGGAGAGGTTCAACCCACCATGGTCACCCTTCAGCTTGCTAATAAATCATTTACTTATCCTAAGGGGGTGGTAGAGGATGTTCTTATTAAGTTAGATAAGTTTTTCTTCCCTGTTGATTATATTATCTTAGATATGTAAGAGGATAGAGAAATGCCTATTATCTGGGAAGACCTTTCTTAGCAACAGGTAAGGCTATAATTGATGTTCATAAAGGGGAATTAACTATGTGAATGATAGATCAAAAAGTAACTATTAATGTGTTTAAATCTATAAAATTCCTTAATGAAAAGAATAAAGATTGTTTTAGAGTTGATTTGGAAGAAAATGTTATTGAGAACTTTATGGAAGATTTGTTAGGGAAAAATTCATCAGAGGAAGATTTAGAGAAAAGTTGTAAGAGATTAGAAGAAATTGTTTAATTTCTTAGAGAAATTGAAGTGATATTTAGAGAAATATTTGAAATTTTAGATACATCATAATTAGGTAGAACTTTAAGACCATCTATAAAGGAAGCATCTATTTTAGAACTTAAAGGCCTTACTAACCATCTAAGCTATATCTTTTTGGAAAGTTAATAAACCTTGTCTGTCATAATATCTACAAATTTGGAAAAAAAATAGGAAGGCAATTCGATTAGGGTTTGAAGAAAATAAAATAAAGCTTTTGGTTGGATTATTTCTTACATTAAAAGAATTAGCCTCTCGATTTGCATGCATAAGATTTTAATGGAGAAAAATTCTTTGCCAAAAGTTGATCCTAAAAAAAGACTAAACTTATCCATGAAAGAAGTTATTAAAAAGAAATACATGAATTGTTAGATAAAGGATTTGTGTATCCTATTTTAGATAGTGGTTAGGTGAGCCCTATTCACTGTGTACCTATGAAGGGTGGTTTGACTGTACTACCCAATGTTCATAATGAGCTTGTTCCTACTAGGACTATCACTAGTTGGAGAATTTGTATTGACTGTAGGAAGATGAACAAAGCCACTAGAAAATATGATTTTCCTTTACCGTTCCTTTACCAGATGTTAGATAGGTTGGCATGGCACTCTTTTTACTATTTTCTAGATGGATATTCAGGGTTCACCAGATTCCAATATCACTTGAGGACCAACACAAAACTACCTTCACCAGTCCATATAGGACTTTTACCTTTAAAAGAATGCCTTCTTGTCTTTGTAATGCCCCTGCTACTTTTTAAAGATGCATGATATCAACTTTTTCAAACATAATTGAGCAAGGTATTAAAATCTTTATGGATGACTTTTTTTAGCACTATATTTGATTTTTATCTTTATCATTTAAATTTTATTCCAAAAAGATATGTAGAAATAAATTTAGTGCTGAATTGAGAAAATTGTCAATTTAGGGTGACTTAAGGGAATGTTTTAGGGCATACAATTTCTAAGGAAGGATTACAAGTAGATAAAGCTAAGATTTAAGTCATAGAGAAACTACCCCCACCCACTTCAGTTAAAGGCATTAGGAGCTTTCTAGGGCATGTAGGATTTTATAGGCGATTTATCAAATGATTTTTCTAAAAATTTTAAACCATTATATCACTTATTAGAAAATGATGTTCCTTTTGATTTTGAAGTCGCATATCTTGATGTCTTTCACACTTTAAAATAGTATTTAATCATTGCACTTATTATTACTGCACCTGATTGATCCTTTCCTTTTATAG